>JAZGTN010000028.1:0-600000 GCA_037783415.1 Leptasterias polaris
TGATCTATTATAACTGTTGTTCTTCTGTTGTCTACTTTTTTTTCCGAAATAGTAGCAAACTTAAAAGTGGTAAGAAGCAACATGAAGAAGACATCTTGAATAATGAAGAAGGAACCGTCGTTGAAGCTCCGTCATCGAAGTTACTGAATTCCTCTCCTTCATCAACAGACGAGAGTCCCATCACTCCATTGCCATCTTACAAAAGGTTTGTGCAATTCTTGTGTTTGGAGTCTTGACAAACACGACAAAAAGGGCATGCAATGAATCTAGCCTTCCTTCTAAGGGTTAGTTCTAAAGTTGTTTGGTTTTTTTTTGGCTTGTTTAAACATGTTACATCTTTAGGGGCGACGGAGGTTTGCAGCTGTTATCAGTGGGGGCAGGGTGATTTCTCGGTAGAGGGTGCATTTCTCTAGGGTGTCTTCCTATAATTATGAGTTTCGTTTGGTCTTGTCATTTTGCTGAGGGTTTGCCCTAAGGGTACATTTTGATGAAGCCTTTTAACCAGTGGTTTACCCTGAGTATAACTATGGATGTATCCTTGTTACTATTGGTTTTCCCTAAGTGTTCCTTTGACGTGCAGCCTTTGTATTGCCGGCTTTTCTTAGGGTTACCTCTGATGTAGATTCCTGTGCTCCATTAATATTTTAAAGAATTTATTAGTAACTTTGTCGAGTGTAGGGTTGACAGATTTACTAAAATTTAATCGGACTAGGTAACAAAATTAAGTTTTCACTGATCTATTATAACTGTTGTTCTTCTGTTGTCTACTTTTTTTTCGAAATAGTAGCAAACCTCAAAGTGGTAAGAAGCAACATGAAGAAGACATCTTGAATAATGAAGAAGGAACCGTCGTTGAAGCTCCGTCATCGAAGTTACTGAATTCCTCTCCTTCATCAACAGACGAGAGTCCCATCACTCCATTGCCATCTTACAAAAGGTTTGTGCAATTCTTGTGTTTGGAGTCTTGACAAATACGACAAAAAGGGTATGCAATGAATCTAGCCTTCCTTCTAAGGGTTAGTTCTAAAGTTGTTTGTTTTTTTATTTAGCTTTTTTTAAACATGTGTCATCTTTAGGGGCGACGGAGGTTTGCAAGTGTTATCAGTGGGGGCAGGGCGATTTCCCGGAAGAGGGTGCATTTCTCTAGGATGCCTTCTTATAATTATGAGTTTCGTTTGGTCTTGCCATTTTGCTGAGGGTTTGCCCTAAGGGTACATTTTGATGAAGCCTTTTAACCAGTGGTTTACCCTGAGTATAACTATGGATGTATCCTTGTTACTATTGGTTTTCCCTAAGTGTTGCTTTTACCTGCAGCCTTTTTTTCGCCGGCTTTTCTTAGAGTTACCTTTGATGTAGCTGTATATTCTTATGGTCCATTATATTTTAAAGAATTTATTAGTAACTTTGTCGAGTGTAGGGTTGACAGATTTACTAAAATTTAATCGGACTGGGTAACAAAATTAAGTTTTCACTGATCTATTATAACTGTTGTTCTTCTGTTGTCTACTTTTTTTCCGAAATAGTAGCAAACTTAAAAGTGGTAAGAAGCAACATGAAGAAGACATCTTGAATAATGAAGAAGGAACCGTCGTTGAAGCTCCGTCATCGAAGTTACTGAATTCCTCTCCTTCATCAACAGACGAGAGTCCCATCACTCCATTGCCATCTTACAAAAGGTTTGTGCAATTCTTGTGTTTGGAGTCTTGACAAACACGACAAAAAGGGCATGCAATGAATCTAGCCTTCCTTCTAAGGGTTAGTTCTAAAGTTGTTTGTTTTTTATTTGGCTTGTTTAAACATGTTACATCTTTAGGGGCGACGGAGGTTTGCAGCTGTTATCAGTGGGGGCAGGGTGATTTCTCGGTAGAGGGTGCATTTCTCTAGGGTGTCTTCCTATAATTATGAGTTTCGTTTGGTCTTGTCATTTTGCTGAGGGTTTGCCCTAAGGGTACATTTTGATGAAGCCTTTTAACCAGTGGTTTACCCTGAGTATAACTATGGATGTATCCTTGTTACTATTGGTTTTCCCTAAGTGTTCCTTTTACCTGCAGCCTTTGTATTGCCGGCTTTTCTTAGGGTTACCTTTGATGTAGCTGTATATTCTTGTGGTCCATTAATATTTTAAAGAATTTATTAGTAACTTTGTCGAGTGTAGGGTTGACAGATTTACTAAAATTTAATCGGGCTGGGTAACAAAATAAAGTTTTCATTGATCTATTATAACTGTTGTTCTTCTGTTGTCTACTTTTTTTTCGAAATAGAAGCAAACCTCAAAGTGGTAAGAAGCAACATGAAGAAGAAATCATGAATAATGAAGAAGGAACCGTCGCTGAAGCTCCATCATCGAAGTTACTATATTCCTCTTCTTCATCAACAGACGAGGGCTTGCATAGAATCAGCCCTTTGCGACTTTAAACTTCGATATGTCCGCTCCAAGACGTAGCCGTTTTACTATGGATTTACCCTATGGGAGCATTTTGATGTTGCCTATTTTTTAAGGGTTTGTCCTCAGGATACCTTTGATGTAGCCTTTTTCCTGACGGTTTTTAAGTGTAGCCTTTTCACTAATTGCTATCCTTAAAAGTACCTTTAGGGTTTGCCCATGGGCGACGATATTGACTTTTAAATACCAAGGTGTATAATGTGATTAAACGGGTTTTGAGAGTTGGTTAAAAATCTGTAACTGTTTGTAACTGTAAGGATATGAAACTGATTATGGAAATAGAATTAGACGCAAGTATATAGAGTTGGTAGCTTTTGGTTCCAATTTAGATCACATAAGTATTTGTATAACCAAATAAATCACCTTAACAAGTCTGAAGTAATCATGTTGCCGATTGTCTTGTCAAATTTGATAATCTTGGGATGTGATTATACGGAGTTTTGATAGCTTGCTTACAATCTGACGAAATCTCTCTTCTTTTGCATATTTGTGCAATGTTTTGGACCATTGTAAATGTATAAATGATGAAGAAGTTGTAATTCCTGTAACTGTATGGATATGGAACTGTGGATATAAAATCTGTGCGCAAACATATAGATTTGATAGCTTTTGGTTTCAATTTAGATCATCCTAGTTCTTTAGATTTGACGATCACATTAGTACTTTATAACCCAAACAAATCACCTTGAATGTTCTGAAGTGCCGATTGTCTTAACTAATTTGATAATCTTGTGATGAGATTATACGGGTTTTTGATTGTTGATTCACATTATGTTGCAATCTTTCCTTCTTTCATACTTGTGCATTATTTTTGCACCACTGCAAATGATAAATTAGCTATTAAATTAGTTAATTAAATATGTTTTATTTCCTGTAACTGTATGGAGATGGAACTGTAATTATGGAAAGAGAATCTGGCGCAAATATATAGATTTGATAGCTTTTGGTTTTAATTTCGATCACATTAGTACTTTTATATCCAGATATTTAGATTTGATAGTTTCTGGTTTTAATCTAGATCACATTAGTATTTTTATTACCAAACAAATCACTTTACAAGTTCTGAAGTAATAATGATGCAGGTTATTTTTTTCATTTTTGGTAATCTTGTAATGTGATTGAACGGGTTTTTGATTGTTGGTTCACAGTCTGTTGCAGTCTTTCTCTGTCATACTTGTGCATTATTTTGCACCACTGCAAAAATTTGTAATTAATGACGAAGTTTTAATTCCTGCAACTGTGTGAATATGGAACTGTATTCAGGAAAGAGAATCTGGCGAAAATTATAGATTTGATAGTTTTTGGTAGTACTTTTATGACCACATATATATCTATAATAATTAGTTCACAGCTCTTGGTTTTAATCGTGATCACAATTTGTGCTCTTGTAACAAAACAAATCACGTTAAAAGTTCTGAAGTCACAATGATGCCGATTATCTTGTCAAATTGTGTTAATGTTGTGATGTGATTACGGGCTGATATACGGGTTTTTATTGTTGATTCACGGTCTGTTGCCGTCTTTTTCTGTCTAACTTGTGCATTGTTTTGCACCACTGCAAATGTGTAATCAATGGTTTTAGTTTAATGTGTAATGAATGGTTCGAATGGTTTTAAATTAAAAATCCTGTAACTGTATGGATAAGGAAAGAGAATGAAGAAGTAATCATTTTTGTAACTGTATGTATATGGAACTGTATTATTTTACGGAAATAGAATCTGGCGCAAATCTATAGACTTTATAGCTTTTGGTTTTAATTTCGATCACATTAGTACTTTTACAACAAGATATTTAGTTTTGATAGCTTTTAGTTTCAATCTAGATCACATTACTACTTTTACATTCAAACAAATTACGTTAAAAGTTCTAAAGTAATAATGATGCCGATTTATATGTTGCCAAAATTTGGTAATCTTGTAATATTATGATTATACGAGTTTTTGATCAGTGTTGCAGTGATTTTTCCTTTATACATGTATTGTTCTAGTATTTTTTCAATTAAACTGCTTGTTTCAATAAAAAAAAAAGGGTTTTTAAATCACTATTCGCATGTGTTTACATTTTTGTTCTTTCTCTGGGTTCAAATGTATCAAAAAGGCCTATTCTTAGTAAAAAAAAGGGCTACATGGAGGAAACGCTTAGGGCATTAGCTCTTTACCCTTAACAATATTGATCGTTTAAAACTCCTTCAAATAATTATTTTTATGTAGGTTGTTTTTTACATATGGTTTGCTCTTGGGGGTCCATTTTAGACGTAGTCTTTGAACCAATAGGTTCCCCGTGTCTGTCCTTGATGTATCCTTTTGACTCAGGGTTTGCCCTTACGATACATGCTATGTAGACATTTTATGAAGCCTTTTAACAAGGGCTAGCCCCAAGGTTTCAATTGATCTAGCTTTTTCACTAAGGATTGTACTAAGGGGAAAGGGAGGCTCGTAGCCATTATCCTTAGGGGAAAGGAAGCATTGGGGCACATCATTAAACGGCGCTCTTAACAATATTAACCGACTCCTATTAATCGACTCCTTCTCCGATATAGCCTTTTGACTCAAGGTTTGCTCTAAGGATACCCTTAATAGCTCTTTTAACAAGGGTATCTTTTAAGGTAGCCTTGTGATGAGGGATTGCCATAATGGTTCCTCGTGCGATTTATCGCAAGAGGGCGCCCTCTGATATCGCAGAACGCTAGTTTCTTCTTAGGGGATGCCCTTTACATTCTGGTTCTCTAACCCTAGCCCTAACCCTAGCCCTTTTCCCTAACTAATAGCCCTATCCTTAACCTTAACCCTAACCCTAACCCTAACCCTAACCCTAACCCTAACCCTAACCCTAACCCTAACCCTAACCCTAAACCCTAACCCTAACCCTAACCCTAAACCCTAACCCTAACCCTAACCCTAACCCTAACCCTAACCCTAACCCTAACCCTAACCCTAACCCCTAACCCTAACCCTAACCCTAACCCTAACCCCTAACCCTAACCCTCTAACCCTAACCCCTAACCCTAACCCTCTAACCCTAACCCTAACCCTAACCCTAACCCTAACCCTAACCCTAACCCTAACCCTAACCCTAACCCTAACCCTAACCCTAACCCTAACCCTAACGTTATTCCAATGGGAAATTTTGAAAAATTAAAATTTTCATAACTCAAAAAGTATAAGTCCGATTTTGATGTCCTTTTAGTATGTTGTTGCTGACATCAAACTAATTAAGAAATAAAAAATCTGGGCCCGATCGGACCATGTCTTGACCCAGTTCCAAAATGAAAAATACATATTTTTTTGAAAAAATCATAATTAATAATTTTTACCATTATATTCAATGACACCTTCAGCAAAGCTTGCATATGAGCTGAATTTTAATTTTTTTTTTTAATTATTCAAATCGGAAAACGGAAACAAAAGTTATTAGCCAGTTCCAAAACCCACAACGCTCTTTAACCCTAACCCTAACCCTAACCCTAACCCTAACCCTAACCTCATCCGACTTTCTAGGAAATATTTTCTCTGTGACATCATTTCTAAATCTAGACATACCCCCCCCCCCCCTCAAGAAACCATTGAACATCTCCTAAATCATCCTTCAATATTATTCTTATCCTGGCTCCTCATTTTTTATTGTTCCAAAGGACTTGTGTAAACATTGTTATTTTCTCATTTACATCGTGTGTTTTGTTTCTTTTTTATATTCAAACTGTTTCGGTTTGATTTAACTTTTCGAATTACAGCAACAGAGACCCTCTACACCCGTGGCAAACCAACCGACAAATAATTAATTTTTTGACTCAACTCAGACGCGTACATTCTACTGCTAGACTGTGTAGCAAACTGGCCTTGCGAAAAGTGATGTGTGATGAGCGATTCTGTGCAGCTGCTATTGTATAATATAATGTAATGAAGCTTATGGTTACGGACCCCAGCCAATGGGAGCGAGGTATGCAAATTTTTGCCTTTACCGCGCTGGGAAAAAAAAATTCGCGCCCGGCCGGCTGATGAAGTCGTGATATGATTGGCATGATTGGGATCATTCCAAGAGATGGCCCCGCTGTACACATCGAGGAAAGTAATTCAGAGTAAGTCGCACAATTATTGTTTGAAATGTCTTTTAAAAAGATTATTTTTGTTTGAACATCCAAAATACCCAAGGCAAGCTTAGAACTTGGTGAACACATTTAGCGGTTACTGGCCCGTAGGGAATGCGCTTTGAATTGTTTATTGCTATAGCTATACAAAAAATGGCCCAGACGTGTGGTCAAGGATTCAGCTTGGCTACACAAAGTGGAGCTATGCAGGGGTAGCCAACCTTGTTGGGCTGTTATGGCTCTCTTTTAACATCGGTCTTACTCTTATCATAGTCCCCAGTAGAAAAGGTGCAACGGAGAGCGACCAAGATTGTTCCATCGTTAACGGATTTGCCTTATGGAACAAGGCTATTAAAGTGTTCTCCCAACACTCGCTTACAGAAGACTGCGGCAGTGCAGGGTGACCTCATAGTAATAGTATTCAAAGTGATGCATGGCGCCTCCAGGATGTTCAACCAGACAAGCTATTTGACATGTCAAGAAATGTAGACGGACTGAGGGGCCATGACTTGAAAATGAGTAAGGAACGCAGTACTGTAGTGCTATACTACTAACTAGAGATCGTCATATAAATAATTTCACACAGAGAGTCTGTAATGTTTGGAACAAAACACCAGCTGCAGTTGTTCATTCTCAATCGACAAACAAATATCTTCAAAAATGGCATTGATGACTACCTCACCCAAAACTTCCCCCAAAATATTGACATGTATGTATAGCTTTGCAGGATGCTCACCACAGGAAGTACTTCATTTCTGCTTTGCACATTGACTTTGCTACTCCCATTGCAATCAGTACTTTTGCAGTAGGTTTTTGTGTGAATATGGATGGGCGTTTTATAAGGCTGCATTTTAGCCTTCATTATATTTATTATACAGAACAGACAGAGCCTGAATCTACAGTACAGGTAAACAGGTAATGATAAGAACGATAAGAGAGCCAGCTCAACAAGGTGGGCTAATGCAGAGCAGGAGTGGGTAAACTCGCTAGATCCAACTTGCTCCTAGAACTGAGCATTTTATGAGGTATCGTCTCCACGATAGTAGCCTTTTGTCAAGGCCTTCGTGGCTTGAACAGCTTTGTAGAGCCGCGATCCCAAGCGACTGAAATGGGAGACCACGCACGCGAGTGCCAATACTCTGGACTTCCTCCGATCCTTGGCCCTACGCCCATGTACCTCCAGGAGGCGTAGGGCCAAGGATCGGAGGAAGTCCAGAGTTTTGGCACTATTAATGGGGCTATTCTAGGAGTACATCCAACTTACCAGAACCATGGGAAGGACATTTTCCTTCCTCTATCATTCATGATCCATCCATAGAGAGTGTCCTTTCTCTATTTTTATTACTCCTAGAACTATGAGGTTCATTCCGCTATCGTCTCCATTCTCATAGTTCTAGGAGTATATTTTTATGATCCATCTGACATGTCTTTGACTAATTTAATATTGTAATAAATTACAGTAATTTCAAAATCAAAAGTACCTTGATCTTTTGAATGGCTCATCATCATCACTGAGCTGAGTGATCACACGCTGGCAAATAACAAGGCAATGGTTATCGGCCATTAACTTGAGGAAAAAAGTGTTAAATTAGACTTGATCGAGTAATCGTATTTGCAATTATGCTGCCCCGGCCGGCTCGTTCCATCCAGAGCAGCCCTCACGCACGTCCAACCTATTCTGCACAAACCAATAACATAACAAACACTGGAACCGACTACCACTGCAGTATGTATAAGAGAAGCACCTTCAATAGACTCATTCAAGACTAGGCTAGATAAAATCCAAATGACCACTTTCATAAGGGGAGCTCACCACTAAATTTTGTCTACTTGCCACACCACACCGTCAACTTATAATTACATCCCCTGAGGAGTTTGTTGCAGTACTCGACAGATACAGATACACTGTACACAGGTACCACCCACACCTACTGTACCACACACACACAAGTTCACAAAACATGAGTTCACACAAAACAACGCACATCCTTCAATTTAAAATGGCCGCCATGCAGTTCACGTTGTAAACGCGATTTCACTCTATTGTCAATCCATATGTTATTTCAAAATTGTATTTTGTAGCATCATAGTCAGCTCAGAATAATTAATAACTTTTAGTTGATCTTTATTATACTTTTTTATTGTCAAAATATTTTTGTTATATTACCACTTGACCATTATTTTGAAATTTAATCGAACGGGAAACGGCGATATTTAGTTTCAAGCCTCAAGAAATTCCAAGATGGCCACATAAACAACAGGTGGCTGTTGCCACAATTGCTGCAAGATCTGTAGACTTGTTGACAAGTCGTTAATGATGGTCGCGGTGGGTCGAGTCGCATGTGGTGCTGTAGCGTAATAAAGAATGCTCTCGCGAGATCACTGCTCTCGCGCGAAGTTGCTGGCTACCGACTCTGCTCCGCCAGCTACACGATTTGCCCGTGTGTTATACGTATGTCCCCACACGCTGTGCACTGTCAAACACGCTTCCGTTGCTCGGACTCGCTGAAATAAAATCTTACGTTCGATTTTTTGTAATTATTTACAAGTTGTACCCATAATTTGAACACGTATTTTCTTTTGTCAAAATACTCATGAACACAATCATCACTCTCATCACTCAGTTTTTAGTTGATCCATGGAGTCTTATTCCTCCATCCAGTACAGGATTTAATGTTTAATATTCATCAACAGTTTGAATATTCATAGTATAACGAAATTGACCAATCAGATGCGTCCGTACGAAATCGGTTGAAGTGCCCATAGGCCGTGCACAAACCGTCTGCGGGTTTCACAAGTCGGTAAATGCGACCAGTCTTGAGAGCAGTAATCTCGCACAGAGCAGCCCTCTCGCGGGATATTGCGAGAAAGCCGTTCCGCTATCACCGCGACAGACATTAACGACTTGTCCACAAGTCTACAAGACTGCTGGATGATGCTCAAGTTTAGTATACCCCGCACAACTACTTTTCTGGGCTTATAATTTGGAGGAAAATTCCTATGCCACTAGCACTCGAGCATGCGCAATGTGTTGCACTCGTTTTGTACACAGTTCAATGGTGTAGGATTTAGGAGTCCTCGGTTTGTACACAGTTCAATGGTGTAGGATGTAGTAGTCCTACACAACACATGTACTGTTTTTTCTTCCGCAGATCTTGCTGGGTCAGCCTCGCAACCATGGGCAGCGCGCCGTAACGCCCGCTAACTCCGCGTACGTCTCTAACCCCTGGAAGGGAAACACTAAAAATCAACGCTGATTGGCAGGCTTACCAAAAGTGACTGCTATGCGTGTACGCTTGTTAAAAACTTTCGATCGGCCCTAGGCGCTTGTCGGGTGCTTACGCGCGTGTAAAAATGCACGTATTTCGACGCAATACATTTCAAATGAATCATGTTTTCATATGGGCACCCTAAACTGCATACAGTTAAATGTATCACAAGATTGAACAAGAATGAGAGGGGGGCCAGTTGCTCTATGACTTGTGCGTCCTTTGACAGGGCAGTTCATACTCGCTGCGTTTTCACTGCGTACGCAGCGCGCCGACCAATATTTCGTTCAATCCGCAGTGTGTAAATGGAATCGCACCGCGTAGTCATACTGCGTTTCTGCGTCCGACTTAAAACAAAACTAAAACTAGGTCGTACACACTAGTCGGATGCGTAGTCGGACAAATTGAAATATTTTAACATTTGTCGGATGCGTTTAGGCCACTCTACGCAGTGTCAGTGAATGATGGCAAGAACCTGATTAGAGAAGTTGAAAACCGTGCGCCTATTTCCAAATCTGTATAACACAAGTTTCAAAGAGTCACCGAGATGTAAACATGGCAATGACTCATTGAAGGAAATTGGGAAAATCTACGGTAAAGATTGGAAGAAATGCAAGGATAAATCACAAATTATGAAAAGTTCATTGCACTGCGTGTATGTATGAACGCAAGTTAACGCGTGCGTTTCCGCACGCGATCGCATTTTATTGCGTATCTATTTTTTATTTTGACAAAGTATGAACATTCAATCCGACATTCGCATTGGCGGGTGCGTGCGCGCAGTCGCAGCAAGTATGAATTGACCTTTACACAGAATGGATCAACCACAGAGCTAATAGACTGTGCAAGTCTCGCGCGTAAGCGAACTTCCGGGACCATCGTGGTCCCAACCATATGGAGTTTTACGTTGGCAAGATTTTGTTTCGTCTATAATTTTAGTTTAACGTACTTTATGACCATGAAAATTAAATATGTTGTTGGGAATGTAGTACTAAGTGATAAAAAATATGAAAGTAAAATCAATTCAACAATGCAACGAAGAAAACCCAAGAATTAAACTTGACCTCTGCTTCCGGTTACTTGCAAAAAATTAAGAATTTGTGCCCACCTCCGATCACCAAATTTGTTTTGGTCGCGCGATGATAATCACCAGACGCTGTAATTGCCAGACGCTAAGCCTTTTCATTGCAGTCTACGGTTGTCGAGGCGTCAGCGTCCTCTTTAAACTGCGTCACACGATGATTCTACGCCCGTGCGATCATCGCGCGTCTGCGTTTAAACCTGCTTTAGTGGTTGCATGTATTCAGGCATGGATTTACAAAAGGGTTTCCTAAAAAGTTAAGATCAAATAAGCATCCTTGTCCCAGAGTTTTTAGTTTGTTTCAACAAAAACTAACAAATGAATTGTGTGTTTATTATGAAAGCTAAAACTCATTTTATGCAAATTGTAATGAGTATTTTTGTTGGTCAGATTGTTTCATAGATCTAATTTAAAAACAATGATTTGATTTCAGAAAAAATATGTTCTTCACTTGACGTGTTTTCTCGCTCCGATACGCGCGAGACTTGCACAGTCTATAGACCTTATGCATTGACGTCACCAAGCCGCCATCTTAGAGGTAAACTGATGATGAAACAATGGAAACGCGCAGTACTGGCCAATGAACATCTTCCTTTTGACCTCTAGGTGAGGGCGCCCTACTCAAATGACGTCATATGCATAAGGTCTATTAAAATATCCCTTATATTTGGATATTTCTAAGTCACACTTCCAGGGGGATATGATCGAGTGATGCATTCTGGGAAAGAAAACAACATGGCGCCCGGCGAGATCGTATACCACTGGGAACGAGGTTGCTTGCTGGCAGCCTCGCTACCATTGGCAGCGCGCCGTAACGCCCGCTAACTCCGCGTACGTCTCTAACCCCTGGAAGGGAAACACTAAAAAACAACGCTGATTGGCTTACAAAAAGTGACTGCTATGCGTGTACGCTTGTTAAAAACTTTCGATCGGCCCTAGGCAGGCGCTTGTCGGGTGCTTACGCGCGTGTAAAAATGCACTTTCATGCTACTTCGTATTGCTCATACGCATGAAAAACAGTTTCCTTCTTATAGACCGTATCGAATATGACGTTACCTTTCAAATGCCCCACAACATGGCGTCTGTGAGCGTGTGTGCGTATGGGTGCACCACACTAAATAAGCCAGAATTAATGTGCCAAGCTACTTATCATAATTTGTAAACCCACAACTTATTTTTAATTATAACGTTTTGGGGGTCATGCAATTAATAGATTGTGTAAATATAAAAATCTATCACAACCTGGGGGTTCTGTGCTTCAACTTTTGAGGAGACTTGATAAATTTAGGCGTTAAAGTTGGCCCTATTTGACCGGGGAAGTGGAGAAGTGCTTCACGAAAACTGGCAGCAAGTCGGTTTTGGAAAAAAAAAGAAAATCGTGTTTTTTTCTTCTGGGGTAGTTAGCAAAAATTCCAAACGGCTGACCTGCCAAAAATTGAAAAGAATTCTGAAGTTTAGTTGTCCGGAAATATGTCTGATTGGTTTTCAAGAGGCTGAGAGACTTACACGATTTTTTGAGTATTTTTGAATAATTATCATTTAGCATTGGTTCCTATGGGAGATCATTTAGAGGGGTGCGCCCTATATATACAACATGGTGGCGCCCTTGCAGCCATTTTTGTTGGGATTTAAACATGTCTGCCGTTTGTTTACAATTGCAGGCGTGACAGAAATGAGTTGTTTGAGACTTCTTTCGTCAGTTATCGCCGTTTTTTTTTATTGTTCGTGAAAACATCACTCCTCTGGCTGCAAACAGTAATTATAATAAAATATAGATAGCAATAACATTGTCACTTGTTAACAGAATAATTCAACGTTTTCAAAGAGTGGCTTGCTTTTTTTTTAGGCATCCTATTCCTACACACTTAACAGTCAGTATACAGTGTGTAAGACGGGACAAACTACGATCGACGGTACGACTATCGTGTATGACTATTTGATGAGACTGTGATGGTAAGTCACTTTCAAGAAAATCATGGGTCAACAGCGGCTGGTTGCTTCCTCAATTAGGAAGAAATAAACATGTTGTAAACATCATCATCATACATTACATGCATGGCATGGTTGGTATTAACTAATAACTGAACAAGAAGAGTGGGGGAGGTGTAAACATTGCATTATTATGAATGTCAAGTTTCCGGAAAAGTCAAGTGATTCAATTAGAGTTACACTCTATCGGTTTTTCCATTTTGAGAACATTCTGCTGTAATTGTGCTCCTTGTGAATCTTTGGCCCCTCATAGTTATACGATGAGTTAGTGTCCTGTGACTTTGGATTTAGTTGGCCAGGTTGATACAAATTTTTTTTAGCATAGTAAGTGTGATATCGTTCAGCTCGACACTGTGCTCGTCGCTTTTTGTAGATCTTTCCCATAACACGTTTTTTGTGATATTGTTGTTTTTTGTCCATTGCATCGAGGGCTTTTGCAGCGGGTGATCCAGCAGTAATGGGGCAATGAGTTGCCTCACACTTTTTGATAATAGAGTTTGCATGTTGGTTGTTCACCAGATGGATGGCGCTGTGATCTCTTGAAGCTCCGTTCCTTGAAAAGGTTAGTGTTCCTTTTGGATTTGTCATGGCGTAGGCATGATTCATGGATTCAGACTTCTGGGAACTTGTTCTGTACTTGGTTCTCTCTATCGCTTCGTCTCCTATGCGTTTTTCCAAAATTGTTTTTAAGATTTCCTCATCTTTAGATGTTAAAATAAATCTGCCGCGGACATAGCGAGAGAGGTATGGGTACTTGTATTTACCGTTGCAAACATGAGAATTTTGTTTGCATTTCTCATGGTCTCCCATGTAGCAGTTCGGAATTGCATCAATCGCCTTTGCAGCCAGTCTTTTCATGCTTGCTGTGTCATTTCCGCATTTAATGGAAATATGGTGTGCCTCAGCCTGTGCTCTGTGACTCACGTCATCAGCAAATCGGTCCTGTACTCTGTTTCGGTCTCTTGCACTGTTCCCAGGGAACATGTCACTGCTAAAGTTTGCTCGGCTGACTGCCGCACAAAGCGAGCGGTTCAAGTGGGATGGGTCCAGCAGACTTTCCATTTCCTTTCCCGTTCTTCTTCTCATGACAGAATTCATTCCTTTTGCTAGACAGCCGTCAGCGTCTGTTGTTATTCTATCCACAAGAACTGGTTCCGTGCACTCCAAAAGTTTAGTCGCACATCGAACACCCCCTTCTCTCTCATCTCCCATATTGAAATGCGCTGGACGAGTAGCTGTGCACTTGTCGCCGTGCTTAGCGGATGTGCATTGTTGACCGAATGATGATGGTGACATTTCACCACTTTTACAAAGCTTGTTTTCTTGATGGTACATTATAACAAACTTTGAAGTAGTTGCGTTCTCGCACACGGTGTCTCTTGTCTGTGTTGCAGGAACAAATGGTTTTTTTTTCCTACAGTTGCGCAGGGGATTATTATACTGCCTGTCCATTTCAACTGCAATTGGACTTTCTCGTTCAAAGCCTTGGAGCTCACGGATGTCTTTCACTAGTTTCCTCTTGTCTGCCATGTCTCTGATATTTTCATTTTTGATAATTTCACCACATTTGTTCGAAATTTTTTGCAGCCCACTAGTGCATGGTACAGCTGTGTCCATTGATGTCAAGAGCCTCCTCGCACCTGCGGTTGCAATGCCAGTGTTCTGCAGGCCAACTTGGAAAGACATGTTTGGGGTTGCAGTGCGTCGTCCCCGCTTCCTACCCTCGTTAGCTATCTCACTGTAAAGTTTTGTCTTTTGTGTTTTAAAACCACACTTTTTGTAGGACATTACCTCTGAGACGGCTAAACCTCTACGCTCTTCTGCCTCAGCCAATAGTTTAGGTTGACCATCACACTTAGGATGTGTTTGTTGATGATCAAGTACAGCTTGTGCACCCAGCTCTAGAGCTGAGTTGATGTCTACAAAACGATAACCTCCTCCTTGGTGATCAGTTCCTCTCTTGGGCAGTGGCTGGCCACATTTGTTGGCTATTGGGATCACTCCCTTGAGCTGGATCTTGTCAACTGGAGCCATTTCTACAACTTTTGGGCGAAGGAGCATCACATTTCTGCGGTTGTCTTGTTCCATCTGTGCTGCAATGTGGCAGAAATCTCCTCGCTCCGTATTTGGGGCGGCTAAACTCAACTGCTGATGGGTTGGCCTGACATACCGTGGTGTAGGTATACTTTGAGTTTCACTGCCTTTGTCTTGTAGTGAATTAAATTTATTTTTCGGCTTGAACCAAGTTTTTTGCATCTTGAAAATGCCGCGTCTAGCTCTACCCATTTTTATGGCAATGGATTTGTTACAAACATTGAATGGCATCCATCATAAGTGATCTCACATTAATTGTGGTCTAAAGCAAAAATACTTTTAGAGTTCTCCCGATGCACAAGCTAGCGTATCAGGGCCGACACTACGCTGAACGCACAAATTTCGGCCGATATGCCAAAATATATATATATATATATATTTTTTTTTTTTTTTTTCAATTTCAGATAAATTTCACAAAAATTCATCAAGATAAAACCATTGCCAATGCTCCATATTGGACAGTAGGACCTGTGAAAAGGCCCCCATCCCAGGGGAATTGTCTAAGATAATAGCCATCTGTTTCTGGATAGAGTTATAACTTGTCCCCATCAACCAGAAACAATCATAATGGTTTGGCCTTTTCCAACATGCCCCGCCCACGCCCCGCCCACCCTTTCCCCCTTTTACCCCGTTCCAGAGGTAGAATACAATTTGAAAGGGCAGTTAAATGTACAAAAAGTGACCTATGTGTTTTCTAGATTTTATAAAGCTCCCCATTTTAGACTAATATGAATGCATGGTTAGAATAATTTAAGGGAAAGCAAAATGTGACCCCCCCCCCCCCCCCCCGGCCAGCCCCCTTCCATGTTTACAGCTTGTTCATGCCAATTAACCCCTTCTTAATGATTAATTAAATAACTTGTAAGGTTTTTATGATCCTGTGATAAAAAAGAGACATGTTAATAACTTTTTGAGTGAGGACTTGGATATAACTTCTGACTTGTCCTTAGAATGTACACAGTGTGTCGTGCAGGTTTTTCTTCTCGCATAGTGCTTAGAGTACATGTAAATGCTCCAACATGTTTGACCTTGTTGTAGACGAACGCAATAACATTTCACATTTTTTTTTCCAGATATCAAGTCAGTGACTTATTCTCAACAATTTAAGCATAATTTTTTAACCATAAAGAATAATTAAGTGCCCTTATAGGGTGCACCACACTAAATAAGCCAGAATTAATGTGCCAAGCTACTTATCATAATTTGTAAACCCACAACTTATTTTTAATTATAACGTTTTGGGGGTCATGCAATTAATAGATTGTGTAAATATAAAAATCTATCACAACCTGGGGGTTCTGTGCTTCAACTTTTGAGGAGACTTGATAAATTTAGGCGTTAAAGTTGGCCCTATTTGACCGGGGAAGTGGAGAAGTGCTTCACGAAAACTGGCAGCAAGTCGGTTTTGGAAAAAAAAAAAAAATCGTGTTTTTTTCTTCTGGGGTAGTTAGCAAAAATTCCAAACGGCTGACCTGCCAAAAATTGAAAAGAATTCTGAAGTTTAGTTGTCCGGAAATATGTCTGATTGGTTTTCAAGAGGCTGAGAGACTTACACGATTTTTTGAGTATTTTTGAATAATTATCATTTAGCATTGGTTCCTATGGGAGATCATTTAGAGGGGTGCGCCCGTATGTGTGCGTGTGCCATAGAAATCAAACCATGAACGCAGAGTGCATAAAAGCGGCCATATCATAGGACAGGCCGTATGCGCGTCTAAACGCGTCATAGCGTTCCTGGTTTGATTTCTATGGCACACGCACACGCACACGCTCACAGACGCCATGTTGTAGGTATTATTGAAAGGTAACGTCATATTCGATACGGTCTATTGACAACACAAGAATAATACAAATAAGCACATACTTTCATTTCTGAATACCGATTAGTGGCAGGTATGAACCAACACAAAGATTTGTTAAAAAGGGGTATGTCTAGTGGCTTCATTACCCCGAAAAAGAGTACGATCAGCAGGAGCCATTTCATAAACATCATGCCCTTGTCTGTCTGAAGTTGCTCGTCTTTTTTGGCGTTTCCGGGCCTCTATCTCCTTTAATGCAGCTTCTTCTGCTACCACGGCTCTTTTGTTCAGCTCTGGAGATATGCCTTGGCGACTGTCTTTCTCCATGTGTTGTATTGTGGCCCAGCCGGCTCTGCTAGAATTTGCAATCTTAATCTTTCTTTTTCTTTCAGCCAGAAGTTCTTCAGCTTCTTGGATGCAGTCAATGGATTTCTGAACATAGCATTTCTGAAGAAGCGATACCTTGATCTTGCCGATGATGATTTCTAGTTGCCCACAAAAAACGAACTGGGCTGTATTACCGGCCCTAGACAGCCTCTGTGACTCAAGTTGATTTTGCAACTCCTTTAGTTTTGTGTCGTCCGACTCTTTGCTTGAGTGTGATAGACTGTCAAACTTCGAATTGAAGTACTGTTGGAATTTGTCGAACAGTTCTTCGGTGTTTAAACCAGAACCTCTCGGTTGGTCTTAATAATAATAATAATAAATAATAACCGTTTTTATAAAGCGCCTTTTCCAAAAAGGATACAAAGCGCTAGGGGAGTATGCAACAACAAAAAAACCAAAAAAACTAAACGAGATTATCCAATATAAGAGCATAAAATACATGTTATACAGCAGAATCAAAATACAAATTAGAAGGTACGATTGAACAGATGTGTTTTTAAGAGTCCCTTAAACTGCTCTACAGATGAAGCGTTCCGGATAGTAATGGGGAGTGAGTTCCAGCTACGGGGACCAGCGATGGAAAATGTACGGTCTCCAAACTTCCTGGAGGATCGAGGTACCACCAGATTGGATTGTGATCGAAGACCTTCACGTTTGGGCTTGCTGAGATCTAATGTGTCCGAAATGTATGGTGGGAAAGTGTTTGATACAGTTTTGTACATGTTCAGTGCCGTCTTAAAAGTGATCCGCTGGTTGACTGGAAGCCAATGGAGATCCTTGAGCAGAGGTGTGGCATGGGAATACTTCGGCTTCATATGGATCAGTCGAGCAGCCTTGTTTTGGAGTTTTTGTAGGCGGTTGAGATCGTGTTGCAACCCTTTCGCGCCCGACGGGACTTTCAAGTCCCATTTGCCCCATTTGCCTGTGCCACTGGGTTACATTGATTTACAATATGACATTTCTAATCAAATAGTGTAACTGAAATAGACCTTTATTGCAATAATAAGACCATCTTTTGCAAGTTCTGTCAATAGAAAAAGTTCCATGTAAAAGCAGTGAAAATGACAATAATAATGTACGAAAAAAAGGAACCAGACTAATTTACTTCCAGCCTCGATCTGGTGACAATCATTTTTGTGTGTGATTGCAGAAAATAAATGTTGAACCACCATGATGAAGACTAATAATGTGTCTGTTTGTATTTACTGATATATTAATTTTATTGGAAATTGGATTCAAAACTCGGACCTCGTAGCCTGTCGGGACTTTGAAGTCCCATCACTAATTATGCATGATAATTAGCGAAAATAAAAATAATACAACTTTTTTTCTTCAAATTTTCATTGTACTCGCTATAACCGGTTTAGAAAAAAATTACATGTAAAATTGAGTGTAAGATAAATAATTTGGGTAGGAAAGGGTTTTAAGTCCGGTGAGAAGAGAGTTGCAGTAGTCAAGGCGTGAGAGTACCAGTGCACGAACAACAGAATGACAGGTGTCGTAGTCCAGGTATTTGCGGATCATTGTGATGTTGCGTATGTGATAGTTAATGGACCTGCACAGACCAGTGACATGTTGACTCATTGACATGGAGTTGTCAAAGGTTACTCCCAAGTTCCGAACAGATGAGACAGGATTGATGGTTGTGTTGCCTATCGGGAGGGTTAGTAGCTGAAGACGTTTGGAGTGATAAGGCGACGATGCTATGAAAAACTCTGTTTTGTTTTCATTCAGCATGAGTTTGTTTGCAAGCATCCAGGTTTGGACATCCTGAATACAGTTGGATAGCCTAAACAAGCAGCACTCGGCATCAAACGGGATGGTAGGATTAAAATCCAGGTAGATTTGAATGTCATCAGCATACATGTGGTAACTTACTCCATGCCGAAGAAGGATGTCCCCAATAGGAGTAACGTACATGGTGAAAGCACGTGGACCGATAACAGATCCTTGAGGGACACCAAACTCAAGGTGATGGACATCGGAGTTGGCACCTGCAGCATGAACCCAATGTGTTCTTCCTGTGAAGTAGGACGAGAACCACTGAAGGGCAGTTCCAGTGATTCCAAATCGATCACGAAAGCGTTGCAGTATGATATCGTGGTCAAGAGTATCAAAAGCAGCAGAGAGGTCAAGCATTACTAAGAAAACGGCTCGGCTGTTGTCCATTATGCGGAGGATGTCATTGTGTACCCTGAGCAGAGCCGTCTCGGTGCTGTGACCGACTCTGTATGCTGACTGCAGTGGATCCAGTAGCTTGTGATCGTCCAGGTATTGAGTGAGTTGGGAGCAGACTACTGTTTCAATGACTTTGGACAGGTAGCGGATGTTAGAAACTGGACGATAGTTCCCAAGATCCTCTTTATCCAAAGAAGGCTTTTTCAAGATTGGTGTTACTATTGCATCCCCCAGACTCTCCGGAAAGACACCTGACTGTAAGGATGCATTAACAATCTCAGTCAACTTGGGAAGAAAGGTCATAATGTGACGCTTGAGTAACGATGTGGGAATTGGATCCAGTTGGCAGGATTTATTGGTGAACAATCTTCAAATCTGAACAATCTTCAAAAGTTTTTCAGAAGTGACTGGATGAAAATCAGACAACTGGCAATCTGGAGACGGCAATGTAACAGACAGTTTCTTATCAACATTTATTTATTTATTTATTTATTTATTACATTTCTTTACCCAGGGTATGCCCAAACAGTTAAAACTGGTTTCCATTGGGGCCCTGCATACATTACAACATACAGCATAATTACAAATACGGTAAATAAAAAGCACATCGAAATATTACATTATAAAACTTGTACACGTATAAATATTACTCAGGTAAAATGAACTCAGAAAATGTGTATAGGGTGAATATACAATTTTGAAATCTAAAATTCGCTGATTATGGGAGGGGCAAAAAACCCGCAAAAACATTTTTAGAGAAACACGGGGAAATTCCCCTCCGGTTCCTTGAATATTTATGGCAACCAAGTTTGTCTACTCCGTAGATCAGCACAGATTAGATCTCATAAATGGAAATGCTGACATATTTGCAGGAATATTATTATTATTCTTATTATTTTCTGCTAATGAAACCAAGGATCCCTCACGGAATCATGCAGGGACTGAATATTACGGACTAATGAACGTTTTACGAAGTTCAGATTTGAATGAGGTTAGAGAAGTCGTGGTTCTCAATTGAACATACAAGTTATTCCATAAAATTGTACCAGTTACAGCAAAGCTTGTGGCAAAACATTCTTTTTTCGCAAAGGGAATCTTAAGCTTCATGTCAGCGGATTGTCTCGTTTCACGAATCTGCGTTTGTGGTGTGAATATATTTGTCATATACAAAGGAGTGGTTTTATTTATACATTTGTGAACAAGAATAGCCTTTTTATACTCGACTCTCTCAATAAACGAAATCCAATTAAGTCTAGTAAACATATCGGCTGAGGGAGTTAAGAAGGCACACTTAAGGATTATCCGCGCGGCTCTTTTAAGACATTTGTTGAGAATATTGTTGTGAGACATGTACCGTCCTCCCCATACAGTAATACAATAGTCTAACGAAGGCAAGACTAAGCTAACAAACAGAGAGTGCAAGCTGCTTTGTGGAACACAGTCGCGGATTCTATGTAGCATACTTAGTTTAGAGGAAACAGTTTTCTTTACGTATTCAACATGGGGTCCCCATCTTAAAGTGTCATCAATAATAACACCTAAACATTTACAAGAGTTCACCTTCAAGATCGGGTTACCAGCGATACTGACATCAAGGTCAGTACTGCAAACGTTTTGCTTAGTTCCAATAAGCATGGCTTTTGTTTTGTTGGCATTTATTGTTATCAGCATGGTGATCAGCAATAAACAAACGAATGTTCTTTACCTTCTCTGTAAAACGTTGACTAAATTGATTGGCCAGCGCAGTTGGTGAGATTGAAACGGTAGGTACTTGTGGGATGCTGCCAATCAATTCATTGATGGTACGGAAGACGATTTTAGGATTTGTGTTAGTCAAGGTTTCCTTGTAGAAACTGCATTTAACAGAAGCAAGAGTTTCAGAGACGGTGCGCTTGGTCGCGTCAAAGGCAAATTTGTCGGCGTGAGATCTTGACTTACGCCATTTGCGTTCAGCTCGGCGACGCTCACGTCTTGCCTCATCGATTGAGTTGTTATACCACTTAGGTCTGTGGCGCTTGGGCTTGGAACAGGATGACGTAGCTGCGTGTACGTCGAGAACTGTGATGATGGCATTATCAATATCGTTCAAGAATTTGTCAACAGTTCCATCATGACACACACGCTGAAGTTGATCTGACAAATCATGGTTGCAAATATTGTGTGATCTCACTTGCCATAGTTGCGGGGTGAAGATGAAGTGATCACCACTTTCGGTTTAGTAAGATTAAGTTTACAAGAAACCACAGCGTGATCAGACATTTCGTTCATTTCGACCTTGTGATTGGTCAATAATCCATCTTCATTAATTCTGGTCACCAGCCAATCTAGAGTGTGTCCTTGTGAATGCGTAGGCTCAGTAACATGTTGTTTGAGTCCTGAAGCGGAGAGAATGGCAGACAGATGGGCGTCATCCGGTTTCTCAGGACAGTCTGCATGGAGGTTGAAGTCACCGAGCAGCAAAAGTTTCCCGGGAAGAACATTCAGGCAATCAGCAAAGTTTTCGAAGTCAGCCAGAAACGTCGCCGTTCTCAGTTGATTTTTTACAGAGGGTGGTGGCCTGTATATAACGGCGAGGTGCAAACTGTGATTTACGTTGGACACGATTGCATACTCGAATGCGCTGGTTTCGAAATGAGTGTCAGAAATCAGTTTTAGGTTCAGTTGAGTTTTGTAGAGTATACCAATGCCCCCATGCTTGTCATATTCATATTCATATACGTTTATTTTTCAATGTCATCATTAATGAACAACGAATTATAAAACATTATTACATCATATTATCAAAGAAATAATCTCGTGTTACTTACAATGTACACAAATTATGATGAATAAAGTTATCAAGGCTTACTATACAGGAGGAGGAAGACAACATTTAGGTTTGGGTGAAGCGCTGCTTTTATACCCGAACCTATTGACAGACAAACGAAGACAGGACAAAGGACTAAGACAGACAAAGACACGAGACAACTTACTATGTACTACAGCAAATAAGGAAGACAACCATAACTAAATACGTCTTTAACCACCTCCACCCTCAGATTAGTTATTAGCATGAGTATGCATTGAAAATGTGCTTTTTCAGACGTTGAATAAATATTGGGAGAGAACGTGACTTTTTTATGGGGTCTTTTAGGTCGTTCCAGAAAGTAACACCACGTTGGACAAGGCCATTTTTATATAATGATGTTCTATTAAAACAGACGAAGATATTTTTCTTAGAAGTATTTCGGGTATTATATGAATGAATGTTTGACGCTAACAGAAAGCATGAGTTAAAACACAGTGGCAATGCATTATTCATATACCTGAACATAAATTTGCCTAAGCTTAAGTTATATAAATCTGCCAGTTTTAGCACTTTAAGTTTTAGAAATAACGGAGCAGTATGATCACAATACCCAACGTTACATATTATGCGCATAGCTCGCTTTTGTAAAGTAAAGAGTCTATTACATTGACTTAAAGAACCACCCCAGGTAAGTATAGAATAATTTAAATAGGGAAGTACAAGTGAGTTGTAAAGTGTTAATAACACAGTACTTGGTATAAAGAATTTTAAACGATTCATTATACCAATATTTTTTGATATTTTGCTCGAAACATTGTTGATATGACCTTTCCAAGTAAGGTTTTCATCAATTTGTATACCTAGAAATTTAGTACTGTTTACTTGCTTAAGGCTGGTGCCATTCAACACCAAGGGGACACAACGGGTATACTTACGGGATCTCGAACAAAAAATAATATAGTTTGATTTAAGAATATTAACACAGAGTTTGTTGCTTAAAAGCCAATCACCTATCTTTACAAGTTCAACGTTAAGTTTATGAACAGCTTCGTCAACATTGTTATGGCTATAGACAAGACTGGTATCATCAGCAAATAAGCAAAATGATAAAATATTTGATGTATTACAAATGTCGTTTATATAAATTATAAATAATAAAGGACCTAAGACTGATCCTTGAGGAACTCCACAAGTAATATCTAGATTCGATGAACTAACATAATTAAAGCTGACAAATTGTTTTCTATTTGATAAATAACTTTTGATCCAGTCCAAGGCTTTGCCACGAATACCATAATGGTCAAGTTTGTTAAGTAAAATGTCATGATTAATCGTGTCGAAAGCCTTGGACAGGTCCAGAAAAATACCGATCGAGAAGTTTTTATCATCGATAGCTTTCTGCAATTTGTTGACGACATAAGATGTAGCTAGTTCGGTGGAGCGATTCTCTCTGAATCCAAATTGAAATTCCGAAATTAAGTTGTGTTTGTTAACAAACGTTATTAATCGCTTAAATACAAGTTTCTCAAAGACCTTTGAGAAAAATGTGAGAATTGTTATTGGTCTGAAGTTGCCGAGATCATGTTTATTGCCCCCTTTATGTATCGGTATAACTTTACCTGTCTTTAGTCCATCCGGGAAAATACCCGAGGATAAAGAGTTGTTAAATATTTCGGCTAGTGGTTTAGCAAGTCCGTATCTAGCATGTTTAATAACGGTACCATTCAGGCCATCAGACCCAGGTGCCTTACCACAAGGTATTCCGTTAAAGATGTCTACTACTTCCTCTTGTGTAATTGGACAAAAGAAAATGGAGTGCGAGCACTTGTCATTGAGAAACGATACAAATGAAGTGTTACTAGGAGGTAGCTTGTTAGCCAGCTTAGTACCTATGTTAACAAAATACGTATTAAATGCATTGGCAATGTCATTGTTGTTATCTATTGTTACTCCGTCCTGCACAAAGTGTGAGGGGTTGAGCTTTGGTCTGCCCTTGTTCAGTAAGGTGTTAATAACATTCCAGGTTCCTTTAGCATTACCCTGCTCTTGATTAAACTTGTTGTTAAAGTAATTTTTCTTAGATGTTCTAATCAAGCTATTTAGTTTGTTTTTATAAAGAGTATAAATTGATTTGTTGGGAGGAGTAGGTTTTTGAAGAAACTTTTTATAAAGAACATTTTTCCTAATAATTGACGTGTATATTCCATTTGATAACCATGGCGACTTACAATGGTCGTACCGGCATTTAACCTCTTGTAGCGGGAAATGCCTGTCATAAAGTTTAAGAACATATTCTATGAAGGCCATATACAACTCATTGGTGTCATTTACAGATGCAATAAAATCCCACTGTGTTTCATTTATATCATTAACAAAATGTTGAATATTATTGCTATTAAAGATACGTTTGTTAAATATACGCTTACCAATTACATTTTCTTTTAATTTGTCAAGAATCAAAAAAACTGGTAAATGATCACTAATGTCAGTTGTTAGGACACCGGCAGTAAGATTCAATAAATCATTAGTAAAAATGTTATCGATTAAGGTAGCACTACCAGCAGTAATTCTCGTTGGCTTAGTTATTGTTGGATAAAAAGAATGGGAAGATAAAATATCAACAAAGTTTTGTACGGAACTGTCTGTTTCGCAATGCAATAAATTGATATTAAAATCGCCCATAATATAGCACTTTTTGTTTTGATTATTTATGGTTCCCAAAATATCATTAATTTGATCAGTAAAATTTACAAATAAAGAATTTGGTGGTCTGTAAATAACTCCGACAATGATATTAGTAGAATGCTCATTAACAATTTCAATAAAGCATGATTCAATTTCAGTATTATTAATACATAACTCAGTTCGAGTTTTATAAACCATATTATGTTTAACATATAGTGCTACTCCACCACCCTTTTTGTTCTGTCTACATGACCCTTCAAGTGAAAAACCTGGAATTTGTATCAGTGGATCGTTAATATCAGATAGCCACGTTTCAGATATTCCAATTACAGAAAAACTGTTTTGTAAAAGGTTTAGTAATCCACAATGTTTGATATATTTTTAGATAGACTGCGGGAATTAAAATGTAACAGTTTCGTATGAGCATTCAAATGGAAATCATTTAAGAATTTATCTTGATCGTAATAATCACAAGAAATGACAGGTGATTCAAAATTCAGGTCTGGATCAATATCAGGGTTCAAAGCAGTATCAGATGTGGTTTCTTTCATCCGTGATTTTGTTCAGTAATGAGTCTGAATGGAAACGCTTGACTAATCTAATAGTTACATAACGCAAGCCAGCGTGTTGAATAGAAATTTGGTTGACAAAAGTTGCAAGGGGAAATGGAGCACACAGCAATACATTTTCATGGTTGCTAAAGTAAATGTTGACAGTTGCCATAGTACATATAAACAACACAAACAGAAAGAAATTGAGACACAAACTACACAAACCAAAAACATCACACACACAAAAAAATAAACAAGTAAAGAAAACAAATAATATAAGAAGGCGAAAGGAGAAACGGAAATATTAGAAGAGTCACTGGGGTACTTATAAAAAGGGTAAAAGTAAAACCTTTACACAAATAACAAGCAAAATAGATATTAACACACGACAGATGAAATGGGGATGGACTAATAAAACCTGCAAAATGAATTCGTATACCAGGATCCCACAGACATGTAGCTTTGAGAGAAATCAACAACACGTGGAACATTAATAAATGTATAGCCAGGTAGAGTTATCTCATTCATCACCACATGATCATGCTAAGCCAGGTCTCAGTGAGGATCATAATGTGGAAAGTTTGAGCGCCTGCAAGGCAGCTGGCTGAGTGTACCCTCTCCAGGACATTCAATTATTTTGCTGGTTTTAAGTTGCAAGGAACTGTTAAATTGTTATAATCTGTTTGTTTAGTGATCTGGACTTTACTGGACACATTTTGGACTATATTTTGTAATCTCTGTGATATTATTGATAAAGTTTGATTTTCAAAAAATCACTCAGTGAAGCCTTATACATTAGCAATGGGAGACATGCTAGTGTACATCAGTATACCAGTCACTCCTGTGACCAGTCAAGTGTAGTGCTGCCATCACTTCAATAGCCAGCTTATCTATTGTCGTACCCAGGGGACTATTGTACTTTCTCAGTTAGGCCTGGGAATGCCTCAACATCTCTTTGTATCTACAAGTGGATCAAGTGAATTATAGAATGGCTACTCTCCATCTCTTTGTGTTATTACATCGTTTGATCTTGTCATTCCTGCTTGCGTCCCATGTAATGGAGGCAATTCACTCGCAGCATGTACTGTATGCCAACTCAGACGTAATCATAACCGAGCTACAAACAGAAGAAACCATGGTTGTTATATCGGCAAGAGACTTACTTACTACAGCAACTCGCAGGCCACATTCCGCATGTTGTTACTGCGTGCGGGAGATATTGAACTTAATCCTGGACCCTCGGATAATGGACATATCAACATTGACAATTCGACACAACATAAAAAAAGATCCTCAAAGATTTGTTACTCCGAAAGGGAACTCACCTGTTTTGACAACGGTCATTTCCTACCTACTAACACATGGCACACCTTAAAGACTCTGGGTCTGTGTAGAAAATTACCTACACGTCGGGGAACTACAGCTGGAATAAAACGGAAAAATAACTTTTACAATATTCGCGATGGGAATCGTGAGTCTTTGGCCAATGCATCTACAGAACTGAACAAGGGAGACAAATGTAATGTGTGTGTATTGAATGCACAGTCAATATGCAATAAAGTTGATACCCTCACATATTATTTTATTGAAAATAATGTGGATATTGCTGCATAAACTGAGACTTGGCTTAGCAACACTCAGAAACATAGGAAAACAATTGGAGAAATAACACTTCCGGGGTACGATTTTGTCCATGTACCTCGCCCTCATAGATCAGGTGGTGGAATTGCTCTTCTTCTTAGAAAAACAATAAAAAGGAGCCCTGTATCTTCACATGATGCTGTGAGTTTTGAAAGTCTGGCATGTGACCTGCAGTTTGCTCAGAACCAGACCCCTGTCAAACTTGTGGTGATCTATCGGCCACCATACTCCCAGAAACATAGAGTTACATCAAGGACATTCTTTAATGAGTTTGAGGAATACTTGTCATATTTACTTTCATCAGGTAAACAACTTTTAGTTGTGGGTGACTTTAATTTTCATTGGGATATTGAAACTAATCAAGATGCCAATACCATGAGAGATATTCTTGAAAATGCTAATCTTACACAGCATGTCTCTGAACCAACCCACTTGAATGGACATACTTTGGACCTCGTTATTTCTCGCCTTGGGGATGGTCTTGTGGATTCAGTAAATGTTTCAAACTTCCTTACTGATCATGCTGCTCTTTTGTGCAAGCTCAATCTATCAAAACCATGTTCTTCAAAAAGACTTATCTCCTATCGCATTTTGAAGAAAATTAACCATGTAGATTTCGCAAGAGACATACTACAGTCTGACATTAATGACCTCAGCAAAGATAACGCTGATGACTTAGTCCTGCTGTACAACACTACGATGTTTGGTCTACTAGAAAAACATGCACCTGTTAAGAAGAGGGAAATTGTCGTTCGACCGTCGAACCCCTGGTATACTTCGGAAATTACTGAAGCTAAACGAACACGCAAGCGACTTGAACGACAATGGAGAAGAACTAGATCTGAAGTTCATCGCCAATTGTTCAAGGACCAACGCCTGCAAGTAACGCAATTAATTGAGAGGACCAAGACAGCATACTTTGAAGAATTAATTTTGAACTGTCAAGATCAAGGACAGCTTTTTAAAATAGTTGAAAATCTACTACACCAGAAGGACAAAGGAAAGCTACTATCACATGGGACACAAACAGAACTGGCTGAACAGTTTTTGAAATATTTCTCAGAAAAGATACTTCACATTCAAGAAACAATGGATGCATCTCACGTGAGACAGAATCTCAACGATGACCATCATCCTGGTATTGTTGGAACACCGCACCTGGACCACTTTGATTTGGCAAGTGAGAGCGAGGTCCAGAAAATCATTCTTTCTTCTCCATCAAAAACTTGCTCTCTCGATCCTGTTCCTACCTGGATTTTGAAGAAGCACATCCATCTGCTACTTCCAAGTATTTGTCGTGTCATCAACACATCCCTGAGAACAAGTACTTTCCCTGTGCGGTTTAAAAATGCCTTGGTTACACCAATTCCCAAAAAACCAAATCTTGACTGTGAGGAGTTGAAGAACTATCGACCCATATCGAATCTTCAGTTTATCTCCAAAGTGTTGGAAAAAGTAGTCGCTTCCCACCTAACAGATCATCTCACAGACAACCAGCTTTATGAACCCTTCCAATCAGCATACAGGAAAAATCATGGCACAGAGACAGCCCTAATGTGTGTTCATAACGATATCATGCAGGCTTTAGATTGTAAGAAAGCAGTATTTCTTGTATTACTGGATCTGTCTTCTGCCTTTGATACAATTGACCATAGAATACTTCTCCAGCGTCTTGAATCTCTTGGAGTTACCGGCCCTGCTCTAGCCTGGTTTGCCTCTTACCTCTGTGGAAGAAGCCATGCAGTCAATATTAGCGGTACTGTATCATCCCAGGCTCCAGTTCCATACGGAGTTCCACAAGGGTCAGTGCTGGGTCCTCTTCTCTTCAGCATCTACTCGGCTCCCATCGCAGGCATAGCCCGCAGACATGGCATCCAGGTTCATATGCTGATGACACCCAACTCTATATTACATTCGACCCCGATCATGAGGATGGAGAAGACCAGGCAAGAAGCAAACTACAGACCTGCATATCAGACATTAAAACATGGATGACTCTTAATCGTTTAAAGTTGAACGATGCAAAAACAGAGCTTCATCAAAGAATAATCAAGCAAAGATCAAGGACAAATCCCTCATTGTTGGTGACTCTCGGATAGCAGCCTCTCCATCGGCACGGAATCTTGGTATAATATTTGACCAAACAATGAGGATGGAGTCTCAAGTAAAAAGCACCTGCAAATCTGTATACTTCCAGATTCGAAACATTAGCAGCATCAGGAGGTATCTAAGCGACTCAGCTGCAAACACTGTTGTGCACGCTTTAATTATGTCAAGACTTGATTATGGAAACTTCCTAACTAATACGGCATCAACTCACAGCTCCTTCACAAATTACAACTGGTACAGAATGCTACCGCTAGAATGCTCACTCACACCCGGAAATATGAACATATAACACCAGTATTGAAGAGTCGACTGCATTGGCTTCCAGTACGTGAACGCATAAAGTTCAAGGTACTCTTTATGACATGGAAGGCACTACATGGATCTGCACCACCCTACATTCAGAACCTGCTGAGAGAGTACACACCGTCCCGGAATTTACGTTCATCATCCCAACACCTGCTATACTGTCCTCGGACCAAAGCTTCATATGGAGACAGAACATTTTCATTTATCGCACCCACACTATGGAACATATTGCCTCTAAACATTCGAACCTCTCCCACCGCAGATGTCTTTTGTTCTAAACTCAAGACATTTCTATTTAATTTATCATACCAATAACTTTTGCACCAGCACCCCGCTTATTGTTTGTCCTGGAGAGAATTAATTAAACGTCTCGGAATAGTTTTACTAGATATAGACGACGCTATACAAAGGCTGGACAAGTAAGTAATGTCGATGGCATGGCTCAGCGTGTAGTCGCATAGCAACAAGGTCTTGTTGCAGATTGAGTGAGCGTTCCAATGGGCAACATGAGGGTAATTACACTGTGGGTCCGCGATTTTGGTTAGTTCATCTTTATTGTTGGGGACTACATGAGACTCGCGGTGGATATGACATATTTCACATTTTTGCACCCCCATAAACTACGGTTTACCAAAGATAGAACAGGTCAGACAACGAGACTCAAAGCTGGTATAGTGTCAACATCATGATAATTAATCCAGAGGTCAAATGTTAGAACCCCATGTGAGTAATTTTTTTTTAATTACCCCAAAAGGGAATTAAATTTGCCAATTCAGTTTCCTTCATGGTTTATTTCTTGGTAAATTTTACATTAGTAACATTTGAAATTGTCATGATTCAAAAAGATTTAAATCCTCTGTGACAGGTGTAGAAAGACTATTGTTCTGTAGAAAGACCCACTGTTTATGATGGAGTTAATTACCCTTCTTCCACTGTTTATATTTCCACCTAAGCTCTTATAGCACCCTGGTGGAAGTTAAATTCTTCAGAATATTTTGTACTAAACAACACTCTTGCTCCTTGTATTGTGTGGTTAGTCACCCCTCTACATAGTTTACTTCAGATAGCAGCCTGTGTCAATAAATCGGTAAGCTTAAACTTTGTATTGTTATTTATTTTGACAATCATAGGCCTAATACTCATTACTTTCTTTGGATGATCATTCCTAAAGTTGTATTTTTGGAAATCTGATTTGGAAATATCTTTTGTTATGTACTTGTTTGGATTCGATTTTTTAAGACTATGTTTTTCTTCTTAAATGTGATTGAAAACTGTATTTTGATTAATTGTATTTCTTTTTGTTTCATTTACACAGGTTTTAAAGCCATTTTGATTTTAATCTATGACTTACTTTGGCACTGATGTTTTTAGTGGTTTCTTATTTGTTTCCCCAGTGTTAAGTTTGATTTACTTTATTCAAGTGATCCATTTTTGGGGGGTTACACCTCCACTAAGTATGATAATTGTATCAAAGGGACATTATTTTATAAGACTTGATTTCATGTGTTGCATTGAGATTTGTCAGGTTGTTAAAAGTGAGGTACTGTAAAGAATTACTGTATAATATCATCCCTGAAGTAATTTTGCAGAATGTGTTGTCCCTTTGAAGGTGGATGTTTTTCCATGATGAGATAGTTTTATTACATGATTTTATTATTGTCAACTTGTGTTTTGCTTTGTTCTTGCCTTGTCCTTGTCTCCTTTTGTCCTTCCTTGTCAAGTTTTGTTTTGTTTTTGTTATGCAAAGTCTTCTGCTCTTGCATTGACTTTTCTGTTGGTGCCATGTCATGTCTAAATTATCTACACCTTTTAATTTCCCATTCTGATTGTCTATATGATACAGATACTCTGAAAAAATAAACTGAACTGAACTGAACTTTTCACTCACCGACTGATTTATTTGTTTGCATTCTTTTTGAAGTATAGCCTTGTTTTATTGTTTTATTTTTGTTGTTATTACAAATTATGTAGGAGCATTCACTGACAATGCGTTTTCTCATAGACATCAGGAAAAGAAAAACACAAGAAACTTTTAAAGAATCCATCACAATAATTACAATGTTGCTTTGTATATCAAAACGATTTAAAAATGTAAAATTTTAAGCATAAAGGTTTTCTTTGTGCTTCATGCTTTGACTTTGGTTTAATTTTATGAAATGGAGACCATTTAAAGACCTTTAAAACAATGAAAATTTTGTTTTTAGGTTCTCCATGTATATTTTTATAAGTTTTGAGATTTTTCTTTATATATCAAAGACTAACCACAAGCTCCGAAAAGTTATATTTTTTTGTAAGTCAACACCGAATATTGTTCCAACTTCCAATCCATGTGCGAGTGTTGAGTTGACATGGAATTCCCCCGGCCCGTAAACCATAATTTTGAACATTTGCCACGTTTTTTGTTTAAATACTGGGGTAAGATGGGACAGATAGTTAGTTTTTAGATAATAAAAATTTAATTTAACCCTAATCTGTCATGTGGGCTTTCTACTACTGAAGGTTAGATTGTAACATGTTAATGAAATTTCAAGGGTTTTTAGATACTAAAACTTTACTTTTCCTGCCACCCCCCCCCCCCCCCCCCCCCCCCTTGAGTCACGATGGGATGCATGCACTGTAATGACGGGTGAAAGAAATATTTAAGTGGGATATTGGAAATTAATGTGGGTCAAATTGGGGCAAATGACAAAAATTGCATGACCATTACTAGTAGTAATACTACTACAATATAACTGTCAGGAGTTTTTATAGTGTGAAAACTAGGTTTTAAAAAACCTGTTTTAAAGGGTGTGTACAACATTGGTAAGAATGAAAATATAAATGTTCACAGATTTTCACATAACTTACAAGGTATAAAGATGGTCATGGTGGAAAACTTCCCTTGAAATAGTTTTGGTTGAAATGCCATAGTTTTTAGGAAATGAGTAAAATAACAGTATTTATCCTGCAGGATAAATTCTGATTTTTGAAAAGAAGTTAAAACACTTTTTCACTGTTTTCTCATGATTCCTATAACCGATTTAGCTTAATAAACTTTCACAGGTTTGTTATTTCATGTATGTACATGTTGGGTCACATCAAGTTTGGATACAGGTCTTTGGCAATTACCAATGTTGTAAACACCCTTTAAACAAAATTATATTATTCAACAATAATTTACACCTTTGAGCATTTTAAAAACAAATCTGTTTACAGTTTTGTTTCAAACAATTAAATGCGTCGCAATGGCCATTTTACCCCTACCGTGATAGGTTGTTGATATTAAGTTGTTGACAAATTGGCTCATTTTACCCCAATAGAATAACAACTGGGGTTGTAAACGGGACAAATAACAAAAAATATCCAGATATAAAATATTTCTGCATTCGGTCAGCCGACAGTAATATCATATCTGATATTGTGCTCACAAAATGGGACAAGTGCTGTTGTAAAGACATCTGTTGATGTCTTTCAAAAATACCCATGGACAAATGATGACCCGCACCCTGTTCAGTGTACATGTGTATGATAAGTTGACGACGTGCTGGTAAATACGACTCACGCTAATAATAGAAAAAGAAAACAGTAAAAGGGCGACCTCCAGTGTGCCAGAGACAGGTCGGGCTACATATGGACGAAACTATTTTTGCAGAAAGGGGGTTTGCAAGAAATAGTTTGGTAAATGCACTGTCCCATCGCCCCCCCCCCCCCCCCCCCCCCCCCCCCCCCCCCCCCCCCCCCCCCCCCCCGTGTCCCATCTTCCCCGGGACTCGTGTACCCCAGTTGGACAAGTTTCGTATCCGGCCGCCACATAAGGGATTTTTTTTTTTTTTTTTTTTTTTAATGGATTCTAAACCTAATATCCCTTTTTAAAATAATTATTCTTGGGGAATTGGAGCTAAAACGCAAAATTCAAGTGCACATTAAATTCTAGGGCACCGTAAAAACATTTATTTCAAACGAAATCTCATGTAAAGTACGCCTAATCCTACTCAAACCATGGAAGTAGGAATGATTCAACGCACACAGGATGCCCGCTCACGTGGCTTCTTGCGAGTAGTAAAATGGCCGCTGCGTCATCGCGCGTGCTTCACGGCTGTGTGCACAGCGTATGCGTCGAAGCGCTATCCAGTCAGTATATAATAGAGATCAGTGCAGTGGCACAATTGACACACTCAGCGTTCTCCGGGTTCTATTATACAGCAGCAAGGCAACTTGCAATAGTCTGGTCCCCTGATGACAATTAACACATGTTAATGTTGGGCTATACCACAGAGTAATCCCAGACTCTCATTTTAAAAGCAAGCCATTCCATGATTACACGGCGGGTGGTGAGGGTGGTTGTTATTTTTGCTGGCTGTGCCTCAACTACTACTAGCGCATCCTTAACACTAATAACAGCTTGTTTCGTCCAGCATTTCATTTAGTTGGTTGAATTTCAATGACAATGGTAGGTTTGATTTTTAACAGTGAAAAGTTACTGTCTGGATTTATTCTATTGACATTTAGTTGGGTTATTTTGTTAGAAGTTGGGGACCCACATTTTGAAGCAGACGACGCAATCAAATACTACCTAGCCCCACTTCTGTGGCCAAGGCTAGCTGAGCCTTGGCCACAGAAGTGGGGCTAACTAACTACCATGGTAATACAATGATGGTAAGTACTAAACAATAATCAATAGTACTAAAATATACTAATTTCTAGTATTACACGGGACTAGTTTTACTACTACTCTGTTGTACAAAGCATTTGCATGTAGTGACATTATCTCTCAAGTCTAACTCGGTGTCAATGATTTCGAAAATTTGGGACAGGCCTGATCGTCCTTGCTCTATGGCCTGACTTATTACAGTACACAAGACGATTTCAATTTGGGACTACGATCTAATTGGTGATGATTAGCATTGGTAAAATGGTAGTTAAATACAAACATTCTGGTCTTGATTTTGTGAATAGCACAGTCGAATTGATTTCCATACAATATTTTTCATCTTCACCTCTCAAGGGGAAGCAGTGTACAGTGATAGGTGGGTGTGGTTTCCTTGGACGCCATCTTGTAGAAGGTTTACTGGAGAGAGGGTATACAGTCAATGTTTTTGACATCAAAGTTACATATGAAGACAACCGCGTCAAATTCTTTGTGGGGAATCTGTGCTCCAAGAAGGTTTGTGTGTATTGTTTTATTTTACTTTGAGTAAACCATTGTTTTTATTTGTTTTTTATTTTTTGTTTGTTTTATTGGCGACATCCAACAGTGAAAGCGCCAATAACAATATGAATAAGAGAGGATGAAGAAATATTCAAGTTTAGATATGCGAGGAAAACCCCATTGCAAACATTTGTAATCTGCAGTTTCATAGAGCCGCTCAAAAGCAGAAAAATATTGCTTTAAAAAGTTCTGCTTAGCAAAAATAAGCAGGATACCAGAAACAGATTGTTTGTATGTAACATGGTAACGTTATTCTGGTAAGCAAAATGTTGTTGTGCTTAGTTACTTTTTGTGCCAAAAAAAAAAAGCAGCTCTATGAAATTGGGCCCAGGTTGCAACTTAAAACCCAATCCACATGCAAGGGCCCCAGTCCAAATGGGGTCCACAGCGACGAAAGACAGAGAAAGAAACCACTGAGCCAACCCAAGTCCTTTTTTCTTGTCCTGTACTCAAAGTCTGGTTAGTGTAGTTTTACCTTCCATCATTTTGTGGATCCTTGGTTTAATCTGGCATTACATGTGTAATGGGATGAAATTGTAGGCCCCCTTTTTTTGTACCCCTCAGTATACCTGCCCAGCTCGGACTATAGCGAGTCTAGGGGTTGGTTGTTGCCTGGAGATGTGTGATGATTGGGAGATTGGTAGCAGGCTATGCAACCAATCACGGCGCATTGAGGAAGGATTGTTCAGGGGTCAGTGACTTTACCCGAAAAAGTGTTTGGTCACTTGACCACTGGACTCCGACAGAGGAAAGTTGTGAGAATTAACCATCCAAGTTTCTTCAGTTTATTCACTTTGCCCCTGTCGGATATCTGCGTTGGATTGCGCCAACCCAACTTGTTAAATCACAATATCATCTATGTTCATCCCCTGTCCTGCTAGGTGAGTTTGATTTTACTTTTATCTTTCTTGTATTCCTAGGCTTAACAGTTATTCTTGAAGTTTCTGAAGATTGTAAATTTACATTTAATTTTAACAATCACTGCGTAATTTCTATTGTGTGAGGAAAGTGTTTTGGATTTTGATCATGGAAGTTGTAGAACAAAGTTCCTTTTAAAAGCTCTTATTTTGAATTGATAATTATTCACTTGTTGTTTTCCATGCTCTTTTAACTTTTGAATGCTTACAAAATGTCCATTACATTTTGTCTCAGTAATATTTTGCTTTGAACTTGATTTATTTAATGTTGCTTTAATGTTGGCATTATTATTGTATTATGGAAATAGTACAGTACTCTTTTATTTCATTGCTTAAAACTTCATTCGAAGTTAGTATTTTCTTTGTACAGTTTTTTAAGATGCACTGCTTTATTTGAGACTTCTTGAAAGTTTCAAGTAATATTGTATATAATTGTTGCTTAAAAGTTAAAGCAATTCTTCAATTTTTCATTGTTTATTCGAACATCCTTATTTCATGGAAGTGTACATGTAAGCTCTGAATCTAGCTGTCATCACCAATAATTATTTTAATAATGATAGTTCCCAGAAACACAGCCTCCTTCCAACCTTAAACCCATTATCCCCAATTATCAAGCTTCAGTCAACTCCTTGACCCATTGCACTCAAGTCCATAGATCACCCATGTGCCAGGCCCTCCTGATACCCCATGGACCTGCCCTGACCGGTGTGATTGATTCACATTTACTTTATTTTTAGGATTAGTTATTTCTTTCTTGATGAAGGATTACAGGTTTTAGGGTTAAGTATTTAATTTTAGTTTATTTTATAGTTTTGAATGGCATAGGATTAATTTTACACTTGGCCGCTGGACTCCGACAGAGGAAAGTTGTGAGAATTAACCCTCCCAAGTTTCTTCAGTTAATGCACTTTGCCTCTGTCGGATATCTGCGTTGGATTGCGCCAACCCAACTTGTTAAATCACAATATCATCTATATATGTTCATCCCCTGTCCTGCTCTAGGAGGATTCAAATACAAGAGAGCCAGCAGGACAGCGAAACATCAATTCGTCATCATTTTATCTGGTTGTAACGAAAACAGTAATCCTGTCCCCTGATCAAGGACAAGGAACTGTTTTCGCACCACTTCAAGACCCCCCATCATCAACTTCAGCGCCCCCTTGTATCATCATATCATCGTCTTCAAGTGTTTCGTCCAGTTATTCTTCAATTTCGCTGGGTGCGCCATCACGTCCACAACAAAATTTCTTTTATTGTATTATTTTGTAAAGTCATTCTTCGTTTATATTTTACTGTCGAGACCAGCCGGGTTCTTTATTATTCTCCATTTACTTGAGATATTTCATAAACAGTCTCATTTAATATATAATACAGCGTGTAAATCGCCTTTCCCTTTATTTGTAGTCGGGATTAGAATAAACCTTTTTAAATTTTTTACAAGCAAATACCAGCGTATCCCTTGTAAAATTTATTATGCCTCAGTATAGAGTGCACTAGGCGCACTCAAACCTGTTACACATGTGAGTTGTGTTTTTAGTCTAAACTACCAAATACTGGTGGATTCATTCATGGTGTGTCGAGGCCAGGCAGTTAAAGAGCACCGGACTCAAACTCTGGTGTTTCACACTCAGCAGAGTGTGGGTTCAAGTCCCAGTCTTGACACTAGTTGGGCAAGACACTTGACCATTATTGCTTCGTTCTTCGGATGGGACGTAAAGCCAGAGGTCCCCTGCACCAGTTACCCTTATTGCGAAGTAAAGGGGTTTGCTCTGTTGTTTCTGGTAGTGGCTGCTAAATGTGCCACAGCAACTTGTAAACCTTGAGAAGATGCTACATAACTTGGTCTTGTATTTTGAAATTTCAAAAACCCGACTTAAATGTTTCGTTTGTCAATGTGCCTTGAGTACCTTATTGGTAGATACATGCGCTATAGGCCCATAAGACTAATTGTCTTTCTTGAGTTCTATTAGGCGACAGGTACTTAAGTTCTCTTTTTGTCAATTTCTAGTGTCACAGAAAAAAGATGGTTTACAGTTTGTGCTTTCAGTAGTTTTTCCTTTGGGCAATTTCAGTGTCTGTCGGCTACAGTGCAAGGAAGGGTTAAGGGTGCATTGGGTTTTTTAAACAGAATTTTACTGAGTGGGAATTTAAATGCATTTTTTTTTCTCTATGCAGGAGCTTCTCCCATCCATTGAGGGATCAGAAGTTGTCTTCAACTGTGCCTCTCCCCCTCCTTCCAGTAACAATAAGTAAGAAGTCTATAAAGTGGAATGAAATATGGGGAAACATCTAATAGATATTCTGTTGTCAAAACAATTTCATATACAAAGTCTACAGCTTTTTATTTGTCTATGGACAAGAATAAACAATTGTTATATGAAGGAATAGAATATTTCTGTTTCAATTAAAAACAACAATGATTGAAGGTGACTTGGAAAAGGAAAAAACCATGAGCAAAACATTCTGAAAATAGATATTTAAAATACATAACGTGTTTCATCATTTGTAACTTTTTAAAATTGTTCTTTTACTTAGGTGATTGAGCACCACCCGAACATCTCTTTGAAATTATTCTGTTGTTTTTGTGTTTTTTTGTTTATTTGTCTTGCTCTATTTCTTCTTCCTATCACTGTACCCCCTCGGCAAGACTCCCCTTACATAGACCTTTACTTATAGATGTACCTAAAAGTTAAAATGCCATGATGACATAAGTTGTCAAATTAAAAAGAAATCTTAATAATTTCAAAAGGTTCTCCTTGACCCTACTACAGATGTTTTCAATTAATAGGCTATATCAAGTGAAAGGTTTAACAAGCTAATAAAAGTTGTATTGTAATTACCCCCTTATTTCCCTTGTCTTCCCGTTCCAACAAGAAATTAAAGTGCAACAATTTTCATTACAGCTAGTAATATGAGTTGAATTTGAACATTTTGATGATGAAATGATCTTAAAATAAGAACTATGCTGGATCAACACTTTGATTGATGATGTTCTTACTACACCACTGTAGAAACGCACCTTAAGTTGTAATAAAATAATCAATGTGGCTTTATGCGGCACTAGCGAAACATCTCATCCAAAGCCATCCCTATCAATGTATGTCAATTCCTCATGTTGTGTAGTCTCTGTTCAAAAAACAGACAGTATGATTTTGTTCCATGCTGCCTTTCAAAATAAATGCATTGATTCTTCTCTTATATAAAACCTCATTTGAATTCAAAAACTTATTAATATTTGTTGTTAAAAAATGTCAGAACTTACCTAAATATTTTCGGAATCTATTTGTCAAGCAAAAGGTCTTGAAAGATGCAACATTGTCATTCGCTTGAAACTAAAGTAGCAATAGTATTGGCAGATACAGTTGCGTTACCTTGGTTTAAAACACTAGGAAACGGGTGTTTCGTTGCAATGTTTCTTGACATCATCAGGAATCATGATAAGACCACTGAAAAGCTGAGCAGCTACTGTTTGTAGATCTACAAACACTGCACATCTAGTTTGTTTTACTTTACTCTCAATTTTAAAGTTGAATAGCTAAAACGTTGGGGGGAACAAACCAAGCAGTTAAAATTAATTTAGTCATTTGTTTTTTTAAATAGGGAGTTGTTTTACAATGTCAACTTCAATGGAACAAAGAACATAATTGCAACATGCAAGGAAGCTGGTGTTAAGGTATTGTATAAGAAAAGTGAACCATCCTGCATAAAGGAAGTTCGCTAAACCAAAATATGACTCAATAGGGTCAGTTTTAAAGGTGCTTTTTGCATCAGAAGATTTGAAACTGGATCAACTGAGAGTCACAAATTTGCTGATCACAGTAAATTTATGTTTGGCTTGTGATTTTTTGTTGTCAATAAATTTACTAAGCAAGGACTTTTATCTGTGTGTGTATTCACTCTTGTGAAACCTATTGCATTTATCAAAGTCAAACTTTAAGGAATAATCAATTTATTGTGCCCATCATTTATTGGCCCCAGATGCTTTTGTTTTTGCAACTCAAACTCTAAGGGGCCATTACCTCAACAAAAAGGATAGTGGTGTCAAACTATGAGGAAACTGAAGTTAAAAGTCTTATTTATTTGCATTGAATCAACAGAAACTTGTGCTAACCAGCAGCGCCAGCGTAAGCTATGAAGGCAAAGACATCAAGGATGGCAGCGAGGATTTGCCATACGCCAGCCAACCCATAGATTACTACACAGAAACTAAAATCCTGCAGGAAAAGGTCTGTACCAGCATATTTTCTCATTTGAGTTCCGTTTTGATTTTTTATGAAACAAGATTTGTCACTGACATTATCTTCCTTCTTTTATGTTTCCTTACTCTTAGAACCTACCAGCATCTTTAGATTTCCTGTGTATAGATACATTATACAATTACATACACACACTATTTATATATTGAGATATTTTTGACAACAATGCTGAATGATTAATGGCATTTCAACCAAACCCTTTTTTAATCAAAGTACACACTTGTAAGACAAAATTTGTTGTTTCTTTTTGCTCCCATTAAATATATGACATAAATAAATCCACATATAAACATCAATATCTCTACTCTACCAGCTGTCACCCCTGGTACTGCAAAGCCAGCATAGCCAACAGCCAGGCCCTCAGAATCCAACGGATCTGTTCTAATGATTTCAATTTTATCCACCACTCACAGGAACTTAAGAAACACTTGTTTCCCGGGGTCATAGCTCCCTAGCTGTCCATCGAGCGATCCAGAAAGTCAGGCTCGTTCTAGGGAGTTGGTACTTGCCAAAGGACCAAAGCATCAATATACTGTAGTTCCAATGAAAAGGCTCTCTTTGTTGTCACTTTCCACCCTCACTTCCTCCCATTCATAAAATAACCAGTTCTAACCATCAAACTCTTCAAACATCAGATCAACTTAAACATGCTGTAAGGGAGAGCCCATAGTTGCCTACAGATGGGCATCCAGTCTCAGGGATCTCATCGTCCGGGCAAAAGTACCCCCATTAATGATACTGTTAATCCCCCTATGCCACAGGTAACTTGAAGATGTTCCAACACTTCCAAATGCAAGTGATGTTTAAAGCATTGCATGGTGTGGGGAAAAAAAGTAACTATAACTAGTAAACTTGCTGTTACAACCATGTACAAATTCCTTTTGGGAGGAGTGTTGGCTCTGAAAAGAGCTGGTGTGGTCTCAATGTTTCAAACAGTATACTCCGCTCATCCTTAAGAGAATGCTGGACTGCTGATGATGATGAGGCTTAAGTAGGGTTGGAGGAATGTACATTTGAGCGAGAAGTATTCAAGCTGTTCTTGACCGGTGATGCATGGGAGTTGACTGCTGGCTGCGTATGTGCTGAAGTCCAGTTCTGGCACCAATGCAGAGTCAGAGAAGCCAAGGAAATCAGTCACACAACACAGTTCCACAAGACGTCCGGTTCTTCATCAGCAACATCTGGTCACCACTACTCAAGCCAACCCTTCCAGCAGCAGCTCGTCACAACACAGACACACTTCAGTGCACACAAATCCAAGCATCACTCGAGTTCAGGTCTATGCATTTGAAAGCTTAGCCACAACACGCTTCGATAAGAATAATTTTGATTGATTTCATGGTTTTCTTTTGTTGGTTTAGGTTGTCCTTGAAGCAAATGGAGCAGATTTTCACACCGTTGCCATCAGACCACATGGCATCTTTGGGCCTAGAGATCCTCAGCTTGTACCTACGCTGATTGAGACAGCTAAAGCTGGCAAGATGAAATTCATGATTGGGTGAGAATTTCAAAGTTCAAGTAGGATTTGATTCTTTGCATTGCAGAGACATATTTTATACCCAATCATATACAGTACAGTAATAACAGCTTATTTGGTAGAGGTGGTGGCTCTGAAAATAGCCACATGTCTATTCTCAAGATTTCAACTTTTGGACTTCTAGTCAAAACATTGATTTAGTTGTTTATAGCCTTGTCCGAGTCAGTTGCAAAGAGCACCCGCAGATGAGCCTGCCCAATTGTCGCACACGTAGCAGTCACTACACTATGACTTTGTACAGTAAGGTACTGTATGTTTGTACAAACATGTGTACACGTACATGTATATCACACACAATCTACTGTGCAATGTGCTTTGTATGTGTGTATCTACTGCACAGTTTGTTGGACTACAGGTTGAACAACATGCTTGAACCACACATTACTTTATATGCAATTTAAGCAAATGTTCTTCCTGCTACATTGTATAAATGCAGTTCATGAATGTGTGATTCGTGCTGTGTGGCTAGTGGTGTGGTGAAGCGAGCATGCTAGCATATTAGGAGAAATGAAAATCAATACTGTAGCCTGGTCTTAAGACTCTTAATACCCATAGGCATACAACACCCCCCCCCCCTCCCAAGATAGTCTCGGCTTCAAAAGTAGACAAGTTTCAAGTATTAAATAAGTAAGGTCAAGGGACTTAATTTAACAAGCTGATTAAAATGTTGATGTACAAAATGAATATACATTGTAAAACCTCATTCTTAATTTGAAAGAATATTTCATTACTTGACCATTTATGACTTGAAATGTTCATTTTCTATTTTATCCTCAGAGATGGAAGTAACCTAGTTGATTTCACATATGTTAAAAATGTTGTACATGGTCATATCTTGGCAGCAGAGAAGCTGGGCAAAGAATCAGTAGTGTGTGGAAAGGTTGGTTAAAGGAATCTATGATTACTTTAAAGAAATAAACATTTCCTTTAGTGAATGAGCATAAAGACTTCTTCACTGAATGAATCGACTGTGTAACACAGACAAAGCTTTGTAACAGACTGTACAAATAAACAACATTTCCTTTAGTGAATGAGCATAAAGACTTCTTCACTGAATGAATCGACTGTAACACAGACAAAGCTTTGTAACAGACTGTACAAATCTTACAGATACACTGCATAAATTATGTTTGTGCCAAGTTTACAGTAACAATTTCTACTTGTTTTGCTTTGGTTTTTTTGCAAACAGTCTTATCACATCACCAATGATGACCCCATCCCTTTCTGGGACTTCATGAGTCGCATTCTGGTGGGTCTGAACTACCAGCCTCCCAAATACCATCTCCCCTATACTTTCATCTACTACCTTGCCGTCTTCCTTCAACTTCTTGTCTGGATCCTGAGCCCTCTGATGACCCTGAAAGTGACCTTTACCCCCATGAGGGTCGCGCTAGCCGGGACATACCATTATTACAGCAGTGAGAGAGCCAAGAAAGACATGGGGTATAAACCTTTAGTGGGACTTGGGGAGGCAATCCAGAAGACTGTTGAAAGTTACCCTCATTTGAAAAACGCAAATAATTGAAATTGTTTTAATGTACTATTTATACTATGATCATTGTCTTTCTCCAAATCTATGCAGTCTGGCCTGTACTATGTGCCATAGTGCACTTCAAATTAAAAAGTTTCTTAAAGGGTGTGTACAACATTGGTAATTGCCAAAAACCAGTATTCACACTTGATGTGACCCAACATATACATGAAATAACAAACCTGTGAAAGTTTAAGCTCAATCGGTCTTCGGAGTCATGAGAAAACAGTGGAAAAAAACCCATTATGTTTTATTTTTCAAACATCGGATTTTATCCTGCAGGATAAAGAATTTCCTAAAAACAATGGCATTTCAAGGGAAGTATTCCACCATGACCATCTTTATACCATGTAAGTTATGTGCAAATCTGTGAACATTTATATTTTAAATCTTACCAATGTTGTACACACCCTTTAAAGGGATAGTAAATAATTGTTTGTTTTTAAACGGTAAATTCATTCAAATCTTGTATTTTTAAGTCAACACACCATACAACCAAACTGCAAATTTCATCAATTCTGGTAGTAAGGGATTTGTGTACATTCATTGCACGTTATTTCAATTGCGGCTATCAAAATAAGCGAGGGAAGATATACGTTTGGTAATCACTCTTAAAATTAATGGAAACTTACTTGGTTAGAAGTACAGCAGCTTTCGATAGTATAAAGCTTTGTGATAATTATTTCACTTTGGAGTAATGTGTTTATGGAAAAAGATATCAATTATCCCCTAAAATTTGAATCTGAGAAATGTAACTGGCAGCTTACATGGTATAAAGATGGTCATGGTGGAAAACTTCCCTTGAAATGCCATAGTTTTTAGGAAATGAGTAAAATAATAGTCTTTATCGTGCAGGATAAATTCCAAAGTTTGAAATGAAGTTAAAAACACATAAGGTTTTTTTTCACTGTTTTCTCATGCCTCCGAAGACCGATTTAGCTTAAACTTTCACAGGTTTGTTATTTCATATATTTGTTGGGTCACATCAAGTTTGGATGCAGGTCTTTAGCAATTACCAATGTTGTACACACCCTTTAACAGAGCTTTTTTTAGATTGCACAAATTGCAGAAATGCTTGCCCAAAAATGAATTTGAATGACTAAACACAAAGCTGCGAATTTGAACGCTGCTTTGTTAAATTGAATGGCGCAACATAAAATGAAATTAAATTTTCAGCAGCATTTGATTTCGCGTGAAATAGAATGGCGCAGTGGTTAAATTGGCTGCTCATTTGACGAAATTGACCAAGAAAACCTATATTAGGAAGTAAATTCCAGTATGACCCTTTTATTCTTGGCATATCAAAATAACATTCAAGTCTTTTGAAGTACTTCAGGATGGTTTAATAAAAGAAAAAACGAAAAAACCCCAATACAACCCTGTAATATGTTTGTAACTTCTTTTTTGATCAGACTCCAAATACCAAAGTAAATTTGAAACATTTCCAAAGGTATTACTTCCTGAAATACTGCCATGTGTGAGAAAATTTTTCGATATGCAAAATAGAAATATACTTTGAAACAGCAGACAAACCTTATAGCATTATTCAACGTTTCTCAAAACAGAATAAATACTTTTGCAATGTAGGTTGTAGATAACACCATGGACTTGTACCAATGCATTTGTATCGAAAAACAAACACTAAATTTGGTATTATTAAAAAAAGAGACTGGTTTTATTCTTTCGAAAGAGCCTTGCTCTGTTAGTGTGGTCTGAAGAAACCCTTTAAACAAAATTGAATAAATTTGATAAAGAGTAAAAGATATTTTTACAGAATGTTAAATGCCTTGAACACTTCAATGCCTACCATTAACTGGTTTATATTTATATCGAAATAAAATAATTATACTTTAGGTGTGCTATTTAAAAGAGATTAATAAAACATGCATTAAAATAAAGATTAGGAATGGTAGTTGTGTTTTTAATATTGTGAAAAATAAGATGTGTCCGCCAATAGTGTTTATCCTAAAATCCTGCACATAAATTGGATTCTCTTTTAAGTATGAGAGGCCAAATGAACAACTGATAACTATTCAGTAACTCTTTGCAGATCTTGTATTCGGCTCAGTGGTGTAGCCAGTGTTTCTTCAAGAAACATCGCTGAATAATTGATTGATGAATGATGAATGATGAGATAAATGTTTACAGTGGTTTTAAATCTGTTGTTCGTAAGATGGGCACTAACAAAATGTGTACTCAACATTGTGGTGGTGCACTTTTATATCGTTTTCATGGTCTTTGATACATGTTGGGTTCACATATAGTTAAGTTTTTGCCAAGGAGCAACTTCTGAGTGACTTTTTCCCCCCAGTTTGCCCCCCCCCCCCCAGTTTTTTCCTCGATGGAGGAAATTGAGTTTAATCCCAAACCATTGCACCCAATTTGTTGTTTGCGCTGTAAATAATAAACTCAATTTCATCCATCATAATTAGCTGGCACCATCAAAAAAGCCCAATACACTTTCCATCTCCGGCAATAATGTTAATAAAATGTGGATTTATTTATCTGTACAAGCTTGAAAACTTGCTATAAATAGAAATGCATTGTCTGCCCAAAACCGCAAGCAGCCACTGTACACGCAGTTCGCACAACACGTCAAATTCACAGTGCAAAATCTTATTTCTGGAGTGAATAATATTGTAGGCTTATAAATACAGTACACACGACATAAACTTGATGTTCGCGTGGATTGAGGAGTGCTGTATTATGCCTACTGCTAATTGTTGCACTTAAACACGTTGGTAAAACCATGGAGGTCTATTCCTACCTCCATGGTAAAACAGTTAGTTAAAATGGATTTTTATTAGAAAGTTTTGCAAGAAATCCAAACCACCTCCATCCCATGATGATAGGCACAAATCCGATTCTGAATCTAGCGATGAGAATCCTGAACACAAACACCCCAGGATTGAAGTTAATATTGACGTACGGTAAATGTCCCAGATACCCCCACTCAAGAATAACGCTGGTGTACTGTAAGTCCGTCAAAGTGGTAAGTCAATGCTTTTCTGCAGTACAAAATTTCATTATAGATTTTTGTTTGCCCCCCCCAAATTTAAGTTTTCCCCCCTCTTTCCCCCCCCCCCAGATTAACAGGTATGGTGCCGCCGCTGTCAGGGTGTGGACAAGGCTAGTAGTTATTGGAAATTTTTGAAATGGTTAAAGTTTGTTTGTTTGCATGTTTTTGCATCACCTTTGTTATACCCATGAGATTCTTATTAGTTGTGCTTAACTTCATTGAACACATTGCACGCAGGCCTATTTCAAGATATCCTCCTACTTTTTGACATGGATTCGCTCCACTGAACCAGAGTTACCATAGTAATTACAAATCAGTCTTGTCCCAAACAGTAATGATAAATAAAAAAATTAAAATAAAGAGAAAACAAAGGAACAAAGAAATAAGAAAGAATAAACAAAAAGAAATTTAAACAATAAAATTAGACGGTTTTCAGTTTGAATTTGGAGGTAATAGTAATACATGTAGATGTTAAATTTTGCATCGGGGATAATGAATATAATTTAGTTTGTACCCTTACACCGATGTGTGTTAAGCACTGTATACTCAGTACTTTCCCCGAGTTCTGTGAAAAAAAATTCCACAGGCAAATCACTCGGGTGGGATTCGAACCCACGACCTGTGGTAAGACATCTGCTCTAGCAATGCAAAGGTCGTGACCTTTGCACAACCTTAGTGTATTTTCCAAATCCTAACCTTAACCTAACCCAAGTGAATAAATCACATGGGGTTTTTGGAACAAATGATTGTCACTCCAAGCACCCAATCATGTCCTGTAGTAACTGTCCATATAGCGCTCCTATTTTTGAGATGGAAATATGAGTACAACAGAAACTTTAGAAAACCAAAGTGTAAACCAATAAAATGGAATTCTATTTATAATCTTTCAAACCTTTGCTCAAAATCAAAGGACAAGTGGTCAGGAATTGTCTCCGATTGCAACATGTGCAGAGCAACACCTCATACCATTAGGGCTTTTTGTTTCACATTTACCATGAGAAGAAATTGGTGATAAATCCTGTATCCGCTTCTGTGATGGAGACCAATGATTTAGAGCTTCCTACGGGCTTGAATTCATTGCCTCTGGAAGTTCCACAATAGATTGTCAGTTAAAACAAATTGGCACCTGCATTTGTACTTAAAGGCACTGAACACGTTTGGTAATTACTCAAAATATATATTAGCATAAAAACTTACTTGGTAACCAGCAACGGAGAGCTTTTGATAGTATAAAACATTGTGAGAAACCACTCCCTCTGAAGTAACGTAGTTTTTGAGAAAGAGGTAACTTCTCACTAAAATAATAAAAGACTTCATGCATGAAGTCTTTTATTAGCATCTGAAAGCACACAGAATTGTGCAACAAGGGTGTTTTTTCTTTCTTTATTTTCTTGCAACTTCGATGACCGATTCAGCCCAAATTTTCACAGGTTTGTTATTTTATGCATATGTTGGGATACACCGAGTGACAATACTGGTCTTTGATAATTACCAAACATGTTCAGTGCCTTTAAGGACAATTGCAATGTTAATTGTTCAACTTGGAAATTAGCCCTTAAACTTTGCACCCCTACCATCTGAAAATCACGGATCCACCCCTGATGTATTTGACATTAACCCTCCTACTGTTCGCAACATTTTCAAGTGAGTTGACCAACCATTTGAAACCATTCAACTGCCCAAGTTGTGTATGGTGGCACAACTGTGCACAGAACTAACTGTGTACTGTGTACATGCATTCCCTCATGGTATCATATTACAAGGCTGGCATAGCTTATCTATCATTCAAAACCACAGTGAATGGTATTGAATGGTCAGACAGCAAGAGGGTTAATATGATTCTTTTTCCCACTACATTTCACTGATAAAGTGATATCAAATTACTTGGAACTATATTTGACCCCAAAATGTATACACTGGTCAACTTTTTTCCTGTTTGTAATAGGTAATTATACCAATTTTAATACTCACATCTCTTCCTTCCTCCATGCACAGACATGGAACAGTTTTTGGTAAATGGTCAATTTCAAGTGGGTGCCTTATGTGTATGTGCCAAGCTTGTATGTGCTAAGATTGCAGGTGCAGAGTTTGCTAGGTGCTGAAATGACCAGGCTGAATTTCATGGCCCTTCTATACAGCAAAATTCTGCTCTTACACTAAAGTTACAGCCCATACATGAAGATGCACATGCTCTACAGGGCCCCCTAAGCACAGAAATCCAGGCCTGGAGTTACACGGAAGCCACGGCCTCCCACAGACTTTAAGATTTTCCAATGGAAGTGTCCTTTGCAAAATAAAAATTGCATTACCCTCTCAAAGTTGAAATTCCAAGCATGGAAATCAGTGGGAAGCAGTGCCACCAAATTGAGTTGGATGCATATTTGTTTATGCCGAGTTTGTACCAGAATGCTTTTGGCTAAACTAAACCACCACATTTTCAGGCATGATTACAAAAAATATTACCATAAAAAAAATGTGCATCATAAGTTTTAAAATCAGAAAGAACAAAAACCTGTAACACTTGGCTTGGCCTCATAAAATACAAAATACACACAAACTTAACTTTCTGCATTTCATTTATGTGCTGTTAATTTTTCGCTACATGTACCTTGCTTTGTGGTTGTAAACTTACAAAACCTACATTCTTAAAACATAAAGTATTACATTTTGATGTTTACTACAAGAACTTTTCAACAGAATCTCTCTATTTTCTGACCAAGCTTTTTTTTTTTTTTTTTTTACCAGATGGACAAAATAACATCATGGGAATACAAAATTATAATGCAAAGTACCCATATTGCAGGAATCTGTTTATGTGAACTTAGTAATCATTTTCCATGTTTAAGGTTAGTACCTAATTTTTCTTCCTTTGACAAACAAGCGCTTTTATAGAAAGCACCAGGATTATTTCTGTTCTCTTTCGAGAAAATATGGAGTTTGTTCACCGTGAATCGATCAAGCCTTAACATGGTATGCATTAGAGTCTCAAAATTCCCTCACATACGCTGAACACAATGAAATATCCAGTTATTATAAATAGCCCTGATACTTCATGGAGGCAATACAGTTGCCTCCGTTGCCCTTGGTTATTGCCTTGGTGCCCTTGAAAAATTCTACATGTAATAGAAATTGACAATTTCCTCATAGAGGTGCTCTTTATACCAAGGGAAACACCTTGGTACCCTTGCCCTTTAAAAAACAAAGCATCAGGCATGCCACAAGACACCCCACCCCCAAGGCTTACATGTACACTATGACCTGACATTCAACAGGTGGTTGCCCAGGACAAGGACAACTGCATGTACTATTCTTAACATTGGCCCTGGTGAGCACCCTGTTATTCTTCAATGCATTCATGTCTGATAATTTAAGGAAGTGGTCACAAGTTTGAGGCTTGAAGCTGAGCAACCAGTAATGTGTGATTCTGGGTGGTCTGGATTCTGGACTATTATTCCTTCATATTGAATCCACAAGATTGCACATCAGCTTGTCCTTGTGATAAAACGTCGCCTCAACCTCCTTCTGTCCATTGACTTCTTTTTGCTTCTCCTTAGTCTCCTCTTCAGCAGTCACTTTCACTTCCTCAACCTGAGGCTCCATCCTTGCAACAATCTTGCTGTCAATGTGTCCCATGTTGTCAGGTAGCGAGCCAAAGCAGCTCTGCAGAATCTCCGTAACCTTTTCCAGATGTCTCTGGAAGCGTTCAGCCGTCTCCAGCCGCTGCCTCTTCTGCACTTCCATCATGACGCGGAGTGTCTCACGAGCCTGGTGCGGCCGGAACTCATTGATGAGATGGTGCATGTGGATGAAGAGCAGTTTAATGTCATCGATCTTCTCCTCCCGTTTTTTACTTCCTGGTGCTGCTACCATCACATCTAGCAAGTCTATGAAGTTAAACAGGATAGAGTGATTGATCTTTTTCAGCTCCTTCCGGTGATCGAAGACCTTTGGGTGAAGACGACGCAGATTTTGTGACTCCAATGACCTGATGATGACATCATTGGGTGTGAACCCTGCCCCAAACATGTTGTAATTGTCTCTGACTTGTGCTGGAGGTCCAGGTGCAGAACCATTCTTGACCCTTTCATCAGTGTAGTTGTTTATGTACTGCACGGGTGGCATGGGCAAGGCACTGACATTCTGTGACTCTGCCATGTCTCTGTCAGTGTCAGACTTTAATACCACCTGAGGTAATTCTAAAAACAAAAGAAAGTCATACAACTGTTCAGTTTATGAGTCATGTAATCAAGTTGACAATGAAGGAAACTTCATTTTCTATTCAAGCATTAAATCAAATATATATCATGCTGTGATATTGAGATGAGCTCAGTACGCAGTTTTACCTGGTCCACCAATTGAATATAATATTAACAGTAACACTACCACTAACTTCTTTTGCAATGGTAAATAATTGATAACAAATACACACCACCTGCTTGATTTATCTTCTTAACTTTCTTAACCTTAGTCTATTTTGCGAGACTAGCCCTCACCGGAGTTCAGACAACCCGTCCGTCGAACAACTCGACAGTCAGACAACTCAACGCCGATAGGTCAGACAACTCGACCGGTCTGACTCTGACAACTCGACAGCTTGGCATGTTTGTTATCACAATATCAGTAAGACTAGAGTCAGACAGCTCGACCAAGTGCCAGGACAAGTCGACAGCTGAATGACTGATCTCCGTTACTGACATCAGTGACAATGGTTACACAAATTTCTGTATTTTTTTTCTAGGTATGACATTTTGGATACGAAGTGACTTGAGTTGGGTTTGACATGTATGAACGAAGTGACCGACATCGGATTGACTAGCCTAAGCCCTACTCCTAGAACTATGAGGTTCGATCCGCTATCGTCTTGACCTCAGTCATAGTTCTAGGAGTACCTTAGCCCCATTAATAGTGCCAATACTCTGGACTTCCTCCGATCCTTGGCCCTAGGCCCATGTACCTCCAGGAGGCGAAATAATTTTTAGAATAGAAACTCACGTTTTTAGGCCGAGATTTTTTCCCCAGTTGTCACTTATTGTAGCTCATTTGTGGACAGCACATTAAAACGAAAATGTGCGTGCTTGTTTTGGTGTAATTTATGAAGAAATTTGAGGCGATACTGACCTGATTTGACTGCCCGGCATCCATGATGTTTGCTAATGCGCATGCGCTGACAAGTGACATACAGCGCTATGACCTGTGTAGTCTTTTTCGTGTCGTTCGTCGCGATCATCCGCCGCGGCTGGCCCCAGTTGCACATAACAGAACTAGCTACGTCACTAGGCAATTCTTCATCACACTCGGTGCGGTAAGCATTCATCATTTCCTTCCATCTTAACATTTCCTACCATCTTTATATAATAATGTGTGTGGGTTTCTGTTTTTTTTCCAATATAAGTTATGTAGATGGTCAATAAGAATTGTATCGATTGTTTTTCTTATTAATATTCAAAGTTTATGCATCAAAAACTGAAGTTTTTGCCCCTGCACAAAAAAACCCTGTTTTCTTCTGTCAGATTCCCTGACTACTACCAATATATACATACAGTAAATATTTGTGGTACCTGACTTTTTTTTCTTCTTCAGAAGCCTGACGTAATCACTTGCAAGTAAACCACATCGCAAGAAAACTGCTGAAGCAGCGACTAGCTAGTAGTACAGACAGGTCACACACACACACAGCGCTGTATGTCAGCGCGCATGCGCATTAGCAAACATCATGGATGCCGGGCAGTCAAATCGTGTCAGTAACGCCTCAGATTTCTTCATAAATTACACCAAAACGAGCGCGCACATTTTCGTTTTAATGTGCTGTCCACAAATGAGCTACAATAAGTGACAACTGGGGAAAAAATCTCGGCATAAAAACATGAGTTCCTATTCAAAAAATTATTTCACCTCCTGGAGGTACATGGGCATAGGGCCAAGGATCGGAGGAAGTCCAGAGTATTGGCACTATTATAATGGGGCTAGGAGTTCCGCCCCAACTTGACAATCGCACCAACTATAGTTGGGACTGGTCCCAACTTGAGTGTTACAGTTGGGGCGTCCCAACTGTAGTTGGGATAGTACAGGGTACCAGCGGAGTTCTGGTTGTGTGTGTGAAGTGTGTGACAAGACGAAGACTGAAATCAGCACTCTAATTTAGTGCTGACTTCAATTAATTAAGAAAAATCCTATGCCAGCACCTTATTTGAAAAAAACAAAACTTGAGACCGTTCTTCCCATCCATACAATACGCTGATTGCGGCAGTGGGAGCTCCCCGCCTCACACCCCCCCCCCCCCGACCGCATGTCACAGTTCCCATTATTATGATTGATCACTGACAGTGACACTGTATCGTTTCTGCGGAGGCTATCTTGTTGAGTTCTATGGGCGATCCCAACTACAGTTGGGACGCCCCAACTGTAACACTCAAGTTGGGACCGGTCCCAACTATAGTTGGGACAATTGTCAAGTTGGGACGGAACAGTGCTAGGGCCAAGGATACGGAGTGGATTGGCCCTATTCAATCATGGGGCTAGGCGCCGAGTACACTACAAATAGGTCACACTAAAAGCCATCAACTGCCAAGGCCTGACGACAACTGCCGACAACAAATTTTAAATGCACTTTACAACAATGTTTGAACAAAAATAAACCGTAAAATATATCTGAAAGAGTCATATGTATCCAAATCACCTTCAATCTGTTGAAAAAGTTTTGTTTTTAATTGTAAAAAAGTGTTTTTATACCACGAATTAGTAACGACAAGTACTGTCCGCCTTGTTGCTTTTGGACCGTACATAGAAGATACCATTATTATACTACAGGGGGTGCTGAAAACGGCAAGTTAAGTTGTCTTTATTTTAACGGTATCATTTGAAAAACTAACATGCTACTAGAGTAGTAAAATGACAGCCAGTAAATATTTCTATGTCTTAAAAAAGAAAGGACAAAATAAAGAAAGAACGAAAACAAAATAAGCCCTTAGAACTTACTCTTTGCATAATGGTATCGTCCAAGTGCGTTCCAGATGCATCATGGCGGACACTTCTTTTCGTTACTAAATCGTGGTAATAAAACCTTTTTTTACAGTCAAAAACAAAACTTTTTCAACAGATTGAAGTTGATTTGGATGTTGGGCGCAATCTTTGAAGATGACCTTTTTTTTAAATCGCGCGGTGTGCCATTTTTTTACGGCGCAATCTTTGTTTCCTTGCATGATTTTAAAATTTGCGCAGGGTAGCTCTGGCACAAACTTTGAACACCGCGCGATCTTTGTCGTTCAACCGTTATCTTCACCACCCCCCGAACAAAGATATTGACAAAATAGGGAGACCGCCAACATAGGGCTAGATAGCTCAGTTGGTAGAGCGCCGGCACGTTAAACCGGAGGTCGTTGGTTCAAATCCCGCTCTAGTCAATTTTTCTTTGTTCAACCCAAAAAAATATTGAGCTGTAAGAAGAAATTTTACCTCAATAGTTGTAAAGAGTATAGTTCGTAGTTGCAAATGCTGGATTTTCACGTATGTCTGAAGCGATTCTTTTGTTCAAAAACTTGGAGAATGGTGTAAAAACAGGAATGCTCACGAACTGTAAGTTCATAATTTCTTTTGACAAAGGATGCTGGGATGGGATACACAGTTCAAGATGGCGATGGTTGTGTGTTGCCGAGTCCGTGCTTCCACCCCGCTAATAAACTCCCATGGGCCATAGCTTACAGTGCAAAATGCTTAATATTCAAAATTACACAAAATAATTAAATATACTTAAAAGTCTCACAGCTTTTTACATTTAAGGGGAAATTATTTATTGACTCTTGAACTTTTATTCTCTGCTCAAATGGATATGGGGAGTCTGAAGGCTTGTTGTCGAAGCTGATAAGTAATTTCCCTTGCAAAACTCCTCAAAGACTTCCTCCATTTTTGCAGTGATATCGTCAGCTTGCTTGTCATATCCTGTTAAGTGTCATCTCATGCGATTCACCGCGCCAGGACGCGCTTGTCCGGCAGGAAATTGTTTATGCAAACTGTGTAGTTCGTGTCAATGTCGTGTCCCAGCCGCGCAATTTTTACTTGTCTGGGCAAACTTCAGTTCAAAAATTGCGCGCACGCAAATTTAAAAATTGGCTTGCGCGATTTAAAAAAAAGGCCATCTTCAAAGATTGCACCCAACATGGATACATATGACTCTTACACATATAATAATAATAATGGACATTTGTAGTGCGCCATATCTGTCAGAAAGACACTCCTGGCGCAATGAAAAAGAACTCTGCTAATGACGGTACTTAGAGCTTAGACTAAACAAGTGAGTTTTCAAGTTAGTTTTGAAGCTGGAGAGAGTGTCTACTAGTCTGAGGTTCAGTGGGAGAGCATTCCAAAGAGATGGTCCAGCATGTGAAAAAGAACGGTCTCCCCAGGAATGTTGAGGAGCATGGTGTTTGTACAGCGAAGCTGTCTTGTAGAAACACTTAGCTGTATTGAATCCTGGATGTATCTAGGAGATGTGCCATGTATTGAATGATAGATGAGGAGTAGAACCTTGAAATGAATGCGTTCATGAACCGGGAGCCAATGAAGAGATTGTAAGATTGGAGAGATGTGTGACATGCGTCTAGTAAGTGTAACCAGTCTGGCAGCTGAGTTTTGCAGTCGTTGAAGGCGGTTTATTTGGTTGTCAGGAAGGTTGATAAGGAGAGCGTTACAGAAATCCAAACGTGAAGAGATGAGTGCATGAACCAGTATTTCAGTAGCTTTCAGGGTCAGGGATTTGCGAATATAGGACAAGTTACGAAGCTGATATCTGATAGATCTTGATATTGCAGATATATGTTGATTAAGGCTCAAATTTGAGTCTATGACGACACCAAGATCTCGACATTTCCGGGATGGTTCAATTTGTGACCCCCCGATTGAGATTGGATGTGTTGATATTTTACTCAGTATTTTACTCAGTTACTATATCTAATGGTTTATTTTTGTTTAAACATTGTTTGAAAGTGCATTTAAAATTTGTTGTCGGCAGGTTGTCGTCAGGCGTCGTCAGTTGTCGGCTTTTAGTTTGGCTAAAATTCCGAAGCACGCCACCACTCTAGCTCCCTCAATATCTGGGTTAACTGAATATATACAGCAAAAAACAGGAAAATTGAACAATTCTAAAGGCCTTAAAGATCTACTTCAACGATAATTGAGAAATAAAACAAATTTCTGAATCTCATACGTAATGTTATTAAGTATTCTGAATTTGTAGATTGGATTGTTTTACACCAATATTTTTTTCGTAATTTTAACTGAAAAAATTAAACCTTTCTTGGGGTTTTAAAAAACTCGCGTGCTTCCATGGCTCCCTTCATAGGCACTGTGCTTGTCCAATATTAAAGCACTTGCATTTACGCGCACCACAAACCCACTATAGGATACGTGCGTGAACCAGCGAATGAGGACGTACTTGTTGGGACGGGAAACCAGGAAGTAGCGAGGTGTCGTGTGTTTACACGGTAACTATGTATGATGATCTCATTATTCGAAGACATTCACCAAGTTAAGACGAGATAATTTACCGTCCTGAACTCATGTGCTGTCGGTGGATGTACTCGGAACACAAATAAGAATCCAGATGTGAGTTTTTTTACCGATTTCCATGAGAGATCCTGTCCAGAGAAGGGGGTGGGTTTCGAGACCAACACACGGAAAAACTTCACGTTGACAAAATGGACAATGATTTGTAGTGCCCATTTTACGGACGACTGTCGGGATTCAACATCGCAACTAAAACAACAGGCTTACGCCAGGGTCAATTCCAACCATGAAAGCGCCAACTACAGTGCCATCACATGCTTCACAAACGGAGAGTCAGACTGGACAGGCACAGAAGCATCAAAACATACTTCTGTAAGTAGCATATTATACTATATACAATAGTTTTAAATGTTTGTTGATAATAAATAGCCACAGGTTTCATTCAAACTGGTCATCACAATGTCACATCAAGTTTGGGAAAAATGCAAAATTAAACAAGTGGTATTCACACCAGCACTGGTGTTTTGTGGTAGCACTTTGATGGCTTCGATAATCTGCTCATAAACACAGGCTGTTTAGATAATCTTCCAAGTTAGCTAGTGGACAGTACAAAGGAAATATTCAAACATAATCTCCCCACTCCAAGCTGTGTACAATTGGGCTTTGTTAAGATCTCGTTTGTACTCTTAACCTTTTGAGGAATCCTAGATGTATTAGATCCTTTAAATAAAAAACAGTGACTGCTTAATTGGCAGTTTGAATTTTCTAGATAAATGCCGTTTCCAACAGCGCCATTTCAAATGCTAATGGTACGTTGACGTTAATGGAAATATATAAGTTCATTCAAGTAAAATGTAGATTACTAATAATTTTTCAAAAAAATAAAAAAAGTTGAAAACATAACTTCTGATAATTATGTGTCAGAATACTTTTAAAAACCCTTTTCAGGTGTTGTGCTAGCAGTGTTCCCAGCTTTCTTTCAAGTTAAACAAAACAAATAATGAATCCTTTCCTGTGATAATGATCCGTTTTATGATGTGTGCCTTATACAATTTGTACAACACTGGCTTTGCCCTGTTTGGTGGTTATTGTCTGTGAACCTCAAGCCATTCAAGCTATAGTTTCTTTGAGAAGCCACAAGGTTTTAATGAGCAGAGAATGACCTATAATGAATATTGGTTATTCAGGTTTACAAGAATCTATTCAATGAGAAATGTTAGATAATTGTTGTTTCTTCATATTCTTAATAATTTCAGATTATGTAAAGAGAATCATCAAGGCGGCAGTGCTCCTTTGTCAGCAGGGTGAGAAGACATCCAAGTCCAACTCCAATTTTCCTCAACTTGTCTGCAATCCTAGCCCCCTATCAACCACGGAAACAAGACCAGACAAGGACACTGCTGTGGAAAGGTGAAGGTTTAATTTAATAACTGAACCTGTTGGCAGACCTCAACCCAAACCAGGCATTGAAGATGTCCAAGAAATACAGAGCAGGCCGGGAAGCATGATGGCAGGTACAGAGAGCAGAGCGAGACAACAACGGAAGAAAAGCAAAGTATTGACTGAGGAAGGTGATGATTCATCAATAGCAAAGAATAGCACAACTGGGAAGTCCAAGAAAAGAACAAAGGCCGATGATGATGGTTCAAAGAAGGGACAAGGGACGACAATTCAGGGGAAGAAGTCTGGGTAGAAGAAGGGAGGAAGTTCTGGAAGAAAATTATTAGGCAAGCAGGACAAAAAGTGACCCCAAAATGTGGTTAAGGGAAAATTGTAAAACATGCGATAATACAAATTAATGTATCCCCTGTTTCAATGAGGTGATCAGGTTGGTGTAGAGGTATCTTTCCAGATCTTCCACCTCTAGGACTCTGGTTCGAATCCCGCTGGGGGCACTATGTGGACTGGGTTATCAGTCCCTACTTGACTGCGTGTGCTTTCCTGAAATAATTCTCTGGGGTTTTCCTCCCACATCTAAAACTGAAACTTCCTTGTCTTCTCTCCATTTGGTTCTTGGCTAGTACAGTGATTAAGTTCACTTTTCTGAGAGTCCAATTGGCTTCACAACCAGAATAAATGAAATGAAAATTAAGTCTCTTTTGTCATCCTAAACATGTATTGAAGAGATACAGTTTGCTATGTAAAATTAATGAGCAGCCCCAGTTTGTGCTTATTGCATGGTGAACTACAGAAGTTTTTTTTGGGGGGGGGGGGGGGGGGAGAGAGAAAGAGGAGTTTGAGTATTGGGGTTTTCACATTTCATGCGTAATGCGTTTTCAATCCAGGGCGAACATAAAACAATTACATTATTTTGTTTACAAGTTGCCAGACACCCTGTCTTGTTTAGTGTTCACTGTAATTTGAAATTTTTGTTTACATTTTCTTATAAGTCTACATCAAGCTGAACATTTTGATAAGGTGGTCTTTTAGTATGTCTGTATGCAAGAAGAGTAAGGAATGCATAGAATTAGTTTTGCAACATTCCCTTTTAATTTAGCTGTTTCTATTTAATTACTCAATTAAAATTGAAACTAGACAGGGAGGTCAACTTTGCGAATACATGACTAGTGTTGTTTTAATTTTTCTTGACATTAAATAATACTCTTAACTCAAAAAATAATTCTTTGTGTACATAAGGTGGACGTTTAGTATGTCTTTTATTAAAGAAGGGTAAGGAACTCATACAATTAGTTTTGGCAGCATTCTCTTAAAGGCAACGTGTCCCTTTAATTAAGCTGCTTTCTATTTATTTACTTAACTTAAATTGAGACTGAAGAGGGGTAGTTGAGTTTTCAAAAAACAAGAGTAGTGTTTTCTATTTTTCTTGAAATAAAATAATTCTCCTAAACTCATAAAGCCTGATTTGTGTACATTAAAAGTGTTTTTTGTCATTTACTCGTGGAACACACTAAAAATTGATAGTAAATGGAGGCCACCATGTTTGTATCCTCAATTCTGAAAACTTTCCTGAAAACCTGAGTATGACTATTGAATTCACCACCAGATTAGCTGAACATGTTTTGATCATATCTAGAAGTTAAGAAAGATTTGGAACTTTGCATGGTGGGGTCAGGTTTGCAGTGACACCATGTGTAAAATCTCTTTTGAGTACTGGTGGTTCTGAAAAGAACAGGTGGTTTGACAACTTCCTGAAGAGGATCAGAGCATACTGATCAAAAAATCAAGTTGTGACACCACTGTTTCTTTTCAGAACCACCAGTACTCAAAAGAGATTTTACACATGGTGTCACCGCAAACCTCACCTGATTATAGACATTGTTCTTGTAATGACTATACATCCAATCTCAGTGAGCCAAATATTTACAGATTTTTTTTTATCCAAGATTGTGGTTCTCAAAAAAGTTCCCCTTTTGAAGCCTCTTTACTGTATAACTTCCATGTATGTAATGTGTACATGTAGTGTGAATACACACCAGTTGAATGCATTTCACTATTTTCCAGTGAGAGACACAACAGCATGAGCTTTATTTTTGACAAATAATTTGTACATCTAACTTTTGAGTCTCATTTGGGAGCATTTACAAACATTTTATCAACTATAGGGGCTATAAATAACACACTAAATTCGGGTGAGAAGAGGAATTCTTGCAATATGATTGGCAATAACTTTGGGGGGTTTTAAGTTACTATTAGTCTAGTGGTGGGTTGGGATGTCCTTCGGATGGCGTCCATGATACATGAAGGAAGTGGCACTCTGTTGAACCTTCCAAGGTAGCCCCAACACCATCTGACAACTTGCCGGTAAGCCACATGGCGATATTTTCTGCAAACAAAGTAGTAGAAGAAAATCAAATTAGGTAAACAGTTGATGTTCTTCTTCTGATTTGTCCAGTCGAACAACTCATAGGAGATCACCCCCCCCCCCCCCCCCCACAACACACACCCTTACATATGACAGTAACGGGGTACTTCCATTGAGTAGTTAGTTATTCCCTTTTCTGAAGAAATCCTCTGTGGGGTACCACTACAACAAAGACAACCTTCTGGGGTAGCATTGTTCCATTGTTAAAAGTGCCCAGTAAGTTGGCATGTGTAAGCCCACATACACACACTTTTGGGTTCTGTAAAGAAGTCAAAAGCTGAAAAAGATGGGTCTCTGTTTTTTCTGTAACAGACTCGACAATTGTGACAGAGATCAGTGTTTTGAAAAATTCTTTTACTGCTTTTATGGTTGATAGTTATCCTGAATTGTATAAATCTAATCCAACAGTCAATTATACTAGGGTTTGCTCATTACATTAATTTTACAGTTCAATTTAAAAACAAGACACTTACTGGTCTAGGTCTAGAGTCCCTTCAACTGCATCCCTGCCATAGTATGCCCAGTACTGTAAATAAGCAGTTTGAAGTACAGCCGGGTGCAGACAGACTGCTTCAAACCAATCATGGACAGCTAGGCATTGGTTTTCATCCTCAATATCAATGTTCAATGCTGCCATTTGCTCTCTTGTCTTCTGCACTTCCTTACAGCAGATACAGTTCACTGCCAGTGGTTGAACCACATAGTGGTTGCATGAGCACCTGAAAAAATAAATAAATAAAATAAAATTAGGGAATAAGAATGTTGCTGTACTGATAAAAGATACAATTAGTAACATGACCAAGGCCGGAAATCCATGTGTCCGCAAACAGGTACAGACGGCTCACACAATGTTTCGCATTGTTTACCAATGACCGTTGTTTTCACTTTGTGTCACTGGGAATTTTTATTTTAGTTGAAAAATTGTTTGTAATTGTTTGTAGTTCTGTTTTAAAGAATAACATAACATGATACTGGCCTAAAAGAGAAATAATAAGCAAATGAGCTTGACATTAAAACTAATTAGGCTAGGACCTACCTCACTATTTATGCATTGCTAAACAAGTCAATGCGGTAGAACAGTGAAAGAAAATACGGCTTGTCCGTGGGGTATTGAAAACAAATATTATCACGGACACACTGAACTGAGATTTGATGATTGATTTGTGAAAACATTCATGGATAAACGAAAAATTTGAAAATAAAATAACATTCGTCCATTTCCCTTTCTCCATGGAACCCAGTTCTCCAATAAGGATACCTGCGCTAACCCAATGGGGAAAACTTTTGAGTGACACCGATTCAATTTTGACATGAAAACGTTACAGCAACCATATTGGACAACAGCAACCATTTCGTGATAAAAAGAAATCAACGTTCTGCTGTTATTTCCATCCATTAGCGGCCTCATTCTTTGCAAATATGCCGCATAAAAATAAGTACTTCATGACGATAAACAGTGGGGGAGAGTAAACAACAGTAAACATTGCATTGTTTGTTGTTCAAAAACCTGTGGGACTCACCATTCAGTGTTATTTAGTCGCTCAGCTTCGCCTCCTGCATCAGGATTATCACCTTCGCGATCCTTGGCAGCCAGTGGCTCAAACCAATATGGTTCGGCAACTCCCCAAGCTTCATCAACGCCCTCTTCGTCTTCGGAGGAGCTCCCTCAACCGTCAGAGCTATCCTCACTATCAATACTATCATATGTATTTGCTAATTCTTCTTCGTCCACACTACATGTATGTTCCTCCCACGATCCGCTAGTGTCTGACTTTTTTTGTTCGTTACCGTGAAAATAGCTATAGACGCGTACAATAAACACACTCTGCTGCGCGGGGGGTAAACAAGCCGTTTCCACTCATGTACGTCATCAAAGTCTATGGTATATTTTCATCACGTGACACGCTGTTTCCAAAAACTCGCTATGAGGAGCTGCTGAACGCTGGTCAAAATGACCCTTTTTTTTAATTATGCAACCACCGCTAAGGATTTTCTTTGAAATATACGTAATCATGAAACACAAATTGATTGGATTTCGGTAACGTTTAAATTATCTTAGTGCCGTTGAAGTAGATCTTTAAAAAGGCGTCAGAAAATCGCAAAAGCTTCGTCGAAAATAAACACCATTTTGTTTTCGTTTTCCTGCTGTGTGTGTCCGGGTAAATGTGCAATACTCCAATGAGTCGGTCATCGTTCATGCGCATTGGAAAATTCACCAGGACTTGTTGATTTATGGAATGGGTAAGCCAGCTACAGTGGCCTCTGATGTGATGAACATACCCCCATTGAAGGATGATTCAAAAAAGGGAAAAATAGCCCAAATTCCACATAATCATAACTATTGCCACTACAAACATACCCCCATTGAAGGATGATTCAAAAAAGGGAAATAATAGCCCGATATTGCCCTTAGTGAACATGAACTTACCCATGACTTGTACTAATGAAATAATCCAAAAGAACCTTTCACGTGACTAATATGCAAAGCAGGTTTTAGTTCATAAACTCCTGAATATTCAATTTATGCAAACTATTCGACAATAACTGCTGATTTTAATATTCATAGAAAATTAAATATTCATTATGACCTTTTACTAAACAGGTAACGGGAGAAATTTGTATAACTATCAAACCAATTTTTGTATCAATCCCTCATAGCCTAGCGGTAAATAGGCTATGCTCTTGTGCATATCATTTGTTCTCTCTTGATACAGGTTCAATTCCCGGTAAGTACATTGCATTATTTAATTGCTTGCAAATGTTCAATTCCTTCCACAGAGAGTGAGTGAATGATGGGGAGAGGTAGTGGGGGAGGAGGAAAGAAGACTGGGGAGAGTGGGAAAGAAGCATGTTTTTTATTTTTCAAATTTTAGGATTTTACAAAAAACATTTATTTTTTAAAAATCGGTCCCCAATGAAAACTATTTATTTTACATTTTGGGGTACTAACCCTATCGATAGAATACACCCTCAGGTGTATATTGGTAAAAAAAAATATATAAAAAACGTCCAGAAGGTGGTGGCGTGCTCCGGAAACTTTTCCTTTAGTTTTAGTGTGACCGCTACAAAAGTACAAGCCTACCCTAGCAACACTTGTGTGGCCAAGGCTAGCTGAATCCTTGGCCACACGTCCGAACCATTTCTTTTTAAGCTAAGAAATAACCATTTATGGCGCATTATGGCGCATTTCCTACGGGCCAGATGGCGATTTAAACCAGCTGAATGTGTTCACCTAGCTCTTAGCTTGCTTTGTGTGTTTTGAATATACAAACCAATAACATTTTTAAAATAAATTTTAAACGATTATTGTGCGACTCACTCCGAATTAATTTCCGCGATGTGTACCAAGAGCCGCCATTTTAGAATGACCCCAACAATCATGCAAATCGAATGCGACGTCATCGAGCAACCAATGAAATGTTCCCACCGTACCTCGCTCCGCCCACAGCCCAGCCGGCCAATGACGTGACACGTCGAATTCGATTCGCATGATTGTTGGGGTCATTCTAAAATGGCGGCTCTTGGTACACATCGCGGAAATTAATTCGGAGTAAGTCGCACAATAATCGTTTTAAATTTATTTTAAAATTTTTATTGGTTTGTATATTCAAAACACACAAAGCAAGCTAAGAGCTAGGTGAACACATTCAGCTGGTTTAAATCGCCATCTGGCCCGTAGGAAATGCGCCATAATGCGCCATAAATGGTTATTTCTTAGCTTAAAAAGAAATGGTCCGGACGTGTGGCCAAGGATTCAGCTAGCCTTGGCCACACAAGTGGGGCTAAAGCCTACCCTAGCTAGATCGACTCATTTTACTCCTAGAACTATGAGGTTCATTCCGCTATCGTCTCCATTACCCTCATAGAGTGACATGTAGTATGTACAAAATCCTATTCGAAACTTTTTTCCCTTCACGTTTCTGCACCTACAGTTAATTTCCCAAACCGGATCTCGCCAAAATTAGGCTCTATGTGTTCCTTATACTCTCATCGAGCTCGGGTTGGGTCCAGAAAATCCACTCCGCAAAACAAAAGTTGCAAAAAGTGATAAATTCTCACCGTTTTCAGAATCCTCACCTTCCTTAACAAAATGGCCGCCGTTGAAATTTTGAGCTGGTAATGCTGCGTGCTACGCTGGTAACAAATCCAACGGTTCACGTATACAATCATAGGCGCAATGCTGGTCCACAACAACCAATGTTCTGTATAGATAGGTTGCAGTATGACGTAAGTCGGCCATCTTTACGGGCAATTTGGAACACACAATCATGCGTTACGCATGAGAACGGCGTGCAGCACGCGCACATTTCACCAAACTCATTGCATGATTGGTTAGTGAATGACGCGGCTGCGTTAATAATTTGAGCGCTCGACGCGCCTGCAAGGCAAAATGCGATTTGCCCGTAAAGATGGCGTCTACTGGGAACTATCTATACGTGAATCGTTGATAATCGTTACCAGCGTAGCGCGCAGCATTACCAGGAGGAAAATTTCAACGGCGGCCATTTTGTTAACGGAAGGATTCTGAAAACGGTGAGAATTTATCACTTTTTGCAACTTTTGTTTTGCGGATTGGATTTTCTGGACCCAACCCGAGCTCGATGAGAGTATCCTCCCCTGTCCGGTTTTCGATGTAGTATGCCTTTTTCTTTGAATTGAAAAAAAATAAAAATATTCCATAATCAACTGATGCCCTAATTACCTTCCTTTGTTTATAAGAAATATGCAAACATATATTAAAACGTGATGGACATTGAAACTTTCACACCACGCACCGATCTTCGATGACTTCAATAGCGTCCCATTTGTTTTGAGTTTGACCTGTTTTCGATGCAAACAAGAAAGTATGGTGTCCGGGTGAAGCCATACGTGGAAGAAACATCTGCAGTGACTATTAGTGTTCTGTGAGACTTAGTGTATGACTCTATAGCCAGCAGTTTTCTTCATTTTATTCAACATATTTTTTATTTAGTTTTAAAAATAACCATGGTATTTTTCAAAAACTAAAAAAAAAAAAAAAAAAAAAAAAAATGTAAATAATTCTTGGCTTTCAAATCTTATTTTTATTTAGTTTTGTGTCTTTTTATGTTTCTTAACATTTATAATAAAGCATATAAATAAACAGTGATAATCGAATCACAAAGCTGATGTTTAAATTTTAATATTATAATAACAAAAATGATAGAGTGTTACAAAAAAAAATTATCCAGACTATTAGAAAATGATATAAGGCACGTGGCTTCTTTAAGCCTCTGTATTTTTTTCCCCAGAATGCTCAGCAGAATGTTCAGTCACATGATTTGATCATCGTGAATTGTGAATTGAAAAAGTGTTTGATGAAACTTTTTCGGCGGGAATTTTTTTTTTATGGCCCCGACAGTATGACATGTTTTTGTACCTTGCAGAAATGCCTAAAATACCACAACTTTTTGCATTTACAAGTGCAACTAACCAGTGGAGCCTTACATGTTTCTAAGTTTTGGTCAAATGAGAAGAGACTCTTTGCTTGGCAAGTCAAACCACAAAATTTGTATCTAGGGACTGTTTACATCGCGCGCAGAGAGGTCAAAGGTTTGCCTCGATTTCAGGGACGCCCTGAATACAGGGCGTCCTACGATATAAGAAACACATAGAGCCTAATTTTGGCGAGATCCGGTTTGGGAAATTAACTGTAGGTGCAGAAACGTGAAGGGAAAAAAGTTTCGAATAGGATTTTGTACATGTCACTCTATGACTATGTATGAGGGTAATGGAGACGATAGCGGAATGAACCTCCTCAGTCATAGTCATACTCATAGTTCTAGGGAGTAGACTCATTTTAGTCATTGCTGGTCTTGACTTTGTCTTTGTTGAAAATAAAACAATTCTTACAAACCATTTATCCGAGAATATCAATGCCTGAGAATATGCATACCTTCGCTTCGACAAATCCACTAAATCTTCTTCTTTTCAGTCCGTTCTGCCTCATTAATTCATCACCAGACGTCAAAAAACGAATTTATTTTGTCAGTAAAAATTCTTGATCTGGTAACCTGATTCTCAAAAAACAATCTCGTATTTTTTTACATTGGCGCGCGCCCTTCACGTTAACGTAGGTAGGTAACAGTCTAAGGCCTTTTAGGCTTCTTGAAATAAATAACAAAGTATATCCTCTTTCGCAAAGTACATTTTAATTTTTTTTAAATTAAATTTGAGAAATCTGTATTAAAAACAAATAAGTGGTTGTAATACAATTCAATAATATTGCCTATTTATATGTATACTTCGAGATTGTATAAAACTAAGAATAATTAAGAATACAAAACATTATTTGTTTGATATGAAATAATTATAACTTTGATAAAAAAACAGCTGACTGTGGGGTCCCCTGGCTCGAAAAGGAGATATATAACAGAACAGACGTATGAAGCTAAACCACGAACTACAACCATGCACGTTCTATGGTAACTGCCGCTGGTTCCCTGTTTCTCATTTGATTTATGAACAGTGTAGTGCTGTTGGAACCAGTGCTCGGTTAGTCTCTTGTCCGTGTCGTTTTCTCTTCAGTCAAGATGAGAATCATGAATATTAATGAATTTCAGTTTCCCTTGTGGTTTATTATTTGAATATTAATGAACTATACTAATTTATTCCGACGACCCCCACAACCCCGTGGCGTTTTCTCTACAGAGTTGAGTCATGGTGAGAATCATGAATATTAATGTCCATAATAAATAATTCGGACGACCCCACAACCACCACATGTGTGAACGCCGGCGGCCGACCGGGGAGGTGTCTAGAGAGACGATTGCTACAAACATCACCAAGATTGGCATCAGTTTAGTTTCACTCAGCTCAGTCAGCAATTATCGAGGTACGTTAGTAAGTTTCCAAGTTTGGTACTGAATAACTTGAGATCAATTAGTTGAAATGGATACTGTTTTAGTATAGTAGTAGCAAGTTTTACCATGTTTACTGTTTAATGCTGTGACTGTGACTAGACAGGCTTAATCTCTAGTGCAGTGATAAACAACCATACAGATACACAACTCAATGGGAAACTACACAACCGTACACAACTCAATGGGAAACTACACAACCGTACACAACTTATGGGAAACTACACAACCGTACACAACTCAATGGGAAACTACACAACCGTACACAACTCAATGGGAAACTACACAACCGTACACAACTCAATGGGAAACTACACAACCGTACACAACTTATGGGAAACTACACAACCGTACACAACTCAATGGGAAACTACACAACCGTACACAACTCAATGGGAAACTACACAACCGTACACAACTCAATGGGAAACTACACAACCGTACACAACTCAATGGGAAACTACACAACCGTACACAACTCAATGGGAAACTACACAACCGTACACAACTCAATGGGAAACTATACACAACCGTACACAACTCAATGGGAAACTATACACAACCGTACACAACTCAATGGGAAATTATACACAACCGTACACAACTCAATGGGAAACTACACAACCGTACACAACTCAATGGGAAATTATACACAACCGTACACAACTCAATGGGAAATTATACACAACCGTACACAACTCAATGGGAAACTACACAACCGTACACAACTCAATGGGAAACTACACAACCGTACACAACTCAATGGGAAATTATACACAACCATACACAACTCAATGGGAAATTATACACAACCGTACACAACTCAATGGGAAACTACACAACCGTACACAACTCAATGGGAAACTACACAACCGTACACAACTCAATGGGAAACTACACAACCGTACACAACTCAATGGGAAACTACACAACCGTACACTGGGCTTCATGTGTTGTGTAGTGTAACAACCATACACAAATGATGCTAAGCAAACTGCAACCGAGGCTTCTCAGAGTCCTTCTCAGAGTTTAATAGAAAACAACACAATCAAAGCTAGCGTATTGGAGTGACAGAAACTACTGGGAAAAGATGCAACAGAATACAGAAAATCTGCCCAGAACAGACCACAGGAATTAATTTTCAGCAAAGCTATAGAGACACTGGTTATTTGTTATATTTTGGGGGTTGGTCTTCACAATGGAAGACTGGAAGAAGAATGTTACAAACAATACTTTTAGAACAGGGAGCCAGTGCAATACTTTTATGAGATTATAGACGATGTGACCTCTGACGTCATTTGAAAATCATAACATGATGCGCGCGCATGTCGCCGGGCAAAACCTTTGTGTACTTGACAGCCAGCTAGAAAGTACATGCAATATTACCATGACTACGCGTCTTTTTGCCCGGCGGAACATGACTTGAACAACAGACTTGTCAACAGAGGGCGGTTTGATTGTAAACACAGGTCACATCGTCTATTGTGTAGAAAATGAAGAGTGTTGCTCATTCACCTGTCTTATCTTAACACATTAAGAGCTAAAAATTTCAGGTCTGATCCTAGATGAAGCAAACTATGAAACCCCTATTGTAGTTGTTCTTGTTGTATTGACTGTTCTTCTATTGATTTTGTTCACAGTGTCCTTATAAGTAGCTGACCTGGTTGAATCTGAGGAAGGGCTTGATGATGATGTGACCCATTTTGAGCTGTCAACTTTTTCAGAGGGAAATTTGTACAATGGACAGCTAAAAGAGCACAATGACCAGTTGCAGGAAGGATGCTTAACACGATATGAGAATGACGCCTGGAGTATTTTCAGATTTGTTTCCCCATGGTAAGTACTTGCCTAAATTCAATTTTCAATACAAATTCAATTAAAAGCCCGAAGACATACATTCATGAACAAGTAGGTTTTATCATAAAACAGTTTAAAAAGAAAATTACAACGATAAACTTTGAGGCAAGTTTACAGACACTTAAAGCTGAAGGAACGCTTTGGCATACCAAAAATAATTTTTCTAACAGTTGTTTTGTCTTTATGTAAAATAAATACATGGGAAATGAATGTGTAGTCTTCTGACATACTTGTGTTACCCTGCCCTAAAACAAAATAATAATTTGCCACAGCCACTCATCTCATATCTAAAATTTTATTAATTTCAACTAAGTATGTATTTCCGTTTTGTATTCTTTCATCAGCCTATTCCATTGGATACAAACAGATGGGTGTTCAAGATACAAGGCCACAAGTAGACAAGTAGCCAAGTTGCAGAGCAGATGATTTCGTCCCTCCAACGCATCAAAGTTCAGCTTTTATTAATGGCTCAAGACATTTGTGGGTGGCATTATCGTTTCTATTTGTGGGAAAAAGGAATAATTAAAGAAGCTTGGTTGTTTTTAAAGCAGTTTTTGTAGTATCATTTACATGAACCTTCCTAAATTCAATGTGCAATTTATTCTATATTGTACAAGTTGAACATGGACAATGTTGTACTGCTATGTATCATTGTCAAAACGAATTGTACAAATGCATACATTTTCTTCTCATGTTTAGATTAAAGTTCCATACTTTTATGATGTAAGTATTTTGAATCTTTGAAATAACCTTTGGTGGAAATATTGCGTCTAGGGAGATTGGTACCACTTTCATTTTTTAAAACTATACTTTTAACCAAATAAAACAACTCACCATCAAAGATATATCATAAATAAAGATGGTTTTATAATCCTCGTAATCAAATTTCCACATTACAGAAATAGTAATTAAATTGGCTGCAACCACAATTCTGAAGAGTGATTGTTTCTTTGCATCATTTAAAACTTTTGTACAACGTATTTCCAACTGCAAATTAACAATGTTTTTTTGAAACAACAATGGAATAAGACAGTACTTTCCTATCATTAAAGAAATAAAGATTGTGCAGATAGACGCACCAAATGCAGTAATAGCTTCCTCTGATTTATTTTCAACTGCTTTTTGTGTTTATCTTCATTTCATATTTACATTCTAGAGTTAAGTTTCTTGGGCAAAGGTTATTGTCAACGGTGGAGGGAGGGATATAATTAACTTGTTACATCAAAGTTTTTAATGGCATTTTCCGATGCAAATTGTCACCTAATTGATCTCCATATTCAGTGTACTTTTGTTTGTTTGATATAGGCCTAGCACTAATTAAGTCAACTGATATTTGGATGGGGAAGGGAACTCCGCATAAAAGCCTATAGCGCACTTTAAAAAAAATAGATTAATACGAAAAAGGAAACGTTTTGTTTTTTGTTTGAATTATCAAAGATTTGTGCATGTTATGACTTTTAAATAAAGTACACCTTTTGGTATTTAAGTTAAACACATTTTTTCCAATTTCAAAATAGTTATAGAATCAACCGTGCGTCGGGACGGGATTTGTTGTAAATAAGTGTTGGGCATCTGTTCTCGATAATGTATTCTTCGTGAGACCGGGAAGAGTACGATGCAAAACTCCCAACTTGGGTTTTATAATTTTGAATAAATTTTGCCATGGACATTTTGTCATAATCACGTCTCAGTTGTGACATGGAGGAAGGAAATACATGTATTTTCCTTCCTCCGTGGTTGTGATAAAAACCTTGACCAAAATTATTGGAGAACATGCTGCCAAGCGTATTATTTTATGCGCATGTATTCTTTTGTGTTTATTATTAGATTTGGGTTCCTTTTGCATTGGAAAATGCAACTTCTGTAGTGACAAATCAGGGAGGAAAGCCTAAAATCCCCTCCAACCGTGATAGGCCTATAACTTTTACGCTTTCCTGCATTTGGAGACGACTTGATATTTATCACAACCTGGGGGCTCTTTGCTTCAACTTTTTAGGAGACGTGATAAATTTAGGCTTTAAAGTTGGTCCTATTTGGCTTGGGAAGTGGAAAAGTGCTCATGTAAACTTGCAGCGGTTTAGGAAAAAAGCACATTTGGCTTTTTTCTGGGGTGATTAGCAAAAATTCCAAAAAGCTGACCTGCCAAAAATTGAAAAGAAATCTGAAGTTTAATTAGTTGTTCGAAAATATATTTGATTGGTTTTCAAGAGGCCTAGATACTTTAAATATTTTTTGACTATTTTTGAATATTTAGCACTAGCATTGGTTGCTAGCTATGGGAGTTTAGCAACTTTTAGAGCTGTTTAGCGCCCTCCCGTGTGAAAAAATTGAGATGCAAAACACTGGGTTGAATTTCCGCCAAATTGCATATTCATGATAATGTCAACCCACTTCTGAATATTCAAATCACACTGTTTATTTGGGAAATAATGCGAACACAGGGTAAGAAAACCGCCATGCATGATCCAACCGTAAAAAAAGTGTCAGTGGACAGTTTACTAAGCCGCTTAATACTTACCCAAAGCATTTACGTGACAAAATATGACGGGGTTGAACTTTAGTTTAGTTTAATACAGTAAATAGTATTGGCTCAAAAATAAACACAACATTACGACTGCAGAAGACTAATCAAAATTTGCGCATGCGTATTTTAATCACAACCACCGTGGTTTAGCTTCATACGTCGTGTTGGTTATATGCCTCTCGAAAAGGCATGCACAGCACTTCCTGGTTAACTATCTCAACTGCGTTGGACGGAATGTACGTACTTATAATAACTCAAACTTAAGATGATCTGAGTGGACTAACTTACACAACAAAAAACAAGTGGAGAAGGTAGATTGAAGTGGATAAATTTGATTTTAATTGTCTAAAAATTTAGCATTGGAATTATCTGTCAAGAACATGTTGATGTCGTGTCACGGTGTGTCACTGTGTCACGGTGTGTCACTGTGTCAATGTGTCTGTGTCGGCGTCGATGTGTCAGTGTCAATGTGTCATTGTCAGTGCATGCTACCTCCATGGTCAATGTGTCAGTGTCAATGTGTCAGTGTCAATGTGTCAGTGTCAATGTGTCACTGTCCAGTGTCGCAGACCAGACACTTGTCAAACTGTGTCAGTGTATCATGTATGCTGTGACATCTGATTTACTTAGTGTTTGGCTTACTCGGTTTTAAAATGTTGTAATTCCTAATTCCAATACCAATGATCATTTTGTTTTCCCAAGGTTTTAAATACAAAACAACATGGGAGGATGGGGGATTTAAGGCCTTTGTCTTATGTTTTTCAATTGAATGATATTAAAACCACAATATGTAATATCTTTAATGTTAACAATTTTATTATAAATCTGATTATTATATATTTTCAAATATTTTTCAATTTGTAGTGTTTTTTTTAAATCAGTTCATTATAATAATACAATAAACTAACCTGTGAAAGTTTCATTTCAAAAGGTGGTAGCATTTTTGAGATGTCACCAAACATTTTAATAGATTTAATTCTTCTCTTTGTACTTGTTCAAAACTGTGTTCTCGTTTTGATTCTGGTTTTAAAATAAATTGTGGTCTGCAGTAAAATTGGTGAGCAAGCTCTGAGGTCTTGTGGATTTTCCCCTCAAAAATGTAAGTCTGTAACTTGTGGCAATGTCATCAAACTAGGTGTTCATGGTTTCATTAAATTGGTTTTTGTCGGGCCCTTTCCACTAACCAACTAATTTTTCTGGCAATCAAAATCGGCAACAGTGATTTTTTTGTTTTTTTGTTTGATGATTTATTGGATTATTCCAATTATTCTTTCTGCATGGACATAACCAATGTTTGGTGACTATCTCAAAAATGCTACCACCTTTTGAAATGAAACTTTTCACAGGTTAGTTTAACTAAAAACATTTCTACTAAATTCTCAAAGTAATTGATACCTTATTACCGGTAGTTGGTTTAGCCGTTACCTATATTATCAATTGTTCTTCAGTTTTTCATTTAATTATTGCCATTATTTCTTATTTCTTAATTCTATAACTGGAGTTGTTTCTTCCTCTGAGCTGTGTCTATACTTTGTTTAACTGTTGTATATTTAATAACTGTTATAATTTATTGATTCTACAATTAGTGTTGTTTATCTTATTTTGTATTGTTGTAACGGGCACATCCATCACAAGCTTCGGCTTTTAGGATGATGCCTCCATGTGCAAATGTGGAAATAAATGTTATATTGATTGATTGATTGATTGATTGATTATTGAACTGATTAAAAAACTTTAGGTATAGCCATACAACTCTTCTCCAGATCAGCTGATTTCCTCTTTTTCTTAAAAAAATAGTGCCTCAACGTATCCACTTTACGATAAATGTTTGTTCGGTAAAAGTATTTTTTCAGTAAAATTATTGGGTTTTTGTGTTTTTGTCGATGCAGTTTGCGTTTATTTCTACTCCATGTAATAGAATGAAAGACCTAATGTGAAGCTGCACTGAGGAAGACTCTGCCTTCAACATTGGAATAGCAACATTTAACTGGTTGAATCAGTGCACATGGTGAAGACTCTGCCTTCAACATTGGAATAGCAACATTTAACTGGTTGAATCAGTGCACATGGTGAAGACTCTGCCTTCAACATTGGAATAGCAACATTTAACTGGTTGAATCAGTGCACATGGGGAAGACTCTGCTTTCAACATTGGAATAGCAACATTTAACTGGTTGAATCAGTGCACATGGTGAAGACTCTGCCTTCAACATTGGAATAGCAACATTTAACTGGTTGAATCAGTGCACATGGGGAAGACTCTGCTTTCAACATTGGAATAGCAACATTTAACTGGTTGAATCAGTGCACATGGGCAGGTAATAATAATAATATAAATAATACTAATAGAGCCTTATCACACTCCTAGAAGCATATCAAAGCTCTCATAACTATCGTATGACTGTGTTACAGTTTATATAGACTTCACATTCATGATCATTTACAGCAACGGTGTTTACAAATAACTATTATAGGCCTAAACCTTGCATTGCACTACATACAAAAAATGCAGAGAGTAAATGTGATTCAGTAACTAGACTACAACACTATTAAATGATAGTCATTGTGAAATCAGCGATTAGCCTTGCCGGATTCAAACCCACAACCTTGTGATTGCAAACTGTGACTTCACTTTGTACACACAGACACAACTGAAATTCTAGAGGGTTTACATGCCCTAATACAACTTTAACTTGACATTGCCTGCTCTCAGAACTTTACATGGGGATTTGTAACTGTTAAATTAAATAATTTTTTGTTGAACAAAGAAAAAATTTACTAGAGCGGGATTTGAACCAATGACCTCTGGATTAAAGTGCCGGCACTCTACCAAATGAGCTATCTACATGTAGCCCTATGTTGGCAGTCTCCCTATTTTGTCAATATCTTTGTTCAGGGGGTGCCAGTCAGAAGCCATTCAACTGTGAAATGCCGTGTAGCCAGGGATCACACCCAAGTATACGATACAACCTGGGAAGCGGCAGTCAGGGGATCACCTTAAGGGGATGCGCCCTTCTTCTTTTTTCAGATATCAAATGATAAACCACAAGGAAAACTGATGGGTAAAAGTCAGTTTCCCTTGTAGTTTGTTATTAGATATGTTAAATTGAACCTCACATTGTAAACATAACTGTCATATATGTAAAACCTAGTAATGTCATACTAGTGTACACATTTCATGTTCAAGTATATTGTCTACTGTTTTTAAAGACTGTTATAATTGTTACATTGTGCAAACACAGCTCTGTCATTTATACTTTTTTATAGTTAAAAGTGTCTACTTTTAGCAACAATGGTCACACTTCATGCATGAGACCAATTCTATGAATTCTCTTCTTTCAGGGCTGGCTGAACAACAGCAGGTACTGTGTAACAACTTCCTGGTTGGCTGCACTGTTTACTCTACACAGTTCCTAGTAGTAGTATGCACTAGTACAATGTAGTTGTTGTTTCATCTCCCTATGCACATGAACTCTACACAGATTGACAGCAGGAATATCAGATTTGTTTTCTGCAAGTGAAGGAGCTTGGGATTGCTACTGTGTGAGTGGTGTACTTGCATACTGTGTAGCTGCTGAGAAAAGGAGCACAAACAATCAACTGAAGCCACTGCATGAATTATGGAGCATGGAATGTCACACGGAACAAATCTACGTATTGTTTTACTGTAGAATTGCACACTAAACATTGACAATAGTTGTAAAAACCCTGCACATAGCTACTGTCTGTGCAAGCACCTGTACACATGTACCCTTGAGGTTCTGGTCTCCTCAAGACATCACAACTAATAAGTCTGGACAGTAACTGTGAATAAAACTATAAGAGCCATTTGAAGTACTAAACACTGGACAAACTCTCTGAATAATGGCTGACGACATTGAAGGGATTAGTCGTATTGGATTTATGCTGAAACGTTCACAGAACAAACGGAAATTGACCCCGGTGAACTACAAGAGCAGGGTCTTCATCCTCACACAGAATGAATTGATTTACTTTGATGGAACGCTAGAGGTTTGTGTTAACTTTATTGAAACTTTTCTTCATTGAGGGTTAGAAGGTCACTTCGTGACACTAACCAGTAGCTATCCCAAGAAGTTTACAAAAACACTAATCAATCAGATAAAACAATAAATGTTAAATTTGCGGTGATATTCGTTGCTAAATTCGTAATCTTGGTGGTCTAGTGGTAAGACATGCTCTAGATAGAATGGTCAAGGTTGTGGGTTTGAACCCAACCTGAGAATGTACATGTATGCATGTGGATATTTTTTACAGAACTCGGGGAAAGTACTGAGTTTACAGTGCTCTACACACATTGGTGTATGGGTGAAAGCAAATAACATTCATACAAAACAAATTGATTATTTTTGGTTTAAAAACAAAGAAAAATAGACTAGAGTAAGACTTGAACCTGCGACTGCCAGATTAATGTGTCTGGTGCTTGACCAACTGAACTATCTATTTCTAATCTTGGCGGTCTCCCTTATTGTCAATAATGGTGTCAGTCAGAAGCCATTCAACATGTAATTGCTGTATAGCCAGGGATCACACCCAAGTTTGCGATACAATCTGGGCAGTGGCAGTAAAGGGATCACCTTAAGGGGATGCAATTTTTTTAATTTAAAATATCAAGTTTTAAACTACAAGGAAAACTGACTGGGTAAACGTTAAATATTTTTGGGTTGAACAAAGAAAAATTTACTAGAGCGGGACTTGAACCTGCAACCAACTTCAGACAAATTTATGATACAGTTTAGGTTGAAATACAAAAATCAATGAATGTGCGCGTGCATTTATACAATTAGGCACAGTAGGGCCTATTCAAAACTGTACATGTGTGCTCTGTGTTACTAACAGTGTTTTTTTTAGGTGTTCAGTCAACAGCCCAAAACTTAGTGTTATTGTACTGTTTTGGGATGTTTTTTCCCCTGTCTTCTTCTTCTCCCCCTGAACCTTCTCCATTTTGAAACCTGAAACTTCTGATGTACTTAGACCTTAGTGTGTAGATGAAAGTTTGGAACCGCAACTCTTTCCGGATAATTACGTCATCGATTACGTCATCAAAAACATCATCTTGTAATTAAAAAAACGTTAGGCCTAAAATTTCTAAAATGTTTCTTAAAATTTATACCTTGGCAACTGTAAAAGCTACAGTACAGACAAGATATTTTGCCAAAAAATACCAAGGCCAAAAATGCACTTTTAACAAAGGCACGAAGGCCATTAATAAACTATTACATCATCGATTACGTCATCAAAAACATCATCTTGTAATAAAAAAAACGTTAGGCCTAAAATTTCTAAAATGTTTCTTAAAATTTATACCTTGGCAACTGTAAAAGCTACAGTACAGACAAGATATTTTGCCAAAAAATACCAAGGCCAAAAATGCACTTTTAACAAAGGCACGAAGGCCATTAATAAACTATTACATTGTGTAGCTGTATAATGCATTAATTAGTTACCCTGAAAAAAAGTTTTTTACAGAAAATTAAAAAATATAAATTTGAAAATTGGCCAGAGGTTCCCCCTATGGGTGATTAACCCAATGAAACAATTTGCATGAATAATAAATTAATAAATCATATTTTATTCATACGTATGTAAAGTAAAAATAGGCCTAAGCCAGCAGATGTCAACACACTTTCCAGGTTTAAAGAACACAACACCCACTCCTAAGGGTCACAAAGACACTGTGCATGCTGCTTGTCTTTTGAGTGAAGCAAGAGTATTATAAACTAAAAACAATTGTAAAACAAACTGCAGAGGATTAAGATTTAGAATAATTTGATCTCAAAAGGAGTGCCAATCATTCTCCCAGGACAGGTCTGGATAGTGTCTGGGGCTAACATTTTAAAGAAAGGGATCACCAACTGTCAGCTTCGTTTGGGTAGAAAAGTTTGTTTTTTCTTATCAGTGACAACTGGGTTAAAAAAGTTTTCGGTGATATCGCTGATATCGTGTCAGCTGGTGCTTCTGGACAACACTGAAAATGTATTAAACTTCTATTAAAAAGGGCTTTTTGCACAGGTTTTTGCACACATAGGCCTATAACACAAACAGTTGGTGTAAAAAGAAAACACCAGTATTTCATTTTTAAAAGGATAGAATAACACACCACAACGGAAAAGGGAACTGCAAAATTACCAAATAGAAGGAAAGGTTTGACTTAACAGGATTTAGACTAAATGGGAATGTAACATTAGGCTCAAATTTCAAGAACAATGTCCACTGAATCACAGGGCTTCTTGCTAAGCACCTTTTTTCTCTCTTTTTTCTGGACCAGAAATGTTCTAACAAGACTGAAAATATTACCTTTTTCTTGTTTTCTGAGGTTTTACAGGCCTGGAATTTTATCTTTGAGAGGGCAAGGCCATTTTTATTTTGCAAAGGGCACTTCCATTGGAAAGTCTATGGGAAACTTCCTAAGGGGCACCAAGGCCAAGGCCAGGGACAAAAAGAGGCTGTGGCCTCCGTGTAATTCCAGGCCTGGTTTTAGGAGTGGGACTACTGGCCAAATACTCAAACTTATGGGCTCTGGCCAGTGGTCCAGTAGGTGTGACTGTGAGGAGCCTTGATCTATGTGTACAGTGTTTTTGCACCCTTAAATGTGGTGACACCTGTATATGTTCCAACACCCCTACCATGCCTACTAGACTGACCCCTACATGTTCTGACACCCTGTGTATTTTCCTTATCCTAACCCTAACATTGTGAACATAGATCACAGGTTATCAGAACATACATGTAATAGGGTTGTCAGAACGTAGAGCAGTCACCCAATGTTTTTACAATTTTATTGTACATTGCTAGCCTGGAGAATGTACTTTGTATTAAGAGCAAGCCAGAGCTCTGTCAATAATACACAGTACACTCCATACAGCCATGTGTGAAATTTCTTCTTCATTATATCCAACCTCTGACAATTGTTTCAAACTGGTTCGGTTTCAGTGAAAACAACGAAGAGTTGTTTTGTTTTGTTTGGGGTTTTGTGCCCATTATTTGGTTACATAATTGCATAATGCTTATATATGTTGTGGCAATCATCATTGATTGATAACTGTCACAGTATTTTTCATCAAGAATGTCGAAGCCATCCGTGTTTAGCGAGGTGACAGCGGATACCAACTGCATCTCTGACCAAAAAGAAAAAGGGAAAAAAGTGGAAAATGCGTGTTTGTATATTCTACCGCGGCCACAAAATGCCAAGAACATAAGAGGATGGTGGGCCCCTGCAGCGTCCCCCTTCCAAAAAAAGGCATGACCCCCACCACTGACTAACCCATTCCCCCTGGGATCCCCCCCCCCCCCCCACTTAAAAGCAAGTCCTGGCTTCAGAAGAAAGCCACTGTTTTCGGGGTCATTGCCAAAATAATACCCTATCTTTAAAGCAGTGTTTATTTGGGTGGGGGGGGGGGGGGATCTTCAATGCTTTTTTTCTATCTTGACATTGACAGTATTTCAGATGGCAATATTTCTCAGGAGGATTGGTACTGGTACATGTACATGTAACCAGTGAGCTTTCACCAGATTGAAACTAGTGAAACCAAGCCATTGTTGTTCTTTCCTATAATTTTCAATTCTGTATAAATACAGAATAGACTCCTTCCTTGTATTCCATGATAAACATTTAAAGCAAGGTCACTTCTTGTGTATACCATAGGATGTATATCATAGGTTTTACTGCATTGAGGAAGGAAAGACTTGTCATCATGTGTACATGTAACTCTCACAAGTACATGGTAACTGGTGTTTGTGTTTGTTCAAATATATTTCCTAGGAAATCTCTCAAAACTAACACAATTAGAGCTTGATTTTGGGGGGGAAATCCACAAAGATGACGGGGCTTGTCGCTCAGATTTTTGCCAGACTAGACTTTTGTTTAGAAGACCAGAGTCAAAATGAGAAAAGACAAGAAAAAGTGACATCACATTTTTTTACAAACATATAAATTAATTTTATTTGGACAAGCACTGATGTAGGTGTTTAGTCTCATTTTGGGAAACAAAGATACAAAACACAATACCGCTGGATTTTTCCACTCGTAAGTTAACTAGCCCGATGCTAAAATCACTGGCCTCGGGCATGTCGGGCCTGCGGCTTCAGTCCTCTGTAAATTTCGAGCCCAGTGACAACTCAAGATACAAATATGGCACAATGAATAAGTCCTTGTACATGTACCTATTGACCCAATCCACACAATGTGTACAGGGCAATTAACTTGTCTGTTCACTCAACTGTCTCTAAGAACATGTACATGTACACGATGTACTGGGCACCTTGAACAAAAAAGTGTTTCACTGAAAGGTTTTTCCCAGGAAAAAAAAAATAATGAACACTTTTGGTTTTGTTTTCAGAAAAGAGGTAAAGAAAAGGACAGGATAAATCTGTGTGATGTGAAAGTTGTGGAAGAGGTTGATGAGAACGCCTTGGAGAAGCCGTTTGGTATTCAGGTAAGATATGTAGGTACCATGCAAGGCAAGATAGGTGTGGATACTAAAACAGTTTGGTATTCAGGTAAGACAGGTACCATGCAAGGCAAGATAGGTGTGGATGCCAAAACAGTTTGGTATTCAGGTAAGACAGGTACCATGCAAGGCAATATAGGTGTGGATGCCAAAACAGTTTGGTATTCAGGTAAGACAGGTACCATGCAAGGCAAGATAGGTGTGGATGCCAAAGCAGTTTGGTATTCAGGTAAGACAGGTACCATGCAAGGCAAGATAGGTGTGGATGCCAAAACAGTTTGGTATTCAGGTAAGACAGGTACCATGCAAGGCAAGATAGGTGTGGATGCCAAAACAGTTTGGTATTCAGGTAAGACAGGTACCATGCAAGGCAATATAGGTGTGGATGCCAAAACAGTTTGGTATTCAGGTAAGACAGGTACCATGCAAGGCAAGATAGGTGTGGATGCCAAAGCAGTTTGGTATTCAGGTAAGACAGGTACCATGCAAGGCAAGATAGGTGTGGATGCCAAAACAGTTTGGTATTCAGGTAAGACAGGTACCATGCAAGGCAATATAGGTGTGGATGCCAAAACAGTTTGGTATTCAGGTAAGACAGGTACCATGCAAGGCAATATAGGTGTGGATGCCAAAACAGTTTGGTATTCAGGTAAGACAGGTACCATGCAAGGCAAGATAGGTGTGGATACCAAAACAGTTTGGTATTCAGGTAAGACAGGTACCATGCAAGGCAATATAGGTGTGGATGCCAAAACAGTTTGGTATTCAGGTAAGACAGGTACCATGCAAGGCAATATAGGTGTGGATGCCAAAACAGTTTGGTATTCAGGTAAGACAGGTACCATGCAAGGCAAGATAGGTGTGGATGCCAAAACAGTTTGGTATTCAGGTAAGACAGGTACCATGCAAGGCAAGATAGGTGTGGATACTAAAACAGTTTGGTATTCAGGTAAGACAGGTACCATGCAAGGCAAGATAGGTGTGGATGCCAAAACAGTTTGGTATTCAGGTAAGACAGGTACCATGCAAGACAATAGGTGTGGATGCCAAAACAGTTTGGTATTCAGGTAAGATAGGTGCCATGCAAGGCAAGATAGGTGTGGATGCCAAAACAGTTTGGTATTCAGGTAAGATAGGTGCCATGCAAGGCAAGATAGGTGTGGATGCCAAAACAGTTTGGTATTCAGGTAAGATAGGTACCATGCAAGACAATAGGTGTGGATGCCAAAACAGTTTGGTATTCAGGTAAGATAGGTGCCATGCAAGGCAAGATAGGTGTGGATGCCAAAACAGTTTGGTATTCAGGTAAGACAGGTACCATGCAAGACAATAGGTGTGGATGCCAAAACAGTTTGGTATTCAGGTAAGATAGGTGCCATGCAAGGCAAGATAGGTGTGGATGCCAAAACAGTTTGGTATTCAGGTAAGATAGGTACCATGCAAGACAATAGGTGTGGATGCCAAAACAGTCTGGTATTCAGGTAAGATAGGTGCCATGCAAGGCAAGATAGGTGTGGATGCCAAAACAGTTTGGTATTCAGGTAAGACAGGTACCATGCAAGGCAAGATAGGTGTGGATGCCAAAACAGTTTGGTATTCAGGTAAGACAGGTACCATGCAAGGCAAGATAGGTGTGGATGCCAAAACAGTTTGGTATTCAGGTAAGACAGGTACCATGCAAGGCAATATAGGTGTGGATGCCAAAACAGTTTGGTATTCAGGTAAGACAGGTACCATGCAAGGCAAGATAGGTGTGGATGCCAAAGCAGTTTGGTATTCAGGTAAGACAGGTACCATGCAAGGCAAGATAGGTGTGGATGCCAAAACAGTTTGGTATTCAGGTAAGACAGGTACCATGCAAGGCAATATAGGTGTGGATGCCAAAACAGTTTGGTATTCAGGTAAGACAGGTACCATGCAAGGCAAGATAGGTGTGGATACCAAAACAGTTTGGTATTCAGGTAAGATAGGTGCCATGCAAGACAAGATAGGTAGAGTATCCATGCACACAAGCAAAAATTCCCTGCTAACCCGTGAATTGCGTTTGATGTAAGCGCGGAATTCCCTGCTTCTGTAAGCGCCGATTCTTTGCTTACGGTAAGCAGAGCCCTGGGCCAAGGTTAACCAATCATCAGTTTCTTGTGCGTGAAAAGTTGTTTGTGTATATTTGTACACAAGTTTTCTGGTGTCAACCAGAATTTCTTTTGCAAGACCAGAATCAAAATTGGAAATTACAAGAAAAGACCGGAATCATATTGAGAAGACAGTTTAACGTATAAGCGGTTGGTATTTGAAGTTTTGATTAGGGCATATTCTTGGAAATATGGACCATTTTACAACCTCAAATGTCATTTTTCAAAAAAATCTTTTTGACCTTGTAAGATATTTTAAATAATTGTATACATATTTAAGTTTACCAAAATGTTCATGTAAGGATAGTTCAGTTAGTTTTCATCTTGCAGTGTTCATTTAAAAAAGTAGAGTCTCCAGCAGTGAAACCTGTGGTTATTTATATTTAGTTCAAAGATAGCACAAGTAAAGCACAAGGAACATTCATTCTTTTCTATGGTGAGGCCCAACTGATGTAGTTTCAAATAAAAATTTAAAATATAAGCCTGACAGAAGAGAGCATAACATTGACGGAAAAACTAAGCAAATATTGTCTGTTATTAATTTATTTCTGGCACAACACTACCGTAATTTCTCTGAAATATTTGCAGCCTCTCATACCTAAAATATATAAATTTAAAAAAACTTTGTCAAGCTTCCATAATTTTTTTTTAGGCTATCAACACGCAGTTTCGAACGTAATTTTTGACAGACTTTAATGACGTTCGAGAAAAAATGACGGAAATTGCATGACGTTAGAGAAAATTGACAGAGTTTATTGCAAATGACGTTGGGGACTTTATTACCTTCGCGCAATCCACATTGTACAGCGTACTTGAACATAAGTTGATTTAGTTTCCAAAAACTAGCATTCGGAAGGAAGTATTTCCGTTGTTAATCATCTCAGATACGTTTTGGTTTTTCATCTGGAGCTGCCCGATGGATTCTCTTACGTCAGTAAGTGTGAGCGTCATTTACTTGACGGATTTATTTTGTGCAAGTATTAACAGAAAACAGAAAACATGTGAGAGTCGAACTTACCCCCTCTGTTGACATCTTGCCAAACTGCAAGAGGACAATAGAGGGGGTAAGTCTCATGTCAAGGGTTAACTTACAGGCCGATCGGTAAGTTCTCCGACGACACGTAAAAACATTGACTGACGCTGAAAAAATGTCGGCGCTGAAAATTTGAAAAAGGGATTACTCTTATTGTTGACCAGGTATCGTAGTAGTCATTGTTTCAAAACTCATCATATTTGTTTCAAATTTATTGAATGTTTGAAACTTTGGTTAATTGACATGTTTTTTATTGTTGAAATTTGTGACTGAAAAAAATGACGTTGGGGAGTTTGCGATTAAAATAAAAATTTCTTTTCAATCAATTGTCGAATTTTTGTTTTCTCTTGCTGTTAAAGTATTTGGCATCAGCCCCCACAACCTGAGCATGCAAAAGAAAATATGTACCTCAGCAAATATGAAAATTTGATCATTTAAATACCTCTACATCTATAGTGGTAGTGGAAGTCCGTCAAAAATGCTGACGTTGGAGACTCCAAACCTTTTACCTCGATTTAGTTGAAAGGCATCAGTTGTCAATATTGTGTATGATAACATGTCAGGTACCTTGTAGTTAATTACACTACATAAAAATAAAAATTAGCTTTCACTTATGAAAATATCAGGGTCCGATTTTCAGGCTTGCAAATGGTGCATATTTTGAATAATATGCCATAAAAGGCACTGACATGTAGGTCAAAGTAAACTATGATGCACAACAGAATTGAAATTTAGTCATTGGACTCAGTCAAAGTCAACACTTGTAAACAATTTTATTTTTTCAATACAAATATTGAAAGGAAAAACACAACCCCGCCAGATATTACGGGACCACTGACTGAAAAAGTGTTAATTTTTATTTTGTTATAACCACCTCATTAATATTTGTAACTCTTGTTATACCTTTAACAGTCCTAATATTTCCCAAAGCTTGTTCAGGAAGTTGTTTAACTTTGTAAGTTATGGACGTGGGACTGTATCTTGACAATTTGGTTGATTTTGGAACAAGCAGGCCTATATACCAATCTTGTACACATAAATTTCAATCATTTGTTTGAGTATTTTGTAGAATTTGGGAGGGTCTTCTACCCAGAGGATTATTTAGAACCACAAAATAATCTTTCAAAGTTCAATACATTGTAAGTAAATTATTGATTTAATAGTAGGCTTACAGCAAGAGTGGTTTTGTAAATTATAGGCCTCTAAGTTGTCATGCATTTTCTTGTGTCTTGCTACATTTCACAAGCATGCAACTTCTCTGCTGATCCCCTGATTTCCTCAATTTAAGTCTTTCAGCTGCTGGCCTGGAATAACGTGGAGGCCATGGCCTCTGTTGACCATGTCTCCCCTGTCTAGGCCTTGGTACCCCTTCAAAAATTTCCCACAGACTTTGAGATTTTCCAATGGAGGTGCCTTTGGCAAAATGAAAATGCCTTGCCCTCTGAAAGATGAAATTCCAACCTGCAGCTGTGCCATTGAAAATTGAAAAACCTGGTATGAAGTCTTGCATTGCAGGCACTTTCCTCTTTGTTTCCGACAGACTGCAATGTAAATGTAATAAATTTTCTATGTTGGTAAAAACTGTTCATGTAGTACGCTCCTTTGCATGTTACATTCCGGGGTATTGCCTGGCAGGCAAGATATTGCACTGGACATATAAACAATTAATCATTTTGTATCATAATTGATATACAAAAATATTATTTCAGATATCAAATAACAAACCACAAGGGAAACTGACTGGGTAAATTTTAATGATTTTGGGTTGAACAAGGAAAATATTACTGGAGCGGGATTTGAACCAACGACCTCCGGACTGACGTGCCGGCGCTCTACCAACTGAGCTATCTAGCCCTATGTTGGCGGTCTCCCTATTTTGTCAATATCCTTGTTCGGTGGGTGCCAGTCAGATAAAAATAATAAAAAATATTATTTGTAACGTGATCCGTTTGTTATTGCAAGTTGCTAAAAAATTTAGTGTAATCTCTATAAAGGGTAAGATTCTGCTGGCTGTTTTATAAAAAAGTTAAGCCATGGGTAGCTTTGTAAAACATTTGTAGAAAATACAGTGTAAAGCATTCATACAATTACAATGTACCTTTATAATGTTAATGCTTGTTGATGAGTCACAGTGTAAACCCATCCATTATTACTGGGTTGAAATCGCAGGTAGAACTAAATTCATTGAACCATGTGAATTGTTATTCCACATCTACATACATACACATTGTACATAACTGTGCAGTCTATAATAACATCAGTATATTAAAACCTTAACCGTCTAGTCACTGCACCGCCCGGCGAGTTTGCTGAAACGATGTTTAGTTTTCCAAGACTCTTGCAGTAAATTACTAGAACCGTGGTTCAAATTTTCAAAAGACACCAATTAAAAGGCTAATTATGTAGACCCATGTACAGTTTTCGTCTATTTTGTAAATATTGTCATTGAATAACATTATTATTTCCAATTCGAAGGTGATAAATCCCTAGGGAACAATAAATGCCTCTCGTTAACGGCTACCGGGAATTTTCCTGGCGATTAAGGTTAACATGACACAATAGTTTTTGAAGCCTTATCTGGCATCAAATGCTCATAGTGATTAATTGCTAAGTCATTAGTTTTTGATAGTATCATCATGATGAAAGAAAATTATTATTTTTTTGTTACAAATGAGCGTGTTGTTGGGGAAAGCTACACAATTTCATCATCATTAGCGTTACCATCTTTACAAGTCATCCGTGAAGGGGAGTGAATTCAAAATTATTATCTAAACTAGTGCCATTGACTTGGCCAACTGGCCATGTATATTTTTATTTTTATGTTTTGGGGTGTTTTTCTGTTCTTTTCTTGTTTTATCGCAATACACAAGCTTGTGAGTTTTTCCTTCTACCGCATGTTACGGTTTATCGCTTTTGGCGGCTGGGCGGTCCAGTGGCTAAAAGGTTAACATCCTCCAATCCGTAAAAATCTAATAATTGATTTATTTGATTCTGTTGAACCATGGTTGAACTGAGGACTGCACTGGTAAACTGAATAATGCTTCACACTGGATTGGACATACCACCAGAATCAGAGTCCATGAGTTTTTGTTTTGTTTTGTGATGTCTCATAACTGCAAGGTTAAGAGCACCGGACTCAAGCTCTGGTGTTTCTGATCAGCAGAGTGTGGGTTCAAGTCCTGTTTGCAGCACTTGTGTTCTTGGGCAAGATATTTTACCGTAATTCCTATGTCCTTTGGATGCAACATTAAGCCATAGGTCCTCTGTTTTGTAAAAGAACCCAGACCACTTGTCTTGGAAGAGTAGGGGTTTACCCCAGTGTTTCTGGCATATATACTCAGGCTTGTGAGCTACAATGATTAAGTTCACTTATGAGGCATCCTTGTTTCATTACAAGAACCCAGACCACTTGTCTTGGAAGAGTATGGGGTTTACCCCAGTGTTTCTGGCATATACTCAGGCTTGTGAGCTACAATGATTAAGTTCACTTATGAGGCATCCTTAGTTTCATTACAAAAACCCAGAGCACTTGTCTTGGAAGAGTAGGGGTTTACCCCAGTGTTTCTGGCATATATACTCAGGCTTGTGAGCTACAGTGATTAAGTTCATTTATGAGGCATCCTTGGTTTCATTACAAGAACCCAGACCACTTGTCTTGGAAGAGTAGGGGTTTACCCCAGTGTTTCTGGCATATATACTCAGGCTTGTGAGTTACAGTGATTAAGTTCATTTATGAGGCATCCTTGGTTTCATTACAAGAACCCAGACCACTTGTCTTGGAAGAGTAGGGGTTTACCCCAGTGTTTCTGGCATATATACTCAGGCTTGTGAGCTACAATGATTAAGTTCACTTATGAGGCATCCTTGGTTTCATTACAAGAAATCAAATAATTATAATAACAATAGCTATAATTTGGTGTTGGATTTTGAACATCCTATACAAATCCAGTGGCATTTAACCAGACATTTTCTTGGGGGCGGGGGGGGGGGGGGGGGGGGGGGATGGCAAGCGGGGATTTATCTTTCTTTTCTTGTTTTACCTTTTGCTTTTGTTTTTTGGTTTGGTGTGTGTGTTTGTTTGTTTGGTGTGTTTTTTGGGGGGGGGGGCTTTTTAATTCAAATTTATTTGTTAATCCCTTTTTTTGGGGGGGGGCATGATTTCAGGAGGGGGCAAGGCTTCTGAGCGGGGGATGGGGAGGGGCCAGCCCCCCTCTCCCCCTCTTGTTAAGTTGCTGAGTAAATCACTCATGGGAGTTATCCGGTTATGGGATTAAAAGATTTGCAGTCATTCATGGTTTGTTAATGTGTTTATACCTTACAGATCTCTTATGATGATTACACGCTGTACTTCTTTGCCCCCACAAAGAAAGAGCAGAAGGAATGGTTAAGTGATCTACAAATAGGTAGGAATGGTCTACTGCACTCCCATTGCACTGGCATCACATGCTACTACTGTCTGCCCGTGGTCTGCCATTTTGGAAATCAAAATGTTTGTGCAGATATTGTGCGCCTCTAAAGGAGCATTTCAAAAGTCGGTCACGTTCTACATGTAGCCTCAAAAAAATGTTCCCTTTTGCACACGCCTGCAATCCATTTGACCTCCATAATGTTGTGATCCCAATAACCTCATCATTGTGTCGAAGTACGGGAGCAATCCTACACCATTGAGTACGCGCATTAGTGTTTTGAGTGTTCTAATGAAATGTTCTGGCGGTTCAACGGAACGGTCCATGTGCACACACTGACAAATTTATCAGATCCAATTAGAAAGTTCTTACCTTGTAGACTTTTAAGTACACTCCTCTAGCAGTGGTTTCCGCGCGCCACCAGTTTACCCGCTCCAACCACTGCTAAACTTCACTTCATATCCTGCGAAGCCAATCAGCACACCGCTTACAAAATCGTTAGGCTTGTTGCACGGATAGCCAATCACAGTCGGGTATCGCGCCGCGCCCCCTAGCGTCATGCATATGCATATCTGCTCTGCTAACAACATGGCTTGCTCAATTTACGCGATGAATGTCATTTTGGAATTATTTACAGGAAGTAGGCCTAGTCTGCAACGTCTGTAATGTGAAATGACATTTTAAATCAAAATCGAACTGAAATTCTTTTTCCAAATTAAGTAGGCTGGGCAGCCAGAACTTATGCCTTTTTTCATGATTTCGAATAATTTTTTTTAATTTTTCACTCGTAAATTTAATTCCCTGTAAAATATTAACAAGTTTCGGTGGTTATCGAGTCATAAGGAGAATAAGTGGTGACCAGTAAACGGAATTATTTCCCTATATAGGCATAGCTGATTATTATTTTCAAAAATCGAGACCTTTTTATGTTTTTTAAACTCGAACTAGAAGAAGTTTATGTTTTTCCATCTGATTTCCCACCCGCTGAGGGAAAAGTGATGTCCGTTAAACAAATACTTACTGTGTAAAACAACACTGACAAAAACCAGGACGAAATAATACTGAAGTCGACGCAACATACAGTAGGCAAAGCAACGTTGACGTACGTGCTTATTGCACGTACAGTGTGGACATGGGCGCAGCCATCTTTACTGTGCCAGATGAGGGTCATGTGACAGACCCAACGTCAGGTGACAGAATCTGGCCAATCATGGCAAGTGTCATCCAGGCTCGGCGTTGGGTGACGTCACACCCACGCGCTTCGCAGGATATGAAGTGAAGTTTAGCAGTGGTTGGAGCGGGTAAACTGGTGGCGCGCGGAAACCACTGCTAGAGGAGTGTAACTTTTAAGATGCTCCCTAAAGCGCACTGCACATTAACACTTGGGGAATCTGAGTCCCAAAATGGGGCACTCAAGATTTATGGTGTGACAGCATCAGATAAATTATGTCAGTTTACATAAAATATTGAAGCACCTACATTACATGTAGATTTAGGAGTTGTTTGAGTTGGATGGACACTGTATGAAGCATTTGTGTTCTTCCCAGGATTTTTCAGAACTCCGCCCGGAACACCTCTTGTTTTTGTTCCGTTTTTTTCTTCTTCTTTTTTCTTACTTTTTAGGTGTTCGGACAAAAGTCCGAAGACCTCTTTTTATTGTTCGTTTTTTTTTTTTTTTTTTTTTTTTTAGGTGTTCGGAGCGGAGCGTAGCTCCGAACACCTCTTGTTATTGTTCGGTTTTTTTGGTTTTTTTTACTTCAGATTCTTCTTCTCTTCGCCGCTTGTCCGCTAACAAAAGCACACTTCCCAAGCTCATATAAACTTGAAATTTCTATCATAGTTAGATAACCATTAGGAGACGAAACCGTTTTATTTACGTCATGATGACGTCATCAGGTGTCAAGTTACAAGGTTTTTAAAATTAAAAAATTTAATCTTTGAAAATCCATATCAAATCAAGATGAAGAGACCGTCGGTTACTTTTTGCGGGATTATATAGAGGTAATATGGGTCTTCATTTTTTATTGTGTGCGTGACATGACTTGACCTCTACTTCCGGTCGAAACAGGAAGGAACAGGAAGTGCCTTGTAATTTAAAAGTGGCACACTTTTTGAAGTTTTTTTTAACGGTGTTATAGTCGAGCAAGAGTCTGGTTTAACAAAATAAGACAAGTGACGTCATAAAAGTCAAGAGCGCCCTCTAGCGGCAGGTTGAAAACAATAAAAAATACACTTTTACTAGATGTCTGTGGCGAAGTTTATGATAACCGTTTCGAAATTGGTATACATAATGACCTTCATGCAGTTTATGTGTGAAGTTTTAGATTGATGACGTCATCGTGTGTCACGTGGTATCGCCTTAAAGGTTTACTTTTTGAAGCCGTGTATTTACAAAACCACAAGTTCGACTGAGTTGAAACTTGGCATGTTGAAAGACAGTGATATTGACTATGTAAATCTAAAGAAACAACATGATGACGTCATTCCTTTTTTTTATACAAATATTTGAAATATTGACCAATTATTACGGGTATTTATTGACCCGCTGTTAAACCACGGGATACACTCACACTATGTGATCTGAACCAGTGGGAAAATCAACCACAAGGTTCAAAGTCCAATAAACAAGCTTGTGGTCTAGTCTCTGTTCAAGGTTCGCGCAACCTGCTTTTGACAACACGCTTTGTTAGTCTCTAAAACAGCCGTCCATGCAAACAAACAAATGCTAGGCTTTTGACACTTGAAAGGTAATGAATTTATCAAATATGAAGTGATGACGTCTGCATGACGTCATCAATTTTTAAGTTATATTATCACCAAGGTAGTGTTTTACAAGATCTAATACGTACAGAACAACTTTGGCATCAAGCTTAAACTTTGCAAGACAGTATTTAGGCTGGGATGTGTTACATCAGCGCTGCCTTTACACAGAGGGCGCTAGATAAAAATTACGGTCACGAGCTGCTGATGTTTTGTTGCATTCATAGACACAGGAATGGTGGCAACTTCATTTATTATTTTGAATAACATCTTTAGGCTTGTAATCAAGTGGATAATCATTCAAAAATATTGGGTTTTGATTCCAAAGCGACTCAAATACCATGGAAATTTGCATGCAGATCGATGCCCGCTCCCATCAAACACTTGATTCTTATGTTCTATCATTCTAAACATTGTTGTGAAAAAAAATCGTACACGATTATTTCATATGTGATCATAAAGGGAACCAGCCGATCATATTAAGAAACATTATACTTCCATCCAATGGCCGTCCAAAAACCAATTGAGTACACAGAGCTGGTCGTTCCACAATGGACCAACACACTGCGACATTGAAGACATTGAGCAGTCCACGAAGACTGTGTACTGTGTATTGCTGGCCCTGAAGCGTACAGTTGACATGCCACAGGTCATCGTAGTTACAACTTATCAATGGCGTACTGACATTATAGATCTGAATTCCGCTCATATTCAGCGTCTAATTGTTCCCCTATTCGCCCTTCTCGTTGCTTAATGATCAAAATGGAATTAAAGACGAAGTTTCGCTGAGATGGCCACCTACTTCAGTGATTCATATGACTATTAATTTTGTGAGAAAATGCAAGCAGAAAAGGACGAACATTAGTTATGTTTTGATCACACTCCGAGAAGGAAGGATGTGTCATCAAATTGTAAAGGGTGCTTCAGACCCTCCTCACGGCATGTGTTTATCGTTGCTACACAGGACTAAAACAGTAAGTTTTTGTGTGAACATCAATGCTTTTCAAAATGATTCTTTTATTTAATGCACAATTACGTTATAAAGTTTATCCTGTATCATCAAGTGGTGACGTTGGTGAAATGTTTTTAAAACCAAGGAACGTTCAGTATGAACGTCGAAGAGATAGAATTGGGCAATGGAGGGATTGGTATGATTGTTGGCTGTGTCACTATAGTCAGAAAATGGTCAGACTGATGAATGTTTTCCGTCAACTTTGTATTATGACATAATTATTTGAAAACCCTTCGATAAAGTTTCCCCTAATAAGGTTTCGTTTATAAGTTGTTCACATCAAAAACAAGATGTGCACCTTCCACAAATTTTTTCTTGCGTAATTTCTTTACTCTGATATGTTGTATTGTTGAGCGCAATATAAATTCAATAAATTATTATTATTATTATTATTATTATATAATCATGAAATGTTGTAAGTCTTGAATTTTAGTAAGTCTTGAATTTTATGAAATTGAGCAGTTTCACTTTCAGCTTGACTTACATTGCTTTGAGTCATACTTTGTATATAATTGTTTTTTTCTTCTTCAGAATATACAACACATCCAGTACCCGAATGGTCTCCATTGAAAGATTTCATAATCATTGTTGTGTTCCATTCCCTAATTCCTTGCCGAGTGTATGATGCACCATACAGGTAGAAATAGTTATTAACTCATTAATAATATTTAATTAGTTAAAATTCATGAGAAGCTAAAACTGCCGTCTTCATTACTTGCCTTTATCTTGCATAATAAGTGTCCTTTCTTTCAATTTTATAATTTTAACAAACCGTTCTGTATGAAGACTAATGTCTAAAAAGCAAGCAAGCTATTTTTAAAAATGCAACCAATAGCTCACACTATGCTCGACTTATTTTAACGACATCATCATCAGTGCATATGTATTGAACAATCAAAGTATCATGCACCGATACATGAGAAGCCAGATCACAGTATTTGAAAACCTGTTAAAACTTATAAGAATTGTAACTTAATAATGTCAACATGATTTGCATAGTCGGATTTATTAATAAATAAAGAATCAATATCCATTGAAAAATAAAAAACTTCAGTGAGTGGCATACATGATAGTTGTACTTGTGAGTAATTCAAAGGCTCGTTTTAAGATGTGCAACCAAAATGAAAGGAATTCGAAAAATTAATGTTGCTCTGTATGAAAGGACATTATTGACCCTCTGCCCTTTCAAATAAATTAAATATTGTACTCTTTTGCTGACAATACGTTTTGTAAGTTCACCTTCGTTTTTCAATTACAATTTAAAGCACATAACTAAATACCAATGTATCGATAAGAACTTATCTAACGTCATAATGACGTCATCAGTTTTCAAATTTGGCTTTAACAAAAGATGATTATTTTTAATTAGGTCTTTATTTTTGTATTGTGTGCGTGACATTACGTTACCTCTACTTCCGGTCGAAACAGGAAGTGCCTTGTTATACTTTAGTTTTTTACCGATTAATATTGTTCTCTCCCTGCAAATAAGACTGAGAAAAGAAGGGAAATACTCAGGTCCAATTTTGTCGATAAATAACGCCTTTTTAATTGTTGCATTCGTATACACAGGAAGTGTGGCAGCTTTATTTATTATTTTGAATAACATCTTTAGGATTGTAATCAAGTGGATAATCATTCAAAAATATTGGGTTTTGATTCCAAAGCGACTACCATGGAAACTAGCATGCAGATCGATGCCCGCGCCCGTCAAACACTTAATTCTTATGTTCTATCATTCTAAACATGTAAGCTTTGTTGTGAAAAAATCGTACACGATTATTTCATATGTGATCATTATTAAAACAAGTAAAGGGAACCAGCCGATCATATCAAGAAACATTATACTTTCATCCAATGGCCGTCCAAAAACCAATTAAGTAAATAAACTCGCAATTCAAAAGTCAACTCTAGCGGGCTCTACAGACATTTTGGGATTAGTGGATTAATGTAAACTCGGGACATAGTTAGGTCATTGTGCTGCTTCAGTTCTATGCGTGATATGAGTAGGTACTTCAGTATGTAATACATAAAGTCCAAATTGCACGGAAAAAGTTATAACTTTATTGGGTTTAAACAATGGAAGGAAGAAACTCTTGTGAAAGTAGTTGTGGAATAATTTGTTTCTAAATAGACTCATTCACTAACTTTTGATAAAAACTTATCGTACAAATTTCTAACAGAGTCATGTTTACCAATTTTTTCAATTAAATTTGAGCCACTGCTAGTTCTTACAAGATTTATAAGTACAGAACGACTTTGGTAATCAAGCTGAAACTTTGCATGTATCCAAGTTGGGATATGTTACATCCAAAACGTCACCTTAAAGGTGCAGGTTCAAGATCTATATACTGAGTAGTATGCTTGGTCAAGCTGAAATGTAGCTTACATGTATTCAAAATGGGATGTGTTACTACCAAATTGAACGTTCCGAACACCTTCTTTTTGTTATACAACAAAAAGTTAAGTCTAGTTAGGTGTTCGGACAAAAGTCCGAAGACCTCTTGTTATTGTTCGTTTTTTTTTTTTACTTCTTCATCTTCTTCTCTTCGCCGCTTGTCCGCTAACAAAAGCACACTTCCCAAGCTCATATAAACTTGAAATTTTTACCATAGTTAGATAACCAGTAGGAGACGAAACCGTTTCATTTACGTCATGATGACGTCATCAGGTGTCAAATTACAAGGTTTTTAGAAAAAAATTAATTAATCTTTGAAATTCTGTAACAAATCACACTTAGGAGACCGGCGGTTGTTTTATGCGGTATCATACTTAGGTCATATAGGTCTTTATTTTTTATCATGTGCGTGACCTCACATGACCTCTACTTCCGGTCGAAATAGGAAGAAACCGGAAGTGCCTTGTAATTTAAAAGTGGCACACTTTTACAAGTTTTTTTTAACGGTGTTATAGTCGAGCAAGAGTCTGGTTTAAAAAAATAAGACAAGTGACGTCATAAAAGTCAAGAGCGCCCTCTAGCGGCAGGTTAAAAACAATTAAAAATACACTTTTACTAGATGTCTGTGGTGAAGTTTATGATAATCGTTTCAAAATTGGTATACATAATGACCTTCATACAGACAACATATGTGTGAATTTTTAGATTGATGACGTCATCATGTGTCACGTGGTATCGCATTAAAGGTTTACTTTTTGAAGCTGTGTATCTACAAAACCACAAGTTTGACTGAGTTGAAACTTGGCATGTTGATAGACAGTGATATTGACTACTTAAAGCTAGAGTGACGACTTGATGACGTCATCATTTTTTTTTTTACAAATTTTTGAAATTTTGACCAATTGTTACATATCTTCAGTTCAAAGCAAGCTATAATCGAATTTCATTTTGCATGAGACTTGGAAGGTCCTACAAGGATATAATGTTGAGTGACGTTTTCAAGACGTCATCGATTTTCATGTTATGTCACCACCAAGGTAGTGTTTTACAAGATCTATATGTACAGAACAACTTTGGTGATCAAATGGAAACTTTGCATGTACTCATACTGGGATGTGTTACATCCAAAAAGTTTGGTCAAATCTTTAGAACCACCATTCTAAAGACTCTATAGAAGTATATCAATATTTAATACACAGACATGTTTATAACATTTCTTTGAAACACGAGGTCACACCGAACACCTCTTTTTTGTTTCCAACAAAAAATTATGTCTAGTTAATACTTCTTCTTTTTCTTCTTATCCCCCGCGATTGTCCGCTAACAAAAGCACACTTCCCAAGCTCATATAAACTTGAAACTTTACATATAGTTAGATAACCATTAGGAGATGAAACCGCTTCAGTGACGTCATGGTGACGTCATCAGGTGTCAAATTACAAGGTTTTTAAGTTTAAAAAGTTACCATTTGCTATACGCTGTATGTCTTTGAATTTTACAACTATGATATTCATAATTGAGCATCTGATAGATCAAGACTGGGGCTACATTTGAAAAGTTAACGCCAAAATCGTATGACCCCTTCTTATGGTCGTACCGGAAGGTCAAAGTTTGCCTTTGAATATTTTCTTCAAAATCAGACGATAAAGCCCACGTATGTATTAACCTGCATGTTAACTACACAGCGCTGTGTGTGGCTGGCTGTTCCGCTCCATTGATGACAGTGTCGTAAGTCCACGAGGCTTGTGTGTAGTCCAGCCATGCATTGTGTATGTGTGCAGCTGGACATGTCAAACGTCATCGAACAAAACATGGTGTTTGGCACGATGAGTTTATCGTTAACTCGTGCGAAGTTAAACTTAAGTGATTTCCCTTTTGCCCATCTGATGGTTTGATGGTAAACAACGAACAGAAGACGAGTTCTCACTGAGATGTCCACCTGATTTAGTAATATGTATGACGTTTAATAACTGACTAAAACTCAATCTGAAAAAGATCGAAATTGGATCGCTTCTCATCAAACATCGAGACCGACGGCACGTTGATCGACGTGACCATGCCTGCCGAAGGCGCTCTAGGCCCGCTGAGTATGTCTCTCAGACACGGCGATGAAAATTGTAAGATTTATGTAAATATCATCGTTTACAAAAAACGTCGCAATTTACTTCGTTTACAGTACTTGTCATATATTTTGTCCATTACTTGACAAGTGATGGCTTTTTTAAAATTACGAATACGACAGCTGGGATGTATTACGACCAACATTTTAATATCATGCCGAACACCTCGTTTTTGTTATGCAACAAAAATTTAAGTCTAGTTGGTGTTTATCTTTGGTTTGAAAAGCCCTACCTGCAATCTGGGGCATTCTCATTGGATATCTTTATGACTTTTTAAAAATTTGATCAAAAAAGGTTTCGTTTTTTGTTTGACTTTTTTATTTTATTTTTATTGGTCGCAATTTACATGTATCAGCCAACAATTTGCCCAATACGCTAGATTATACATGGAGAACCTTGAGTGTTCTTTCATTTCAGTCCACTAGATTACAACCAACCTATGAAAAACAAAAATCAGGTGGACAAATTTTCAGAAATATTTTTATATATTGTAAACTGTTTTGTCAGTGATTCAAGGCTGATACTATGTTTCTTACGTCATGGGGCAAGGCAGTTTTTATTCAGTTAAGGTCACTTCTATGAATTTAAATGGAATTTCTCTTTTTTTCGACCAGGGGCCATGGAGACACTTGGCCCCTATTGCCTCTGAAGTACAGGCCTGATGATTTGGTACATAATGTATGTGCTTTAATTAAAAAATTTGTTGTTTATAAAGTTTTTTGTGTTATTTATACACAACCAAACTAATATTGAACAAACATCAAAATGAGCATTGTCTTTCAAAACTGAAAGCATGTAGCATTTTGTAGCTATGGCCAGTTAGGCAGGAGAGTATAGTGATAGTATAGGGCCATACCTTCCAGGCTAGCATTGGGTGCATGGGTTTCTTCTGTTTGTGCAGCTGGTATTATCTGGAAATCCCACAGTCTCCTGTGGAATTTTGTAGCTATGGCCAGTTAGGCAGGCGAGTATAGCGATAGTATAGGGCCATACCTTCCAGGCTAGCATTGGGTGCATGGGTTTCTTCTGTTTGTGCAGCTGGTATTATCTGGAAATCCCACAGTCTCCTGTGGAATTTTGTAGCTATGGCCAGTTAGGCAGGAGAGTATAGCGATAGTATAGGGCCATACCTTCCAGGCTAGCATTGGGTGCATGGGTTTCTTCTGTTTGTGCAGCTGGTATTATCTGGAAATCCCACAGTCTCCTGTGGAATTTTGTAGCTATGGCCAGTTAGGCAGGAGAGTATAGCGATAGTATAGGGCCATACCTTCCAGGCTAGCATTGGGTGCATGGGTTTCTTCTGTTTGTGCAGCTGGTATTATCTGGAAATCCCACAGTCTCCTGTGGAATTTTGTAGCTAGGGCCAGTTAGGCAGGCGAGTATAGCGATAGTATAGGGCCATACCTTCCAGGCTAGCATTGGGTGCATGGGTTTCTTCTGTTTGTGCAGCTGGTATTATCTGGAAATCCCTTGGTTGTTTATTGTGGACTCCGGTCTCCAGAGTCTCCTGTAGAATTTTGTGGCTAAGGCCAGTTTGGCAGGAGAGTGCTCCAAAATTAATAGGGCCATACCTTCCACTGAACCAGGCAGGCGAGTACATCATGTGTTACATACGCACATCAGTGAAATTTGGTTAGCTGTGCAGGCAGTACTTTTTTGTTTTTGTTTGTTTGTTGGGTTTTTTTTTGGGGGGGGGGGTTTGTGTTGGTTTTGTTTTGGGGTTTTTTTTTGGGGGGGGGGGCGTTGTGAGGGGAAGGAAAGACATCTACTGACTGGTGTACGTATGTACATGTATAGGAAACAGTTTTTAAAAACTCATGTTAAGTATATCTTTAATTTTTTTTTATTGCAGCATGTAAAAACAATATCAGTCTATCGAACCGGTACCACACCGGTGTCCACAACTCTAAGGCATGGACGTGCTGTGATCAGAAACATGTCGGGGCACCAGGCTGCAGGGACACGTACAAACACAAAATCACACAAGCTGCTCCAGTACCATATCCTTCTCCAAAAATGGTAAGTACAGATTAAACCTGTCCATTTGTGAGCCTTTTGCTTACTACTGCATACTTGTTAGTGTTTATCAGTGTTCTCCTCCCAAAGTTTAAGGCGGCCCTGCCAAAGAATTGGCCTCCCTGCTAAAATAATTGACCGCCCTGCCAAAACAGTTACAAACAGACTATGTTTTGCCTGCACGTAATATAAAATAAAACGAGTAGCCGACGAGACCTGCCCGACTTCCAAACCGCAGCATTGGAATTGCGATCCTTCATTTCAGTATACAAACGTTAAAACATGATGCACACAACCACATGGTTCTGACTGCTGATGAGTATCCACTGTGCGTGCATTGGCCCGGGCCCACAATGTTCGGTCGCCCACCGGTAGTCCATGCATATCGCATACACAACAGCAGGGTCCAAAGTCCAAGCTAACCAACATTCCGCACGCTGTGATTGGCCGTTGATGGCAGTTGATAATTACCATATTCATAAGAGAGCTTGGCTAGACTCCAACGCAGTACACGTTCACGAGCCGAGTAAAGAATTGCCGCACAGTGTGCTGCATGCCTGCAGATTGGTACAATATACAGCCTTGGATTAAGTATATTCAAACAATGACAACTTTTGCTGATAGAGGGCGATGCGGGGCAAAGTTCATTGAATTTGTTCTCAATGTGCGTTGTCGACCGATTGTTGAATCTTGATGATTTTATTGCAATTGAAGTTCTAAACAACGGATCCTCTAATCATGAATCCATGAAAATGGTTGTTGATGGAAAAAGTATTATTTAGGGCAGAAATTAGGGGATAAGATCATCCAAAAACGCAATTTTTTTTAATGTTTAGCTTTTTGAAAATTGTGTTCACGTGTATCCGATCACCAACGTATATCCAGCTTTCTAAAACCCCATACTGTGCGGCATATCCCTTTGATGTTTTTGGCGTGGCGCACAAAGCAAAAGGTATAACAAATTGTAGGTTTTGAATTAGGTTTAAAATAAGGTTGTTTCGACCGAAATGGATGTCAATCATTCCCCTTAAATAGTGTCGGAGCCCGGGGGTTAATAACATTACTTTTAAGAAAAGGATTATCTCAAGTGTTGTTTGCTTTCACGTCCGAAGACGTCATATACCAATGGGCACCATTTTGATTACGTCATGCCGCCCTCCCCAACAAAAAAGTCTGTGGAGAACACTGGTGTTTATGTTTCTGGGACACTGATTTGCTTTGCGTTTGCATCTTGGGCAGGTTTTCACTTGCCTCACACTTCGAATCGTAAAGTTACAAAAACATCATTGGCCAAAAATGTCTGTGATTTGTAAAATTATTTACACTGGGCACAATGTGCAAATGAGTGCAATGAATACATGTAATAGTTCCCTGCTTCCTTTGTTTACGGTAAGCAGAGCCATGAAATTGGGCCCTGGTAAAGATTCTTTGGGACTTCAACATTCAGACTGATCATGCACGTAATGTTGCCTTTATTTTTATATCTTTAATTCAGGCAACCAATGGAAAAGGTAGCCTTCCTCCGAACAGGCAAACTAGTCCATCCAATAACGGTCCTGCGGTGCCAAACAGAATAAGAGGTTACCACACCGCCCCGAGTTCGGGCAAGACAAGCTACCAGCATGACCATCATCATAATTCCTCTGCTCCTGTTGACAGTTCCCGAACAGTGCGGCAGGTGATCCCACTACCCAGAGTACCCGAGGCAGTCAAGGTGATTAAAATGGTTTCTGATTAGTACAGAATTGTACCGGACTGTTTCTGATTGCACTGGACTCAAGCTCTGGTGTTTCTAATCAGCAGAGTGTGGGTTTGAGTCCCGGTCTTGACACTTGTGTCCTTAAGCAAGACACTTGACCTTTATTGCTTCATCCTCTGGTGTGTTGTGTACACAAATGTAATCCATGAAGAAGAACCCGGTTACAGTTGTCACTTAAAGAGGAGGGGTTTGCCCAGTGTTCTTGACCGTGGCTGCCAATTAATAATAATAATAATAAAGAACACTTATATAGCCCCGGTATCCGCCTTTAAAAAAAGGCGCTCATGGCGCTTGAGGGGAAAAAACAAAATTAGGACTGTAGATTGTGTGAGTATGCTTGTTTGAACAGGTGAGATTTTAAGTTTCTCTTGAATGTTGTGATGGCTGGAGATGATTTGACAGTCAGTGGGAGTTGGTTCCACACTCGGGCTGATGCTGCAGAAAATGACCTGTTGCCCCAAAGAGTGGACGTTCTGGGGTGATGAAGCATCATGAGCTCATTAGAACGCAGTCCGGTGTATGCTGAGGTGTATGGGTGGATGAGATTGATGAGGTATTCTGGTGCATTATTGTGAAGGACTTTGTAAACGAATAGGCCAAGTTTGTACTGAATTCTGTGTGATATTGGAAGCCAATGGAGATCCTGTAATACAGGAGTGATGCGGGAATATTTACTTGTGAGAGAGACTAGTCTGGCGGCGATGTTTTGTAGACGCTGCAGACGATTCAGTTGATTTTTCTTGATGTCGTAAAGTAGCGAATTGCCCATGTCAATTTTGGAAGTGATGAAAGCGTGAACCAGAATTTCTGTGGTGTGTTTATTAAGGTACTTCCGTATGTGTCCAATGTTACGGATGGACATGCAGACTGATCTAGAGATTGTTGTCACATGGGGTTCCATGGATAGCGATGAATCAAAGATAATGCCTAGATTACGGACTTGAGTGGATGGTATAATGGATGAATCGCCAATCCTAATACAGTAGATGGAATATGAACTTTAGATGATTGCTGCTTTGAACCTATGATGATAAATTCCGTCTTTTGATTGTTAATCTTAAGCCAGTTTTGTGCCATCCAGGAACATACTTCATCAACGCATACTTCCATCTGATGGATTGCTAGATTGACCTTATGTTGTTGAGGGTCTATTGACAAATACAGCTGGATATCATCTGCATAACAATGATAAGATATGCCATGCTGTTGAATAATATTACCAAGTGGGGTTGTGTACATTGAGAACAATACAGGTCCAAGGACTGATCCCCGTGGTAGCCCAAAATTAACAGATACAGTAGGAGAGGTTGACTCATTAATGCGTACAAACTGTGATCGGTCTTTAAGATAAGATTTGAACCAGTCTAGTGTAACTCCATCTATCCCAATACGAGATTTGAGGCGGTGAAATAATGTGGCATGGTCAACTGTATCAAATGCTGCTGATAAATCAAGCAGCACGAGTAATGATATCTTGCGGTTGTCCATAGCAAGCAACATGTCATTTTGGATTTTGAGTGTGGCTGACTCAACGCTGTGGTTGGACCATTTCAATTGCACTGCAGTACCTTGTAAAGCCTTATTATGAGGAGGTATGGAGGTCGAAAAGTGGACATCTGCTTTCCAGCTTTCTAATTTCGAAAAAAACTGATTGAACGGTTTTTCTGATGCATTTTTCTACTTTTCTGCTTTTTGTCCCCCTGAAAAGTAGATTGAACTTTTTTGTACTTTCCATTTTTCTACTTTTTCACTTTTCAGTTTCGATAAAAGCAGGTTTTACTTATTCGCCTACACTTATGGTCGAAAAGTGGACACTTGTCTTTTGGGTTTCGTAGAAGCAGAAAAGCAGGTTGAACGTTTTAGATAAATCTATTTTTCTACTTTTCTGCTAGCCAGAAAGCAGATTGGACGTTTTGTCACACAGTGGCACAAAAGCGGACATCTACTTTACTGGTTTCCAACAACCTGAAAAGCCGATCATATGCTCAGGACCAATTCACTTTTCTGTGAATTGGTCCCGAGCGTATGATTGGCTTTTCAGGTTGTTGGAAACCAGTAAAAGAAGATGTCCGCTTTTGTGCAACTGTGTGACAAAAAAGTCCAATCTGCTTTCTGGCTAGCAGAAAAGTAGAAAAATAGATTTATCTAAAACATTCAACCTGCTTTTCTGCTTCTAGGAAACCCAAAAGACAAATGTCCACTTTTCGACCGTAAGTGGGCGAATAAGTAAAACCTGCTTTCATCGAAAGTGAAAAAGTAGAAAAATGGAAACTACGAAAATGTTTAATCTACTTTTCAGGGAGACAACAAGCAGAAAAGTAGAAAAATGCTCCAGAAAAAAACGTTCAGTCCGTTTTTTCATAATTAGAAAGCTGGAAAGCAGATGTCCACTTGTCGACCTCCATAAGGAGGTGATAGTTTTTGTAGGTAGCAATATATAATATAGTTTCATCTAGACAGGTTACTTGTCTTTTCACTGGCTATCTGAAAATGAAGTTTAACTAGACAAATGGACTTTAAAATGGAACTCTGTCATGATCATGATAACTTGCACATGCTCAAACATGTTCAACTTATCAACAGTATTTACCATGGTTACACACTGAGCCTGTTTTTCTAAAATGATTTTCCATAATTTCCGTTTTCAGAGGAAATGCATTTACACTAAAGTCAAGGGAACAGACCAGTCAACATCCTGGAGTTTTTTGTGTACTCTGACTGAAGAGACAAAAGACAATTTTATTATATTATTTATACCTGAATGTTTAGGAAATGTATACAACAAACAATCATCATAAATGTAGGTTGTTGAAGAATGGCTTGGATGTCAAATTCAGTTTTGTGATGGACTCATTTTTTCTTCTAGATAGAGTCCTTAAATAGTGTAAAATCCCTTTGTTTTTTATACCCTTCCAGTGTGAAATTTGTTGACATCAAAAAATATCAAATGACATTGCATTTCAAATATATGGGTCTGAATTTTTTTTACAAGGAATTTTTAGTTCATTCCTGAACATCCATTATATTAAATCAAAACATTGTTGAATTTGACCTTTTGCCCGAGGAAAATTTCCTGTGTGGAATTGGTCCCGAGCGTATGATTGGCTTTTCAGGTTGTTGGAAACCAGTAAAAGAAGATGTCCGCTTTTGTGCAACTGTGTGACAAAAAAGTCCAATCTGCTTTCTGGCTAGCAGAAAAGTAGAAAAATAGATTTATCTAAAACATTCAACCTGCTTTTCTGCTTCTAGGAAACCCAAAAGACAAATGTCCACTTTTCGACCGTAAGTGGGCGAATAAGTAAAACCTGCTTTCATCGAAAGTGAAAAAGTAGAAAAATGGAAACTACGAAAATGTTTAATCTACTTTTCAGGGAGACAACAAGTGAAAAAGTAGAAAAATGGAAACTACGAAAATGTTTAATCTACTTTTCAGGGAGACAACAAGCAGAAAAGTAGAAAAATGCTCCAGAAAAAAACGTTCAGTCCGTTTTTTCATAATTAGAAAGCTGGAAAGCAGATGTCCACTTGTCGACCTCCATAAGGAGGTGATAGTTTTTGTAGGTAGCAATATATAATATAGTTTCATCTAGACAGGTTACTTGTCTTTTCACTGGCTATCTGAAAATGAAGTTTAACTAGACAAATGGACTTTAAAATGGAACTCTGTCATAATCATGATAACTTGCACATGCTCAAACATGTTCAACTTATCAACAGTATTTACCATGGTTACACACTGAGCCTGTTTTTCTAAAATGATTTTCCATAATTTCCGTTTTCAGAGGAAATGCATTTACACTAAAGTCAAGGGAACAGACCAGTCAACATCCTGGAGTTTTTTGTGTACTCTGACTGAAGAGACAAAAGACAATTTTATTATATTATTTATACCTGAATGTTTAGGAAATGTATACAACAAACAATCATCATAAATGTAGGTTGTTGAAGAATGGCTTGGATGTCAAATTCAGTTTTGTGATGGACTCATTTTTTCTTCTAGATAGAGTCCTTAAATAGTGTAAAATCCCTTTGTTTTTTATACCCTTCCAGTGTGAAATTTGTTGACATCAAAAAATATCAAATGACATTGCATTTCAAATATATGGGTCTGAATTTTTTTTACAAGGAATTTTTAGTTCATTCCTGAACATCCATTATATTAAATCAAAACATTGTTGAATTTGACCTTTTGCCCGAGGAAAATTTCCTGTGTGGAATGTACAGACCCATTATCGGCATCCAATGACGACATGTTTCAAAAAGCATGGTAAGCATTTAAAACACTGCATCGCCTTAAATGCGCACCACACTGTATAACACCTGGGATGTTGACTTTCAAAGTGGCGCGACCCAAACTTATTGTGAAGATGACACTAAGTGAATTGTGTCAATGGTTGTATTTTAATCATGTTAAACATTGTCTTTCAAATGTATAGTTTCCTGCAAAACCAGCTTTGTCTTTCCACATGTGTCTGCCATAATTTCCGGAATACCGATGTTTGTTTTTTCTGAGCACAGCACACATCCTTTTTCAAAACTTTGTTTGACAACACCGCCCAGTTTCTGGTTTTTAGTTTTAAAATAGCTCTGGGGAAGCTCGGTTCGGACTTCACGAAAAAGCGAATACAAAGTGAATTTTGATAATGAAAGAAAAATCGCTTTGCTTTCACAATTAGCATTAAGTATGAACTGGGCTTAATAGTAAATACAATGTAATTGTGTTGTGAAATTGAGCTTGAAATATGGAAACAGGCTGGTCAAATTTGTCTCCAACATTTTGCAGACGAAGTACATGTAATAGGTCTAGTGTTAAAATCAGATATAGAACATCTCAGAATTTAAAGCTAACAAGAGTCTGTGTATTGCCAAGATTTCAGTGCAATCAAAAAGAGGTTCTGAATTTGATTCAGGTAGTGATAACACAGATCCCCAAATCATGAATCTGTGTCAATTGTCGTGGATTGTACATACATATCGTTGTATTGGGTGTCTTTTTTTACAAACTGCAGTTGCATGTACTTGTAGGCGACGTGATCATCCAAAAAGCTGGACATGCGAGAACTTAAACCAGTTTTCGAAGCTTGGAACTTCGATTCCGCTTTTTCAAATTTGTATGCAGCACTTGCAGGGTTGCATCCTTAGTAGACTTTGATTCCATCACAACCTGAAAGCACCTTTAAGGCAATGGGTGATCTATTTTCACAGATGTGGAATAATAACAAGAGTCTTGGCTGTAATTTCAGCGACAGTTTTATTGACAAAAGTGTCATCACATCCCAGGAAATCCACTGTAAAAGCAATCATGGTTTCGTATGAGAAATTATTTTATTCATACTTCCTTGTCCTTTATTTCTGTGAAAAAATTCATGACTTACAGACATGTAGTATTGTGTTCCTCATCTGCAGTTAACCCTTTAGAGACCATTCATTTCTGTATGATCATCACCATCGCCCAAACATGGCTACTATTGTTGATTTTTGTCCTATATGAAACAGAAATTCTGTTTTGTTCTATAAATGTAAATAGTATGTCAACTTAGAAGACATTGGAAAGTGTCAATTCTGGACCTGACTTCTTTCTGTGAATGGAAGTAAATCAAATCTTGTGGCTGCTTGTGGCTGCTATGAGTGTTATGGCTGCTATGGTTTCCATAGGGTTAATACCGAACTGCCAACTATCCCTGATTCTGTAGAAAGTTCCCTGAAAATAAACAAATTTTTCCATGTTCTGATGAACAAATTTGAAAATCTCCCTGAAAATGGAAACCTTTGCCCTATTCTGTTGAATGTAATTCTAAATATCTCTGTAATTGTTGTACAAAATCTCCCTGAATGCAAGATGAAAATGTTTGCATCTCTGTTAATATAGTAGGCTCATTAGTAAAAACAACAGTTGACTGAGACCAGAATATTTTGCCTTTCCTGTCATGGAAGCATGTTGAAATTTAGATGAGTTCAAGACTTACAAAAATTGTATATATCAAGTATTAAACCATAAGGGAAACTGACTGGGTAAGTTTAAAATAATTTTGGTTTAAACTTGAACATGCTACTTCCAGATTAAAATGATGGCGCTCCACTAAATGAGCCATCTAACCATAATTTTGGCGGTCTTCCTATATCTTTGTTCAGGGGTACCGGTTAGCAGCCAAGCGACCTGTAACTGCCGTACACCCAGGGTTCACACCAAGTGTCTGGAAAAGGATTTTTAATCCTAAAGCAAACTGGTTGGATGAATTAAATGAAGGAAATTTTGTTCAGGGGAAAATATACTAACTCTACTATCTGTTGTTATTTTGTTGCAGAAAACCAACTTGATTGTGATTGCTAAATTTGACTATGATCCTATGGAGGACATGGATATACGGCTGATCAGAGGAGATGAATACAATGTGATCGACAACTCCAGAGAGTACTGGTGGAAAGCTAGAAATAAAAAGGGGTATGTTCATTATTGGGGTTTACTCATACAAACTTGATGATTGGCAGCCACAGAGGGGACTGAAATAACATTGTTTACAATAGAAAAGTAGGAAGATCATCCACCCCCAATCCATCAAAGTCCATCTGTAGAACTCTGTTTGATTCTGTTGGACTGAGGACAGCACTAATACATTGATTTATTACATTGCTATTCTGTATGTTGTAGGGCTGGGCCTATTTTAAAATTATTATTATTATTTTATTTTTTTGCTTTGTTGTTTCTGTTTTGGTTCTAGAGTTGCTAGATTTCCCTTTTATTGTACTTTTTGTTCTTGTATGTTGAGGTTGAATAAATAATAATAACAATGCTTTACATTGGATAAGGTTAGCATACTACCATAGACTACTTTGTGAATACTCCGTACATGCACAATTGCGACATCGCTAATAAAAAGTGTAACCAGTGGGAGAGCAAGGAGAAGTCCTTGATTTATGGGGTCAACGAATGTGTGTGTGTGTGTGCATGTATGGGACTAGTCTTGGTTCAATGTGCTCCTGTTATTTACATTCTACGATGAATCAGTGAAAGAGGGTGCTGTCTGCTGCCAACCTCTATCGCATACAAACTGCTATGATGACAGATTATGGAGTATAAAAAACAAGACTATCTTGAACCAAGACTAGTGTGACACCCGCAGCTGGTTCGTACAGAAAGGCATTAGTGAAGCTAACTTTGCAGTGGTTGAAGCTAAACGGATTCGTCTGTTTAAATATTTTTAAAGATTTTCCAAAACAATGTTCACAGAAATATTTCCCCATATTTGGTGAGTGGTTCCAAACATGTGTTCTTTGTAATGTTCTTATCACGATAACTGAACTATAGATTAAAAACCACTTATCTCAAAATTGTCGTTTTGCAGTGAGGAAGGCTACATCCCGAGTAACTATGTGGAAGAGAAGAGCAAGTTTTCATCAGGCTTGGAAAAATATGAGTGAGTACCACTTTAAAGACGTAGAGGTTAAAGCAAATACTGGTGGAAGTTTATTGAAATTCAAGGACACACTTTGGTAGATTTGGACCGTGACTTCAAATGTTCTTTGGAAAAGCTTATTTTAAAACTTACTGTTAGAAAGTAACCAGTCACAAACATTTTGCCTGTTAACTTCAGCTACTGAAACAAAAATTGAAGTGTTGTTGCACTGCTAAAAATTGTGTTCTTGAAATGAGGAAAAAATCATATTTCAAGAAAGAAAGAAATTGTGCCACTCTCCGGAAAATTTTTCTAATAAGATTTTTGGGAGAGACGCAAGAAAAGTGTTCTTGAAATAAGATGTTCTTATTTTTAGCAGTGTGCATGGTATTGAAAGCGAACATTGATCTAGTTTATGGGAGATAACCAGAGACACATGGCCCAAGTCATCAAGACTTGTGTCATCTCTGGTTCTTCTCAGAACCACCACTGGAGTCCAGAAGAGATTATGACACAGCTGTCTCCCAAAAACTAGTTTACTTCTGACTTGACATTATAAATGTACTTTTGCATTTTTTGCTATTTCTTGTATGCGGATGAGTGATGCAACAAAAGCACTCGGCACTAATGACAACACTTTAGCTCAAAATACCCGGCTGTCGGACAAACATTCTACCACGTATGCGATTACCGCATCATCATTACGCCAACCTGCACCAGTAGTACAGTCAGTACACGCAAGTTAACATAAGACTTGGACACGTACGTGTGTGTATGTTTCATAGTGGAATTTGACCATTTGTCTGAGATACGGTACTTAGCTTTTATTCTTAGCATTAGTGTGGTGTGGTATTCAGAGCCATTGTAAACTTGCACATGTACACATGTACAGTCAAAATTTGCTTGGTCAACACAACATTAGTCTTACCAGCAAACAGCTTTTGGAAATTGGGCCCAAAGCCCAAAACGTCTGTTTGGTTGATGAGATTCACCATGACATGTGGGTATTCCAGTCATGAAACCCTTGACAATCCCCTCTCATTTCCAGATGGTTCACCGGTTCTTGGAATAGACAGAGGACGGAAGAAGAGTTGAGAGCAGAGGGCAAAGATGGCTGCTTCATGGTCAGAAACTCCAGCACTAAAGGGTTGTACACTCTCTCTGTTCTCACCAAAGGATCAGGGTGAGTACATGGGGAGATTAGACCTAATTGTAACAAATCCTCAATAATCCATCAAGTGAATTTAACTGATTATTGCAACATGATTTGGAGAATTTGTTATTTGTTGAATGTGTGGTACGGACTCAGTGGCAGTGCTTGATTCTGTGTGGTACAGACAGACTCAGTGGCAGTGTTGTATTCTGTGTGATACAGACTCAGTGGCTGTGTTGGATTCTGTGTGATACAGACTCAGTGGCAATGCTGGATTCTGTGTGATACAGACTCAGTGGTGGTGCTGGATTCTGTGTGATACAGACTCAGTGGCAATGCTTGATTCTGTGTGATACAGACTCGGTGGCTGTGCTGGATTCTGTGTGATACAGACTCAGTGGCAATGCTGGATTCTGTGTGATACAGACTCAGTGGCTGTGTTGGATTCTGTGTGATACAGACTCAGTGGCAATGCTTGATTCTGTGTGATACAGACTCGGTGGCTGTGCTGGATTCTGTGTGATACAGACTCAGTGGCAATGCTGGATTCTGTGTGATACAGACTCAGTGGCATTGCTGGATTCTGTGTGGTACAGACTCAGTGGCAATGCTGGATTCTGTGTACAGACTCGGTGGCAGTGCTGGATTCTGTGTGATACAGACTCAGTGGCAATGCTGGATTCTGTGTGATACAGACTCAGTGGCTGTGTTGGATTCTGTGTGATACAGACTCGGTGGCTGTGCTGGATTCTGTGTGATACAGACTCGGTGGCTGTGCTGGATTCTGTGTGATACAGACTCAGTGGCAATGCTGGATTCTGTGTGATACCATGGAGGAAGAAAACAGGAGTCACATCGCCCAGCCTCTTATCTCATAACCAATTAACACTTCGAAGTGGCCCATTGGAAATACGTTATGGCCACCCGCTGTGCTTCCCAGTTTTACGACCGCGATAAACCCCTTGTGTACAATGTCTTTTGCCGCTCAGCCTGCTCGCAGCCAGCATACATAATTGGAGGGAAGAAATCTGTAAACAAACGAATGAACACAAAACGCATGCGCACTACTATTAGCGGGCTTTTTACATTGCGCAGTTCATTATCTTCAACAGCAATTTTTCCACCGAGTATTTTGATGTTTTGATCGTCGAATTTGGCCAATCCGAAGCTGACTTACGGTAAATATAACATTCAGATGTTACAATAAAGGGTCTTTTTAGCAACTTATTTTAAGGATATTTCCGATGATCTCCGGAAGCCAACCAATTGACAAATTCAAAGACGTGTTGTTTAGCTTTTATAATTTCAATCCTCCTAATATGTGCGATGCTGTGCACTTAAGATATAGCAGTGTTGGATTTGTAGGTCGAGTTGGATCGTGAGCCAGTCTTCCGTGTTAGTGCAATAGGGAATTATTAAATGTATCTCGATCGTGTATATCTCATTTGGTTTTTGGAAAATTAAAAAGAGAATGGTTATATAATCAAAAGACAAAACATAGGCTGGACAGCTACTGTACTAGGCATTTCTTTTATCTTTTTATTTAGGTTTTCAATTTTGTTTATTTTTTAGTGGACTTGTCTTTTTTTTTTTTTCTTGGTAGTTAATTACTGTTCTGAATACATATGATAAAAAAAATAGTTAGATTTAAATTGTTTTTTATTCTTTTCTTTTTTTATTATGGCACAAAAACACTCATGTTTTTTTTCCATTTAATTTTTTGTTTGTTTTCTTAATCTGTTAATTAGTATTATCATGTGTGATTTGAAAAACTTACCATTTTGTGAATAGTAATGGTCATTTTGTTTTTCCTTCTGTTTCAGGTTTCAGGAAATTATGCAAAACCACAGCAACTGTTTGCAGCCAATTTGTAGACTGTGTGGTTCTGCTGGAGCTATCATCAAGGGACGATACCCATATGAAAGAAAACTGTAGTAAAGTTATATTAACAGCATTACAAATTGATATTGCTGCTGATATTTCTACCATACATCCCCCCTTTATTTGTCAGCCCTGTGAGCTGAAGCTTAAACGATGGAAAACTAAGACTCAAAATAACAGCAAGGCAACATGTAATATTTTAACTGTGTCATTTGGAGATAATTATTGCAACTCTTGTCAGGGAACAGATTCACAGGAACAACTTCCAACTTTGGCTGATTATGAGGAGGAGGCAAAGAAGAGCGGTCTTTTAACATGGAGCAATGGGGATCAGGTTAATGTAATGAAAATGAATCGGTCCGGGGAAATCTTGATTTGCTTAACAATTTTCATAGATTTTACATGGAAGGAAGTGGTATGTGGTGTTCCTGTAGATCCCACTAGTGCAGTGTTTAATAAATTCAGCTCCATCGTAAACATCCAAAATGCCCAAGAGTTTTGTCAACTACTATCAACTTGTGATGTTTGTCCAGGAAATTCAGATTTCAGCGACTTGGTCAACATGAAGAAAGGTCCAAATGGTAAAATTCCTGTGAGAATCACCCCAAATGATAAGTATATTGTTTTCAATTCTTCTGGCACAATCCGTCAATCAAAATGCACCCTCATCATTCCAAGAGACTGTAAACGCTGTCCACCCTGCACTGTGCATCGAAGCGACTTGGCATCACATAGAAGCAAAATGAAAGTAAAGATGAACACCCCACATAACCTTTCATCCACCACTCCTAACAGCTATCTCTCCCACTCACAGCTTCATATCAAGATGACAAAACTTCAAGCCGACAGAAGAAGATTAAAGCGACGAAGTGGATATTTGGAACTTAAGATGGAGTAGATCTACAGGAATGAAAGTGCCATCCTTTCACATCAGCAGTCGGCAAGCCTTGACAAGTCTTTAGAAGACTGTGCAGAACAGATGAACAGTGCGCTTCCTGTTGGTTCAGCAGCTCGGTTGTTATGGGAGCAACAGAAATCTTCCATTCAACAGGGAAAGTCAATGAGATGGCACCCGTCTATAATTCGGTGGTGCATTGCTTCGCAAAATAGTTCTTCATCTTCCTACAACTTGTTAAGAGAATCCGGTTTCCTTAAATTGCCACATCCAAACACACTTGCCCCATACAGCCACTTTGCAGAGTTATCAACAGGTTTTAGTCTAGATATGCTAAACAGAATTGTCACTGACACTGGTCTTCATCAGGGGAGTCAAGAGCTGAAGAAAGACGTCTCATTGCTGTTTGATGAAATGAAAGTGAAATCCGGGTTGTTTTTTTCGGTCCGCTCAGGGAAAATTTTCGGATTTACAGATGTGGGGAGCCTTGCGAACGAAATTAGTGCTTTCGAGAGGAGGTGCAAGGGTGAAGAAGAACCTCCTGTGGCCACGCATGTCCTTGTACTGATCAGGGGTATATTCAGTAACCTCCATGCCCCCATTGGGTACTACCCTACCACTGGAGCTTCGAGTAATGATTTGTTCTCATGCATATGGGAGGCAATTGAGTTTGTGGAAACAGCAGGCTTTAGAGTTCGTGTTCTAGTTTCGGACGGTGCATCACCCAATAGAAAGTTCTATAGATTGCATTCCCCCATAGCAAGCACGGCAACATCCGTCACATACTGCACCCCTCACAGGTTGGACCCAACAAGGAATTTGTACTTCATCTGTGATGTGCCTCATCTGTTGAAGACTGCACGAAACAACTTTGAGAACAGCCACTACCACAACAAGACTCGCACACTCCACGTAAGTTTTTAAAAGTTGAAAGGGAGAAAAAAGGGGGATCTACACCTTTTTGGAAAATTCAAACATGTTTTTAATGATGGTTACACAGAGGATGAAAAATATATCTCCACGGTTAACTGACGGTAAAAAAAAATTAACCGGGCATCACAATATCTGTTGAAACTAGAAAATGTGTTTCAAAATTTGAATGTATTGTATTGTAAAATCAAAACTATGACCTTAACCATTCAAATAGTCATACAATTTTAAATATTGGTCAAGTGAATAAAATTTATTTAAAAAATTTTTTCATGCCAAAAAAGGGCAACATAGAACTGCAAAGAACATTTGTTTTGCAAACTGAAAGTTTTAAATTTAATGTAACCCATATTACATTTTATTATTGTTTTTCAATTTACCAACAGTACACAAACAGGACATCAGATGGACACACTTGTTAGAGTTATACGAGTGGGATGTGGGATTAGACAGATGCTCTCCAGGACTCCACCGTCTTCATAAGATTTCTTACGAACATCTTCACCTTACACCGTCTCTTAGAATGCGGGTGTACATGGCTGTACAGGTACAGTATGTCTGAAACTTAGACTATATCATAATTTATAGGGACTAGTTAATAATAATGAGCACATGGTAAATCATGGGTTTCCACCTACCAGGTTGCTCATGGTGCATAAACAAAGAAAAATTTAAATTTATTAAAAGGACAACAAAAACGTGGGTTTTGAGAGATGATTTGAATGTAACATGTGTAAAGCACAAGTAATTGGCACACGCTTATGTTTTTTGTTTTTTTTTGGGGGGGGGGGGGGCACTGACACTTAAATTTTGCTATTCACCTTGAGTCGCCTAAGCCCCCCCCCCCCCCCCCCCCCCCCATCAACCCAAGCTATAGCACTCCATAATGATCAGTGATATTTGAAATTGTATTGTTAGATCCAGAGACTACATGTCTTAACAAATTTTTATTTTCATTCCTACTTTGCATTTAGATACTCAGTAGCACAGTGGCGAATGCTCTTGAATCAAGTGGGCGCACAGGCACATCTTCGACTGTCACATTCATCAGGATGTTTGACCAGTTTTTTGATTGCTTCAACGTGTCAAACCTGTACCAGGGGTCCAACACAAGAAAATAACTTTGGCACCTTATACAAGCTCCCAAGATTGGCGCTTCAAGGTATTAATTTAAAAATCCCAATTTCTAATCATGTTCTCGTGTGTTCACTTCCCATGATAGAAACATTTCAGACTTTTTCATTTTTTCAGAATCTCATCACCAAGTATTGTCATTACAACGAAGGTAGAAACAGATGCATTGATGTTTGATCTCATTTTAAAATCCAGACTGGAAATTTTCCATTTAATTACAGTGGCTGAAGGAGGACTTCCTCGGGTTCCTGGAGAAATGGAAAGCTGAAGTGGATGATCTTCAGAATGTAGACAAAGCTGTGAAGAAGAAGATGTTGATCAGCACAGAAACACTTGATGGGCTGTGCATAACAGGTTAGCAGTGCACACATGTCAAGCAGAGTAAATTCAAAATATTTCTTTTGTATTTACCTCCAGGCTCCAGTCAAAGCAATTATGAATAAGATGATCAAACTTATTTTAAACAGAATTGTGTTGTTGTATTCTCGTTTGTTTTGCAGTCAACTCATTTGTAGAGCTGTCTACAGCACTCCTTGATCAACCTGATGTGTCTTTCATACTCAGCGAGAGGTTTAATCAGGATCCACTTGAACAATACTTTAGTAAGCAGAGAGGGGCTGGTGGACGATGTGAAAACCCAACTGTGTCACAATTTGGGCACAATATGCATGCGCTTTATGTCGCATCAAGTTGTGCCAAGGCGTCGAAGAGGGGCAACTGTAGAGGTAAAGCAGGCGAGACTGTCTCTCTAGATGACACACCACTTCCAAAAAGGAGGAAATAAATCTTAATTGTACATGTACACATTGAATTGCCACGGGATCAAAGTTTGAAGTAATTTTTTTTTGGGGGGAGGCAGCCTAAATGGTCTTAGAATTGGAACGAAAAGGGTGCTAGTGGATGCCTTGCACAACCACAGAAGGCATACTGTAAGTACATTGTAGGTTGTATTTTGAACATCATAACATTGTCCTCTTTTTTTTCAAGGTTGAGTATCAGCCCTGTAATATTCATGTACACATGTAAAAGAAATAGAATCGTCAAACATCCCTAAAATAATATCCACAAAAAATTCTGATTCTCTTTTAATGAACACCAGAGCTGGCTATTTATTCCAATATGCTTGCTACATATGTAATAAAAATAACATTTGCAGTCGGGCAAAGTAAACCTAGCCAATGGTTTTGAGAAATTATATTTGATATACAAAATTATGCTTATACAAACTCAATGCTTTTTCCTCAATTCAACTTTTTTGTTGCAACATGATTTTTAATAAACCTTTAAATTAAATTGAATTGAAATTGTAGCAGTACATTTCACTCTTCTTGAAGGTCTTTACGCAAGGCTTTCTCTGATTTTCGTGAAATTGTTTTATTATTTGATTTATTCAAATCAAGGTAAACTTTGAAAGCATTCGTTCGGATTTTTACTCAAAGTTTAACAACCAATGTCCAAGAGTTTCTTTGAAGCGTCACCACTCACCACTGATTTTATTTTTTGTTAAACCACACCAGTATGCATGTACTCTTGGCTTATCTGAAATACTGTTCATGATGGCTCTTTGAATGTCCACATTCGGCATAGAGTCCAGTTTACCAAACGTCAAGTGTTTCCAGTTTTCACTTTCAATTGTACGAAAAAATAGATACACTTCATCAGAGATAGTAAACAGGCCACCCCTACTTTGTTTTCTTATCCATTCGTTCCTGTATTCTAGGAATGTTTTGGCAGTGTCTGAATCACATGCCTGCCAGGTTTGTAGAAATTTACAATATGCCTTAGCTGTTTCTCCATGCACTTTTTTGAATTTTTTAAGTAGTGCATAAGGCACATAACCAGCTACATATCGAATGACTTGCTCTTCATCTTTGTTAAGAGGCTTGGGCTCTTTGAAATCGGATTCTGGCATGTCCTTACTATGTCGATCTACCATTATCAAGTTCAGAACTGTTCTTAGTATAAAATGATTCACAGTTCTAACATGTTGACCCTCGTTGTCTAAACCCAATTGTCGTGTTAAGCTGCTAAATTTGTCAAAACTTGTCAGAGTGTACTGATGAAAAGCACGACAGACCAATTCATTTGCCTCAGGTTTAAGTGCTTTTGAGTCACCAGCAGTTGTGATCAACCATAAAGCAGTCACTGTATTGATGCAGAAGTCTGCAAACTGTGTCGATTCTACATGACACAACCACGCACAAGGCTGTTGGATAGGATGCTGAAAACACAGGGTGCTCTTTCATCTGCTTGAGTGCTGATGTTACATACCCTGTAGCATTACTGATTGCATCTGCTTCTGTGTATTTGGCTTTTGGTCGCTCAACAGCTGTTAATTAAAAAAGAAAAACAAAATATTTATTATTAATTTATTTGAGGTCACTTAAATTAAATTGCTATACAGTACAGTTTGCTGTTCAGGTGATGAGAAAAGTTGTTCTCGTAGTCTAATAAAATATTGAACATTTGTTAGCAGTCCTTAATTTATTTATGATACTTGCAATGCTTTCAGCAGTTCAGAATATAAAACAACAAAGAAAGGGACAACAAACGATGTGTCTTCCTTTTACTTTGCATGTCTGAGATATTTTTCCTGCAGGAATCCATAAAACTAAAACACATACAATTTAATAAGCCTGAAGGTATTTACCACCTGTATATGCAATTGTTTTCAAAATTGAAATGTTTGGTCATTGTTTTTGTATCTGGAACACCAATAAAGAAATGTTTGGACATGTTCATGTAGAAGTTACTTGCCTTTTTTACGCTGCACTTTATTCTTTGTAGCCTTCTTTGATTCAATGTTTGGCTCCTTCACTTGCTTCTTTGACGAGGTGGAGGGGGAGGTACATGTAGCTCTTTCATCTCTTGGAGTTGTTGATGGGACATCGATGTTAACTGTCATTACATGTAAAAAGATTTAAAATACAATGTCTATTATTTCAATGGATCTTCCTTTAAAAAAAACAAAGCATGTAGAAAATTGACTTGCCTGTTCCTTTGAATAATTTCCCATAAAAAAATGCACACATCGCAAAGGCATGATAACTTGTTATTTTTGTACGTTACTTAATTCTAAAAAATGGCTGTTACAGTACAGTGTTACCAAAGAGCCTTTGTACTTTAAGTGTTAGTAAAAAAATATAAGGCCCAATAAAAGAAAATACCAGTTGATCGTCCCCTCTCTCATCCTTTTTGGAGGCCGCATGCTATTGTGCACTCGTCGTTACAACATACCACCATTTCGGTGTTTGCTGGCTTGTTACAGATGCAAACTTGCGGCAGTTTATCATCTACTTCGTCCTCAAAGTCTGGGTCGAAATTCTGCGTGTCGTATTCCTCAAACTCTTCTTCGGAGAAGTCACTCATGTCGTTTATATTTTCAGCGTAGGTCTTCGCCGCTTCGTGGTCAACGGAGGCCGCCATTTTGTATACCAGGACACCGTGTTGGCAATGCGCATGTGCAAAGAAAGCCTGGCTGTAGTTCACCCTCGATAATCGAATTAGCGCTGGCTTGGAAGTTGTTTACCATAAAATTAGCGCCTGCTGTTTTTACGACCGCGGCAAAAGACATTAAACCTTTGATATGCCTTCGTTGTGACTCCTGTTTTCTTCCTCCATAGTGATACAGACTCAGTGGCAATGCTGGATTCTGTGTGAAATAGACTCACTGGCAGTGCTGGATTCTGTGTGGTACAGACTCAGTGGCAATTGCTTGATTCTGTGTGATACAGACTCAGTGGTGGTGCTGGATTCTGTGTGGTACGGACTCAGTGGCAATGCTGGATTCTGTGTGATACAGACTCAGTGGCTGTGCTGGATTCTGTGTGAAATAGACTCACTGGCAGTGCTGGATTCTGTGTGAAATAGACTCACTGTCAGTGCTGGATTCTGTGTGATACAGACTCGGTGGCAATGCTTGATTATGTGTGATACAGACTCAGTGGTGGTGCTGGATTCTGTGTGGTACAGACTCAGTGGCAATGCTGGATTTTGTGTGGTACAGACTCAGTGGTGGTGCTGGATTCTGTGTGGTAGACTCAGTGGCAATGCTTGATTCTGTGTGATACAGACTCAGTGGTGGTGCTGGATTCTGTGTGATACAGACTCAGTGGTGGTGCTGGATTCTGTGTGATACAGACTCAGTGGCAATGCTTGATTCTGTGTGATACAGACTTGGTGGCAATGCTGGATTCTGTGTGATATAGACTCAGTGGCAATGCTGGATTCTGTGTGATACAGACTTGGTGGCAATGCTGGATTCTGTGTGATATACTCAGTGGCAATGCTGGATTCTGTGTGATACAGACTTAGTGGCAATGCTGGATTCTGTGTGATATAGACTCAGTGGCAATGCTGGATTCTGTGTGATAAAGATTCAGTGGCGTTTGCCACCCCATTTGTTGTCCCCCCTCCCCCCTACCTTAAATAAACCAAAAACACACAGATTAAGATTTTAATCAATATGAATTTGGGTTGATATCCTTGTTTTCGTTTGTTTTATGAAAAAACCTTTGCCAGAAAAAAACTCTCTTCGTACTACCATTGATGTTTATTTTAATCTTTCTTGAGGTTTTTTGTTTGATGATACATTGGAAATCAGATAAACGATTGCCCCAAAGAACCCTTTCTTTGCCCCTCACTGGGCCAAACTCACACCACGCCCCCCTCCCCCACCCCATCCCCCCCAAAAAAAGTTTTTTTAGAGTCTGGTGCCGCCGCTGTACAGACTGAATGTAGACTGACTTTTTATATCTTTGGCCAAGTTCATGCATGGACTATCATCACAGTTTGACTAAATTAGCCTCAACTCTGTCTAGTCAATGATGTTGATGCAAGGACTATCTTTGACCACAGTTTGACTAAATTAGCCTCAACTCTGTCTAGTCAATGATGTTGATGCAAGGACTATCTTTGACCACAGTTTGACTAAATTAGCCTCAACTCTGTCTAGTCAATGATGTTGATGCAAGGACTATCTTTGACCACAGTTTGACTAAATTAGCCTCAACTCTGTCTAGTCAATGATGTTGATGCAAGGACTATCTTTGACCACAGTTTGACTAAATTAGCCTCAACTCTGTCTAGTCAATGATGTTGATGCAAGCTTTGACCACAGTTTGACTAAATTAGCCTCAACTCTGTCTAGTCAATGATGTTGATGCAAGGACTATCTTTGACCACAGTTTGACTAAATTAGCCTCAACTCTGTCTAGTCAATGATGTTTGGACTATGCCTGTCAACTATTTGGAACCAGCCTACTGAGCATGCTCACACTGCTGGTTATTATTAGCTGTTTTCATTGCACTGTGTAGAGTGGACCAGGAATCATAAAAAATATATTTTGTACCCTGATGTGTTATTTTATGGTTTTGTCAACTGTGCCCTATGTACATCAATAACAAACCACTGATCATTGGTCTATGCATGAACTTACTCCATTCTTTCCTAGTTCCCTGTGTGTAACCAATTTGCTTTCAAGCCTTTTGTTACATTGATTTGAACTGGAATCAAACACAATACGACTGCACCACGATAAAGTTCATTACTCTGAATACCTGTATTTGCTTGACTCCTCTTTTTGTTTTGGTAGGCCCGTTCATGAGGACAACATCAGCCACTACCATATAAAGCAGAATGCGGACAACCAGAACTATGTCTCTGAGAAGCACTGTTTCAATTCCATACCAGACCTCATCGTCTATCACCAACACAACGCTGGAGGTCAGTTTACTCACAGAGGATTTATTCAGCGTCTATAAAACTTAATAGACGTTAAATTTGCTAAAAGGGATAAAGAATATTATTTAGTTTTACCCATCACTGATGTTTGTAAAATACTGTATACTCGGTACTTTCCTGATGAATTCTGTGGGGAAAAATCAACAGGTATATTACTTGGATGGGATTCATGATAAATTGATAAATTCCTATGATAAAAGTTTTGGTCCTAGATGACAGTTCTCAAATTTATTCCACTTTGTAGGCTTGATCACGAGACTGAGGAATCCACCAGGTCACATACCCCCGACGACGGCAGGCTTCGGCTCCGGAACGCTGGTGATTGACAGGAAAGAGCTACGGATCCATCGGGAACTAGGGAGCGGACAGTTTGGTGTCGTCAAACTTGCCAAGATCAACAAACGCAATCAGTTTGTGGCTGTCAAGATCATGAGAGAGAATGCTATGTCAGAGGAAGATTTCATCGATGAGGCCAAAGTCATGACGTAAGAAAATAAATCATGTAAAAATAGACAGGAAGGCACAAACTAGTATTTTTCAACTAAATGACTGTAAAATAATTATAAAGTATAAAATAATAACATAAATACTTAGTAATTCAACAAACCTTTAACAAAATTTATGGTGTTCTTGCTGTTCTCATTAAAAATATTAATTTACAAACAAGACTCTTTTTGAAGAGCGAAACTGACCGTCAATGTTGTCTTTCTGGTCAATTCCTCAGGCAATTCCAACATGAGAACTTGGTCCAACTGTATGGAGTGTGTAAAAAACCTGTATGTATTATAACAGAGTATATGTCAAAAGGTAAGCAATGTTTAGTATTTTGTGGTGATCATACAATGAGCCTATGTAGTATCATAAAAGCAGTTAGGCATGATGGCATCAGTGGTCAGCTTAACCGGGCTGACCACAGTTTGAATCTTGCACCAAACCAAGTTTGACCTGTGTCCTGCCCATTTTCTTTGCATATGACTCCAGACTCACTACTTCCCTTGGAGATTTACACAAAATATTGAATGAGCTGGTAAACTTCCAGTGAAGTATCAGGATGTTTGACTTGACAATGTTGATGAAGCACTGGGCAGGTGTTGCTTTGGGTACAGCTTTGAAGAGGAGTTGTTGGTTATCCGTTATTTTGAACAACTTCACAGTAGAGCAAAGAGCAAGTACAAGTTACACAATTTTGATTTAATACAAGCAATGTTGAGTTTATTACCAAAGTAGGAAGTTAGAACCCAAATCTTGGGAGGGGGGGTGGGGCCTGGGGGCTTGGGGTTGATTTTGCAAAGCAAAGCTTAGTCTTAAAATGAGTTGTCTACATGCATAATTGCCATGTTGATTTGTATTGCAACTTCACATTTTGATTGATTTTAAGATTGAAACGCTTTGTGAAATCAAGTCTGTTTAACACTGTGTCAATTTTCATAATGTGTGAAGTTTTCTTCTTGTTTATATCCACAGGCTGTTTACTATTTCATTTGAGAAGGCATAAAGATTTACTACAAAAGCCGACCATCCTTCTTCACATGGCTGTACAGATATGCTCAGCTCTTTTCTATCTAGAAAGCAAAAAGTTTATTCATAGAGATCTGGTACGTGTTGATGTATCTTTTAACGCAATCACTCTTGGTTGCACCATTTTGGGGTGTCAGTTTCTATGTGTTATACTTTATACTGTGCAGAGTGCATTATCAATGTTGATTTTTCTATCATGGTAAACTATGGTAGAAATAAACTCACTTCTTTGTCATTTATCCCGTAGGCTGCAAGAAATTGCTTGGTTGGGGAGCGGAATGTTGTGAAAGTTGCTGACTTTGGACTGACAAGGTAAGCCAACTGTGTATATAGTGACAATACATAAACCTTCCTCTTTCCAAATCTGCGCTTACACTGGCCATGTTCAGACTATTTGTATTTGTATTTGTATTTATTGTCCAAACCAACAGCGGACGAGCCGCCAATTACAGGAAAGGGAAAATATAAAATAACTTAATCTTTAAATTTGAAAATAAAAATTAAATATACAAATGTAAAAAATATTTACTAGAAAAGATTAATTAACAAAGAAACAAATAAATAAATTTATAAGCACAAACTTTACGTTTATACAAAAAAAAAAAAAGCAAAAGATCAACAGAATGAAAACAGATACATGTAAATATAATATAAATAATAATAATATAATTAAAGCCCAGATACATAAAGTAATTTATATATAATATGAATAAATAAATAAACACACGAATCAACAAATAATAATAATAATGACATCATCAGATACTGATACTAGTAGTACATGCTAAAGCACGTGAAATCTGATTACGGAATGAGTTGACGGCGTACCAGTTTAACTTTTCGAGCAGCGGGGGGCGGTCGTAAAAAAAATTAAAACTTTCTTGCGATCAGATAGCTCAAAGTTAAACCTGATACGGTTTATCTTTGGTTTAAAGAGGTCAAACAGCACTGTGACCCAACACAACAACATCCGGTTTATTCACAACAGCACACGCACGGCCCTGTCTATTGTTTTTACTGCAAACGCTGGCAATATTTCAATTTTGCAATCAGTTTTATTTTGTTTTAAATAAAACAGAGCGGGTGTTAGATACCTCGAATTTTTAGATTTCGTTTTTTCCAATATCCTGATGCCATCCGGTCACCACGAAGTGTTGCAATGTGTCGTTGTTTCGTCCCCATCCATTCGTTTTTTGCATAGGATATAGGCACTGTAAACACTGTATAACATGATTATTCTTCCTTGTATTTCTGCTGGCATTTCCATGTCTTTGTGGTCATGACTTTCAACGTTTGTTTTCGAAATCAACTTAGTTGTCGTTTGATGTACTCAGCATGTACTGACTGCATGTACATGTACACGGTCTTACAGAGCACGTGCATGAAGGTGTTTCTGCTAGGCAGGCAATAACAAGTTTTCCTATTGGTTGATGTGTAGGGCATGCATAGTTATTATCGGCCAATAGGAAAATTCGTTCTGAGCTGCTACATGTACATGTTTTAATAGGGGGAAAATGGCAATCTTCAAGATTTTAGACGTGTTTGCATATTGATGGCGGGAGATTGAAGCATGTTTTGTGATCTGTAAAATTCTGGATACTCCTCATTTCACCGTCTGATCATTACAAATTTGTACATGATTGTATTCAGAGAGATTTTGGTGAAAACATACATAAATTACTTGTGAGCAAGATGAGTATAACCCGAACGAAAGATAAATATCAAGTATTTAATACTAGAGATAACCCTTACTTTCAAAAAGGAGTGTGTTGATAGTTTTCTGCAGATCTTTTACTGTCGGGTGAGTGGAGTTTTCTTACTCTAGTCACTGATTTTGTTTTTACAGATATGTTCTTGACGATGAGTACACAAGTACAGGCACAAAGTTTCCCATCAAGTGGGCCCCACCAGAAGTTTTACATTTCACTAAATTTAGTAGCAAGTCTGATGTATGGGCCTATGGTAAGTATGCACCTGTTTCCAAATGGAACTGTTAAGGGGCTCTTTATATAGACCATTATCATGCTGCCACCATCTTGGTCATGTTTCTTGTATCCAATAACAGTAATGAATGCAATATTCATTGTTCACTAAGGAACCACCAGACTATTTCTCCTTCCAGCCTCATTTTTGGTTACATTGATTTGAATGGGAGAAAACCAAGATGGCCGCACCATGCTAAAGGTCCATAGACTCATCCAATCTGCTGCAGCTAAATTTCACACTTGTCGCTTAACCCTACTCTCAAACAGGGGTAGTTTTTTCCAGGAAATTGCTTTTTCTTGGTGTTTGCCAGGGTTAGCAACTCAAGTGTGAATGGGTCAACCGTATTTTCCTGCGGATAAGACGCGTCTTATCTGACTTTTTAGACCCCCAAAACATCGGTGCGTCTTATCTTTCGATGCGCCTTGTCTGCTGACGATTGATTTTTTTTTTGATGATCACTGCGTAAAATAATACCTTTATTTTGTCCAGTTCAAATCAACGGTCTTTGTGTGAAGAATCCTTACTCAATAATGCGGTCAAACAAGGCTCAACTATCCAGACACTGAGACCGTATTTTCGTTCCAACAATGCCGCAATCCCCCAGACCAGTGTTGTAGGTCTCGAGACCTGGTCTCGGTCTCGAGACCGTCTCGAGACCTTTTTTTGGTGTCTCGGTCTCGGTCTCGGTCTCGGTCTCGGACTGCAAAAGTCTCGGTCTCGGAAGGGCTGGTCTCGGTCTCAGAAGAACTGGTCTCGGTCTCGGTCTCGACCCTCGAGACCCCTCGAGACCACAGCAAATAATGCTTTTCATACACATGAATTACGTCGTCTTGGCCTAGAGCCATGTTGCTTTGTTGATAAATACCGCTGTCCAAGTTTTTCACACGCGCACGCTGACATTGCAATGCGCTGCTTTAAGTCTTCATTCAAAACACGCACCACCAGTGTTCTCCACACATGGGTTTTGCCGCCCTCCCAAAGTTTAAGGCCGCGCTGCCAACAAAATGACAAACAAACTATTTTTAGCCTGCAATTAATACGATCAAACGAGTAGCCGATGAGCCATGCCCGACTTCCAAACCGCAGCATGCATTGGAATTGCAATCGTTAATTTTAGTTTACCAACGTTAAAACACGATGCACACAACCACATGGTTCTGACTGCTGAGTATCCACTGCACGTGCATCGGCCCGGGACCCACAACGTGAGTCCATGTATACAACGCATAGACAACAGCAGAGTCCAAAGTCCAAGCTAACCAACATTCCGCACCACGCTGTGATTGGCTGTTGATGGCCGTTGATAATTACCATATTCATAAGAGAGCTTTGCTAGACTCCAACGCAGTACACATTCACGAGCCGAGTAAAGAATTGCCGCACAGTGTGCCGCACGCCTGCATATTGGTACAGTATACAACCTTGGATTAAAGGATATTCAAACATTGACAACTTTTGCCGATAGAGGGCGATGCGGGGCAAAGTTCATTGAATTTGTTCTCAATGTGCGTTGTCGACCGGTCGTTGAATCTCGATGATTTTATTGCCAACGAAGTTCTAAACAATCGATCCTCAAATCATGGAAATGATTGTTGATGGAAAAAGTATTATTTAGGGCATAAACTAGGGGATAAGATCGTCCAAAAATGCAATTTGTCCAAAAATGATGCCTTGAAATACAAATTGTGAAGTTTGGTGGAAACTTAAATGGGATAGTGTGTTTTCTAAATGTTTATTAGCTTGCATACTCATTATTTTTATTTTTTGCCGATATCACCTTAAAATATGCTTTACACAATTGTATGTATTTTGCATGGGGTAGGTCTCGGTCTCGGTCTCGGTCTCGGATACTTTGGTCTCGGTCTCGGTCTCGGTCTCGGTCTCGGACTGCAAAAGTCTCGGTCTCGGAAGGGCTGGTCTCGGTCTCGGTAGGGCTGGTCTCGGTCTTCGTCTCGGTCTCGGATGTCAAGGTCTCGGTCTTGGTCTCGGTCTCGGACTTCCAGGTCTCGACTACAACACTGCCCCAGACCGTGCTTTCATTCCAACAATGCCGCAATGCGTTGGTGCTTTCGGTCCAACAGACGTCGGCGTCGTACAAACCTTTTTCTGTGTGGCCGCGTATTCGTTCCGAAAATGCTGCAATCAGATTTACTGTCAATGCTGTTGTACAAACGGCATTCACCCAACCTCTATTGTGTGGTGAACTTTGAGGGTTTTTATTGTACAGAATATCTCCGAAGTGTGCTTTAGGCTTGATGTACTATTTAAGGATGGGATAATTAAGTACCAATGTTTGTTGGCCTACCTATACGAATTGCACTTTCATTTGTTTCATTAAACGTTCAAATATTCATTTTTTTATTGCCTCTTTTTAGACGTATATTATGGTTACAATAAACGTTCAAATCGTAACGTTCAAATCGTATATTTTTGTATTGCCTCTTTTTAGACGTTTGCTTTAAAAAGTATTATGGGAACGTAGCATTATCTTATTATAATAGAAGGATAGGATTTGAAATAAATCAAAAGAACTTTAAATACAAAAAAAAACATTACAAAAACTTAAACAAATATATATAATGAAACATTTTGTTACGTCTTCCCGGGTGTGACAGGATTATTTGCGTAAGGTATATATAAAGGCGACGCTAGTTTTGGTATTAGTCACCGGTAGAGGGCGCAACATCTACTGGCTCGGAGGGACTTAGACTGGTAACCTGTCTTTATCAGCAAGGATCCTCATTGTGGGACGTCAGATGTTCAGGCTAGGAGGGCCTGGGTTCGTGTTGCAATATCTTCAGACAGTGCGTGGACCATCGTTTCTGGCCGCTGATTGGGCCGGACTTCATATTATTAACAATGCACAGCGTTGGTTGAATGGATGGACGAAGGTCGGTATCAATTTACGTTGGTCTTTTCTGCATGGCTCTACACGCCCATGTGGTTACGGTTTCATTCATGCTTCGAATAGTGTGAATGCTCCAAAAGGCAACAAAATGATGTCTTTGTGTCAATGTACCGACACCGGGTGGCGCCTGGTGTTCTTCTGTGTGCTGTTAAACATGCGTCTTATGCGGCGGTGCGCCTTTTCTGTTGACGTTTGAATTTTTTGGGGGTCATTTTAGGGTCCTGCGTCTTGTCCGCCGAGCGTCTTATCCGCAGGAAAATACGGTAGATGCATTTGCCACATGATATCGTATTGTAGTCTGGCATAGTTTGTCTATCATTCTAAACCACAGTGGATGATATTGAGTAGTCTGACAGTAGGAGGGTTGACTGTGCTCTGTGTAGATGCCCTCACAACATGATATCATATTGCAGTCTGACATAGTTTATCTGTTGACTGTGTTCGGTGTTCATGCATTCACCACACGATATCATATAGCAGGCTAGCATAGTTTGTCTTTCAATCTAAACCACAGTGGATGATATTGAGTAGTCTGACAGTAGGAGGGTTGACTGTATTCACCACATGATATCATATAGCAGGCTAGCATAGTTTGTCTTTCATTCTAAACCACAGTGGATGATATTGAGTAGTCTGACAGTAGGAGGGTTGACTGCATTCACCACATGATATCATATAGCAGGCTAGCATAGTTTGTCTTTCATTCTAAACCACAGTGGATGATATTGAGTAGTCTGACACTAGGAGGTTCGGTGTACATGCATTCACCACATGATATGATATTGAGTAGTCTGACAGTAGGAGGGTTGACTGCATTCACCACATGATATCATATTGTAGTCTGGCATAGTTTGTCTTTCATTCTAAACCACAGTGGATGATATTGAGTAGTCTGACAGTAGGAGGGTTCGGTGTACATGCATTCACCACATGATATGATATTGAGTAGTCTGACACTAGGAGGGTTCATATTGCAGTCGGACATAATTCATCTATCATTTTAACAGTGGATGATGTTGAGTAGTCTAACAGTAGGAGGGTTGACTGTATTCACCACATGATATCATATAGCAGTCGGACATAATTCATCTATCATTTTAACAGTGGATGATATTGAGTAGTCTGACAGTAGGAGGGTTGACTGCATTCACCACATGATATCATATTGCAGTCGGACATAATTCATCTATCATTTTAACAGTGGATGATATTGAGTAGTCTGACAGTAGGAGGGTTGACTGCATTCACCACATGATATCATATAGCAGTCGGACATAATTCATCTATCATTCTAAAAGTGGATGATTAGGTCAAACAGTAGGAAGGTTAATTTAACTGATTTGACTATTGTCTTTTGGAAACAGGCATCTTATTATGGGAAATCTTCTCTGGGGGACAAACGCCATATCCTAACATGAACAATGTGGAGGTAGTGGACCAGGTGACAAGGAAACAATACCGCATGGAACAGCCACCATACTGCCCAAGGGAAATCTATTGTATCATGTACCGCTGCTGGCACGAGGTAAGCCCTGAAGTGGATTTCTTGTACACATGGTATCATTTGTGTGTACATGTGTATATTGAAGAATCTTTTCTGTAGGATATTTTATAACATAGTAATGTAGGCCTATATTCTAACTTGTTCATGTTTTAGCTTTTGTTTCTATTGTTAGGCGCATTGAGGAATCTGTGATTCATAATGCGCTTTATAAATGCTGTTTATTATTATTATTTATTAGAGTGCCCCCAGTTAGAGGACTTAAGAAGGTTGGTTATTCACCCTTTGCATGGATCCGCCATGTACGTGTAGAGTCTTGACTTCATGCTTCATTAGCTGTTTCGCAGCAAGCGCAGCGAAACAGCTATTGTTTTTGTTAGAGTTTTTGTTTTTATTATTTGTCTGTTTCAGACTCCCGGAAGTCATTGAAATAACGCACAATTCGTTCTAAGCTGCCCTTTGCATAGTTCCTAAAGAGCAATTGCAATGAAACTTTCAGTGATGAAAGGCATTGGTGCAAGGAAGGTCCTAAAACAAATTCGTCATGATGACGTCATCACCTGTCACGTGACGTCATCTTAAAGGTTTCTATTTTTAATATTTGAAAATCTGTATCAAATCGGCCACAAGAGACCGTAGGTTTCTGTTTGTGGGATTGGGTAGGGATAAATTAGGTCTTCATTTTATTCAGTGTGCGTGACCTCACGCGACCTCTACTTCCGGTCGAAACCGGAAGTGCCTTCGTAATTCAAAAGTGCTAAATGTTATGAAAATGCTTTCAACGATGTTAGTGTCCGGCAATAGTGTGCAGTTAAAAAAAAATACCGATGACGTCACGATACACAAGAGCACCCTCTAGCGGCAGTTGGAAAACTGTTCAAAATGCACTTTGAGAAGATGTGTGTGGCGAAGTTTTTTGTAATCGCTTCAAAATTGATACACATGATGACCGTCAGGCAGCCAACATATGTGTGAAGTTTTAGATTGATTACGTCATCAGGGGTCACGTGACGTGACATTAAAGGTGTACTTTTTGAAGTCGTATATCTCAAAAAGTATAGGTCTGATTAAGTTGAAACTTGGCAAGTCGTTAGATAATGGCAGGTGCCTGTTAAACCTGTAATGACGTCATGATGACGTTATCACACGATTTGTTATGATTTTTTCATTTTTTGCCCCTTTAAGTCATAAATTACTAACGGAACATGCTTTAATCTAAATTCTTTTTTAAACAGGCTTGATATGTCATAACTGATTCGAAAAATAATTGACGTCATCATGACGTCATCATTCGCCATGTTATATTAAATTAAAGGTACAGTTTTACAAGATATATAGACAATGAATTGGATCTCACAAGGCATTCAATATTGTATTTATTAACTTGATTATGTACACACAACAAACTTTCATATTCGCTTGAGTAATTTGAAAATATTATTAGCGAAACAGCTTTGCATTTGTTCACAAATGCAATTGAGCTCTAGTTTGTATTGTATTTTTGCATCTGTTTGGATGAAAGTGTCATTACATTACCATGACAATACAGAGTTATATAATGCTTCTATTCACTACTGTTCCCAATTTGAGGCTGTACATGCAAATGGCTGACCGTACAGGGCGAATAGGCCGATCCTGTGTAGCGTTTATACATAGCTGTGCATTTTCTTTTTTACTCACCTTTTTACCTCCAAGTTGGTGGCGTAATGTATAAGGTCCATTTTGCTGAGCGAGAATTCATTGTTAAAAAAATGTAGAAGTTAAGACAAAATTTATAAAATAAAGAAACTTCTTGATTGTTTCTGCAAGAATAAAATAATTTCCATCCCCTTTTTTTTGATAAACACACCATTCAACCAACCTATGGATATTGCACTCAATTTGGTGGTTGCGCTTTAGTGGAGAAAAGAAAAAATTCTGTTTACAATAATAATTAATAATAATAACTAGTTTTTATTGTGTAAACAGGGATTCTGATTTGCAATGTGATAAAGTTCTAGTGAACATATTCACCTGACTTCATTATTGCAACAATCTTGGTTGTACTATTTTGGGAGTCAATGTTCTTGTGTGTTAAACAGTCAGTTATTGTGACGTGGCGTTTACAAGCCGTAAACTTGTACCATTATTTGTACTTGCAATATGACTCCCAAAATGGCGCTCCTGGCAGACAGATAGCTGCATGTGACGCTGGTGCAAGGGGTCAATAGATATTGTTTCAGCAGTTTCCTTGCTAAATTTGTTCAAGTTGAAAATATATATTTCAAGTTTAATTTTCAGAAAATAGTGTTATTCCCCCCTTTAAAAAAGGGTAAAGGCCCCATCACACCAAACTCGTTCTCACTACGTTCTGAAAAATGTAGCCGAACAGGCGTAAACTGTGTGCAAACGAAGTGGACATAGTAGCAACTTTTTACGGTCTGTTTACGAACTTCATGGACGGGTCAGACAGGTTTCATAGGGAATGGTGCTCCAGAACTTTGAGCCTGCTCAAACATTTTGGGCGACCACCCCGTCCTGCAATTAGACGGATTGGCAACATACTTTAACTGAAATGATCGTACTTTGACTTGGTGCGGTCGGGCCTCAAATTGGATGTACGTGTGCACACCGACCAGGTTCGTACTTTGACTTGGTGCGGTCGGGCCTCAAATTGGATGTACGTGTGCACACCGACCAGGTTCGTTTGTAGCATGTTCATCCCGTTCACAGACAGACCCAACTTGACTGCATTACGTCCTTAGTGCGTCGTTATTCCGTCTGAATACGATCAAAACAAAATAACAAGTTCTGAACAAGTTTGCAACACATTTCTACACAGTTCTATAAGTTTGCAGTACGTTCTGAGTACGTTTATTGCGTTCCTACGCAGTTCTTAAATTACGTCCACCCCGTCTGCAGTACAATCAGGTATGGTATAAACAGGGGCCGTTTTCTCACTGGTTCATCATTTGGGTACAATATTTTTACAGTTTACATATGTTCCCACACTTCAAGATTTTAAAAATATATTCCCCAAAACAATGGATAACCAAAGCTACAGACATTGTCCGGCCAAAGCTATACGTTCGAGCCAGACCACAACCCATTTTACAATTTTTTAAGGACGGGCTCGGACGTTTTGAGAACTAGTTTGGTGTGACTGAGGCTTAAATAACTTTTTTCTTTTTACTTTTTTACACAGAAACCTGAGAACAGACCGTCCTTTGGTGAACTTATGTCAATGGTGACAGTGCTTCAGGACCAAGAGTCAACGGATTTCATTGATTGAAAGGTCACACAACATGCCTTACTGGAAGGTCAAATTTGCATGGTCTTAGTTAATGCATTAGAGCCTATGCTGTCATGTACATTTAATCTAGTAATCCCTGACATAGCTAATTTTGTGACATTTTCCCATTTTCAGGGTTTGTTTTTCTGCCAACAATCATCCTTTTGCCTTAAAAAATATGACCCACCATTAATGTATGCCTAGGTAGTGTAACTACTTGTACATTTTGATGTTACAAAATCTAAATTATATATCATTATAACATTGCGTTTTTCCTTTTGTAAAACGTTGATTGTGCCCATCTCTATAGGGATTAATATTTGTTTTATTTTGGTTGTGTTTACGTTGGTTGAGGTGATCTTGACAATGTTTGACCACGCCCATTTAACAGAGATTAGCTCCAGCAGGTACCTGAAGTCCATGGAAAATGAATTGGAATTGATGTAAGAAATTTATTAAGTTCTAAACAGAAGTGTCTTTTTGCTCTGTACAGCAAACCTTGTGGTCCTTTGAGAATGATATTCTTGGATTGGAACTGTTTGAGAAAGTGGCAGGGGGTGGGGGTAGGGAGATTGTTACAGACAGGCCCCTTTTGTATTTCAGTTACAGGAGTGAGAGTCATTGCTGAGGAGTAGGTCTGAAACTAGAATCCATATTTTAGGAGACATGTTGAAATTGTGGCATTTCCATCTTTTAATATCCCCTGGAGTTATAGATTACAAGAAGCTTTTGGAAACAGTATCCACAGAGAAGATAAAAGAGCATGAGTTCTTTTTTAATGTATGAAGAAAATTAGGGTTTATTACCCACCAACCAGACATTAAAAAAACAAATAATGTGAATTCAGATAAAATTCAGAGACTTGTTAATTCTGCATTGACATGTGATGAAGTTGGAAATGAGTCACTCAAGGTCACAAAGCACTATCGCCATAGTGATTTGTATTGTGACATCACACTCTACTTAGTAACTAAGATTGATGCACATCTTAAGATCAACCTTGGGTCTTTGAAAAAACAAACCAGGAAAAAGTACTTTTAGTTAGATTGACCCAATTCAACCCTGCATCATCACAAGTTGGGAGTCAATATCATTGTGTATTATACATTGTAGTTGGAATTTTAGGTGATGCAGCGTTGGCACACTATTAAGCTGTTGACTCCCAAAAAAGTGACATAGCTTACTCACCACGTGTGCTGTGAATGCAAGGGGGTCAATTAAAGATTCTAACACACATCACACCCTACTCAGAAAATCTGGCTAAACCACCGGAAGGGGTAAAAGCTTTTGATTATGTCCTTGCTTCGTCTAACCCATCAAAACAAACTGGATCACCCGACTCATTTGTACCTTCTTCTAAAGGTGTAGCTTTTGAAAGTAATTTTTTAGTTAATGACCTTGTTGACCCTTGATTGTTTAGTACATTTACTTCCCTCTTTCCCAAGCAGCTACCATAAACTCATTATTTGCATTTTATTTGCATGGTAATTTATTCAACACATAAAGTTGAAAGCTGTTTCCGTCCCACCTTTACATTGTATTTAGACATGTTATTATTGTTTGGTTTTGTTTTGTTTGTTTTTCTTTTCTTTTTGCTGAATTCGCTCAGTCTAATTTCATACAATGGACTTCATGTTTTTGTGATTTTGTACCCTTCTTATGTGCCTAGTTGAATGTGGTAAGCTTTTGGTTTGTTTTGATATATGTTATGTATATCACAAGTATTTCTGCTAACATATAAATACGCCTTTGTGTTTGTGTGATAGTAAACTTTGATACTTTTGTTAGATATTGTAATAATTATAATGGATATTTATATAGCGCTGGTATCCGCTATTTTTGACACTCTTTGCACATGAACATTATTATCACTGGTCACTGGGCCACTTATTTCATTCCTAAACCATCTCGGCTACCTTTGGGAGTATACAGCCTATGCTGCCAAATATGTAACGCACCAAAATAAACTCAATTACAAGAACCATCTCTGTCCTCAAAGGTGCCCATTAACCCCTGGGTGTAGAGATTCAATTATAGTAAAATGTCTTGCTAAAAAAACAAGTGTCATGGGCGGTATTTGAACCCACGCCCTGATGACTTAGCTTCCAGAACTTCAGTCTGGTGCACTAGACTACAGGGCCATGACACACCATAAAAGACATGTTTATAACTTAGTCTCATTTCAAGACCTTACTTTATGATACTTACTACTTGATTCATTGATCAGCGATCTCTATTTCGCCAAATTCCAGTCATGTTTGAATTGATGTTTACAGAAAAGGAGAACCAAAAAGAAACCAGGGTTTTTAAACCAAGACTATTTAGGAGATTACTACACACCACAAGATTTGCTTTATTTATTCATTAGGCCCTATTTCTTCTATTTTGGAGGGTTTTGAAGGATGTGTTTGGGAGGGACCAATACAACACCTGCTCTGGCAAAACCTGAAACTTCTCGGCATTTACCATAATGCAAAAAGGTCAAAAACAACAAAAAGGTCAAAAATTGACCCCAGTAGAATTGCATGTCACCATATTGAACATTTTCCTCTCGATTCTGAAAGAATAAGAAACTTTCTGAAATGTTGTTGGGAACATTGTTAATATTCAGGATAAATACCCAAATCTCACTTTTGAAAATGGTGACATCGGTTAGGGCTTTGGCAGTGCTAGCTGCCTATGGTCACAACCAAGTCAATCATGTATATTATGCCAGCTGTTGTTGTATAATTTAATTTATAACACACCTCTTGCTGGCTCTGTATTCTGGTTGGCTGAAACACTGTCATGTGGGGTTCAATAAGATGGGCTAGTGCATGAAATTTGCGCCACCGTGAACTTGACATGCGTCAAGACATCACGTGCACACAACTTGTGGGAAACAGTTCCTGAACTGGGCACTATACTCAAAATTGTTGACTGGTTACAGCGCCCTCTCAAGATATGAACAGTGAACAACAAGTAAAAACTGAATCTAAGGGAAACTAGGAGCGTTCCTTTTATTGTTGAATTGCTTATGGTTTTCATGAGTTAACTGTTGTATTAAAACAGTTTAGTTATGAAAACCCTTATTTATTATTATCTTTAACATTATTTTTCCATGTTTCGGACTGAGGTGTGTTATAAAACACATATGGGCTGGCATAATCGGGTCACTAGTGCACACCTTTTATTAGTATTATTATTATTAGATTTGCCATAAAAAACAGTACATAACAAAATACAAGACCATATACCCGAAGATCTACCCCCCTCGGGCCTGTGAGTGACCAGTAAAGGGTCCTATTTCCCAAGGCCTTCGATAGGACCCTTTACTGGTCACTCACAGTCCCTCAGAGGGAGCATAGACGTGCACTAGTGACTTCATTGCTGGTCCATATGTGTAGAATAGTTTCACTTTCATATTTATCAGGAACCATTCTCTTTATATCACTCCACTCACTGTAATTAATGTAACTTTATGACGTAAACGTTTTGATATCTATAGAATTTAATGAGTTTAGATAATGGAATTATGACCAAGTTTACTTGTGACTTATCATGGGTTAGCATTGGAGAGAGTATTTCTCATAGACTGTTCAAGTCTCGTGCATATTCAAACATTGGAAGCAGTTGAACTGCACAAGTTTGTTTCCTCTCACACCGTAAAGCAATGTACGTGAGACCAAAGTGGTCCAAAAAATGTTTGAACTCGTGCAAGACTTGCAGGGTCTATTTCTGAAACCAAACACTTGCTGAATTTAACTGAAAAGTCATCCACAAAACTGGAAATTTTATTAATATAATTTTTTACATTTTCTTTATTTTCTCAGTGATGATATTTACGTTGTTCATTTTGGTTTTTTGTGGTTTTTTTCAATGGGAGACCTTGGGGATGCTAGGTAGCAGCAAAGTTAACTAGGTAAATACATTGTTCTCAGAAATGTAGGCAAGCTCTGAAGCAGTGTGTCTGCTCCCGCTTGGCATTCCAAAGTAGCCCATTACTTCACACTGAGTGTAGATACCTACCCATCCTATTCATCCCTGGAGGGACATAAGGCCATGCGATTTCTTTAACAGGTTTTGTTTTTCCGGGGTGGGGTTGTAAACCTCACATCCAACCCCCTATCTGGATGACCAGGGGCCCACTGTCAACCTGGGCATCCAACCCCCTATCTGGATGACCAGGGGCCCACTGTCAACCTGGGCATCCAACCCCCTATCTGGATGACCAGGGGCCCACTGTCAACCTGGGCATCCAACCCCCTATCTGGATGACCAGGGGCCCACTGTCAACCTGGGCATCCAACCCCCTATCTGGATGACCAGGGGCCCACTGTCAACCTGGGCATCCAACCCCCTATCTGGATGACCAGGGGCCCACTGTCAACCTGGGCATCCAACCCCCTATCTGGATGACCAGGGGCCCACTGTCAACCTGGGCATCCAACCCCCTATCTGGATGACCAGGGGCCCACTGTCAACCTGGGCATCCAACCCCCTATCTGGATGACCAGGGGCCCACTGTCAACCTGGGCATCCAACCCCCTATCTGGATGACCAGGGGCCCACTGTCAACCTGGGCATCCAACCCCCTATCTGGATGACCAGGGGCCCACTGTCAACCTGGGCATCCAACCCCCTATCTGGATGACCAGGGGCCCACTGTCAACCTGGGCATCCAACCCCCTATCTGGATGACCAGGGGCCCACTGTCAACCTGGGCATCCAACCCCCTATCTGGATGACCAGGGGCCCACTGTCAACCTGGGCATCCAACCCCCTATCTGGATGACCAGGGGCCCACTGTCAACCTGGGCATCCAACCCCCTATCTGGATGACCAGGGGCCCACTGTCAACCTGGGCATCCAACCCCCTATCTGGATGACCAGGGGCCCACTGTCAACCTGGGCATCCAACCCCCTATCTGGATGACCAGGGGCCCACTGTCAACCTGGGCATCCAACCCCCTATCTGGATGACCAGGGGCCCACTGTCAACCTGGGCATCCAACCCCCTATCTGGATGACCAGGGGCCCACTGTCAACCTGGGCATCCAACCCCCTATCTGGATGACCAGGGGCCCACTGTCAACCTGGGCATCCAACCCCCTATCTGGATGACCAGGGGCCCACTGTCAACCTGGGCATCCAACCCCCTATCTGGATGACCAGGGGCCCACTGTCAACCTGGGCATCCAACCCCCTATCTGGATGACCAGGGGCCCACTGTCAACCTGGGCATCCAACCCCCTATCTGGATGACCAGGGGCCCACTGTCAACCTGGGCATCCAACCCCCTATCTGGATGACCAGGGGCCCACTGTCAACCTGGGCATCCAACCCCCTATCTGGATGACCAGGGGCCCACTGTCAACCTGGGCCCAGTTTCATGGCTCTGCTTACCATAAGCAAAGAATAAGTGCGTACATAGCTAGTGCAACAATTTGGCGCTTTCCCTGTAAGAATGGTGATCAAAAGCGTAGAATTCGGCGGTAAGCACAGCCATGAAATTGGGCCCTGATCTCTTAGTCTCTCTGCTTGGTTAAACCTGCCGGTATAGACTTTGGGTTCATTGGGCCCTGATCTCTTAGTCTCTCTGCTTGGTTAAACCTGCCGGTATAGACTTTGGGTTCATTGGGCCCTGATCTCTTAGTCTCTCTGCTTGGTTAAACCTGCCGGTATAGACTTTGGGTTCATTGGGCCCTGATCTCTTAGTCTCTCTGCTTGGTTAAACCTGCCGGTATAGACTTTGGGTTCATTGGGCCCTGATCTCTTAGTCTCTCTGCTTGGTTAAACCTGCCGGTATAGACTTTGGGTTCATTGGGCCCTGATCTCTTAGTCTCTCTGCTTGGTTAAACCTGCCGGTATAGACTTTGGGTTCATTGGGCCCTGATCTCTTAGTCTCTCTGCTTGGTTAAACCTGCCGGTATAGACTTTGGGTTCATTGGGCCCTGATCTCTTAGTCTCTCTGCTTGGTTAAACCTGCCGGTATAGACTTTGGGTTCATTGGGCCCTGATCTCTTAGTCTCTCTGCTTGGTTAAACCTGCCGGTATAGACTTTGGGTTCATTGGGCCCTGATCTCTTAGTCTCTCTGCTTGGTTAAACCTGCCGGTATAGACTTTGGGTTCATTGGGCCCTGATCTCTTAGTCTCTCTGCTTGGTTAAACCTGCCGGTATAGACTTTGGGTTCATTGGGCCCTGATCTCTTAGTCTCTCTGCTTGGTTAAACCTGCCGGTATAGACTTTGGGTTCATTGGGCCCTGATCTCTTAGTCTCTCTGCTTGGTTAAACCTGCCGGTATAGACTTTGGGTTCATTGGGCCCTGATCTCTTAGTCTCTCTGCTTGGTTAAACCTGCCGGTATAGACTTTGGGTTCATTGGGCCCTGATCTCTTAGTCTCTCTGCTTGGTTAAACCTGCCGGTATAGACTTTGGGTTCATTGGGCCCTGATCTCTTAGTCTCTCTGCTTGGTTAAACCTGCCGGTATAGACTTTGGGTTCATTGGGCCCTGATCTCTTAGTCTCTCTGCTTGGTTAAACCTGCCGGTATAGACTTTGGGTTCATTGGGCCCTGATCTCTTAGTCTCTCTGCTTGGTTAAACCTGCCGGTATAGACTTTGGGTTCATTGGGCCCTGATCTCTTAGTCTCTCTGCTTGGTTAAACCTGCCGGTATAGACTTTGGGTTCATTGGGCCCTGATCTCTTAGTCTCTCTGCTTGGTTAAACCTGCCGGTATAGACTTTGGGTTCATACAGGCTATTCCATCACGACAAGGTCTCAGTACCACTGAGTGTATATAATGAATTATATAATTGATTTGTTTTTTTCACAGACTTCTTCCATTGTCTCTGATTATGCAAACAATACAAGCTGAATTTATGAAGTTATCATTTGATGGTAGATTTCCTTTTTTTTAATACATTTTTTGTATGTACTGAGCCAAACTAACAAAAACAAAATTTATTTGGTAATTATTGTGGTTTGTAGAATATTATTTGGAATCACTTAGCTTCGTTTAACCTGTTAGAGACTGCGCATTTCTGTACAGTTACCATAGGCCCAGGCATGTCTGATTTTGCTGCGTTTTTTTACTTATCTTTTCTTGTAAAAATGCCCTTAAAAAAGTGAAATTGACATTTTGCTTCGTTTTTAGGGTGCGTAAACTTGAGAAAAACCATGAATTCACAACAAAACCTTTTGGAAGAACAGAACAAGGTTAAAATTATTTTAGTACAAGCCCCTTACAGCCACTATGATTCCTATAAAAGGATTAAGGAAAGTTCAGAGTAGAGTTATAAGAACTAGAGGGGAGCACTTGCTATGTTATGCATGGAGCTCCACCAAACCACTATGGGCGAAAATCCCTATAGGTCAATTGCATACCAATGTCCACTTGGAAATTGTTAGCTGTGTAAACTGATGAGTGACCAGTGTAATATGATTGGTCAGCACCATTGGCTCAATGGACATTAATGCTTCATGTCGGGCCATGTCACATGGTTTTGTGCGCCTGCTATTTCTTGTATAGAGTTCTATGGGAGAGTTACTACAACCATTGTCGAGTACCAGAGATTTACCTCTTCAGCCAGTTTGCTTGAAATTTCTACATTGGGAATTTTAAACAAATAATTTAAGCTATACTCAGACTCCAATAATAACAACAAATACAAAGGTATTGTGAGTTAATTCCACAGTCGAAATCAACTTTTTTGTTTTGTGCCAAATACCGAATGTTCAAGGGCAAACCGGACACTGAACACAAAAAAGCGGGTACACCAGACCCCAAAAGCAGATTCACCAGACCCTAGCAACAGATGTTTGCTCGAGCCAAAATTTCTACATTGGGATTGAACCAGAATTGTTTAAGAATACAGTGGTTTGGTAGAAGAGGAAAATTACTCAGTTGATGTGAATCTCTTCCATTCATTTTTCTTCCTGAATTCATTCAGGTGATTTGCTGAGAAACAAATCATGGAAAGTGACAGCATTCATGCTGATATTATTTTCAAAACCTGAGCCCAGAAAGTTATTTCGTATCTCACCATTTACCAATCGATCACACAAACATAGGTATACATGAATGTACTGAATGATATTGACAGTTCTATTTCTCTAAGGTACCGGGGTTGTTTTTGTCAATCCATTTACAATTTTTTAGATTTCTTTGACATTAACTTAAACATCAGGGTATACATTTATGTAACATTTTGTAACTATATGATTATTATCAATTACTTCCTGTCAATGCATATAACACCCAAATGTATATAATCACCACTCTTTGTATTTTGTATTACGTTTTTTCTATCCTATGCGGAAATTTGAACGAAAAGTCTTTTAAAGGACAAATTTTTTGTAATAAAACTGATCACTGTGATTGTACTCAAATTGTGGCAAATTTGTGATTTTTATTGTTAAGGTAAAGTTTTATTATGACTTATGAATACTTCAATAATAAGTGTTGAAATGCTGTATTCTGAATTGTGTGAGCCCCAACTATTTGAAACAAATTTTACAGGTTCCTGACACACTTTTGAAAATAAGATATAATTGATTAAATCTTCTATTTTTAGCTATAAACCATAGTTCAAAAACCATGTTCAGTTGAATGCCTGGTTAACATGTTATGTATTATTATTAAGCCACAGTCATGAATAAGGGGAGGGGAGGGACATAAGGGTAGGGGTTAGTTTGAGGGTTGATGGATGGGTGGGTGGCTTGTTATGTATAAAGCCACAGTCATGAATAAGGGTATGGGAGGGGCATAAGGGTAGGGGAGATAGTGACGGTAAGGGTTAGTTTGAGGGTTGATGGATGGGTGGGTGGCTTGTTGTGTATAAAGCCACAGTCATGAATAAGGGTATTTCAGTATTTTCAATTTACTTTATTATCCACAAAAACGGGAATTCATTTCGGCCTTTACATCGATAATTTAAATTTACAACAGTACAGTACAATTTTTTTTACCATTTCAGTACAAAAATACATCCAAAAAACACAATACTTCTCTATTTAAGAGGAATGACACGCAAAGTTATAGACAAACAAAAGCTAAAAGTACAATAAAAATTGCAATTTCAAAAAATATATTAACAATTTCTAGTATAAAAAAATAGAACCCATGTCGGTCTCTGTTATATTGCCTAAAGAATAATCGTTCCAATTGTTCATTAAAAATCCGGACAGCTGAGGGGACAAATGAGTTGGCATACCGCTTCGTCTTAATTCCTTAGCTGTAAAACTAAAAGACGTTTACACCTTGCACTTCTATTGAATTGTTCATACACAGGGTGAGTTTAATCTGACAGGTCTACTTCACTCATACTTACCTGTAGAGCTCAATACTATTTTTGCATATTTCCCTACACCGGCAGGTAATACCGCTAAAATTTAACAAGCGCCCTCTATTTGCCTACCCATAGTGCCCCGCGGTATACCGCGTGATCCTCCTCTTTTCTCTTAGTGGCAGGTCGGGTAAGACGTCTTTTCGATAGCTCCGTTATCATTCGTCTTTTATTCCAGTAATTATTGCGTTGAGAGATTTTCTAGTGATAAATAAAGATATTTAGTGGAACTATTGGTGTAGAGTGTTTTTTTCTTGGTGGTGGTGTAGAAATTGGATATGAAACGGTTTGGGAGAACTCCTGTCTTAACCGGGGGCAAATACTCCCCCCCGGGACAGACCGAGTCCTCGGTAGTCTGCGACGGCGATGTTACGTTGCCGGACCAGTCTACCGTCCAGCGCCCGCAGCCACGGTCGGCTACGGGTGCTGGCAGTTCCGCTGGCGGTGTCGGGGACCCGAGTAATCGGTCCCCGGTGTCGGCCAAGGATAGCGGGACTACCAAACGTAAGGCAGGTTCAGGCAAGGGGCGGCTTACCCAGGCCCCTAATGCCGGAACCAAAGCCAAGAAGGGTCGGCAGGGTAAACGAGGCGAGATACCGGGCCTCTTGTTACCCCTCGATCCTCCCCAGAGCAGAGAGCTGTCCGATGGGGCAAGCCTTCACGGCTCGGTGGGCTCTAGTCACCCATGTCCCCCCGGTCCTGTGGAGTACAGCACAGGCGACCGGGGCGGACTGCTGGCCGGGTTACCGGACCACGCAGCGCCCGCCCACCCTATGGGTCCGGGGACGCTGCTGGCCCGGGGGGGTATGAGCGTGGTTGGGCAGTGTTCCCAGGCCGGGTCTCTCTCCGGGGGAATCACCACGGCATCGCAGTTTACTCGGTGTTCGGGGGTGCCAGTTCCCCAACCATCATCTGACGTGTCGTCGGGGACATCCCGTGGCCGTACGTCACTCAAGAAAGGCAAGAAGAAAAAGAAGGCACAGCGTTCGCGCAGTTCATCTTCTAATAGCTCGGGGGAGTCATCGGACCGATCCTACCGCGACAAACGTCGCAAGGGGGACGATTCGATTTCCAAGGTCGAGTTTTTACAGGCTTTTCAGTCGATATCGACCTCCCTGTCGGCCCTCTCTGCCACCCGGCAGATGCCCGTCGGGGTTAGCCCACTGGATACGGTCATTCAGCCCCCACAACCATCGGTCGTTGACCACGGTTGGTTGGGTATAGCCCAGAGCGAGTTGCCACACACGGTTAGCCGTGCGACGAACGTGCCACCTGCGTTAAGTCTCCACCCATCGACAGCGTTTACAGCCGAAGGGGTGGTTTGCGCATCGGACCGTGGCACTGTGCCGTTGGTCCCGCTTGGTGACCCGGACCTCAGTGTCTACCCGTGCGTCACGCTCCGGCGAGTCTGCCGGGGAGGAAGACGAGGTCGCCCAGCTGCAACGGTTGTCCATAACGGAAACAGAATTGCGTCTGGTACAGCGTGATATGATTAAAGTGTTGGATCTTCTCGCAGCAGAAGACTCCCTGCAGCAGACCAAGAAAACCTTTAAACGTCGCACGGGGCCAGCAGCAGAGAAAGGACGGATTTTTCCCAGGCTGCCGTTGGACCAAGTGTGCATTGACCGCATGCAGACAGTCATGACCACTGAAAGATGGCGTCCTTTCGCCTCTCGCGAGAGCGAGTATTACCAGTTCCCGGAGGAGGACTTCGAGAAATTCTTCTCCACTCCCGTCCTCCATGACGCAGTAAGGGACAAGCTAGTCGCCGATGGCGGGGCTACCGCATCGAAGCGGGCGTTCCCAGATAAGATCCGGGACAAGTTTGAGGAAACGCTGAGAAAGCTTGATGTGGCCTCGCTGTTTGGTATGCGGTCGACATCTTTTCTTCTACTCGACCGAATACCTAGCCCTGGGGTGTGAGGAAGACACCACAGTGCCCGCCGATATGTTGATGGCGGCGTTCCATTGCCTTGACCATGGGCTACGGACAGCGTTGGATCAGTTCTCGCGGATTGCGACTCTGGCCACGTCTGCGCGTCGATGTAATGTCCTCGACGCACTATTTCTTCCATCACCGGGCGCCCGCAAGAGGTTCGAGGCCCTGCCCTTGGTGGGCGGAGACCTTTTTGCAGGGAAGTTCGAAGAATTCATGCAGGCAGAGGCCAAACGTCTTAAGGCGACCGAGAAGATCAACCTTAAGAAACCGGCTGCTCCTTCCACCAAGTCGCCACAGGCCAAGGGCAAGACACCTTTTGTCATCCCTCGGCGTAAACCATTTAAGCCCGCACGCGGTGGGTTTCGTAACCGGGCCGCAAGTTCGGCGGGCGCGCGCACTGCGCAGCCCCAACCGTTCTCTGGACAACAACGCCCAGCTGCTGGTCGTGGCTTCCGGGCCCCAGCCCCCCGTTACCCCGGGGGCTGGCGGAAGTGACTGGTTAGACTCGCGGCGGCCTCCCATCGTCGGACCCGTGGGGGGCCGCCTTCGCGACTTTGCGGGGTCCTGGGCTCGGGTGACAGCCGACCGATGGGTGCTCAGTACAGTCGCTGGCGGTTACGCGATCGAATTCACGAGCACCCCTCCGTCGGACATGCTTGTTCGGCCGACGCCGATCCCGACCGACCCGGTCCAACGCCTATCCCTCGAGGGGGAGATCCAGTCCCTCATCAAAAAAAGGGCGGTTCATGTACTTCCACCGGGGGAGACAGGGTCGGGGTTTATGTCGACCTTCTTCTTGGTTCCCAAGAAGGAGGCCGGCACTTGGCGTCCCATCCTGAACCTCAAACCTTTGAACAGGTTTATACGGCCCAGTCGTTTTCGGATGGATACTCTAAAAATCACTTTGGAGTCCATCCGGACGCCGGCGTGGGCGGCAAACCTGGACCTCAAAGACGCTTACCTTCACGTCCCCGTCTGCCCGGAACACTGGGAATTCCTTCGGTTCCAATACAAGAACGTCCGATACGAATTCTCAGTGCTCCCGTTCGGTCTCTCCACCTCCCCTCAGGTCTTTACCCGATTAGTGAAGGTGGTAGGAGCCGCACTACGGAGGCGGGGAGTGTCGATTTTTACTTATCCCGATGACTGGTTGATCGTGGGTCAGTCCCGGGCCTCCACGGCAGCGGCGCTCGCTCTAACATGGTGCCTCGCAGCCGAGCTGGGTTTTCTCATAAACACCGAGAAATCCCATCCGGTCCCCTCCCAGTACCCACGGTTCCTGGGAGCGTCACTCGACCTTTGGGTCAGACTGGCCCGCCCCACGGGGGAACGTATGGAGAACCTGAAACAGTGTGTTTCCCTCTTCTTGACAGCGTCAGGGGCCCCGGCCTGAGCTTGGCTCCGGCTGTTGGGCCTAATGGCCAGCATGGTGGATGTCATCGAGTTTTGCAGGCTTCGTATGAGGTCGATACAACTCCACCTGCTTTCCTTTTACCGACCCAGTCGACACAGCATAAACCATCTGGTGTCTGGCTGGTCCCACACCTCCAGTGGTGGCTCATCGACGCCAACCTGTCGGGGGGGCGGGCATTTCGCAGGCCCCGACCGTCGTTGACTGTCACGACGGATGCATCGCTGTCGGGCTGGGGGGCGACCCTGGGCCAACGCCAGGTCGCGGGTTGCTGGGGTCCCGAGCACAGCTCGACCCACATAAATGTCCTCGAACTGTTAGCAGTGTTCAACGCTCTCGAGCGTTTTCGGAGGATGGTGGCGGGCCAGGCGGTGCTGATCCAGTGCGACAACACGACCGTCGTGGCGTACATCAACCGCCAAGGGGGGACTCGGTCGTCCCAACTGTGCGCCCACACCTGGGAACTTCTTCATTGGTGTATGCGCAACGAAATCTCCCTTACGTCAGTTCATCTCCCGGGCGAGGAGAATATCACAGCCGACGCTCTGTCCAGGGGGTGGATCCACCCGACGGAATGGACGTTGCTCCCTCAAGTCGTGCAGTCGCTGTTTCGACTGATCGACCGTCCACACGTCGATCTGTTCGCTTCATGCAACAACCATCAACTTCCGCTGTACTGCACAAGGGACCCCGACCCCAATGCATGGCGGAGGGACGCTCTGACTTTTCAGTGGGACGGGCTCCTAGCGTATGCTTTTCCCCCAATCTCGCTTCTCGCCCGGGTCATCACCAAACTGGAGCAGGAGGACTGCAAAATCCTCCTCATAGCTCCTTTTTGGCCTCGTCAGCCGTGGTTCACCCGCCTGACCAGACTGCTGGTTCACCGCCCGGTGGTCCTCCCCCATAGGGCGGACATCCTCTTCCAACCCAGCTCGGGCCTCCAGCACCCAGCACCTCAGCATCTCCACCTGACGTGCTGGGTGCTGTCACGCAGTCACTCTGCGCAGCAGGCCTTTCACAACGAGCTGCGGCGATTGCAGCATGTAGCCGGCGGGCATCCACCAGAAAGGTGTATGACAGCAGGCTACGACATTTTTACCGATGGTGCAAGCAGCGTTCTTTACATCCCCCCGATACTAATGTAGGGGAGGTAGCAGATTTCTTAGTGTACCTTTTTGAGGATGACCTCCAGACCGGTACGATTAAAAACTATCGTTCAGCTATTGCGGCTATCCACAACGGGTTCCCGGACGGGTCCTCCATCTCGGACAGCCGGGCACTCGGCCAACTGCTTAGGGGGATGTTTGTCTCCCGCCCTCCAGTGCGTAGGCTTGTGCCCGCATGGGACCTTTTCAGCGTCCTAACAACACTGTCGGAGTCACCATATGAACCGATGGGTAGCGCAACGCTGCTGCACCTATCCATTAAATTGACCTTTCTGCTGGCTGTAGCTACGTCAAGGCGACGTAGTGAGCTGCACTCCCTGACTACTGAGGCAGGCCACATCCGGTGGGAACCGGGTGGAGTTCGACTGATACCCGCAACGGGTTTCCTGACCAAGAACCAGTCTGACACCTTCTCCCCGCCAGACATCTTTGTGCCAGACATTAAGGCTCACTCGTCGGTCCGAAAGGACAAGCTTTGGTGCCCGGTCAGGGCACTGAAGTGGTATGTCAGCCATACAGAGTCGCTTCGTAGCCACCCGCAATTGCTTGTCACATCGACCCCACCGCATGGCCCGGCATCCCGGGACACCATTACTCGGTGGCTTGTTGCGGCGACACGGGCGGACGCAAACGTGCCAATGTCGGGAGCGGTGAAGGCCCACGAGATCCGGGCAGCGTCCACTTCATGGGCGTTTTTTAAAGGTGTTTCTTTACAAGATATTACACAGGCAGCTTGCTGGAAGACCCCAAATACATTCACCGACTGTTACTTGAGGGATGTACTCCAGACGGAGGGCAGAGCGGGAAGGACGGTTCTGACTGCAGCCAGCAGGACATCCTCATTGGCGCAGAACCCGCCCCAGCCAGGGACTTCACAACAATAGGTGAGTCGATCTCCATGATTGTTCTCTGATCATTGATTCTGTGTTTTTTAATGTAAATAACATGATGACAGATTTCGCTCCCGTCGTTGGCACGTACGCGCCGTCGGGTTCGATTCCGTTGTCAGGCGTTCAGGGGCGCCATTTATATTACCCTGACATCTCGCATACCCACCGCCAGTACTCGGTGCGTCGAGTCTATGCAAAAATAGTATTGAGCTCTACAGGTAAGTATGAGTGAAGTAGACTCCCCCCCCACCCCCCCCCCCCCCCCCCCCCACAGTAGTGTGGTTGGGGTCTACGAGCGAATACTTACCTGTAGAGCATCCCTCCCGCCGTCCCCACTAGCCCGGGAGTCGATGTCTCAGGGTTCCTTGAGTGGTGCCCGAGAAAAGAGGAGGATCACGCGGTATACCGCGGGGCACTATGGGTAGGCCAATAGAGGGCGCTATGTTAAATCTTAGCGGTATTACCTGCTGGTATAGGGGAATATGCAAAAATAGTATTGAGCTCTACAGGTAAGTATTCGCTCGTAGACCCCAACCACACTACCGTGGGGGGGGGGGGGGGGAAATCATTTCAACTTTGTTCAGCATGAGAGATTTATAGCGACTGTCAACTGTTGATTCATCAGTACCAGTTATACTTTATTAGCTTGCTTATATAATTTGTTACCCTGTCCAGTTTACCGTCGATCCACTGCCCGCATGTTTCCAAGAATACTGTAACAAGAATTTGTCCTCAGATTCTTCTCGGCCAAACACAACAAAAACACACAGCAGGATACAGTTTTCTCGGTCCCTTTTCCACAGGTTTATTTCACACGTCTTCACTCCAAAACTTACATAACAAGAAGAACGTTTAGGCTACGTCTTCCCAACGAGACTAGACTTGACTCAAGTCCCAATCCCGTGCAAGGCCCTTCCTTGCCTCATCGTCAGAAAACTATTATTTTGCGCTCTGCATTCCCCAACCTCCCTGTTCCGCGCGCGGGACAGGGACTTGACGAACCCGCAGTTGCCTGATATGTAAATTTATTCACTTACGAATATGCAAAGTTATGGCGCATTCCCTTAGCCAACTGTAGTGCCGGTTTGGTGCCAAGTTGGTGCAGTTTTAGTGTAGTCATTTGAAATAAATTGGTGTACCCCAAAACTACACCAGAGCTCTGTTATTGGTGCTCTGTTGGTGTACCTTGAAAAACCCAACCTACAATTTGTACTAGTTGGTGTGGATTTGGTGTAGTCCCAATTATTTAAATTAGCACTAAAAGAGCACCAGTGGTGTAGTATTGGTGCTTACAAAATTGGTGTAGTATTGGTGCATAAAATTGGTGTAGTATTGGTGCGTATACACAATTGGTGTAGTATTGGTACATATGGTTTTGGTGTACATGTAGCATGGTGCACATGGATTTCCTTCCTCCATTATTTTGGGGTATTCCAAAATAACACTTCACATTGGAATAAACCATTATTGAATTGAATGGAAACTACCAAAAAGAGTGCAGATTAGTGTATACATCTTCATGTACATTTTAACACAACTGCAGTATAAACACAGAATTCATAATTAAAAATTCTACCCTTTGATTGGCCAAAAAACTATTCATTTAATATCACTTATAGTTGACTTTATAATGAACAATGATTTGAGAGTGGCTGATGAGGTAAATATTAAACTGAAAGAAAGCCCCTGTATTCATATTAATTATAACTTCAATTATGAATAAACTTTGATAACAACATTTAAAGCATAATACAATTTACATAGAATATTATACAGAAAAATTGTGGGAATCCTTTTCTATTAAACTAAACGTTCACACTACTCATTACTGCGTAACTTCCAATTGGTAATAAGTGCATATTGTTACATTTATAAAATGAATGGCAAGAATGGCAAGAAATGTGTTATATTGGTCAATGTGGCTACACATACGTATATTACATTATCCTCATCACTGGGCAGCTAATTGTGGCAAATGGCTTTAACAGAAGAGTATTAAAAAAACACATGCAACACCTTTGGTTGAATATGTAATATATGGTGACGCTTACAATAAAAAATATATGAAAGAACAGTATAACAAGTAAAAGGTGATATGAGGTAGATAAATTAGTACATATGTACGATTCAATATATGGTAATGTTGTATGTATATTAAAAAGGCAAGTTCATATAAATTCCACATTGACAGTCTCAACTCCATGGTTGAACTAAAATGAGTGCCCGGGCACATTCATCATGACCACAAGATCTACACACTGAATGATGCATTTGAAAATTGCTGTGAGATAAATATTAAATTCAAGAAACACAAATGGCAAGAAATCATATGAAATCTAGCTTTTGTTATCAATTATGTCACAGCTCTCATAACAAAATAAATTAATGTAATAACTAACATCATCTTGCACACACTTTTAAGACGGATAATATAGAACAATGTAAAAACAAACAAACTGGGAAACCTAGAAAAAAAACTTACTTTCCGCATCAAACTGCCAAATTGGCAATAAGTGCATCTTGTATCAAACTGCCAAATTTCAAATTGGCAATAAGTGCATCTTGTTAAATTTAGAACACAAAATGGAGAGAAATGTGTTATCTTGGTCAATGTGGCTACACAATTATTATCCTCATCATTCAGCAGCTAATGTTGCAAAATGCTATAACAGAACATACAGTATTAAAAAATTATTAATGCGGTGTGATGAGGTGTATAAAATACATATGCAGCACCTTGGGTTGATTAAATCTGATGGTGATGCTCTAATTCAAAAATCTATTAAAATAATGTGTGAGGAGGTAAATAAAATCGCACTTTTGTTTGATTCAATAATAGAGTGATGCATATATATTAAAAAGGCAGTTCATGAAGTAAAAATCACATTTAGTCTCAAAGTGATACTTAAATTCGTACAGGTATTGCTAAAAGTGGAACAGTAAAACTAGTCTCCTAGGATGATAACACTTTACATTTTTCCCTTTATAAATGCGCCCTCACAAGCTGCATACATATTTCTATGAAGCTCCCGCAAAATTAATTTTATTTTGCGCAAGTCTACATTATGATTAATGTTTTTTTTTAATGGCTGTCATGTTTTTGTCTGGATGAAGTAAACTTTAAAGAAGTAAGCAAATGGGGAATTAGTTATTCCATTGTAGGCGGTGTTTTTTTGTTATGGGCTCGGAAGGCAGACAACTTTCTGTTCACCGTCTGCCTCAGCTTTGCTTTGGAGTATTTTGTAGTCTGTACCATCATTACATATGCTGCAATATAAAATATTTCAAAAGCATGGATAAGAAAAAACAGTTGAAACACAAAATTCAGAATACACTGTACAATAATGTAATTAATTTTGAGTACACCTGAGTACACCTGAATGCACAATTTGTTCTCTCCATGCAATATATGCTATCTCACCATTTGTGTCTGTAGGTTAAGAGCATGGGTTATACTATTTTAGCCAATTCTAAAATACATAAATTTTTGTCAAAAAGTCATGTACATTGTAATGAAAGCTGCCCACAGATGCAGTGTTTTTGATGTCATTAGCATTCTGTGCTATTGTTGACTAAGTAGGCCCACTGCCCAGCACTTGACATGCTTGATGGCCAAAAATACACCTAAATATTCAAGAGTGTTTACAGTAACTATGCAAGAAGAGAAACAAACCACTGAATATGTTTTGAAAATGAAAGTAATCTATTCCTTTCTGGTGTATACAAGGCAAACTGTTTATTATTATAGCCCTACAAAGATAGCTTGATACTGAACAGAATCATAGACATACCGAATATTGCATCCACTAGTCGGGGGTCAAGCTGGTTTTGCCCATCAGGGCGTAGAGTGGACCTGGAGAGCAAGGCAGATGGAAACATAATACCAAACAACTTCCGTACTTGTTGTTTCCCATCTCCCTTGCCCAACAAATTCCTTTCATCCTCGGCGTGGATATAAACTCCGCTGCATGGGGATAGCTCAACCATCTTTGGAAAGAGACAACCAGACAACCACAGAAAGCTTTACTAACAAGTCATGATTAAAGCTTCAAAGAAATATAACATTTTAGACAGGATAGCAATGATGAACACGCATTCACATTTGTATTTGCCTGTATTTAATTTTTAGCTTTGGCCAAACAAAATAATGTGTTTCCGGTTGCAGATGAGGATTCTGAATCTGAGATTGAGCCATCAAAAGCTATACCCAAATCTACATTTTATCGGTGGAAGAAGACTAGGACTACTGGCAAACCATCTGAAGGTGAAATGTCTGCAAACCTTGAACTCGAGGATGGGAAGTCTTCCGATGATGAGCATGCTGAACAAGAAACTCAAGATCCAAATTACCTAGACTCTGGGATGGAAGCAGCTGACTTGTATGATGGCATTGATGATGACAGTGTCAGTAATAACAGCAGTGATTCAGAAGTGGACACAAATTCAAAGGATGATCAGCTAGAACTCGACAGAGATGAGGACCAGCCTCTATATGAAGCCTCTTTGCTGACATTGGGAAGTGCTATGTTATTAATTATGACATTTGTTCTCCGCCATAGTTTAACCAGAAAAGCAACTGGTCAACTGTTGACATTAATCAGCTTATTGTTGCCTGCATCTGTTTGTCAAGCGTTCACCATACATAAGTTCGACAAATTCTTCATGGGACTGAAAACTAACATACAGAAACACTTTTACTGTACATTCTGCAAGCATTACAATGGGGTTGCTGAACGAATATTCATCTGTGAACATTGTGGTAACCCAATATCCAAAGAAGACCACTTCATCACAGTTCCTTTGGGTGAACAGTTGAAGAACGTCATTCCAGGTTTGGTCCTTTCTAGTTTTCTGTATACAGAATACTGTTTTTTCCAATTGTTAAAATAATTTAACATGTAACTATCTTGGAAACAGTTGCATTCAGTACCACAACTTTATAAAAAACAACATGAAATTCACACTGTACAGTACATTGTTGAATTCCAAAATCTACTCCACCGCAGTAGAATAAATAGCAAGACAAGTTCTCAAGAACAAATCTACACAGCATAGTTGATACATATGGTGTTACCATTAAACAAGTGAGTCCTTTGCATTTATAAGTGCAATTATCCATAGTTGTGTTGCAGGGTTTTCTATAATAATATTTAACTTCATGTTATTGTTCTCTTTTATTGTTTTTCTAAATCAGATTGTGTAGATGAAATCAACAAGTACAAAGAGTCATTTCCTAACAATGAGGATGTTCTGACTGATGTTCTGGATGGCGATTTGTACAAAGAGCAGTTTGATGGCTCTTTCTTCAAAGGGACTGATGAGTATGCAAGAAAGAGAGAGGTACACATTTCACTCCAGATGAACATGGATGGGGTGTCTCTCTTTCGGTCTTCAACGTATGCAGTCTGGCCAGTGTATTTTACCATTAACGAATTACCACCGGCATTAAGGTGAATGTTTATTTTAGTATATTTCATTTGGTATCTATTTTTCTCCATCACAGATTTAATACATAGTATTCATGCATCTATACGGGTTTTTATACATAGCACATTTATATCACATGCAATATTTTACGCAAAAAACAAAGACAAATTAATAATGATGATGCATTGGATACTAGATAAAAATTAAATTCTTAAGTACTGCATATTCCCCTCAGGAGAGTGTGAACTGAATCGAAAAATATAAATTGGTGTTAAAAATTTGCTTGTTTTTGAGCAAATAAGTTTGTAGTCCCTGCTGATGTATAGAGTTACAGTTAGATTATCAATAAGCATATTTTGAAGAAAAAATAATTCCAAGTAAAACAATTAATTTTTTTTTCTTTTGAAGCAAAGATTTACTGAAACTTCTATTGAACAATTAAATATTCATTAATGTCAAGTATTTACATTTTGCACGTAGGTTCACAAGGAAGTTTCGCTTGTTCGCTGCATTGTGGTTTGGGAAGAGTAAACCAGAAATGTCAGTTTTACTGAGAGTAGTAACAGCACAGCTTCTGGATTTATTCCAAAAAGGTAAGGAAAAAATGCATGTTTCGACAATTACTGAATTATGATTCCACATTATGGACATGTTTCTGAACTTTGTTCACAGAAACCATGTTAAATTTTTCCAAAGGCAAAGTTTATTATCGGTATTGTGTGTGAGTAACCCCTGTTACTTGGGACTTAGTGCATACATTTAATTGCACATCTGATGATATCTCAAAAACATTTGAAAAAAATGAACAGAGCATAGTGGACAGTATGCTTAGTCCGTGGATTTCATGAAACAATGTAGCACTCAGTGGTGTTATACATGTAGGACTAGCTCAAAATTGTTTGCAAGAAGTTTCATGTTTCAAACTTGGAATGTCAAGTTGAAAATAAACACAAATTTTAAGAACGTCCGTCTCCCTATTTTGTCAATATCTTGGTTTATTTTGTCAATATCTTGGTTTACCCATTCATGTAGAATTGCCCTTATTAAACCTGTCAGAAAATGTTACATGATTTTGTACTTGATTTACTATAACTGCTTTTAAACATTTTTCATTTTGTAGGGGCAGAGTTCTGTGTCAATGGAAAGAACATGCTATTACGGGCAATTCTGATGTGTTGTGTATGTGATGCACCAGCACGTTGTATTGCCCAAAACTTCACCCAGTTCAATGGTTTCTACGGCTGCCCTACATGTCTGGAGAAGGGGAAGTCTTCAAAAACACTTAAAGGGACACATACCCATACCTACCCATTCAACATGTCTGACATGGGGAGTGGGCATGGGAAGTTGAGAACCTGCCAAGATACTATGTCACATGCTTTAGAGGCTGAAACTACACAAAAACCTGTGTTTGGTGTTAAGGGGGTCACATGGCTTCTCAAGTGTCCTAGGTTTGATATTATTCGGGGTGTATCAGTGGATTATATGCACTGTGTTTGTTTAGGTGTGACCAAAAAATTGATCGGTTTGTGGACCAACATAAAGTACAAAAAACATCCCTGGTACATTGGTTCTTTTAAAGCAGAAATTGATAAGCGTCTCATTCAAATGACTCCAACAAACAGAATTTCTCGATTGCCACGATCTATATGTGATATTTCCAACTGGAAGGCAACGGAGTTTCGGAATTTTTTGATTTTTTATTCAATTCCCACCTTGCATGGCATATTGCCATCACAATATTTCAACCATCTTGGTTGTTTGGTACAGGCATTGTTTATTATCCTTCAAACATCAATAACAGGAGATAAACTGAAAGTTGCACACCGATCCATCATTCAATTTTGCGCAATGTTCAGTGATTTATACAAAGAATGTTTTGAGTCCAGTAATATGCATGCCTTGCTTCATTTAACTGCAAAAGTGAGGGACCATGGGCCTGCTTGGGCTCACTCATGCTTCTTTTTTGAGGATCTTAATAAAGATCTTCGAGTATTGTTTCATGGTACACAAAATGTGGCTAATCAGATTATACAGGCTGTCTCTGTTGATCAAAAAATCCCACAGATGGTTTGTCAACTTCAAAAAGGATCAAAGGCACATGACTTTTATGAGCAAATGCACAGCCATCATAAAGTCAAAAGTGCAACTACGAAAATAAGTAATGGAATCCTTGCAATTGGGGTGTTGAGATGTTGTACTGTAAAAAGTGACTTATATGAACAAATTGTATGTACATTTGGTTTTGTGGGTAATTTGGCATTTCATAAATTTAAGAGATTAATGTTGAACAATATTGTAATTCATTCCAGTGTGTACAAGGCTGTTTCTCGACGAAATAGTTACACCGTAGTTTTTAAGTCAAATGATAAGCTCATGTTTGGTCAGATCCAGTATTTCTTGCAATGTAGGTCAGATGATAATGTTTTGTATGTTGCAGTCATTGATGTATTGGACATAAACACCTCGTTAAACTTGGCAGTAGAACATGTAACTGTTGTATCATCAGCAATGACAAGTCGGCTTGTGGTACCAGTAGACTCCATTGTTGACATGTGCGTTTTTCTCCCATTCACTAGTGAGGGCGTCAATTTAGTTGCCAGGTGTCCAAATTGGTTTGAACATGAATAACTCTGTTTGGGTAACACTACATGTTTTAGTTTATGTTCAGTTACCCTTTTGTTAAACTACAAACAACATTTTGTTAAAGCATCCAATGCACAGTTTGTGGGCACTGTGTACGTGTACATGTACATGTATGTCAAAAATAAAAAGACTGATACACATAGTTATTTGTTAGTTTTGACAACCGGTATGCTATTAACTTGAAGAGTTTTAAAATTGTTATCTTGCCGTTTCTTTGGGGGTGGGGGGACATGGACATGTTATGTTGGTGATAACAAGTTTTGCCCAATAAGGCAAATATACATATACTTCTGCATTTTGCTACATTTTGTGTACCTGTTGGTAATAAAGAAACTTAAACTTGAACTTTGAAAACAATTAAACTAATAATACATTTCTCTATTGTGCTATATTTTTAACTCTCCTGTATTATGCTTTTAATCACTTTGAACATAATAAGCTTTCATGTATAGACACACCTTGTGGAGACAATGTGGTGGGGCCAAATTGTTTGGCTTTGCTTAGCACAATATTATGCACTAGTTAATACTACAGGCATCATTCAACACTTATGGATTAGCGCATAATCCTTAGTTTTATAAAGTATGCAATACAGGTTTTTTGGCTTATGGTAAACAGAGCCATGAAATTGGGCCATTATAAACCATGTTGACAAACTAGATTGCTGTAGAATGGTGCAAACAAAGATACACGACAGTATTATTTTGTACATATATATATTTTCAGCTTATAGTGGGCTTTCTGATTTGGCACATTTTACAAATTTACTGTGTAAATAAATGTGAGTTTATATTTCCACATCTGTTTTAAAATGTCTGTTTTAAAATGTCGCATTACAAATTATATCTCCACCGAGATGTAAATGGTACTTGTGGGGGACGAAATGGTGAATACATTTTATAAGCCCTGCATGTGCAGAAATTGCTGCAGTGGCATGAGCAAAGGAAGCAATGAATTGACTATAGCACGACTTGGTGAGCAGGGATAATGCTTCATCAGCTTTGTAAAAAGCACTATACATATGCTGCTGGTCAAAGATGTCCATGCACTGCATGGAGTCTATTGAAGAGGAATTAATCTTCAAGTATATTTGGTGTCATATTGGTGTGGGTGATTCAGACTATATCCAGGCTGAGTGTTATCCCTCTGCAGTGCTGGAACATCTGTTGTGGTGTCGAGCTTGATTCTGACAAAGTTTATCTGGTGCTCTATTGGTGCACCAGATAAATTGACAAAGAGAATTTGGTGCTCTATTGGTACTAGCTTGATTCTGACCAAGTTTATCTGGTGCTCTATTGGTGCACCAGATAATTGACAAAGAGAATTTGGTGCTCTATTGGTGTAGCTTGATTCTGACAAAGTTTATCTGGTGCTCTATTGGTGCACCAGATAAATTGACTAACAGAATTTGGTGCTCAATTGGTGCTCTTTTGGTGTCCATTGGTGCAGGTTTTTTATTGGTACACTTTTGGTGCAGACAACAGGTACACTAAAAGTACACCAGCAATGCACTAAAAAATTTAGTGTACACCAGAGTTGGCTAAGGGTTACTTGTTGTCCAATCAAACGCGTTCAAAAAGAAGACTCGTTTATTTTTTATTTGCGGGGGTGGTAAAGTACTTTGTCGAGGATCGAAATGCATGAATATATATAAAAACTACAAATTTATTTGAATTCAAGTAAATATTACGTATACATTGGGATTGGTATTGTTTGCAAATGCATACTTTGAATTGTTGACAAATGCAATTCAGCGACTTAAAACACCCACCCCCCTCTTCCGCCCGGCAGCCATTCTGGAGATGCTTACGTCCATAGATACACGATACAAACGTCACAGAGCAAGATGAATACTAAATGAAAGGGGCGGCACTTCCACGCTCCCATTGGATTTGTACATCTCCCCATTTGGGGAGATTTTTCTATTCAAATGCGTGGAGTAGGAAACGACCCCGTCAAGTCCCTTGATCGCCACCGCATAAATAACTACATTTTGTCGGTGAGGGCGCACTGGTATTCTGTGGCTGCATGCTGGCGCGTTACGTTAGGAACCTCGCACGAGAAAGGGACTTGAATCAAGTCTACAACGAGACGGGTGTCCCAGCCGTTCAGCGAGGGGCCTGCTGCGACACAGCTCTAACAACGGTGCCGTGTCACAGCGCCCTCCAGGAGGCCGCTCAACACGGCTCCCACCGGGCCCGTGTCACAGCGCCCTCCCATCATCGGCCGACTCCACCACGGAGTCGTGCTGGCGCCCTCTTGCTGAACGGTCTGGGCCAACGCTACAATACTAATAAGACAATATGTAATAATACTTTGCAGGGCAGACTTGTAAAACATTTGTAAAATGGTTCTGTCCACATGGAATGAATTAAGTTTCCTTAAGAAGAAAAGACGCTGCTGTAACTTATTGTACTTTGATTTACCACATTTATCAAAAAGCAACTGGTTATCAATCTCGATTCCTAAGTACTTAAACCATCAGTGACCCTCTCAAGAGAGTCTCCTTTGATCACAGTGGTCGGGATGGACGGTGTGTTCCTTCAAAAATCAAAGACCATATCCTTAGTTTTCTTTGTGTTGATCTCTAAGTGGTTTTTGTCACACCACTGAACAAGTTCAGAAATCTCGTGATCAAACGATGCTAAGTTATCCCTTTTTGCAAATAAATGGCCGACCAGTGCAGTGTCATCTGCATACTTAATTAACTTGTGATTTGTATTCAGAGATCTACATTCATTGGTGTATGTGTACAGAATGGGAGAAAGAACACAGCCCTGTGGGGCCCCAGCACTTATATAACGGCGGGAGAGTTGAGAGAGTGGAACCTGACCTGCTGCCCTCTGTCAGAAAGTAATTGATCAAACGTATAATATTGGAATTTACATTGAGATCCAACAGTTTCTGAACTATCAAAAACGGCTGAATTGTGTTGAAGGCACTCGCAAAGTCTACAAAAGCAACTTTTTAGCAAAAGCCCGTCTTCTCCAGGTGTTCACAAAAATACCATTAATCAATGTCAGAATTGCATCCTCTGTGTTTCTTCGTGGTCTATAGGCAAATTGATACTCATCAGAGGAACCCTTAACTTCATTAATTAACCTGCTCTTAACTATTTTTTAAAAACATTTCATGAGTACCGAGGTGGTGAGAGCTACCGCCGGACGAAGATCGTTCATGACTTTACGGTGGGCATTTTTTTTGAATTGGAACAATCACTTACCTTTTCCATAATGCAGGAATTAAAGCCTTATTCAATGGAAGGGCATAAGAGAAGGGGAGATAGTGACGGTAGGGGTTATTCCTACCTCCATGGTTTGAGGGTTGTCTTGATGGATGGGTGGGTGGCTTGTTTGCCAACAAGGATGGGTGGGTGGCTTGATGGCCAACAATTGGATGGGTGTGGGGGTTAGGGGTAGATGCAAACATGTGATTTCTCTGGATTTTTCCTGTATTTACTTCTTTCTCAAAATCTCTTGAGCCTTCAAAATTTTCTTGAAAGAAGTGAAGCAGTCACAAAAGGGAATAATTGGTCCTGTATAGCTGTTGTATTTCTGGTGATGCACTGAGTTCAGAATGAGTGTGTGCAGAATTGGGCGACTTGTTTCTATTTTGTTTATGAGAGATCGCCTAATTACAATGCCATGTGCGGCCACTTCAAGGTGAGGGCTACACTAAACTGATTTTGGTCATTGACCAAAATCAACTCATGTTGCCAACTACTCCTGGGGCTGAAACAAGGTTACCCACCTTCACAGTTCGTAAGGATGTATATTATAGGCATTGGTATTATGATTGCAACAACAACATACACAGCACTTGCGCATTCACTTAGCTTCCAAAATGAAATAATCATCCACAAAACAGTGACGTAAAAACATACATAAAAATGTGGGCTTCATCTTGGTTAATTGAGGTCAAAAAGTTCATAAAATGGGCCCTCTGAACAGGCCGTAACCAGGAATTATTTTTTTGGGGGGCAAGTATGAAAGAAAATGTACATCGGCGCATTTTATTTATTTTTATTTATTTATTTATTTATTTTATTTTTTTTTATTTTTTTTTAATTTTTGGGGGGGGGGGGGGGGGGGGTGGGGATCTGCCCCGGCCCCTCACTTAGTTACGGGCCTCTCTCTAAATGTTGGCTTTCTTGGGATGAAAATGAGGGTTGGCACATAATAAGTGGATTCCATAAAAATGAAGTCAGTATATAACTTATAAGCCCAGTTTGACTATAATATACAGCTGGTGCATAGTTTGCAAGCACTCTAAAAATATTGAGACCCTCAAACTTGAATGGCGCCCTCATTCGTTAAATAAAACTTAAGTAACGACATGGAAAGTTTCTAATCAATTTTGGAAGTCGGCTGCCAAACAGAATGTTTCGTTTTTTTAGGTGCGTTCTAAACAAAATCATGTTAAGTCCGAGGTGAGTGGTAAAACAAGTAAATATTGTTTTCATTTTTTTTTAAAATGACGTCCCCCAGTGTGTGTTTATTTCATTGCTTTTGGGAGTGCAGGTTTTGATTCCACTCCGTAGTTTTTATGTTGATGTGGTGAGCAGCACGCTCATCATGCGCTGGCACAAATCTTGCAAATTTGCAGACTGACTGCATTTCAGAGTTGGAAGTTGCACTCTGTCTTTTTCTTATTCTCGAATACTTGTCCCTGATCCTGATCTGATAAGTAATGGAAAGGATTTCGAATCTGACTTCTTTTCGCATGTTGTCAGTGTCAGTTTCACATGTTGCAAACTGACACTGATTGGATCAGATCAGGATCAGGATCAGGGACTATCAGATCAGGATCAGGGACAAGTATTCGAGAATAAGAAAAAGACAGAGTGCAACTTCCAACTCTGAAATGCAGTCAGTCTGCAAATTTGCAAGATTGTGAATCTTGATGTAATCTAAGTGCAGAACTTAAACAGTCAGCCAGTGTTTTATCTTTTCGTAAAAAACTAAAGAATATATTGATTGATTTATACACCACTTAATTTATTTGTATCTTTTTGTATTATCTATTGTCTAGTCTCACTCATGCATAACATGTCCGTGTCCCGGTACTGTTTTCCTTGTTTTACGTTTCTGTTGTCTTTGTCTTTATAGGGAAGGGGAACAAAAAGCATTTGCTTCTTCTTTTTCCTACATGTTAATGTCACATATTATCTATTTATTTTTCAATATTTTGTAATGAATGATGTTGACATGAAATAAATGTATCTGAAATGAAATGAAATGAAATGTTGTCAGTGTCAGAATGACTTATGAAAAAACCCGAACAGTATTCTTATTTTGGTAATTTTTGGTCATACAACTCAGTACAACCATAGAGCAAGGACAACATGGTACAACATGGTGAATGAGCAAAAAAAGATGGTCGAATTTGGCATCTTAAAAAAAAAACTGATTTCCTAGATTTTAAAAGCAGTTTGTGTGAAGCTTTACCCTTTCTCTAAAATTTCCAGTAAAAGTGTAAATAATTGGGTCCCAGTTTCAAGGATCGATCTGCTACTGCTGAATTCTGCGCTTGCGATCACAATTCTTTGCTTACCATGCAAGCACCAAATTTCTGCGCTAACTGTGTACTGTAAGTGTAAGCAAAGAATGCCTAGACATGGAGTACGCATTAGCACAAGCAAACATTCCCTGCTAACCTGTGATTATACTGGATGTAAGCGTGGAATTCCCTGCTTCTTTCTGTCAGAGCTGTGACTGTGAGGGTCCTACATGTACATGTATCGTAGGACGCCCTGTATTCAGGGCGTCCCTGAAATCGAGGCAAATCTTTTACCTCTCTGTGCGCGATGTAAACAGTCCCTAGATACAATTTTTGTGGTTTGACTTGCCAAGCAAAGAGTCTCCTCTCATTTGACCAAAACTTAGAAACATGAAAGGCTCCACTGGTTAGTTGCACTTGTAAATGCAAAAAGTTGTGGTATTTAGGGGTGTCACTATTTACCGGAAAACACCGGAAAACACCGGAAAACACCGGAAAACACCGGAAAACTACCGGAAAACACCGGAAAACTACCGGAAAACACCAGAAATTACCGGAAAACACCTGAAAATACCGGACTCAGATAGAAGCATTCCAGAAAAGCGTGAGTTTGAAATAGCACCGACACAAAAGACGGCGCGGCGGGCGTAGCTACACAGGAATACGTATACGAAGAACTGAGGAATAATTAAACTTATCAAAGTCCTTCCTTTATCTTTCTCGATTATCAGTGCAGTTTATAAAACGTACAACTTTAATGTAAGAAGTTGCGTCGGCATTACTTTTTGTGTACGTGTTAGTCCCGGTCGGAACAGCTTTTGTTTCTGTCAAGATTAACCTTAGGTAACCATGACCCCATGTTGACCTTTACTTCCGCGTCAACCGGAAGTGAGACCATATTTCAAGAACCATACAATCGATTTTTAAACGTGTTTCAGTTATAGACTCCTTAACAGTATATTTATTGAATTACTGTCCTTTTATAACAACAATATATAGAATACAAAATAGAGGCAATATGTAAATGTTGAGGCTAAAATACAACTATAAATTAGGTAACTAAATACAATAAAAAGGGAAAAATCATAGATGGCATAGATGGTTCTGGTACGGTAGGAAAATCGGTGAGAGAGACAGAAAGGAACAAATAAAGGAAAACGCTAACCCACAAATCATTTTTATTTTATTTTCGTTTCCTATTTAAATCTCTAGACGTACGCTGAATAAAATTTGAAAAACGGGGTCTGTCAAGACAAAAACAAGTTTTTTATAGCCTTCAGTGTTGACAGTATAGTAGTTGACGAAGAGCCCGGTGTGAAGCCCGCCCTCTATCACTCTACTGACTGCCCGAAATATCACTCGACATTTAACGGTGCGGTTGCCGTCTGTTCTGTTGGTAGAAATACAGGTTGGAGACTACGGTGCGGGGGCAGCCCGTTACAATATGGTAGTCAAAGTTCGCCGCAAACACAGGTGGTGGCAGTCAGCTACTGACACAGTGTGTCATAGTGTAAGTGCATGCGGCTTGCAAGCACTATGACACACGTACACGCGTTTCCATGTGTTTTCCGGTAGTTTCCATGTGTTTTCCGGTAGTTTCCATGTGTTTTCCGGTAGTTTCCATGTGTTTTCCGGTAGTTTACATGTGTTTTCCGCACTCTACTGACTGCCCGAAATATCACTCGACATTTAACGGTGCGGTTGCCGTCTGTTCTGTTGGTAGAAATACAGGTTGGAGACTACGGTGCGGGGGCAGCCCGTTACAATATGGTAGTCAAAGTTCGCCGCAAACACAGGTGGTGGCAGTCAGCTACTGACACAGTGTGTCATAGTGTAAGTGCATGCGGCTTGCAAGCACTATGACACACGTACACGCGTTTCCATGTGTTTTCCGGTAGTTTCCATGTGTTTTCCGGTAGTTTCCATGTGTTTTCCGGTAGTTTCCATGTGTTTTCCGGTAGTTTACATGTGTTTTCCGGTAGAAAGATAAAGGAAGGACTTTGATAAGTTTAATTATTCCTCAGTTCTTCGTATACGTATTCCTGTGTAGCTACGCCAGCCGCGCCGTCTTGTGTCGGTGCTGTTTCAAACTCACGCTTTTCTGGAATGCTTCTACCTGAGTATTTTCCGGTGTTTTCCCGTAATTTCTGGTGTTTTCCGGTAGTTTTCCGGTAGTTTTCCGGTGTTTTCCGGTAGTTTTCCGGTAGTTTTCCGGTAGTTTTCCGGTGTTTTCCGGTGTTTTCCGGTGTTTTCCGGTAGTTTTCCGGTACTTTCTGGTGTTTTCCGGTAAATAGTGACACCGGTATTTAGGCATTTCTGCAAGGTACAAAAATATGTCATACTGTCGGGGCCATAAAAAAAAAATTCCCCACCGAAAAAGTTTCATCAAACACTTTTTCAATTCACAATTCACGATGATCAAATCATGTGACTGAACATTCTGCTGAGCATTCTGGGGAAAAAATACAGAGGCTTAAAGAAGCCACGTGCCTTATATCATTTTCTAATAGTCTGGATAATTTTTTTTTGGTAACACTCTATCATTTTTGTTATTAATATTAAAATTTAAACATCAGCTTTGTGATTCGATTATCACTGTTTATTTATATGCTTTATTTTAAATGTTAAGAAACATAAAAAGACACAAAACTAAATAAAAATAAGATTTCAAAGCCAAAAATTATTTCCTTTTTTTTTTTATTTTTAATTTTTTTAAAAGTTTTTGAAAAATACCATGGTTATTTTTAGAACTAGATAAAAAATATGTTGAATAAAATGAAGAAAACTGCTGGCTATAGAGTCATACACTAAGTCTCACAGAACACTTGTAGTCACTGCAGATGTTTCTTCCACGTATGGCTTCACCCGGACACCATACTTTCTTGTTTGCATCGAAAACAGGTCAAACTCAAAACAAATGGGACGCTATTGAAGTCATCGAAGATCGGTGCATGGTGTGAAAGTTTCAATGTCCATCACGTTTTAATATATGTTTGCATATTTCTTATAAACAAAGGAAGGTAATTAGGGCATCAGTTGATTATGGAATATTTTTAATTTTTTTCAATTCAAAGAAAAAGGCATACTACATCGAAAACCGGACAGGGGAGGATACATGTACATAGTCTACTCCTACCTTGGGCCCAATTTCATAGAAATGCTTAACCGCCGATTTTGTGCTCACTGCACGAGTTTCCATTTCATAGCACTGCTAACCATAAGCACATGAAAAGGCATGCTAACCTTCCAATGCATACTGTATGAAAAGGCATGCTAACCTTCCAATGCATACTGTATGAAAAGGCATGCTAACCTTCCAATGCATACTGTATGAAAAGGCATGCTAACCTTCCAATGCATACTGTATGAAAAGACATGCTAACCTTCCAATGCATACTGTATGAAAAGGCATGCTAACCTTCCAATGCATACTGTATGAAAAGGCATGCTAACCTTCCAATGCATACTGTATGAAAAGGCATGCTAACCTTCCAATGCATACTGTATGAAAAGGCATGCTAACCTTCCAATGCATACTGTATGAAAAGACATGCTAACCTTCCAATGCATACTGTATGAAAAGGCATGCTAACCTTCCAATGCATACTGTATGAAAAGGCATGCTAACCTTCCGGTGCTTACTGTATGAAAAGGCATGCTAACCTTCCAATGCTTACTGTATGAAAAGGCATGCTAACCTTCCAATGCATACTGTATGAAAAGGCATGCTAACCTTCCAATGCATACTGTATGAAAAGGCATGCTAACCTTCCAATGCATACTGTATGAAAAGGCATGCTAACCTTCCAATGCATACTGTATGAAAAGGCATGCTAACCTTCCAATGCATACTGTATGAAAAGGCATGCTAACCTTCCAATGCATACTGTATGAAAAGGCATGCTAACCTTCCAATGCATACTGTATGAAAAGGCATGCTAACCTTCCAATGCATACTGTATGAAAAGGCATGCTAACCTTCCAATGCATACTGTATGAAAAGACATGCTAACCTTCCAATGCATACTGTATGAAAAGGCATGCTAACCTTCCAATGCATACTGTATGAAAAGGCATGCTAACCTTCCAATGCATACTGTATGAAAAGGCATGCTAACCTTCCAATGCATACTGTATGAAAAGGCATGCTAACCTTCCAATGCATACTGTATGAAAAGACATGCTAACCTTCCAATGCATACTGTATGAAAAGGCATGCTAACCTTCCAATGCATACTGTATGAAAAGGCATGCTAACCTTCCAATGCATACTGTATGAAAAGGCATGCTAACCTTCCAATGCATACTGTATGAAAAGGCATGCTAACCTTCCAATGCATACTGTATGAAAAGGCATGCTAACCTTCCAATGCATACTGTATGAAAAGGCATGCTAACCTTCCAATGCATACTGTATGAAAAGGCATGCTAACCTTCCAATGCATACTGTATGAAAAGGCATGCTAACCTTCCAATGCATACTGTATGAAAAGGCATGCTAACCTTCCAATGCATACTGTATGAAAAGGCATGCTAACCTTCCAATGCATACTGTATGAAAAGGCATGCTAACCTTCCAATGCATACTGTATGAAAAGGCATGCTAACCTTCCAATGCATACTGTATGAAAAGGCATGCTAACCTTCCAATGCATACTGTATGAAAAGGCATGCTAACCTTCCAATGCATACTGTATGAAAAGGCATGCTAACCTTCCAATGCATACTGTATGAAAAGGCATGCTAACCTTCCAATGCATACTGTATGAAAAGGCATGCTAACCTTCCAATGCATACTGTATGAAAAGGCATGCTAACCTTCCAGTGCATACTGTATGAAAAGGCATGCTAACCTTCCAGTGCATACTGTATGAAAAGGCATGCTAACCTTCCAATGCATACTGTATGAAAAGGCATGCTAACCTTCCAATGCATACTGTATGAAAAGGCATGCTAACCTTCCAATGCATACTGTATGAAAAGGCATGCTAACCTTCCAATGCATACTGTATGAAAAGGCATGCTAACCTTCCAATGCATACTGTATGAAAAGGCATGCTAACCTTCCAATGCATACTGTATGAAAAGGCATGCTAACCTTCCAATGCATACTGTATGAAAAGGCATGCTAACCTTCCAATGCATACTGTATGAAAAGGCATGCTAACCTTCCAATGCATACTGTATGAAAAGGCATGCTAACCTTCCAATGCATACTGTATGAAAAGGCATGCTAACCTTCCAATGCATACTGTATGAAAAGGCATGCTAACCTTCCAGTGCATACTGTATGAAAAGGCATGCTAACCTTCCAGTGCATACTGTATGAAAAGGCATGCTAACCTTCCAATGCATACTGTATGAAAAGGCATGCTAACCTTCCAATGCATACTGTATGAAAAGGCATGCTAACCTTCCAATGCATACTGTATGAAAAGGCATGCTAACCTTCCAATGCATACTGTATGAAAAGGCATGCTAACCTTCCAATGCATACTGTATGAAAAGGCATGCTAACCTTCCAATGCATACTGTATGAAAAGGCATGCTAACCTTCCAATGCATACTGTATGAAAAGGCATGCTAACCTTCCAATGCATACTGTATGAAAAGGCATGCTAACCTTCCAATGCATACTGTATGAAAAGGCATGCTAACCTTCCAATGCATACTGTATGAAAAGGCATGCTAACCTTCCAATGCATACTGTATGAAAAGGCATGCTAACCTTCCAATGCATACTGTATGAAAAGGCATGCTAACCTTCCAATGCATACTGTATGAAAAGGCATGCTAACCTTCCAATGCATACTGTATGAAAAGGCATGCTAACCTTCCAGTGCTCACTGTATGAAAAGGCATGCTAACCTTCCAATGCATACTGTATGAAAAGGCATGCTAACCTTCCAATGCATACTGTATGAAAAGGCATGCTAACCTTCCAATGCATACTGTATGAAAAGGCATGCTAACCTTCCAATGCATACTGTATGAAAAGGCATGCTAACCTTCCAATGCATACTGTATGAAAAGGCATGCTAACCTTCCAATGCATACTGTATGAAAAGGCATGCTAACCTTCCAATGCATACTGTATGAAAAGGCATGCTAACCTTCCAATGCATACTGTATGAAAAGGCATGCTAACCTTCCGGCTTACTGTATGAAAAGGCATGCTAACCTTCCGGCTTACTGTATGAAAAGGCATGCTAACCTTCCGGTGCTTACTGTATGAAAAGGCATGCTAACCTTCCAATGCATACTGTATGAAAAGGCATGCTAACCTTCCGGCTTACTGTATGAAAAGGCATGCTAACCTTCCGGCTTACTGTATGAAAAGGCATGCTAACCTTCCAATGCATACTGTATGAAAAGGCATGCTAACCTTCCAATGCATACTGTATGAAAATGAATGCTAACCTTCCAATGCATACTGTATGAAAATGAATGCTAACCTTCCAATGCATACTGTATGAAAATGAATGCTAACCTTCCAATGCATACTGTATGAAAATGAATGCTAACCTTCCAATGCATACTGTATGAAAAGGCATGCTAACCTTCCAATGCATACTGTATGAAAAGGCATGCTAACCTTCCAATGCATACTGTATGAAAATGAATGCTAACCTTCCAATGCATACTTTATGAAAATGAATGCTAACCTTCCAATGCATACTGTATGAAAAGGCATGCTAACCTTCCAATGCATACTGTATGAAAAGGCATGCTAACCTTCCAATGCATACTGTATGAAAATGAATGCTAACCTTCCAATGCATACTGTATGAAAAGGCATGCTAACCTTCCAATGCATACTGTATGAAAATGAATGCTAACCTTCCAATGCATACTGTATGAAAATGAATGCTAACCTTCCAATGCATACTGTATGAAAAGGCATGCTAACCTTCCAATGCATACTGTATGAAAAGGCATGCTAACCTTCCAATGCATACTGTATGAAAAGGCATGCTAACCTTCCAATGCATACTGTATGAAAAGGCATGCTAACCTTCCAATGCATACTGTATGAAAATGAATGCCATAATTATATAGAAATAATGCAAAAATATCCATGGTGAAGGCGCAAGCAGGCTGCCCAACTTTCTTGCTAACCTGTGAAATACACAACATTTTCTGCTATAGTTAGCATGAAAATTTGCTTACTGTAAAGTAGTGCTATGAAATTGGTCTCTGATGATAGACTCAGTGGACTCAATTTCTGGGACTTGGGTTTCCCATGTAGTTGTGAAGGAAACAAAATCGTACACTGCATATAAATGGATGCCAATGTTCAACAAAGTGTAATACATGTACTTGCACACTTCCCATTAGCAATTATTAGAGGATAATGGTTTAAAGTGACTCTATTGCACTCTCTGAAGGTAGTAAAGGCACAGATTTCCAAGCAAAAATGCCTGTAGGCCGCCCACTTAATAGTTCCTTTTTGTGAAAAATGTTGTGTTTTAATACATAATTTTTCAACAAGGGGTACTGGACTGCTTAAAACTGTTAGTCAGTGGCTGACAGCCAAGTTTGAGGATTAATCAACAGTGACTAACAATGAGAGGTTTATGTTAAATGTTTGTTTATTTCTTCAAATTTTACATTTTAAGAGGAGAGGTTAGGAGGAGAGGATTAGAATGTTCTTTGTATTCTAAGACCTTCAAAAATCCATTGTAAACATGGATTGAAAGCATTTGTGTGACTGGTATTCAACTATTAATTTTGTGTGGCCTAAGCCAGTCCATTCTTTGGTTTACCTAAATTTTGTCTTAATATAGTCGTCAGCTACATGTACCTACTCATTTACTTTTTTGAATACAATACCCACACGTGCTATCTAGTTTAACAGTTTTTGTCTTAGATCTTCTTTGATTTCTTCTCTCTTTTTTTGTTTGTTGAGTATTAATGGTTTTTATAACTAAACATTTTTTTTTTTTTTACAAATTTTTTTCTTCTTCAATTTAAACTTGGCAGTATACACATCAGTCCTTTTAACTGCAGTCGTGCAGTTTTGTGCTGAATAATAATAACTCTAAATGAATTGGAAAAAATCCATGACACACCAATCCACCGATGAAACAGTTACTTGTTTACTTTAGTCCCAACTGAACTTGTTCAGTAGGCCTACAACTGGCAACTCGGTTTGAATCTAAATTTCCATAAATTATCAGTATGAAATGGGTCTAGGAAATACTCCATTTTTTCTCCCTCAAATCAGAGATGAGGGTCATTGACTACAGTGTACATGTGTCAAAACATGACCTGCACCACCCACCAGTGAAAAGGGGGAGACTATAGACCATGTTACCTTTGTTTACAGAGTGGTGATCTTGTACATTGTAATGCATTTCCTGACTGGCAAGATACTACACAGGATATATGGGAAAATTAAATTTTCACATAAATTCAAAATTTACAAAAGCAACAGCTGTACAGCTTTCAAGATGTCCCCCCATTCTTCATATCAAAAGTTGAGTAAAATCAGACAGTGCATTTTCCATAGAACATAAGATTTGTTGTATTCTTCCATTGAGCTGTGTACAAATGTGCCTGCAGGAAGTCCAGGCTCTGTGGCTCTTTTGTAAACATGTGATGTCACAGGTCACATGGTCTATAGCAGACTTGATATTTCAGACATGGTTTATCTTGTCAGAGAGCCAATTACAAAACCATTGTCATTGACACCAAACATCCTAGTCCTGAGACCCACACCAAGACAAAAAAAAACACACCAAGACGCTAGTTGCTACTGTCAGGGTATGAAGGCTGCCACCTGCAGATAAGAACAAGGACCCATGGCAGAGCTACATGTACCATGGAGGAAGAATTTCTTCCTCCATGCATGTACCAACTCTCCCTTATTCTGCAAAATGCTCCCTGAATCATTCTGCAATTTACGCAAATAGCAATAATTATCAGTATTTAATTAGGCCTACAAATGTATGTACCTTTGGGTTTGGAACCGCTCAATTGTTTTAATCCTAATAAATGTAGATATAGAGAAAGGACCCACATATTTTTTCTCCATGATTAAAATAGTACTGACCTGTGAAAATTTCATTTCAAAAGGTGATAGCGTTTTTGAGATATTTTATCACCGAAAATCTGGAGTGGTTATAAATGTCCGTGCATGAAGAATAATCTGTTACTGGAACACACACAATCAGAGAAAAGTTTCATGCTGAAAAGTTTCTCAGATTGAAATAGTTTTGAATCCCTCTCTGTAAACCACATTCCTTTGAAGGGAATCGTTTCTCAAAATGTTATACATTATCAACAGCTGCAGTGCTTCTTACCAAGTCAGTTTTTATGGTCATTAAGAGTAATTACCAAAGGTACCCTCCCTTGGGGAATTGATTATCAAGTTCATACCAGTATCAATCCTCCAATTCTCCCCCAAAATATATGAAATACACTTAAAGACAAGGAATTAGCATTTGAAGACCCCTCAAATAACTACTTCGTATTTTAATAGCCGCAATGGAAATTAAGTCAGAGAGTGTGCACAAAATCCTTCACATAAGATAAACCGTTTTACTTGTTGATTTGTCCAAAATATGTCAATTTTCAAAAATAATAACTAGAGGATGTAAAATTAATTTACTCTTTAAAAAAAGAAAATTTAAGTATTTTCCATTGTTTTAGCCAATTTATTCAGCAATATTTTCTACTTTTTGTAGTCAGAACTTGCAAATTTGCTTGTAAACTCATGTTTCTCATTTATAATTTTTTTTCTCACTAATGTTGCTGTCCCCTAAAGAAAATGCCCCCAACTTTTGACGAGACTACTGACCAAACACTCAGCAGTGGGTCTTGTACCATTATATCCCCTACATTTTTTCTCCCCAATGCTGGAGGGAAGAATGGACTTACAGTCTTCAAAGGCTCTGCAGAGATTGACTTTGGCTCTGGTGACCAAGGTTGCCTTAGGCTTGATGTATTTGTTTCTTAACTTTCCAGCGGGGGTGCCTGGAACACCTACATGTATGGCGTGGGGTTTGATTTCCTCCAAGACCATGTGTTAGGGAAGGGAAAAGAACTTGATCAAGATGATGAGGGACAAATAAAGAGTGAGAGAGTGATTTTGTAAAAGTACTTTTGTTAAACTTGAACAATTTGTTCAGAGACTGATTAATTTTTTTGGTGATGAAATTGTTTTACTCTCACTTTGATAAAGGTAAAATGTATACTTTTAAATGGAAATGGCTCAGAAATTTCTCATTGTGGCATGTCGTGGCCGAGAGGTTAATTTGATTATAAATCTATTAGGCCTAAATGTTTTTTGTGAAAAATTGAAAATATGTGAAAACATCAACTTATCAACATTTTTAACTTGTGAAAAAAATGTCTCTTTGCGAAAATGGTAGGTCGCTGTTAATGTACATTGACTTTAATTGGATTTACCCAAATATGTCGTGAAATTGGCAAACATTTCCTTGACAAAATGAAAAAACAATTAATTAATTAACACGATAGTGCTAATTTGTAGCTTATTTTAGAGCTGTTGAAATATTTTCCCATACTTCTGAAGAACCTCACCTCTAAAAAGCCCATGTACAACATTGGTCACTGTCTAAGTCCTGTATCTGCATTTTGTGTGATCTGAACATAAAACATGAAATAACAAAACCTTTGAAAGTTTAAACTCAATCTGTCATTATAGAAAATAGTGAAAACCCTATTATACATACAGGCCCCTATGATTTCACTCTTTTCAAACATCATATTTCGGATGACTAACTATGTATTACTAATTTCTCAAAAACTATGGCTTTTTAGGCCAGAATATTTCAAGGGAAGTTTCAACCATAAACGTTATAAGCCTACCATATTAGTTGGGCTATGTGCAAATCTGTGAACATTTATGTTTTCAATCTTACCAATGTTGTGCACACCCTTCAAAAACATTTTGGTGGTCCAATTTTTTATGACAACCAGCTGAATATGATTCATAATTATAAAATGAAACTTGACTTGTAAACAAAGTTAATGATAACAAGCTTAAGTTCGTGACAAAAATTTGCAGATGAGTTTTCCGGTAACCCACATTACAAGTAGCAGAAGTAGCGCAGTAGTGTATGATTTCCATCTGTTCTCTATCGTCCATGTTTTTTCTTTTTTCTTTTTTTCAATCGCCGACACAATGTCCGATTTTATGGTGCTGTATTAATTTGTAGTATCCCCTTCAGGGCCACGGAGGCCATGTGGGTTTAATTTACTAGTTTTAGTAAAACATTTGGAAATGTTACGACTGGTTTTTAAATTACATGAGTCAGTAGAAAGATTTCTCTATTTTATCTTCAAGTTTGGATACATCTTGCAAATATGGATTAGTAGTGCAATGTGATTTCTAATTGGCCCATTCACTTTGTGTTTGAACCCTGAATTATTAGTATGCATATTTAAAGTTAAAAGCAAAATTAAATTGTACACTGCAAATAAAGTTCGTTTAAAATAGAACCAGTATCCTGACTTCTGCAGAGTTTTATGCCAGACTGTTATTGGATGCCACAAAGACCATGGTCCTGGCCTCCATGCATGCCACATCAGAAATCTCCTGAAGACTTTAAGATCAGTGTAATCAGACTAAAAGTCATCCTTTCTTGTTACACAGTGAGGCGTTATTATTCAATTGAAAAACCCAAAAAAACTCTAGACCGCTGGAAGTCATGAGTTAACTGGCCCACACTAATATCACTGACCTCAAGCCTGTGGTCAAGTGTAAATTTTGAGCCCTGACTATTAGAGTTGAACCATACAGAAATTTAGCACAAATTTCCCAGTGTCCAGAGTCCCTTTAAACATCAATTTCCCTAGTTACTGTTTTTTATTCCCCTTCAGTTTTGTGATTCACCACTGGCATTTCTTCTTTCTTCTCTCTCCCTACAGTCCATTTCTTGGCCTTGAAAAGACAGGTTCAATTTGGGTGAATTTGTAAAGGAGCTTGAAATCCTGCAGAGCAAGGGAACTCTCAATGCATGTGCTTCAGTGACTAGAGACCAGTCCTGTCCAACCGAAACCCCAATCAGGTATGTGACCTTAATTATCAAGTTTGATTGTCTTGATGATTCTTTAATGTTGTGTTGTACCCAGAGGGAATTTCAAGGTGGCAAAATGCACAGTCTTTGCATGGAATGTGTTACTGAGCTATTAAATTTCTAAAAGATGTAAAATAATTCCATCAGGATATTTAAAAAAAGTACTTTTGTTTTACTCTTACCGTATGCACTTTATAAACAGTGCTTTCCCGAATCCTGAAGAAAAAAACAAAACTCTGAGGCATACTGTCTGCTCGGCAGTTTTCCAGTGTTTTCCCCCCACAGGAATTAGGGAAAGCTACCACACATTGGTGTAAAGGTAAAAACATACTTGAACAAATATAAAACTACTGACAGGGGTCTGTACGAAGAAGCAAAATAACATCAATTCAGTATTTCAATGGTGTGTCTTTTAATGTCTGGTGCTTTTGCAGTTTATTTTTGTCTCAGTAATTAGCCGTCCGAAGGTTCAACATTTTAAAACATCAGGCCATTAACTTTCTTTTTTTGCACGATTCACCCACATTAAGAGTTGTAGGAGGAGAGAGAGAGGGTCAGAGAATGCGTTTGACTTACATGTAGAAGGTCTTTAAAATGTTGATATTTCCACAGCAGAATCTATGGGGTGCCGTTTGTCAATTAATTGTTTTGCGTTTATTTGACATGTTTTTACCATGGTTTGTAACAATTAGATGTAAACCATATAAATTGCTGTCATTTTTTTGGTGGTTTACATACCATGAATATACAATCAAAGCTTATAAATTATGGTTTATAAGCCATGAAAATTGAACTCATCATAAAACATGGTTTATAAACCATGATTTGTAAACCATGAAAATGTATATAAGCACCTTCAAAACATGGTTTATGAACCATACAAATTATAGCATCATGGTTTAAAAATCATGGTTTATAAACCATGAAAAACTGAAGCCTCACAAACATGGTTTATAAACCATGGTTTATAAACCATGAAAACTGAGGCATCATAAAACATGGTTTATAAACCATGAAAATTTAAACACATTCAAAACATGGTTTAAAAACCATGAAAATTCTTGCATCATAAAACAGGGTTTATAAACCATGAAAAGTGAAACATGGAAACATCATAAAACATGGTTTATAAACCATGAAAATTATAGCACCATAAAACGTGGTTTAAAAATCATGGTTTATAAACCATGAAAAGTGAAGCTTCTTAAACATGGTTTATAAACCATGAAAATTACTGCATTACAAATCATGGTTTACAAATCATGGTTTATAAACCATGTTTTGTGAGGCTTCAGTTTGTCATGATTTATAAACCATGATTTGTGAACACACAGTTTTCATGGTTTATATAAACCATGAATTATGATGCCTCAATTTTCATGGTTTAATAACCATGTTTTAGGCCCCCCTATGATGCTTTAATTTTTATGGTTTATAAACCATGTTTTAAGAGGCTTCACTTTTCATGGTTTATAAACCATGATTTTTAAACCATGTTTATGGTGCTAATGTATGATTTTCATGGTTTTTATACCATGTTTTGAAGGTGTTTAAATTGTCATGGTTTATAAACCATGTTTTATGATGTCTCAGTTTTCATGGTTTATAAACCATGGTTTATAAACCATGATGCTAGAATTGTTATGGTTTATAAACCATGTTTTGAAGGTGCTTAAATTTTCATGGTTTACAAATCATGGTTTATAAACCATGTTTTATGATGAGTTCAATTTTCATGGTTTATAAACCATAATTTATAAGCTTTGATTGTATATTCATGGTATGTAAACCACCAAAAAAATGACAGCAATTTCTATGGTTTACAATGTACATCTATTCTGTTACAAACCATGGTAAAAACATGTCCAAAAAACGCTAAACAATTAATTGACAAACGGCGCCCCATAAGAATCAACAGGAAAAGAAAAACAGGGGGAAAAGAAGTAAAGGAAGATTTCGCATGTTAATCATGTTGATTGTGCTGGGGGGGGGGGGAACACACACAATGTTGATGTAGGCCTATTAAGTATCCCTTGGGTAGGGTCTTAAAAAGAAGTATATTGTCTGTAAGACCTTACAAATATTGAACAACTTGGGTGACCCCTAGGCCTATGCCAACTGCATGTTGCAAAACAACAGCAAGTTAGCCAAGGGTAAAGAGTTGCAACCACCATCAGGTGTATGAGGTTTTGTCAAAAGCTAATCACACATAAATTTCAACAACTGTTAAACTGGTTCATTTTTATTTATTTTATTCATCAAAAATGTTGTGCCAATTTCACCCTTGAGCACTAAATTCAAGCACAAAATGTTAAAATCTAACTTTACTATCACATGAACTTTAAACTACACTAATGTCACGGATACAGTGACAGGAAATTTGATTATAACTCACAATTTGTTTGTGGACCTCCTAACCTGGCTCACCACAATGACATTTAAACAACATCTTTGAGTTTTGAGTTTCAACATTTGAACCTTTGCATCAAGTGGCGTAGGGTATTATAAGTTTTCATTTGTTCAAGATTTCCTGTTCCAGCCATAAAACTTATCAAATAATAAACCACAAGGAAAACTGACTGGGTAAATTATAAATGTTTTTAATTTACCCGGTCAGTTTTCCTTGTGTTTTATTATTTGATACCTGATAATAAGTCGCATCCCCTTAAGGTGATCCCCTGGCTGCTGCTTCCAAGGTTGTATACTTGGGTGTGATCCCTGGCTACATGGCAGTTTATGGTTGATATTGACAAAATAGGGAGATGCCAACATAGGGCTAGATAGCTCAGTTGGTAGAGCACTGGCACATTAATTCGGAGGTTATTGGTTCAAATCATGCTCTGGTTCAATTCCCGCTCTAGTCAATTTTTCTTTGTCAACCCAAAAGCCATGAAACTTGTCGAACTTTAGTGGTTAAAAAACCCACACCATATTCTGCTTCCGGAAGTACTCAGCAAAATATCACTACAAAACGTTGATATGCAATTTCTAACCAATCCAGAAACAAGCTGATGCTATATTCACTACAATGCAAAGGTTTTCTATTTCTTTATATTATACATGTAGGCCCGACCTAAGAACATTATTGTGTGCGAGTCACTTTGATCGTAACGGTGTGAAACAAAAACAAAACCAAAACCATTCAATCACAATTTCAATCGGACCAATGCACAACAATAGCTTGAATATTCGGTAGACCTCCCCCTTCCATAAAAAATGATGTGTTCTATCAAATATTTGAGCCACATACCCACTGATAAACAAGGGTACAACTATTACAAGGCAAGGCTGGGCAAAATAGCACTGCTCTTATGAAGTATGTCATCACCTCCTGCTCTACAAGCAGCCAACTACTAAAACTCACCAAGTTCCACAAACTGGTATAATATTCTAAGTATTCAACCCTTTTCAGGTGTCACTACAGAAACCACATGGCAGACAGTTCACTGTTCCATCAAGAATCTGGTCAAGATTTTTAGTCCAGCACTTGATGACAGTTGGTTGGAGTGAGGATCTTTGCATATTATCATTGGGAATCAAGTGGAGACCCCCCCCCCCCCCCCCCTCATTGATGATAAACCCTGGGAGAGCTTCAACGGTACCCTGGGAGAGCTTCAATGGTACCCATGAGCAGAATCACTAGTAACACTGATGAGGGAGAAGTTCAACCTTAGCTTAATGACAGGTAGGTATGTATTAGTAGGGGCTCGAATCTTCAAGGAACATCCACAAGACTGCAGGGCTTGTAGCTAAAAATATTTACTGGACCAAAACCTTTTTTACAGCAAACATTTAGACTTTGAAGGAAATCACAAATTCGAGTAGAGTTTGAACCAGGCTTAAATATTGCAGGGCACAAATTTTACATTGGACCGCAAGCCCAGGCCAGTGATTTTAGTGTCGGGCCAGTAAACTCAAGACCTCACTGTGTAAAATTATAAACAAAAACAAATTATGCTCACATGTTGAATTTGGGTCTGCTTAATGACTTTCAATTCTGTTGAATAACGAATGAAAGACAGTATTGACACAAATCTTCTCTTTAATGCAAAGAAGAGTTGGGCTGTTTTTCAGCTGTGATGCAAGAAAAAATTCCCCTTTGTACTGAACTGGGCTGTATACATATTTATTATTCTCAGGTGTAATTTTGAGGTGATGGCCCTGTTTCCTTCTTTGTTTTTGTATTTCTTTTATTTTTAGCACTGTAGAACTGTGAAAAATAACATAAGTGTTCTTGGTTTTTGTATTGCAATTACAAGGTTGCAAACAATGGTGTTATGCCCAGGAATGGGAAAAGGGAAGAAGTACTATTGGGTGAATTGTCAGTTATTATTTAACTGGTGCATATGAGTTCAATGCCATGTCATTACATCAAATGTGTGCATTAAAAGCGCAGGGGTTTTGATACTTCTGGCTGCAAAGCTTGCATAAATTTTCTTTGTTATTTGACCCCCCAAAAAACTCATTCCATCATTCAAAAACACTTCTTTGACAGAAGTTGAATAATTCTGATAAAACATTTGTTCTATGCAAGATGTACATTTAAGCTATGTGAAAGGAAACTCCAAAAGTTGTTTTGTTTGTACATAATTCATCAAGAACAAAACAGTTTAATGCATTTCCCATGGGCTTGTCGCAACCGATGGAGCCAGTTTGCATGAAGTGGGTCTGAACTACAATAGAATGATGTCACACTTACACATGCAATAACAGGAAACCAAGGCTGAGATTAAAAACCAGTCCCCTGCCTAATATTATTTACTCTTATTAATTTCTGACATAGCTGTTTTATATTTTAGAACAATTCAAAAGTATGCTTAAGGTATAAATTGGTACAAACTTTAATCTGAGCACTAAATGTGATGACTGCCCTCATTAAACTGTTCATTTAAAGGGCCTATGCAATGCATTTTTTTATTAGTTAAAGTCATAAAGTGATCCTACCTGAACAAATATTTACCCATTAAACCTTTGGTTTCACCGCGTTTATGCCATTAAAAAAATAAAAACATATTTTAGGGGTGCCCAGCACGCCCCGCCCATTCCCTCATTATCATAAGAATGTGTGACGTAGACTAGGGAGATCGGCTCACTTCCTGGTTCTACGTGTTGTGCGTCACACGCATACTGTACCGTGTGAAGTTTCTAAAAGTTTCTTCAGTTTGTCGCTGCTTCATCAAAAAAATAGGGCATTTATTCAGAATGCCACCGACCTGTGTTGTTGCTGGTTGCAGCAACACCACTAAGGATGGTTTCTGTCTCCATCGTTTTCCCTCTGACCCAAAATTTCGAAGAATTTGGACGGCGAAAGTCAAGCTGACTCGGGCAAAGTGGTCAGGGCCAACCGAGCACTCGGTCATCTGTTCCGTGCATTTTGAGACATCGTCGTCGCCTCTCTCGACTCTGGCTCGTACATGTATGGCCGAACCCCTAGCTCCTCATTTCTTTCATAATCACTGTCAGCCTCACAACTTAAATCCGAAGAATTAGTCCCCGAAAATTCTTCATCTACTGCTGAAAATGATGAAGATTCGGCCATTTTCGTCTTTTTATATCACGTCCGTCGTAGTGATTGTTAATGTACAATGCGTTGTGTGTACTGTAGGAATTTCCGCGATCCGTGTGTGCATGTACACGTAGCGCATGCATCAGCTGCCACATTAGCATGGTACCCGCAACATATTCTTGGTACCAGACCATTCTGAATTGCTTATGAACTCTCCGCAGTCTACGTCACGAACAGCGCCCCCGCGCGGCGTAAAAAATAAGGAATTTAATTAATAAAAATAATTATTGCAAATTTTAAACATTTTACACTACTCACACAAATTTTTTATTTTTTTAATTGTATACAGAAAGTAAAAATAAACTACAAAAAATAAATTTCTAAATTGTGAAAAATAAGTATTGCATAGGCCCTTTAATTCAAGTGTTTTCAAATCACTGAGTTGTTAAAACGTATGTGTGAGTCCAAGTGTTCAAGCTGAGTTTTCTTTATTAATAAAACAAGATGAAGAGAGTGGGAAAGAAGAAGTGAAATGATAAAAATGAGAAAAGAAAAGGAAAACAAAATCTTTTCAGGTGACATCTCCATAAAATCTGCAGGAACCAATCCCAAAATTGCCTTCCGACAAACGCGATTCCAAAACAGAGTGGACAGAAGATAATTCTGTTATTGTAAGAGGTCTGCAATGATGCAGTTTTCTGATGACACCAATTGACAGTGGTGGCTCCATTGGGGGATGTGGGGAGACTGAATCTTCCATCAGTAGTAAGGATCAGTAATGATGAATCCAATGGAACAGCCATTTGTCATGGCCCTGCAGGCAGGCGTGTTTACAAACTATGACACATGGCCTAAAGGTGCTCGGATTTACATATGATGTACAAACTAGATTTGTAGGTTGTGTGATGAGGTTTTGTTTATCAAGTTATAAACCACAATGGAAACTGACTGCGTAATTTTGTTAATGATGTGGGGTTGAAGTAAGAAAAGTTGTCTGGAGGGGGGTTTGAACCAACGACCTCCGGTTTAACGTGCCCGCGCTTTACCAACTGAGCTATAACTAGCCCTATATTGGCGGTCTCCCTATTTTGTCGAAATCGTGTTTAATCTTAATATTTTTTGGCACAGACATACATAGTAGGCTTTTGCTGTTTTTTCTGAATTGACATAATAATAATAATAATAATAATAACTAGTTCTTATATAGCGCATTTCACAATAATGTATCAATGCGCTTTACATTAGTGCCCTGGTCATTGGGCCAATAACATTCCTTTAATCTTTCTCAGCTCCCTGGGGAGTATACAGCCCGGGCTGCCGTGATGGCGCTCCGAAGGCTTTTTCAAACACAATATCAACCTCTACCCTTGCAGGTACCCATTTATACCCCTGGGTGAAGAGAAGCAATTATAGCAAAGTGTCTTGCTCAAGGACACAAGCGTCATGACTGGGACTCGAACCCACACCCCGATGACTAAACCACCAGAACTTGAATCCGATGCTCTTAACCACTCGGCCATGACACTCTACATAGCGGTTGGAATTGTGAAAATAGCTATAAACTATTATATTGGATTCCATCATGTTGACTGAAAAAAGGCGGTCACATGACTGGGGGATTAAATCACTACGCTGAATGAAGATGTCATGATGACATCAAAAGTTAAGTTGCTGCACAACCATCCTAAAAGAATCTTAACAATTTTCTTATTTGACTTTATATGATTGTATTTTGGGGGGTTTCGGCTATCCGCCGAAACCACCTTTGTTTTCGTCGAGATTTTTTTTTTTTTCCTTTTTCTTCTTTCCGAAAATGCTCATAGCATTAACACGTGAAATTCTGTGATCGCTTGATCTAAGAAACTACAGCACAATAACACAAATAATACATCAAACGAAAGCCTGTGCCCTAACTTAGATCAAGAAGCAGTTGTTTTGAGTGTTTTTTGTTTCTTTCTTGACGATTTTACCGATTTAAAAACGTATTTTGAGTATATTTTTGTGTGCGTACATGGCACGTAAAACCCGCTGTACATAACATACGGCCATCCATCCACGTATCCACACACACAGCCAACGTGTAAGGCATACAATGCGTCGTTCGGTGGGTTCATTGCTTCGCTATGGTTATCTAAGGCCAAACAAAATAAATTTTGTGTTTTCGGTAACCCGACCGACCTGGATTATTGCGGCTAAGTTGCTGACCTCAAATCTTTTTAAAAACTTTTTTGTAAGTCGGTTAAAGAATTCCCTAGACACGAACAATTCTGTTTCATGTTAAAAAAAACTCTAAATAATTCAACGGCCGATTCAGATCCGGAGTTGGCAATTTCTAAAAATGTTACTGCATCGCTGCAACAAAAACAAATTAGAAACATATCGTTATTGCACATCAGTAGACTTGATTTCAAGTCTGAGATCGCGGTTATTTTTCTACATTAGCCACGCAAAATTTCACCGCAGATTGGCTATCACACGTTCTATCGTAGGTTCAAGATGGAGGTTTATCCACAAGAGGGCGCTGTTTCAGGCAAAAATGTATCGGCCATCAGTTAGACTTAAACCGGACGACGATCACAGACTTGGAACCAAGTCTAGCTTATCACGTGATCGTGTACTTCTCTGCTCCAGGCACAGAAACAAAACGTCAGCCATTTTGTTTTCGCTTTGGCGACAAAATTTTGAAAGTTTACGGTTGATTTTATACCTTTATGGGTGTCAATCAACGTGTGTGTTCATATTATAGAGCAGGGGTAAGCTGGTTTGTGTATGGTTGTTGATTAAAGGCATGGAAAAAATGCAATTTGGGTGAAAACACCGTAAAGAATGTGCCGTGAGTGTACAACATGTATTCATTTGCTACATCATATTTTCATAGGCTCAACGGTTACGATCTCGTAACTTATTACAGTCTCATTTCTGATATTTTTCTAGTATTAACAAAAATATCTTAATAAAGAACACATTTATAACATATGAAAAAACCAACGTTTTGTCACTTTTTTAAAAGTTCAAATTCAAAGCCCGTTTTTCATTTTCAATGGGCTGATTCCGCAAAATCCGTCTGTTCAGTTCCGCTTTAATCGTGGACAATCATGCCCTAAAAATATTCCATGATACTTTGTCAATTTTTAATTAGCTGTTTCGCAGCAAGCGCAGCGAAACAGCTATTGTTTTTGTTAGAGTTTTTGTTTTTATTTTTTTAATTTGTCTGTTTCAGACTTCCGGAAGTCATTGAAATAACGCACAATTCGTTCTAAGCGGCCTTTTGCATAGGTCCTAAAGAGCAATTGCGCTGAAACTTTCAGTGATGAAAGGCATTGGTGCAAGGAAGGTCCTAAAAAAAATTCGTCATGATGACGTCATCACCTGTCACGTGACGTCATCTTAAAGGTATCAAATCAGCCACAAGAGACCGTAGGATTCTGTTTGCAGGATTGGGTAGGGATTATTTAGGGCTTCATTTTATTCAGTGTGCGTGACCTCACTTGACCTCTACTTCCGGTCGAAACCGGAAGTGCCCTCGTAATTCAAAAGTGACAAAAGTTATGAAGTTGCTTTTAACGATGTTAGTGTGCGGCTAAGATGTACTTTCAAAAAAAAATACCAATGACGTAATAATATTAAAGAGCGCCCTCTAGCGGCAGTTGGAAAACTGTTCAAAATGCACTTTGAGAAGATGTGTGTGGCGAAGTTTTTTGTAATCGCTTCAAAATTGATACACATGATAAACGTATGTGTGAAGTTTTAGATTGATTACGTCATCAGGGGTCGCGTGACGTGACATTAAAGGTGCACTATTTGAAGTCGTATATCTCCAAAAGTATAGGTCTGATTGCATTGAAACTTGGCAAGTCGTTAGATAATGGCAAGTTCCTGGTAAACTGTTAATGACGTCATGATGACGTCATCACACGATTTGTTATGATTTTTTCATTTTTTGCCCCTTTAAGTCAGAAATTGCTAACGGAACTTGCTTTAATCCAAATTCTTTTTTAAACAGGCTTGATATGTCATAACTGATTCCAAAAATAATTGACATCATCATGACGTCATCATGACGTCAGGTTATATTATCTTAAAGGTACAGTTTTACAAGATGAATTCTCACAAGGCATTCAATATTGTATTTATTAACTTGATTATGTACACACAACAAACTTTCATATTCACTTGAGTAATTTGAAAATATTATTAGCGAAACAGCTTTGCATTTGTTCACAAATGCAATTAAGCTCTAGTTTTTAATTATTTTTCAAATGTGATCTTCATTCTTGACAATTGTGAATCCAAAACCCCAGTATTTGTTCGTAACAAATTCATGTCTAGTTTATTATTGAAATGTCAAACTACAATGTCTTGGATCCCAGTATTTGTGAGTAAATAAACCAGTCTCAATAATCATGAAAAACCTTAGGTGCAACTTATAATAGAATCTAGACTTTGAAATTTATCGGGTCATAACTAGGTGTTAAATGTAAGTTGATTACAACAGTTCAATTCCAACAGACTCGATCTATAAGTCTTAAAATGGTCTTTAACCATAAAGTGGCCTAAAGCTGGACTCTGAATTGCCTGTACTCCACTGATGCCCTTCAGAGTTGTTTTTATTATGGGGCAGGTATTGTAGTGAATACATGTACCACTGAAATACCTGAGCAACAGTAGGTCAGGTGAGGGCATCCAAAAAAGTAACTGGCACCCAAATATTGTCACTAAGGTGTCACTGTTGTTGGCTGGCTGGGTTGGTTCTGAGGCCAGGGAGAGCACAGGGGGGTCCCTGGTAGGGCTCATTGGAGGTACATCAAGCATGAAATTGTGGAACAGTGAACACACCAGGAAATGAAGCCATGGGGAACAATTTTAGAGACTTTTGAAGTTATGTTGTAACTGTGTGAGTTTTCATGGATTGTATACAAGCGTGATATAAGAAAGATCAGGCTGGATTTAATTTTGATTGTAAAATGTGTTATGTGACCCATGGATGACCCAGTCGTCAACCTTGCCTGCACATATTCATAATATTTATTCATTATTTTTTTCACTTCATGCAATAGTTGTGGATCAGTGATGACTGATGATCGCAATCGTAATAAATTGGTTACACCATGGAATTCCGTACCTTCATGGTAACATACTAGATTCTCTCTTTTTAGTTACTTGTGAAAATGTTCAACAACCCAAAGAAATAAAAACCACTACTGTTTGTAGTCTGTTTGTATAGTTTGTAATAGTAATATTAATATTACAAGCCCAATTCCATCCTTGGTTACTCTCATCAACAAACAATTTTTTTTTTTTTTAATGCTGATGTCCTTGTTTCGGATGCTAAAGGGAATTGCCTGATGTTCCTCTGTGACCTGTCTGTGACTTGTCTTTTTTTAAACTCTAATTTGTTTTTATCCGAGTGCAATTTATCCTGATCTATGTAGTGAGAGTACTGGACTTAGTTTTGTCTCTTTGTGTAATTCCGGGCCATTTGCCCTTTTATTCTTTGGTTTTATTTTTCTTATGTGCTTTTTGTCGTTTTTTGCTTTTTTATTGTTTTAATTAACTACAAATTTGTACATAAGACCATAATTCAGTATTTATACTGCGAATGTCTTTTACCCAGTAATGATGAAATAAATAAACCATTAATAATAATAATAATAATTACTACTGATAATTGAGCAATTTATTTCTTTGGTCAAAATGATGTGGATGAATTAACTAGAGCAGGATTTGAACCTGTGACCTCCGGATTAATGTGCCAGCGTTCAACCAACTGAGCCATCTATCCCTTATGTTGGTGGTCGCCCTTTTTTGTCAATATCTTTGTTCTTGGGTAACAATCAGAAGCCATCATTCAACCTGTACCGGCTGTAGAACCAGTGATCCCACCCAAGTTTACGATACAACCTCGGGAATTCGGAAGCGGCAGGAGAAGGATCACTGTAACCGGATGCAATTTTTTATTTTATTAACTTAAGTTTTATTATCTTAAAATATAAAAAATTGATATGTAAGTGAATGTTCAGCAATTTTTAATGATTTATAAGTTTACATTAAAGGTCAAAACTGATATTACTAACCGCTGAGAATTTAACTGAGAATTGAACGCAGGTTGTAATGGATCCAGCCATATTAAGGTGTTTTTGTGCAAGTAAGCATTCATTTTATTCTGTTGTTAATCCTTGGCTGAAAGAAGTGAAACAATCCACAGGGAGTTGTCCGCTTCTAAGTAACGGCATCGATGTGATAATGGAAGTTCACTAAAAAACAAAGAAAAACTGAAACAGGTTATGTAGAACCGATTAAGTGAAGGATTGCTTGTTATTCTTCTTTTGATTAACCCTTAAGAAACTCACTGCTCTCTGCCTCTGGGCAGGATGAGTAAATTGTGATATACTCTGATCACGTTGGACAGCTTTTATCATTTGAGTGGTTTCTTTATTTCCCTGGTGGATTATCCGAATCTCTGAGTTGCTTAAAGAGAATGTGATTCAATGTCTCACATAAAAGGATAAGGTCAATTTGTTACTTGGGTAAAAAATTGTAAATTCCAATATAAATACATGTTACACTAAAAGCAAGTGTTTAAAAAATGGTCATGTCAGGGCCAAACTGTTGTATCTGCTAAAACAGCACTTACGTTACGCACAAATTTGGAATTGTCAAAACGTTGTTCTTTCACTGCATCAAATTTATGGCTTCAACTGTTGCTATGGCCAGATCGCTGAGAAGACCTAATACATTGTCACTGCTGCCCAATGACCATGGACCATAGTCGTTTGATTCGGATATGGTCTAGGATTCCAAACTGTACACCTCAGGCATGATATTCTTAGTTACTACTTTAGTCTGATTTTCGATTTGTTTGCCATTGGAAACATCTGAAAAACTGTGGTTAAATAGCCTGAAATGTGTCTTAATGCCCATGTAGGTCAGCCCTTGTACTTGATTAAGTATAGTTCTACTTTTGTCCAAGGACCAAATATACTGAATACCTGACACTTAATAAGTAACTTAACTTGCAAATGAATCAGCTCAACATTCCTAATACCAGATTACCCGATAGCAAAAAGCTTTTTCACATTTGGCCGCTGCTCTCTGGAACAATCTTCCAGTTAACATTCACACTTCTACTTCTGTTGTAACTTTTAAGTTAAGGCTGTGTCTGTATTGGCAGCTACGGCTATGGCTGTTGCTAAGGTTATTGCTATGGGCATCCTTTGCCTCAATGCATGTGACAATTAAGCCGTGTAGCCACAGACACTAATTCAGATACGGCTTAACAGTCACCCGAACACCCCAACCCCTTCCCCTTCGTCAACACCAACACCATGAACAAGTTCCATAAACATGTACACCATGAGTTAAACACAAATGCCTTTACATTATGTAGAGAATAATATATGCTTTAAAGATGTCAGTTTCACGGAAAAGTTGCCGTTCAAATTACAAACTTGTATGTTGTTTAAAAGGTTGATAATATTTGCTGTTTGACTTGGAATTTTCTTTTTAGATGTCAGAAGTAGAATACCAATCCTTTATCCATAAACCTCCATGCTTGTTTATATATCCGGTCTTCCTTTGTGTCATCTACTCCCAGTATCACCCATCCAATGTTTGCATTTCCCAACCACAAACTTACCCCTAGTCTACCAAACACAATACTCTACAATTCTCTTTACTTTCCTGCAGCCACCGTCTTCAACCACAAAAAACCTTACCAGCCTTGCCAATAGAGAAAACTCCCAAATATCAACATTTCATTCACAAATTATCACCTTCACAGAGACACCACTGATCGAGACAGGTCTCTCTCCCTTTTTTTTCTTTCAAGATTGGCGAATGTTTCTCATGCTCCATTCTTGTATTGAAGCTGAAGTAATGTTTTATTGAAAGGCACACCATTGGGTTCATTTTAGTTGATAGTGAAATTATTGATTCCACCTCAGGTATGAGGTAAATTAGTTCTCCATATTATTCACAGTAGAAGAGCTTTCAGTTGAATTGCTGAAATATGTCAAATCGTCTGCTTATCTGCAATGCTGGCTTACTTTAACTTTGTATTCATATTTATTCATTTTTTGTTAATAAATTATTGGTTATTTATTAATTTTTTATTTATTTAGGCCTATTTATTTATTTATTTATTTATTTATTTATTTATTTATTTATTAGTTGTTATTTATTTATTCTTTGGGGGGAGGCTGCGGAAAGTCAAATAACATGTCACCATCGATTATGTTTAAATGTCATTGTTATATTTGTAATTTCTACGTTTGTCATTATTACAGTTGTCATGATTGCTGTATTCATTATTTAGTCATTAGCTTTGTTTTCTCGAGGTTGAAATTATGTATTTTATTCCTGAGTAGAGAAATTTTTTTTACCCATAGTGATTCTCAATAGGCTTACTGTGCATCTTTTAGACCTCTCGTCAAGCTGTCTTTAATTTGTTTGCAATCATTTAATGGGACCAGAATACTTCTTCATTCATCCTTGATTTGTTTTCACCTATTTACATGTGCGAGTATATGAACAAAAGCAAAAAACAAAACAAACAACATATCAAAAGCTTTCCTGAACCCTGATAGTGATATAAAAGCCTATTAATTACTGAAGTAAATTTGTATTCCTAAGTGACATGTTTTTAAAATTGAGTTTGCATGCTGAACTGTGTTGTGTCTTCAGACTTGACCACTTTCTATAAAGATAAAAAGATATTCACTTTTTGAAGTCAAACTTGTTTGTTTCAGTTTTGTTGTGTTGTTCATGGACATGATAATCAACAAACCACTCCTAGTCAGTGAATTCATTGTGGGTGTTGTCTTTGTGTGACGAATGTTCAGAAGTGTCATCAGGGACTAACTCGTTCTACTTGATCTTCCTCTGAATTCTCAGGATGATCTGAAACCTGGAGCTGTTTAGTGACTAATATTGTTTCGTTTACCTGGGGCCTGTCCTTTTGTTTACTGCTTATTCATAGGGGGGGGGGGGCGGGGGGCTTAACCTTTACTTCAGCAGGGGTTATATATAGACAATAGAACATATTTTAAACCAAAAGGTCTGAATGTTGCTGTTTTGTTGCCAGTCCTGAAGCCAAACTTCCTTTCCTGTGTTGACTTTACCTCATCAGTTGATTCCTTTCCAATATTCCCATAAGCTTATTTGTTCCCCTGACTGGGTTTCTTAGGTTTGATTGGAGACTGTCTATATAGAGAAGTTATGACCCGGGGCAATAAGGCAATGGTCCGGGGCATGGAGGAAAACTCCTAGTTGGGGCATCCATGAAGTATCACGGGTGTATTTTACAACATGATTGCCCTACATGATACCGATGTATACTGTATAGTAGGTGCTGCAGTGCTTCCTGAGTGAGAGTCCAGGGGAGACTATAATTCCACAGGCACCTTGGTAGGTGGAATTCAAACCATGAAGCCCAAATGCAATAATTACAGCTTAAGTTCAGTATGTCTTCTAAGAAATAGAAGTAACATTCCCAAAACATACACCAAAGTTCAGACATGCTACTCTCACTCCAGCTGGTCAGCTGATTTTCTCTCTTTTTTCTCTTTGTTTTTTGCATAGAAAACTGAAAAACACTGTGCAAATAGATTATGTGAGGGGCTGTTGCCACTGTTTTAGCAAAAACAAAGTTGCACAAAAGTCTGAAAGCTCTAGTGGACAGAACTAAGACATCTGCTTTAGAATGTAGGATTCCTGCATTTCAATCCCACCTGAGTGGCATGATTGTGATTTTTTTTCCACACGACTCAGGAAAGTATAGATTGCTTATCTCACATCAGAGTAGTGTAGGGTAAAACAAAAGTACACACACAAAGCTGTTGAAACAAACTCTTTAGTAATACCATTACCAATAGTCAGTGTTTCAGTTGTTTTGGACTTCCTTATCATCAAATCTTATACCATTGAGGAAAGCTCATACTTGTCATCACCAGGGCTTGAAGAATTCAGATGGGATTATCCACAAGACTGCAGGGCATGTAGCTCAATAGACAATTTGTTACAATACAAGACAGAATCATTTGATGAGAAAAAAACTTTTTACTCAGTGTCATAATTACTGTTTCTTTTTGATCCTATGGGAAATACTTTCATACTCAACAGAATTGAAAGATATTTATCAGACTCAAAGTCAACTTTCAAACATTGTTACATGTAAATTAGAAAGATTAGGTGAGGTATTATTATTTGACTGGCCCAATGTTAACAATACAGGCCTGGATTGGGCCTGCAGTCCAGTGTAAATTTCAAGCCCTTATCACAAACTGACTGTAATCTTTATGATGCATGCAGTCAGTGTCTCTTACCCATGTGTGTACATTCTCTATAAACCTCAGTTGTTCAACATCAGAAAGGTTCTTTTCATATACCACCAAAAGGCTAAGCTTTTGTTGCTCAATTGGGCAGGTTTGTAAAGACCCCAGCTACCATGAAAAGATTGCTTAAGTGGTGCTATTAAGCCACCCTGTGCACTGTTGTGATGGGGGATTAGGAGGCTACATTACACCAATCATGGTTTATTGTTGGGTGGGATTGTGGGTTATTATCACTGTATATTATTAATGCTTAACATTGGGATATCTTGCCTGAGGTGGTCTTGATCAGGGCCAAACTCTGGGATCAAAACATGGAGATATGTTGAGTTCTTTGATGATTCGCAGGATGTTTCTGGGATGTGGTAACTTTGGATTGGATCATGAGCAACAAGAAGGTGAGGTTCTGTTTATGGTCTCCAGAATCTTTTTGGAGACTGTTGACAGTGTATGTAAACCCATGGGAGAGGAATGGGAAACTTCAGGGATTTTGTTTATGAAGTGTTTCATTGAGTCAAGAGCTTGCAATTAGGCAATTTTCAGGGAATTGGAGCTTGTTAATGTTAGATGCGATCAACTGCACTACCTGCAAAAGGAACTCTTCGTCAGCAGTCAGCACAGTATTGTTTTTCCGACAGTATATCCATGGATGAGTTCATTTCTTTCCTCTATAAGGAAATTTTCAGTGAAAATTGTTGGATTGAGTGGAACTGTTTGCCTAATAAATCACCCATGCATGGCTTTTTCAAAAAGCTTGTTTAGGATGAAAATTCAACATTTATTAAACATATTTAAGGCAATTTCACACAGGGCAATTTTTTCAGGCAACTGGGAGGCAACCACTGTACTGTACGCACAATGAACACATTTAGGCAGCACAAGATACATTCTTCAAGCTGTAACTTAATATCCCCAGGAAAATAATGAGAAAACTGAAATGTGAATTGTTCGAGATTGCCTGGAACTGGTTGACTGTAAATTGCCTCATGTGACACATGGGCTTTAGGATGCTGTACAAATGTTCACAGTTTCCCCACAAGACTTAAGACCTAGTTCTGATTGTTACACATGTAATCATGTGGTACACCACTTGTACCATGAATGAGTGTACCAACTAATTTTCCCTGTTTCATGTGGTAAACAGGTATAACAGCTACAGTACTACTGTATAGGGGACCAGGCATCATAGTCTCCATAATGTCCTGGTCATTGCCTTGGTGCTCTTTCATTTCCCCCATTTTCCTCTAGGTGCCCGTTTTCAATGAAAGATGCCTTGCCCTTACAAGAACAAAGTTTCAGGGCTGGGGAACAGTCAATAAAATGAGTCTAACACTACAGACATGCGCTTGACAACATTTTCTTTTCAAATAGAAACTGCTCCATTGTATGATAAAGTCACAGACTTTTAACCAATCACTTACGATGGTACCCTGCAGTCATTCCCACTCACCTTCGGAATATTTTTAGTAAGGAATGTGAATGAAAGAAATATTGATGGGTTTCCCATGTTTTTTCCTTGAAGATATAATTTCACTGTCAGCATGCCACCAATCAGAAGAAAAAAGATAGAGCTAAAAATAAATCTGTCCATTGCATTTTGGTTCAAAATCAATCACCACCTTGAAAAGGATCACTGTATTTAATCCATAATTATATTAAATACAGATCATCATTTTTTCCTTTGTGAACTCCTCTTTTTCTTCCACTTTCGTTCTCTTTTCTCAGTAACTCTTACATTTTAGGGTCTTGTACAATGGGCGCCTTTTTCAGAATATTAAAGCAACTTATTAAATATCTTAAAGCAAATAGGCCTTCAGGGTATAAAGATTGTCATTACCTTGGAATGTTTTTGCCTGAACGCTACCACGATATAGTCTTTGAGAAATTATTAAAACAATTATTTTTGTTTCACTAGTCCAAAATCCGATTTGTGAAAACTGGTCTTTGACAATTGCTAAAGTAAGTTACATTTTAATATTGTAAGTTTTTTAAAGTCACATGTAGAAATACATACACAAGTTTAAGGGTGTGAATAACATTGGTAAGAGTGAAAATAAGAATGTTCACAGATTTACACATACAGGGTTTGAAAATGGTCAAGGTAGAAAACTTTCCTGGAAACATTTTTGCTGGAATGAAATGTGTAAATTTGATCTCACAGTCAAAAATCCGATGATTGAAAACAGTGATAGGTTTTTCACTAAACATGAACATTTTGAAAACCTTTTTTCCCGGACAACCACTTAGAGGGCACAACCCCATCTTATTTTAATTGAAAGTCTAAACTCAGCATAAATAAAAACCAAATCATTCTTGAACTTCATCGTGCAGATTGACAGAAAGAAGTTTCAAGTTTCTTGTCGGTGACCATGGGATGGGTGTGACTGGCAGCTCATTTTGTCTGTCTAGTCACAAATATGTTCCAACCACATCACATCCAATAACTTTTCAAGGGGGAAAAAAATAAAAATTAATTGAAGAATTTCTCACAGTCTCTGATCCCTGTCTCAGATTTTTCCACCATCTTGATCCATCTGGTATTCCTATGTCTCAGTAATGAGTATTCCATATGGGAGTCTTATCATGTCTTATAAAGCCTCATCAACGATGCTAGTCTCTACTATTGCTCTTGGCAAATCGGCCACAAAGGACCCGACGGCTTGCCAAACACCGATAGGGGCTCTTGGCCTGTTAAATCCGTACCAGTGACACACGTTGACTCCTTTTGCCACAGTTATTGAGCAAAAGTATTAAAGGGACCATACACTGTATGGTAACAATATAATTATTCAGAATTATCATTTTAATTATTTATTATAAGTTGGTATCGTTTACTCGGGCACAACATCAAATACAAAAACATTCATGGCAAGGTTGACATGGGGAAACTTAGCAAGTGGCTCCAAAAGCCACCAAAGAAAAAGTAAATCCACTTGCTCACAATTTGTGTTTTGGTGTAAATCACAATGGGCTTTTTGGATCCTACCATGGTTCAAAATTCACACAGATTTGTGTCAGAAGTGAAGCCGACTGATGTGGCCATTATTTGAAAGTATTACAAACTTGATTTTTAGTTGGTGTATTGCTCTGGTATAAAGACTATTATGTTTGACTTTTATGCCAAGGGGAAAAATATTGAAATTTTCTTCTTTTCTGGACCTGTCTTACACTAGACTGTTATAGTGTTTTAGTATTTGCTATGGAGATTGAAGACAATAGGAACAGTAGGTCTCCACAGGGGAATTCTAAAGAGAGGAATGTTTCCATACAGGGAATTTTGTGTACTAAGTCTATGGAAGGATGTTAAGTATATAGGGACAAAGGAAAGAACACAAGAAGCCTCCACAGGGATGCAATCATATAGGAATGTGTGCTCTTATTTGTAAGAAAAGGAAAATGGACTCTTTCATATTTGTATGACCAAAAGAAATGACCTAAAATTTATTAGTTTGCCCTTTTTATAAGTATAAACATAACCATGATGCTTTAAATTATGTTTTTTGACAATTTTTGCAGGAAAATGCATTTAGTTTTACAAACGATGAATTTCTTGAAAGCTGAACTCAGTGTTGTATGCTTACTTTAACCCTTTCAGCCCCAACGGCGACTATAGTCGCCCGTGCACTATACCCCACTCGAGCCCCAACGGCGACTATAGTCGCCCGTGCACTATACCCCGCTTGATCCCCAACGGCGACTATAGTCGCCGCGCGCATATCGTCTTTTTCGAGATGCAGTAATATTTTTATTTGTCGCCCTCTGTAGTTGAATTTAGTATAGCCAGAAAGTTCGTTGACTCCTCTTTCGACTGGTGCATTATTCAATAGGGGTTGCCATTGCTATTTTTCGAGAAAACGACGCGCGAAAAAAAAAAAGCCTTCCGAACAAACCCAGATTTACTTCCGAAATTTCAGCAAAATGAGTGATCGAAATGCCGATTTACTTCGGGAGTTGTTTGCAGACAGTGATTCTGATATGGAATTATCTAGTTCTTCTGAAGAATCTGGTGTAAGTAGTGAGGATTCTTCAACTTCAGACGATGAAAATGCTGCTGGTCCGAGCGGCGTGACTGCTAATCATGGGCGCAGGCAGACCGGTCCGAGGGCTACCGTTGCCGGTGCTGCTCGTCGTGATTTGAGCTCTCGTGTAAAAACCAAAACTCAAATCAAGATATATTCGATATCATAAAAATCACCACATTGTAGCCATGAAATAGCATGCACAAAGTTTTTTGATGCAATAATTAGTTTGTGCAGAAAAACAAGTTTGAAAAACACGTTTAGTTCAAGCTGCAACTTTTCAGTCCTCTAGAAAAAAAACTTGGGCCACAGGAACTCCGTGTGCGTAAACAATGTGGTCACCACAGGATGCATGTAATAAACAATGTGGGGCTGAAAGGGTTAAAGGAACAGGAAATTCAGTAATTACATGTACCTGTACAGGACTAGTCAGCAAATTAAATGATTAATTAATTTGAATGCATTAGTAATGATACTCATTATGGTCTGCAGCAGTTAAACAGCGCCCTCTATTCTTGAAACAAGCACATGTACAACCTTTTACAAATGTCAAGAAGTGCTTTTTTCTACAGGTAAACAATATAAACAGCAACATTCTTGATCTGAATTAATGTACGCATCTCTGTATATTAAGGACAGCAACCTTCATTCTTAATGATCAGAATTAATGTACGCATCTCTGTAAAGGACAGCAACCTTCAATCTTAATGATCTGAATTAATGTATGCATCTCTGTATAAAGGACAGCAACCTTCATTCTTAATGATCAGAATTAATGTATGCACACTGCTGAAAGTTATTGGTTTAGTAAAGTTGTTGCTGCTTTTTCAGTCACATATGGGTGTAGGGGTGAAAAAACCCCAAAATATTTAACTTTATCCGTGATGTAATTGTCACATAAAATAAGTTTTAAAGTGAGTTATTCATTTTTGAATAGCTTTCTAAGTAAAAGGTTGTGAAAGTAATTTGGCCATTCCAAATTTAAAGAGAGCAGACATCAATCTTGATTTATAAACCTTTTTTTAATGTGATATAAAAATCACAAAAGTTCACACTTGTGAAAACTATCCTGCTTTGAAAAATTCATGGTCGATTCCAATCACCCCTTTAGGACAATTGCCTTGCTCTGGGAATGCTGGGCCCTCTATGGTATGCAAGCGACAATGTTCTTTTAAGCCCTGTCAACATTTCACCATCTTGGCTTTAGGGTTATAAAAATAGCTGTGCAATTGACGGCAACGCCAGAAGTGAAAATTGTCATCAGTTGCAATCCATAAAGACCTCGTCCACTTGACGTATGAGTCTTCATAAGAAAACAATTAAACTTGGAGAGACCATGGGGACTTTGTCATTCAGCATCGATTCCCGCCACCTCGTTTTGATTCACATTTTGTTGGGTACTGGCCAATCGGCATCAGTCTAGATTACATCTGTTCTTTGGACATTCAGGAAATTTACAAGACATTTTTAATGCAATTAGAAATTGTTATTAATAGGTGTATTTCTTTTACGGATGATCCCTTCAATTTTGTTGACACAAAGCCTAGTTATAAGAAAATGAAGAAGATGCATCCGTGCCTAGGATTTCAGTTACCTCTGGTCTCCTGGGCCAAATATTATGGCTTCATTTTTTTGCTGAGAATTATGCGTTTATGGCCACAAGTTTCCACTTACAGAGTCAGTTCCAAATGTCTCTGCTAACTGTGGAAGCGAAGGATGCTTAGTAACTAGAAGTATACAAAAGGATAGGCAAAGCTTCCTCTGAAATGTTCTTATGTTATGAGTGTGGAATATTCTGCTTCCGTAATTGCCAAAATATAAGCAGACCCATGAATCTGGATGTGGTGCCCCTTCAAAATGTTGCTCTGTATATGTCTGTGATGATGAAATTCTCAATGTTTAGTTTACGCAAAAATTAAGTAATAAACCACAAGGTAAACTGACTGGGTAAATTTTTAATAATTTGGAATTGAACAAAGAAATTAATATTGACAAAATAGGGAGACTGCCAACTTACGTCTAGCTCAGTTGTTAGAGCAACGGCATGTTAATCCAGAGATCGCAGGTACAAGTCTCTCACTCTACACTGGTCTGGAGGAAACTTTTGGTCATCAAATACCTCATATTGTTTTTTGCCAATTTGTCTTTGTTAGACTTTAGAGAAGTTACAGAATTTTGTAGAAAAACCTCACATGGGATTTGTGCATGTACATATTGTGGGAACTTCAGATACTTCACCACTTAAAGGCACTGAACACGTTTGGTAATTACTCAAAATATATATTAGCATAAAAACTTACTTGGTAACCAGCAACAGAGAGCTGTTGATACTGATAGTATAAAACATTGTGAGAAACCACTCCCTCTGAAGTAACATAGTTTTTGAGAAAGAGGTAACTTGTCGCATGAAGCCTTTTATTAGCATCTGAAAGCACACAAAATTGTGCAACAAGTGTGTTTTTTCTTTCTTTATTTTCTTGCAACTTCGATGACCGATTCAGCCCAAATTTTCACAGGTTTGTTATTGTATGTGTAAAGCCCTTTTCACACGACAACAAAATTACCATGGTCCCTTGCTACGAATTTTACGAGCGCTGATTGTTTATTTGTTGTCATCGTGCGTGACTGATTTAGCAAGCTTTCACACAGATAAAGTAAAAAACTAACAACCATTGTGCGCTATGAAAGTGCACACACCACTGGTAACCAGCCAACTACTGGTAAATCTGTGAAATAGATAATACTACCAGTAGTAAGTCGTTGCAAGTTTTCTGGGGGAAAAATCAGGCTCCAAAAAGCCAGGAAAAGATTTAAGATTTTTTGCCAGCAGGAAAGGTTTTTTGTATTTTAGAAGCATGAATTACCGATTGCAGTGTTGATAAAACAACGTGCAAGCTGAATTCCTACATGTTCATGTAGCTCAAAACGAATGTTCCTATTGGCTGAATTGCTACATTATTTAGGAATTCAGCCAATAGGAAAATGTTATGCAGTACACACAGCGGGTAACAAATTTTATTTAACAGAATTAAAGGATTGCTGCAAAAAAGATGCACCAGCGTGATTGGGTACAGCCCCTTGACATGCAATGCAAAAGTTCACACACAAAAGTTGTCAGCATGCGCAGCTAGTGTGGGAGACTTCTCACAGGACGTCGTTCAATAAACAAAGGTTCCCTTCACACGATGATTTAGCGTACGTCCTTGGTCAAAACTTCCACTAGTGTAGGATTTTGTCGTAGGTCCGGACCTCCGACAAAATGTAGCAATGTTGGACAATATTTTACAAGGGACCCTACCCTAGTCAGTGTAAAAATTGTTGTCCTTTCACACGAGGTACATTTTGTAAAATTTTACAACCATGCTACAATTAAGCAAGGGACCCTTGCTAAATTGCTCTCGTGTGAAAGGGGCTTAACCCGGAAAAATGGATCACTTGAATAAAACTAAATAAAACTAAGCTGGGGAAACTCACTTGAGAAAAACTCAATTAATCTAGGGATCGAATAGGGTTAAGACACAAGGAAATGCACAAAGTAGGACAGCGACTCAAAATGTAGGTTTCTCAACAAGCAAAAATAAAAAAAATCACTTTATTGATTATAAGGCGATGACCAAAAATAAAACCAGTGATCGAAACATAGCAACAAATTAAGTAAACTCTAAACCAAGACCCTTAACACTATTGAACTAAACCCAGAATACTTTTAAAAAAAGAATTTATAGAAACCACTAAAAAAACCAAAACAAAACACAGTGCCAAAGAAGGTTACAAATTAAAATCAAAATGGCTTTAAAACCGAGTCCATAGCAGTAACACTTGAAACAGGCAAATGAAGTTGTAGTTTATATAAAATCGAAGAAATAGGTGATGGTGGGAGAACACACAAATGTGGAGTGTTCCCCTTGTGCTGCCAGGCTGCTATCTGAAGTCAATTACAGGGGTGACTAATCACACTACCAAGGATTATGCAAGAGGGTTCATTGTTATTACAGAGGATTCCTAAGAAATTAACTAAAGGGGTGCTAGAAGAGCTTAAGGGGGAAGTATAAACAGTGGAAGGGTAATAAAACTCTAACATAGACACTTGTTGGTCTCCTACTGAGCAAAGGTTTTTCTACACCTATTACACTCACCACTACTTAAACCCATTGTTGTCCTCAACAATGTTAAAAAATACAAAAATGAAAACTACAATGAATTTACAGCAAAAACTTAACAAGAAATCAACAATACAAAAATCAAGGCCAAAAATAACTAAGTCGTGCCATCTGTATGATATCCTGAAACCCCTTAATGTTGAATGAAATTTGCAGATTACGTAAAACCTGCCACCTTATTGACTTGGGCAAAACCTCCTAATACTCGGGCTCTACCCAGCCTTGCCGATAGCACAAGGTACCTCCTCTCATCTCTAGGCTATCCCAAGAACGTAACAGCCTCTTAACTGCTCCTGGTTCCTTATCCATCTGATGAGGGCTAGGCTTTTGACTAGTGGTCTTCATTTTTGCTACCCTTGTGATGTCCTTGTCTCCCAGTTGAGCTGTTTGTACATCCTGAGGGGTAGTAGATTGGGGTGATTTTCCCACTTCTGGAGTTGGCTCTTTCTGCTTCTTAAACAATGAAGGGCTATAGTAAACTGTTGTTGGTGTGGACTTGCCATTAAACTGTCGCCATTGCCTCTGGCAACTTCGGGATACTGTACTGCACCAAGCAGAACTACTCCTCTGGCGCTGATGGCCGTCCATTTGCATCTGCAAACTCATCAACAGTTCTCCTTGTTGTCGCTGCCGAACAACAATCTCTCCAAGTCCAAGGAGACCCTTCATCGTTACAAGCAGGCCCAAATTACTGGGTTCCTCCATCAGATGGGATGTTCCCTCCTCCGATGATGGGTCAAACCCACACATCTGAAGCGTGGTCAAAACGGGCTTGATTTCTGGTTGGAGGATGCCCTCATCCCAACCGAATCCTGGGGGTGGGGATACATATGGTGTACCATCATTCCATTGAAAACCAGGGGGAGGAGAGATATATGGTGTCCGTCGGACAAAATGATTGGACTCAGCCCTTCAACCATAGTGAAATAAAATGCTTCCAAACTCTGACACTGTGTTCGTAACCCTAAAACTAATGACCGTCCCTACTTTTTACAAAACCTGGCTAAGTTCAAAGGAACATAAACCCTACCCGGATTCTCCACCAAAAAAATGTAACCCGGAAAAATGGATCACTTGAATAAAACTAAATAAAACTAAGCTGGGGAAACTCACTTGAGAAAAACTCAATTAATCTAGGGATCGAATAGGGTTAAGACACAAGGAAATGCACAAAGTAGGACAGCGACTCAAAATGTAGGTTTCTCAACAAGCAAAAATATAAAAAATCACTTTATTGATTATAAGGCGATGACCAAAAATAAAACCAGTGATCGAAACATAGCAACAAATTAAGTAAACTCTAAACCAAGACCCTTAACACTATTGAACTAAACCCGGAATACTTTAAAAAAAAAGAATTTATAGAAACCACTAAAAAAACAACAAAACAAAACACAGTGCCAAAGAAGGTTACAAATTAAAATCAAAATGGCTTTAAAACCGAGTCCATAGCAGTAACACTTGAAACAGGCAAATGAAGTTGTAGTTATATAAAATCGAAGAAATAGGTGATGGTGGGAGAACACATAAATGGAGCTGCCAGGCTGCTATCTGAAGTCAATTACAGGGGTGACTAACCACACTACCAAGGATTATGCAAGAGGGTTCATTGTTATTACAGAGGATTCCTAAGAAATTAACTAAAGGGGTGCTAGAAGAGCTTAAGGGGGAAGTATAAACAGTGGAATGGTAATAAAACTCTAACATAGACACTTGGTCTCCTACTGAGCAAAGGTTTTTCTACACCTATTACACATGCATATGAGTGACAATACTGGTCTTTGATAATTACCAAACATGTTCAGTGCCTTTAAAGGCACAGTACATGTTTGGTAATGAGTAAATGACTCTGAAATCTGAAAATTAATGGCAATAAAAACTTACTTGGTAAGAAGTACAGCAGCTTTGGGTAGTATAATGAATTTTGAGAAACTTTAATTTTTCGAAGTACTATGGTTATGGAAAAATATATCACTTTTTATTCCCCAAAATTTGAATCTGAGAAGCAATTCTGTCAGAAACGCTTCTCAGACTGTGTATTCCTATGGGGAATATTCTTCCTGCGTGGAAATATTCGCTCCGGTTTTTCGGTGAAATTTTCACAGGTTAGTTTTATTGTATGTACCTACATTTATATAGGATTAACACAATCAGTAGGCTTCAATTACCAAACGTATGCAGCACCTTTAAGGATACATTATTCCTTTTTTGGTTCAAAGTCCTAACATAGTGCATGGGTAGACATCACACACACAAAATGAACAAATAAATAAATCCCAACAAACAAGTGTGTTCTTGAGTTAAATAGGGGCAAAAACTCCTCAAAACACTGATTGGCAAATGACAATTTAACAATCACAAAGTGATGCAAATCATATAATCCAACGGGGGCCATCCTGTGTAGACAGACAAATTAAAGAAAGGCAGAAATTGAAGTAAAGGAAACCGTACCAGCATCTCTCAACGTCAAGACTGTGGAAAGGGTGCGAGAGAGGACCCTGAGAGACGCCGTAATTGGAAAATCTTGATAGTTGTTATATTACAATCAGAATTCCGTCCACAAATACTTTGTGAGGATCTTTGCTTGTGGGATTATAATGTTAGTTTTCTGTTGGTGGAAAATGTCAAGAAAAGGGCGGGTAGATTGAGATGTGGCAGGAAGAGGATGATGTGGTTATACGTTGTGTTGTGATTGCAACATGTGAACGGATGCATTATGGACAGATGTATTAGGGACGATGGGTAAAGAGAAGGTGAGCTGCGATATTGATAGAATTCTTCCCCTTTTTAAACCCAAGTAAAAAGCTTGAAGTATTGTAAGGCTGTTATACAGCAATTTACATATCAATATCATTACGTTCTTATTTTCTACAAAATTAATTATTTATTAGTTCATGTACTTTTGGTGCCTATATACAAACAGTCAAATGCACATGTGTCATTTTCAACACGAATGTAGGTTTCCAGAGTTGTAATAAATTTATTGTTGATCTGAATTGAGGAACAGTTCATGTTACCAATGATCATGGTTTATGGTTTATGGTTTTTTATTTAAAAACATAGGCCTTCATGAACTTTGCATTCCAGCAATGGTCAAATTTGCAATATTCAATTTTTACAGAAAATATTTAAACAATAATTAGAGCAAGAAAGAAAGAGATGATGTACATATTTTCAATTTTTGATTGAGTTTTAGTTTTCAATCTTTTATTCAGAAAGTGTTCCCTAAAAATTGTAACTTAAATAGGAAACGAACATTAGCAGTCGGTTCTTTATCTCAATTGAATATTTCCTTCCATTAAAAGAAATCTCACTGATCCAGAACCCCGACACAGCAAATTTCAAATGCCTCCAAAGAGGGTAAAATGTCAAATGATTAATCCCCTGAAAATATGATCTATCCAGACACTCAGCACAGACAAACCTCAGAAAGGATACTGTACTTCCCATTGCCACACCATCACACAATGGAAAACACATCCCACATTCCTCACCCATGATATAATCAAGTCTAGCCAGTAATACTGTATTTCAGGTTAAACTAACAATAAGGTTTTTGCCAGTGTCAGCTCCCTCTGTAGTTTGTCCATCCACACTTCATAAAACTCCTGCCAAGGGGGGCCTTCACATGTGCACATTCAGGTTAGAAAGTCCACATTTTCCTGTAGGCCCTCTAAAAGAAACAAACTTTGAGATGTTTGGTTGTGTTATGTGGCCCCCATAAATCCTTAAAAAATGGGCTGGGAACAGGGAAAAATTGGTGCAAACAAGTTGTTAACATTCTTTGTGGAATGAAATTGTGGGTGTGTGTGTGGTGGGGGGGGGGGGGGGGGGGCAGACTGGTAATCTTGATAAGTTCAGTTTGAACACAGGGTGAACTGGACTATTTCTACAGTTCATTATACTGAACTAGAAGTAGGCCATATCATTTACATTAAGTGTACACATACATGTACATAGTGTACACATACATCATAGGGCCTATATGAATTTTATTTACACTGACATTTTTTGAGCCATTGTTGTAAAGTATTCTCAAAATAAATAGTGGTGTTATTTTGAGTCAAACATCATCCTATAAATTGTAGTACTAGTAGTAGGCTGATTGAATAATGTTTTGTGTCTTTTATTAATTTACATACTGGTAAACTGTCATGAACAACCATTTGTCATTGTATGTGATTGTAGACATTATTAGTGTGCTGTACATGTGCTGTAAATGTCGGGTTGTTCTAAAACCCCCTCGACCCCCACGACCCACGACCCCCTCGACCCCTCGACTTATGCTCGATTTTTTTTTATGTACACCAAAATTGCCACACGACACGATCTCAGCCAATCACGCACGAAGCAAACTGCGCGTGATTGGCTGAGATCGGGTACTGTGGCAATTTTGGTGTACAGAAAAAAAATCGCGGCATTTCCAAGCGTATCTCTTGGCCGACCCGAGCCTGAATAGGAGTATATCCCAACTGGGATCCTGCGTTTACCGCCCGAGTACGATTTAGGCCAACTCATTACGTGATGATCAGGCAGACTCATTTCCGGTTGATCGCTCCCGTCCTGTGTCAACAATTACTACTTGCTCTATGCGGAGCTCGAGGTTGTAGACCCGACCGACCATGGCCCACACGTGTTTTGGGGTTGTCAGTCTCCCACACCCGGGCCCCCGACCATATGAAACGAGATCATGATCGGTGTGCACGTAACGTGCACACAGACTGGCAAACAATTGTTGACAACAACACGAAATTATTTGACATGCTTACCTCTCTTCTTGTGTCGTGACTCTCACTCGGTCGGTGCAACACCACTGACTCTGGACGTATGGTCTGTTGGTCATCAGCAGGTCGCCGAAAGGAAGTCGCGTCGCCAGACCAGCTAGCTCTTTGGATCACACGCTGTGAATTCTAAATCGGGAACTTAATTCTTACTCGGCCGTAAAGCGATGTGTTATGAATTGGAATTGGGACACGTTTCGATAACGGGGCGGACGTCGAGGGGTCGAGGGGTCGTGGGTCGTGGGGGTCGAGGGGGTCGAGGGGGTTTTAGAACAACCCGTAAATGTCAGATCATTTTTTACCGTCACACTGGTACATACCCAGGAGACATATCCCAGGCCTCTGAAGATAACCAAATTCTTTCAAAATGTCTTATTATATGTATCCACATGGATTGCACTCACCATATTTGTCATTGGATATGTCATGCACAATTGCACAAAAGAGTTCTTAACATACCTTACCAATGTTATGTTTACCTAAATAAACTCAGAACAGGACGTATTCCTGATTAACTATTTATAGTATCTCTTTAATAATAATAACTAGTTCTTATAAAGCTGAGTCTTCGTTGGCTCAACCTCCTGGGTACGCTTATCACCTTCTCTTCACAGGTTTTGATTTGTTCATGATTTGTAGACACTGTTCATCATTACAGCACACACCAAGGTGTGAAACTCCCTCCAGAAAATACAGTGAATTATTACACATGTTGGAAGTGACTGATGTGCAGACTGCAAGCTGTAGTAACTGTATCCAGTGTTTAATATTTTTGGAATTTCTTGGAATTTCATCTTTGAAGGGACAATTCTGTTTTCATTGCAATTCCAATCAGGGCAACACCTTCATGACCTCCATATTTTTCCAGGGTGCAGTTTCATATAAAGGTGGTTTATTATTTCATATAAAGGCATACAATTTTCACTTCACATTTTTTTTGCTAAGCAAAAATAAGCAGGAACTAATCACAGAGATGGTACATGTTGTATGTTACATGTGTTTTGACTTGTAACCTTATTCTGCTAAGTAAAATTGTTTTGTGCTTAGCTACTTTTTGTACTTGAAGAGCACTATGAAAAAGGGCACTGGTCTGAGTTTCATTTTTGAATGGGGCAAGGTGCGATGCTAGCTAAGTTATGAGCAGTTTGCAATGGTCAATTATTTATTTAGGAGTAGAGTTTTCAGAGCTTTCAGAGGTTTTGTGAAACTTAAAATTTTGCAAGACAACTTTTCTATCCTTTCACTAAAACACTACGTTCTTCATCCTCCTCTTCTGCCTCAGTGTGTGAGTGTATAATGAAATTTCAGAGAATATTGATAAAGGCAAACCTGCCAAGACAAGTGCAGTCAATATCATCATGTGGGGGAGAGAGTTCCTTGGAGTTTTCACCCACCCTGGAGCAATATGGGTATAGAGCACCCTGACGACAGAAGAACAGAAACAATAGTGTGTCATGGCCTGGCCTTGTTTCATTTTGACAGTGATTGTGGTTCGTAAATAACTCTTGATGTTGATAGAAACATGGAAGAGTCCTCCAAATGATGATGGCCTGGGGGAACATTTTACAGGAAAGGGAAACTAAATATAAACCAAACAAGCTGACAATTCTTGTGGGGCAATACTTTACAGAAACAGTGCTAATCAGTGCTAATTCTGCAGAGAAGTATTTCTGCCACAAACACCCTGATGAGTTGCAAAAAGTTCAGTCGGTCTGATCTTCTTCCTTTTCTTTGGGCAAGGTTCACATGTTTTCTGGCCTGGCACAATTATCTTGAACAAGACTCATGTCTTAACAGGTTATGGCATTTAAAAACCCATACTCATTTGACATTAAATTTTGTGAAGGCTAGATTATCATTCTTGGCTGGCTGAAAATATCTGTGGGAAAAGTTTTCAAGGGGCATTAAAGCTGAAATGTAGGAAAGGAGGGTCTTTGCTCCCATGGAAGTCAAGTTTCAAGTCAAGTCAGGCTCCATTTGATGTTGAATCAACTTTTTTAATAGTTTATAATTTGAAAATGAAATAGGAATGCTTTTCAACACTGAACTAGCTAGCAAGACCACTTGAAGTGAATTTTAACTGGTCCTCATGTGTTTCAACTGGCCTTGTTGGCCAATAGACCACATGGGAGAACGCTGCAGATAAGTGCAAAGTCAAATACCAAGTCAAATACCTCATTTCTAATCTCCATAGCCATAATGAGCCATATGGGCTATTTCAATAACTCATCAACACAATGAGATGACTGACCTCAAACAGAACAACTTCACACAACAAAAACACTATACCTTTAAATCAAAACACCAACACCTCTCCCAAGTACACACTGATGTCAATGAGTCAATTACCAATTATGCCCCCAAGGCATTCCAATGCCAGACAGACTACAAATCTGTTGACATAAATTAGGTCTAGTCTTTTAATGTGTAGCATGCCCATTTCACTATTATAGGTGCTAAGTACAATACTTCACAGTCCATTGATAGTAGTGTTTGATTAGCCTAATATTTGACCTTGATAATGTCAAAGTGCAATGAAAGGGTGCAGATAACCCCTTGGTGCATGGAGCAATGGTGTCAGTGTGGTGTCAGTAACCCCAGTCAGTAATCACAGAACAAGAAAATTTCCTCAATGCTCTATTGATGGGCAACTGGAATTGGGTTAGGGTAAACAAAAAGTTGAAATAAAGGGTTTGAGGCAGTGTTGTAGTCGAGTCACCTGTGTCGAGTCCGAGTCCGAGTCTCAAGTCACTTGGGTCGAGTCCGAGTCAGAGTCCCGAGTCACTTGGTCCGAGTCCGAGTCCGAGTCACGAGTCACTTGGTCCGAGTCCGAGTCCGAGTCACGAGTCACTTGTTTAAATATTGATTGCAAACCAAATGTCGTAAAATAAGAATTGGAAATGACAAAATAAAACACATTTATTTTAAACAAAGTTCTGTTAAAGTTTTTGTTAAAGTTGGTATAACCAAAAGAAACAATACGGGGCGGAACGGCAGATGCCATGATTAAAAAAATGTTGTACTACTTTTTACTTGTGACGTGACCAAACTTGACGTCGTGTGTGTGTGTCGACCATGTGTAGAAACTGGTGCAAACAACACACAGCCATCACAGTGCAATATGCAGGCTGTGTTTTACAGGTACCAGACATGCCATTTCCCTGGTAATATGCATCAAGCACAAACACTAAGTGGCTATGGTGTTAACGTTGACAGAATACCAGCATAATACTGGTGTCGTGCATCCCAGTGTTATTATGCGTATTGAACATACGAATCGAACATACACGGGCTGTACGTAGATGGCCATACACAATAATCACAAACACTATTACTTGCAACACCATACGACAGTGTACTTATTTATTGTGCTAGACGTTAACTCCATGTGCACTCCGGGAATGACGATCGGATCATCGGAATTGTTTTTATTATTTAAAAAAAGTTTTGTTTGTGAAAATATGTGACTCGAGTCACGAGTCCTCGGGGACAAGTCCGAGTCATGATAGTCGAGTCCGAGTCCGAGTCCGAGTCTTTTGCAGACGTGACTCGAGTCACCGAAATTGTGACTCGTGACGGACTCGAGTCCGAGTCCTGGACTCGAGTCATACAACACTGGTTTGAGGTGATGCTGATGGCTCCTAAAGTATAGTCTGAATCCATTAGAATGCAGAGATCATCCTTAACACTGGCCCGGTGTACATTTTCTAGTAAACACTGTGCAACCTAGTTGTTTAAAATGTTTATATTTAGTCTTCCTTTTCAGTATAAATAACACAAAATTGTGTTAATTAATTTTTCAGTGTGTAAATGTAACTTCACTTGACCATTTAACTGATAGTGATCACTACCATTAATTACAAAAAGCTTAAGCGCAAGAGCTGGAATGTAATGTATGCTTTGAGCTGATTGTCCCAGTAGAAGGTTGAAAACAATAAAATGACTGCTTAAAAATAAAATGCGTGCTTAGGCTTGGCCCAATGGTTAAACTTTTTGTGGCTAGAATTACTCCTGAGAAATGTTTTGCCATTCCCGTGCTGAATTAACTTCTTTACAATGACTATATATAAATGGCTGAGAACTGATCGTAGAGCAAGGACCAGGGTCCAATCAAGTACTGAATGTTGCTTAACAATTTCATGCTAAGCAGAAAAGAGCTGGATATCAGTCACAAATGGTACATGTGAAATAGTATTTTGGCTTGTAACCTTTGGATGTATAATTTAATTGTGTGTGGCTACTTTTTGTGCTAGGCAAAGCTACAAACAGGGACCTGGTTCTTTTCGTGTATGATCTGATCAAACTTTCAGACTCAGTTTTCTGAAACACAGTTTTATGCATTAGCTTGGGTATAATCCCCGGCAGTTTCAGGTTGAATGGCTTCTGACTGGCAACATCCCCCCCTCCCCTGAACAAAGACTTGGACAAAATAGGGAGACTGCCAACATATAGGGCTAGATAGCTCAGTTGGTATATAGAGCTCTAACTTGTTAATAATCTGGAGGTCGCAGCTTAAATTCCCCACGCTAATCAATTTGTCTTTGTTCAAACCCCAATTTTTGTAATGAGCATAATATTGACTATGACTACTTCTTACTAAGCATTGTTTCCTGCTTGCTGACAATTGACCTGCACCCCTTATCTGTGTACATATCAAGAAAAACATTTTTTGTATCTGGACTGGAGTAGGAGTCAAATACGGTGTTCAAACAGACACCTGGCGCAGTGGAATTTCAAGCACACAGGCCTGAACCAACACTACGTCAGTTCTTGTGAATGCGGCCTTCGTGGCGTAAATGCTTTGCAGGCTGGCCCTCTGTTGACTCTAAAGATTGAGGGTGGATTGTACTGTTTCTGTCGGAACCTAAACACATGATGAGGTCATTCTAATCCATCGATAGCAGTATTATTCAGTAGCCATCCTTCCTATAGTTAGAGTTAATTGAGTTGGACCGAGAAGCATAGAACTTGGGGGGGTGGGTCTATAGAGTCATGCCTATTATGCACCACTCCTTTTTGAAGATATCTTGAATTCATTACCAGAAATAAATATTTATAATAATAAAACAAATTTTCTTTCCTATTTCCCAGGACCTACCTGGTTCTTACTCTTTCAGTTTAAAGTGAATACTTGTCTGTGAAAGTACTTGCAATTTCCTCTTGTGGTATGTCTGGAAAGGTAGTGCATTCAGCTCTACAATCCAGGCTCCTAATGGGTGATGATACCCATGCCTACATCCTTAGACTGTAAAGGGGGTAGCCCTGTTTCAACCCCATGAGTATGTGGCAGCGTGCCCCTGGTGGCAGCGTGCCCCTGGTGGCAGTTGATTTGGGTCGACAGCCCAAATCGGTTTACTGTCCTCATCTTGAAGTGGCCATCTGGCCTTGTGATGTTAGGTGATTCATGTATCTCATTAGGAATTTTTATAAAAAAATGAAATTGTTTATCCATTCTGAAATGCCATTTTATTTTACCATAAAAACTTATTTAGTGAGAAGTGGTGCAGCTGTTGATAGTATAAACTGAGAAAGGATTACCTCTGAAGTTATGGTTTGGATTCACCCAAAAACATTTGAATCTAATTCTAAGAAACGCTTCATGCTTGAATCGTTTCTCAGATTTCAGAGCGTTGGTGTCCCTTCGCGACCACTGTGGCAAGAGATGGGGTTGGTACCCACTGTCCCCTCGCTAAACATGGATGAAATACAGTAGACATTGTATTCAGCAGAAACTTTCACATGTGACTTTTATTGTATCTTCTTTTATAATTGTGTCTACAAATCAGCATTATGTTGACAAAAACCAACCAATGACCGTAATTTTAAGGACTGTTACTACCATTTATTACTCTTTTGTACAATTCTTGTTTAAACGTCACATAAATTGCAATAAAAAGCTTGGAATGTGAAACTATTGAGAAATATTCACACACACACACAAAAAGTATTAGTATTGAAAAAAATAATGACTGATTCCTAATTCATTGAAAACTACACACATGCATAGTAACTTTGATGGTCAATAAAACTTGGGGGTCAAGGTGGCTAAATGGTTTCCGTTCCCTGCCTTTTACCTCTGTGAACCCCTGTTTGAATCACATCTCAGACGGGTTCCTTGCATGTGGATTGGGTTATCTGTCCCTACCTGGGCCCAATTTCATGGCTCTGCTTACCGGCGTAAGCAAAGAATCGGCGCTCATGGAAGCAGGAAATTCCGCGCTTACGTCAAGCGTAGTTCATGGGTCAGCAGGGAATTTTTCCTTGTGCGCTTGCGTAGTCCATGTTACTAGGCATTCTACGCTTACACAGCTAGCGCATAATTCGGCGCTTGCTCGGTAAGTGGAGAATTGTGATCGCAAGCACAGAGCTCGGCAATAAGCAGAGCCATGACATTGGGCCCTGATTGCATTGGTTTTCTCCATTTGAGGTTTTCCCTCTTTGGGGTTTTCCTCCCACATCCAAAACTGAACATTTCTTCTTGTTTCCTATTCATCCTGTTATTGGAGCTTATTGTGCTGTTGGATGTGTCATAAAATGAATAACTTTCAAGATAAGTTTGTTACCACACCATATACCATTGATGAACAGTGACTTACAAAGGCAATGACCAACAAGTAAATGACACAGGAATGTTGGTTATGTACACTTGTACATTCACATAGGCATTGATTTTGTTGCATTTCCCCAAAGTGGGGCAATCTTAGAAAGAAACTGTCCTGAGAAGTGTCTTATCAGTGAAGTGTTTGGCCTAGCTTTTTGGCTGTTCCTGTGCACACAAGGCAGCCGAGTCTAGACTGAGAGACATGATCTCGGCAGGCAGCCACCCACAAACTTTGCTCCTAAAAAGATCAGTTGGCCACAGTCCTATGGGAGAGTGGGCTCCAGATGTCAAACCCCCCTGCCTCTCATTGGCCGCTGTCACTCCACCAGCGTCCTTGCCAGTTGGCAAGAAACACTCCCACTCTTCTCTGTGCTATAACCCAACTGATGGTAACAACAACAGGCGCCTGACAGCATATCTGTGTGTACTGTGTGTGTGGTATACTCAATGGCCATGACTGGAACCTTGTTGGAAACAACTCAAGTGTGTTTGTAAACCGAACGTATTTCATTCTTTGAAGTACCTCTTAAAGACAGTGGACTTATCCTTTTTGGAGTGTGGACTTTCCTTGCAGCTGTCCTCACATTATCCAGTCTTTTCAGGGAAGAAAAAGGTACAGTATCACACAATGTTAAGAAAGTTCAGGCACATCATTTGCATTGCTCATCATAGTCATTGACTCGGCTGGGCTACAAGAGGGAAGTTGGCAAGCTTGATTACCATTTTATAAATTCCACACAGTGGCCTTGTGCATCATAAGCTGCTTCCATAACATTGACTTCAATATAATTGGGAATTCTCCTGCAACCAGATAGCCATACACTCACTGTACATTATCAGCAGTTGTATGGTCAAATATCAGTTTTAATCTTGACATTTCAATAAATGGCTAAACAGCATATGCACCACTTTGGCAAGCTGGTATTAAAAACACTGTGTATCTTTTTTTACAACTTTATGGTCAGTTGTGATAACTATTTTGACCCTTACAGAGAAAAACACATTATCTCTTGTATGAACTTGTGGTAAAACCCTGAACTGTTGCAATCATGGTCATCAGGCTCATAAATTCACCACTGGGTCAGAGTTGCAGACCCTTAGGACTTCTTCCAGGGGTTTGTAATATTTTTCCCTTCACTCTCCATGGAGAAAACCAGTGATGAAAATTGTTGTGGTCAAAGGAAATGGACTTCCATTTGTTATTGGTTTTTTGGTACTCCTTGGTCATCCTCTTAAGTTGGATAATTTTTTAAGCCAGTAAATTTATTATAATGTAACAGCTACTCCATTGGCCTCCAGAACAAATTGAAAGAAGTTTTAACTAGATCATACATGTAAGGAAAGGGTCCAGAATGTCAATTGAAGTTGTTGGGTTTTGTTTATTTTCTTTGGAGAAGATGTTAGATGTTTTGGGCACAGGGTGAAAGGTTTGAGTCAACTTTTGGAATTACATTAATTTTTCTTTTTTTCTCTTTTTTTTTAAAACAAAAATCTTGGATTGTAAAGGTTTATATGATTGGATGATAATGATAATGATGTAGGCCAACATAATTTAGAAATGATTATGGCGGGAGTACGATGTAATTTTCAAGGAAATTTTCAGTATATGTTGCCTGATGTATAGATCATGTTCTAGCAGTAATATCCCTGCTGATTTTCATTAATTTAACAAAATGCCAGAGCTTAAAAATAATAATAATAAGGATAGCAAACAAAATACAACAGCATATTAACTTTGACTTTCTTTGAACAGATGTGTAGACCTGCAGATGATTTCACATATCTTGCACAACTGTTACATGTAAGTCTACCTGAGTGTGCAACATTTAGTGGGTAAATTGTGCCACAAACTTAATATCTGTTTCACAAAACTGAGGCCATTTTTAAAAGTGGTGCAAGCCAAAGTTTTATGCCATAAAAGTGTCATAACTTACACTCTTGACTTTGACTGCCTTATTAGTCTGCAATATGTTGTAAAAATTATGCTATGTTGATCACTGACCACGAAAGCTCTTCATGGAAGAGATTGTTCCCCAACAAAAGTAACCCCTTAGACTTCATTGAAGATAATGAAGTCTAAAGGCATTGACAAGAAAGTAAGACAAGTTGTGAGGAATGAAACTGAAGAAAGTGGCAAACCTTTGCAACATTTAAGTGGCATTTAATTTATGACATGGCTTAACCACTTATGCATTACTTTTGTGAAATCAGCTGCAGTATTTAAAGACTAACTTTACTTGAAACAAGACATCAAACTATGAGTTTAAAACACTGCAATATAAGCAAATTTAAACAAGCCATCCTGGGAGAGTTTGAGCGTTCAATTTGTTATCTTTCTTGGAAGGGAGGGGGTGGGTATTTTAAATTGCAGGCGTTCATTTTGTTATTGTAAAGGCTACATGATGCATGGTACAATGTTGAATCAGATCTATGACTTCTTGGGTGATCCGGCTAATTTTCCCACTTTAATTGGTGTCTTTACTCTTTAATTAGTTTTGATCTTGAGAGTCCAAAATACGATATTTGAAAACAGTGAAATTGTTGATGGGGTTTGTAACTAATTTTGGTGTGATTCTGATGACCCAGTGAGCTAAAAACTTCCACAGGTTTGTTGTTTCACAAAGTGCAGAAACTGGTCTTTAACAACAAAGATGGCCATGTGCTTTAAATTGCCCGAGAATGATTTAGTACATGTAGTAGCTTTTCAAATACTGTTTTTATGTTTCTTAAAATTAAACAATGGGTTTTACAAAATATTTTAAAACAAAGCACATTGCCAACACAGCTCAGCAGCAGTCAAAGGTCAACAAAATTAGTGCATAACATGAATTTATCTAATTAACAAGACAAGTCACTGAACCCCAGTAACAATTTATAATTTAACCTTGTCCCAACACCAATTTTTGTCTCCCCACCATACAGATTGAAACCTTTTCACAAAAAGAGGCCGAAAAACAAGTTTCTTGCACAATAACTGGACCATGTTTCTTGTCCAATGAGCTGCGGCCCTAATCATTCTTGACGTTTTCCTTACAATTCAGAGCCAAGTATTATGGCAGTGGTACAGGCAACACGCTGGGCACCACTCAGCGGGTAACCGGGGAAGTTGTGGCAGGGATATTGGTTTTCAGTGGGAAGTCATTTGCCTCATTATTATGCTGTATGTGGTTAGCAGTTGACGCAGTTTTAGTGCAGTCGTTATTTTTAGATGATCAAACAAAATCAAAAAGATTTTAAGTAAACGTGTATTTATGTATTTTTGTTTTTGTTTGTATGTGTTTGTGTTTTTGTTTTTTTTTGGTTTTTTTTTTTTGGGGGGGAAGGGAGGGGGGGATGCATTTTTAGCACACAGACAAAGACATTTGTAATAGACTGTGCAAGTCTCGCGCGTATCCGAACGAGAAAACACGTTAAACGAAGAACATTTTTATTTCTGAAATTAAATCTTTGTTTTAAATTATATCTCATGACAAAATCTGAACAACAAAAATAAATCATTACAATTTTATGAAAAGTTTTAGCTTTTGAAAAAAAAAATACAATAGTGTGTATATTATTATTGAAAAAAATAATTAAAACTCTGGGACAAGGATGCCTATTTGATGTTAACTTTTTAGAAACCCCTTACGCGGATTCGTGAAGGTCAAACGGGTCTTAAATGGACCCGTATCACAGTTTAAAGAGAATGCTGACGCCTCAACAACCATAGACTGCAATTAAAAGGGTTTGCTTGGCAATTACAGCATCTGGCGATTATAATTGCGTATCCAAAACAAGCGTTCACGTAAGTTTTATGATCGGCGGCGAGCACAAAATTCTTAACTTTTTGCAATAACCGGAAGCCGAGGTCAAGTTTAATTCTTGGGTTTTCTTTGTTATATTGTTGAATTTACTTTCATATTTTGTTATCACTTAGTATTACATTCCCAACAACATGTATACTTTTCTAGGTCATAACCTACGTTAAACTAAAATAGTTGACGAAACAAAATCTCGCCCACGTAAAACTCCATATGGTTGGGACCACTATGGTCCCGGAAGTTCGAATGCGCGCGAGACTTGCACAGTCTATTATCAAAAACCAGTTGCTGCAAACTCTTAGTGATTCTGTAGAAATTTCCCTGAAAATAAACCAATCTTTCCATGTTCTGATGAACAAATTTGAAAATCTCTCAACATAAAATAACAAACCAGTGACAATTAGGCTGTATTCGAATTGGTGGCTTTGTTCATGGCTACGACTGTTGCCAAGGGTCTGGCTGATGATATCTATAATTTTAATATATGATAAGGCCGTGATCCAGCCATTGCACTTGTCAGCTAAATTACTGCATTGTGTTTATCTTTGATAAAAGCTTTCATGGATGCTGTATAAAATTTCACATGCTTTTAAGACCCTGGCAACCATATTTCATTGTGGTATAATATAACCATATAACAAGTGATGATACTGAGAACCAGCTGACAGTGTTCACACAGTGATTATATACCAGCTCTGCTTACCATCCCTGGAACATACTGAGAGTAATTAGTTTCCAACTTTTGAAGCAATGTCTTCTGTGCTGGTCATCATAGATATGTGAATTTGGGGCCATAAAACTAGAGACGTTGTTTTAAGACAGATGTATCCCCATTTAATTTTCTTTGGTCTATGATACTATATAAAAGTTCAACTTCAACAAGGTGCTGTACTTAAAGCATAAATACGTAAAATACAGTCCTAGTGACTTTCTTTCCAGTGACAAAGAATTCTTGAAGCATAAATACTTGTGGTACAGTCCTATTTGTGACTTTCTTTCCAGTGACAAAGAATTCTTGAAGCATAAATACTTGGGGTACAGTCCTATTTGTGACTTTCTTTTGAGTGACAAAGAACTTAAAACCATGAGCCAGTTGATTACTGATGATCTGAGGGGACAGCAGGCCTAATACTTCACAAAATCAACAGAGGCTTATTACCTCCAATTGGAGCCCCTTTAAACCATCAGATCATTGCCTTGGTGCCCCTTGAGATCCTCACAGAGGTGCCCTTTGCTAAGGATAGACTGACTTGCCCTGGACAAGAGAAAAGTACCAGGTTTGGGGGTACTCTTGTCAATTGTTGACATTTTGTAAATTTGGATCATTGTCAGTGATTGTAGATGGTTGGTTTTACTGTTGTCTTCATATTCCTTTTGGGACCCATAATGCATCATATTCCTTTTGGGACCCATAATGCATCAATGCTTGCTAGTGACTGGGCCAATTCCAGTAAAAACAAATAAATATAATTGAATTACTAACTTATTAGTAGAACCATGAAGTCCTTGTTTCTAGTTGAATGAGAATAACATTTATGATGGATAAAAGCAAATGCTGTCAATTTCACTGTTCAACGTCACATAATCTTATTGAAATGGTGTTCGTTTTACAATATAAATCTATCTGCATTCCATAGATTTTATAGGAACTGTGAATATCACAATATACATTTTGATGTATTTTTATTTTGCAATATCGCCTTGACAAAAAAGGTCAAAGCAACAATTTTACCCAAGATAATTGGATTGTTTTAATTCCTGCCAAAATTTACCAAGCTACTTAACTTAGTTGTAATATAGTAATTGAATGGAAAGGTTTTGCTGCTTTCAAAGTTTACATTATTTTAGCTCTGCATATTACAACTGATCATGGAAAAGACTTTCAATACCAAACACTCATAAATCAATTGCCTTTTTTAATACTGGAGCTTCCCTGTCATCCAATACAAGCAGAACATTTTCAGAGTCAGTGACATAAAACCAAATCGTCGCCAATATACTTGTCAATCCGAGAGGGGGGGGGGGGCAGAATCCAATTACGCCAGCAAGTCAAAGACTGAGATATCTTCTAGTGTATCCTTTAATTTTTTTCTTCTTCTCTTTTGTGTAGTCTACAAAAAAAGAAGATGTTTGAGGGGCCTGATTTGGTGTCATGGTCCTCAATATAATTTTCCAGCATTCCCTTTTACCATTCGTGATACCTTATGGAGCCTGCAGAGGCAGTTGCCTTCATGCCCCTTGAAGTGTCCAAGCAGAAATTTACTACATTGTACTGTAACTAATGAAGAAAACTGCCTTTCCATTAAACAACACAAAATATGAGTCCTGGATGTTTATAAAGTAACAGAATTCATTTGCTAAAGGAATTCCCGTACATGTTTGTCCCCCTCTTTCATGAAATTTTCTTGCCCCAAAATGAGCAACAGACTTGGAATTGCATAGAGGTCATGGAGGTCATGGAGGTCATGGCCGCTGTTGCCCTGGGCCCCACAATCATAGTTGCTTAAGCACAAAATGTGGCTAAGCACAACAAAATAACACTTACCAGAATAAGGTTACTAGTAAAAAAAAAACATTCAACATGTACCATCTGTGACTGGTATTCAACTTATTTCGGGTAGCAGAAACTTTTAAGCAATATTTGCTGCTTATAAGCAGCTCTATGAAATTGGTACCTGGTCTTGGCATTGGTGCCCTTTCAAAAGTTTACCATGGACTCTAAGATTTCAATGGAAGTGCTCTTTGAAAAAATGAAAATGGCCTTGCCCTCTAACTGATGAGATTCCAGGCTTGCAGCAATTGGCCTTTGCCCAACACTCTGCTAAAAGAAACTTTCTTGTCTTCTTTCTTGTCTTGTTTGTTTGTTGCATCCACTGTTCAGCAAGTCCTTTATATTTGGTTAAACTAGATTTTCATTTGTTGTGGCCGTAGTTTGAGATTTCATGATCTAAATTAGAGCGTGCGTAAATCTGTCGTAGCGGTGATGAAAAATGGGACTTGGGGGAGCCACATGTAAAAAAGAACGTCTTTATTGACACCGCCTGGCTCGTAAAACATCATGTTATGCCTGACTTTTCTACCCCATAATTAGCCTTAAAAAATTGGGTTTTTTGCCTCATTATAAAATGAAATAAATAAAAAATGAAATTGTGGAATGATGTTTACCAGACTTTTGAATAATATTAATATAATGTGCTGATGGTATGGTTTTTGTCTGCCCTTTGAGAACAATATTAATATAATGTGCTGATGGTATGGTTTTTGTCTGCCCTTTGAGAACAATATTAATATAATGTGCTGATGGTATGGTTTTTGTCTGCCCTTTGAGAACAGATGCTTTCTATTGTCAGTCACTGCACAATTTGTCAAAGTTGGTTAACTGCACATTTTTTCATTGTTCCATGAAGTTACTGCATGTACCACTGAACAAATGTAATTGCTGATTAGTTTGAATTAGAAACTCATGGGAAGCCACATTGCACATGATTGAGTTGAGAAAACTTGAGATTATACACTTGCCTTTAAAATCAAAAGGGTAATGAAAAAATTGAGGAAAACTAAGCTTGAAAATTGAGGCCTTGAAATGATTGGGTACTTGTAGCTTTCTTTACATCTATTCTAAGAAGATTTATATACTACATGTATACAATTTGATTTGAAGTTGACTAACTTTATACGAACAATTGTGAAGATGAAAATAAAAAATTGTTCCATTGTCTGAGTTCAGCTTCACATCTGTGACTAGATAGTTTTTATAATTGTATGGATCAGAGTGTCAGATGTTTAAACATGTTTACTTGGTGAATGCTCCATGACACTCAGGTAGAAAGGGAAGGGGGGGGGTTGAAGAGGAAGACCAAGGTAAACGTTTTGTCTCTTTCAACACTGCTTTGTTATGGGCTTTGAGTGTGAGTGCCCCCACTTGCCTACAGCCCAGTTGGGCCCATTTCCTCCTTGTCTTCATGAATATCCCTTCCTTCTCATTCTTGCTAGTTTATGGTCACCTGGAGGCTCTAGACCCCCAGTTAACCCCCCTCCCAATCTGTATGAAGTCAAACAGGTGTTTACATGTACATGGTTAAAGTAGTCCAAGGTTTTGTTCTACTTTTGCTCTCTGGCAATGGTCTGGCGGGCTTAGAATCTCACATGATCTCGTCTTTCCCTACCCTAGTGCCAGGCTGTCCCCCAATATAGACAAAAATATATTGAAATCCAGATGAAAATTGACCTGTTTAGAATCCAACTCCTAATTACTGTTGGGACCGGTCACTCATTCTCTCATCAAACTTTTCCTTTCATCAATTGAAAAACAAGAAGATAATTTGTACGAACCGCCCGCGCTAATCAGTCATCCATTTCTAGTCTGTCCGCAACTGCTGGCTTGATATTTGCCTTGCCAAATCCCCTTGTAAGATTGGGACAGGGCTCAAAATTAAAGCCCAATTCTCCACTAGAATGTGTTGACAGTCAGGGGGCATTCACATAGCGCATGCAAGAGGGCGCTGTATCATCGCACAACAAAGTTAACTCTGTACAGGGGTCTAGCTATTGTGATACATGTATGTGGTTGGCTGAAAACTTTTGCTACTAAAGCTTTAATATGGGCAATAAAAAGTTCCAGCAGTTCATGGTTAATGGCTTCTGACTGGCACCCCTGAAGAACATTTACAAAATAGGGAGACCGCCAACATTAAATGTAGATAGCTCAGTTGGTACAGTGCTGGCTTGTTAATTTGGAGGTCGCAGGTTCAAATCTCACTCTAGTCATTTTTTCTTTGTTCAACCCAAAATTCACAATAAAAGTGTAACAGCTCCTCCTTGTTGTATACGTCTAGATCAACTTAACTTTACTTAACTTACCAGCTTTTTGTCATGTCAAAATGAGATTATGAAATGATAAAATATCAAAGTATGACAAAATCATTAGTCTGTGTCAACTGCACCCAAGGTTTGTCCCATGTCAGGAATTTTCCCAAATTCAAGACTTTCCACTTACTTCATTCATTCACCTTAAATTTTCTTGTAAGAGGTGAAGAAAGACCAGACAAAACCTTTATATTTATATTTGTGGGGATGTGGGGAGTCTACAAAACTCTTAAATGTAACATCTCGTTTGTGGGGATGTGGGGAGTCTACAAAACTCTTAAATGTAACATCTCATTTATTACACAATGCGCAGCACACTTACACGCACCTATAAATCTGTCTGCCATTTTGGGAGTCAAAATGTACACATAGACTAGAAATTGACTTCCAAAATGGTGGAAAAGGTAGACAAGCATTGTGTGGAGGAGTGTTCTGCATTGTACAAAACTAGAAGGGGTCAATTCAGGGCGCTTCATCTCCAGACCGAGTAGCATTTGGTACAAGTTGTTTTCATTTTCGTTCAATCACATCCCTGGAACCCAAATGGATTGGCAGCAGACTTGGACTAAGATAAATCCATAAGAACAGCCATACTACTGTAAATTATTTCTTATCATAGAGTAATATTGATAGCTCAGGAATGTAATATTACTTGTAAGCATTTCAATTGAAAAGACCTCTTGTTGTTGAAAAACCAGAAAAGGACTGTCCAATAATTTTATGAAAAAAAAAGAAAAAAAAATTTCTAAATCAAGTCTAAATAAATTTGATGGAACACACTACATGAAACAGAATATTCATTGAAGAATATTCATTGTAATACATGTCAGTAAATTCATGCTAGGAACCTTTAATAATGAGATCTGAGATTCCCAAATCCATTTTTCCTTTAATTGCCAAATTATCTAGGGGAAGTGATCCCTCTGGCCAGGGCTTAATGCCTGAAACCCGTCCCCCATCTGTGTCACTCCTGTCTTCCCTCTGACTTCAAACACTTTCCTACATGTATGTTCCCCACCCCACCTCTTTTCCATCGACCCCCCCCCCCCCTTCACCAATTTGTCTGAACTTGATAAAACAGGGTCTCTAGCCATCCAGGGAGATCTTGGGCTTAATTGCTCCAGAACAAGAACCCTGCTTGTAATCTTTCGCCAAGTCGCATCTGAGTCCAATGGTGCCCCCATGATGATCAGCAAGAATCCAGCAATGTTTCTCCCCCAACCCTGATGATGGTCTGGTATTCTGAGCTATACAATTCATCAACATCTTACCACTGACATGGGCTTAATTGCTCTAACATGTGCAGAGCGCTAGGCCCAAGCATGGATTATTATTCCCTTGGCCTGAGAAAATAAATATTGCTTCAGTTATAAGTCTCAATCGGATGAAGAGGTACTGATGAAGACGCCTGGCTGTGCATGACGTAACGAGAACAGTTGGGATAATTGTTGAGAGTGAAGAAAGCAATTTTCCTTGATGTCTATAACTTTTAATCAAACAGAGCTTGGATACCATATTTAAGCTGATGATGACAGTTGAAGATTTTACAAAAAAGTCAGAAACAAAACCTTGACAATTGTCAAGAGCTTTTGTTCCAGTTTTACAGGGTATCACATGCCCCGTTGTAATTGATCAAATATAGCTGGATTTATGGATTTCTAATCTTGTATTGAAGGCTTTTTTCAAAAGAAAAGTATGGATTTGTAATCATCGGGACATGAAACAAGATTAGCTTTGATCTGGAACCTTACTAAAATAAGATATCAGGGTTAATTCTGTCTGAAAAACTGTCAAAGGTGAGAAAATACCACTTCAAGCCCCGCCCCCCAAAATTGTTTTTTATTTATTTGAATGCAGCAGCAAGTACACAATGTGGAACATGCACAACGTCCCCGGTGATCATACAGTGGATTTTTTGTTTTCACTAAAACTGTATTACTTGATATTTGAAATAAAAAGTCACTTTTCCCTTTTTTGTCTTGTAGGTATACTGCTTTGTTTTGTAAATTATTATTGTTGTTGTTGCTCTATTTTCTAATGAATTTTTAACTGATTTTATCTAAATTTAGACGCAATTCTATTCAATCTCTGATTGTGATGTCTTTTTGTATTTTTGAAATAATGAATAAACCATTTATCTATCTATCTATCACATCCCCTGAAGGTGATCCCTCTTCTGCCGCTTCCCACGTTGTATTGTATACTTGGGTGTGATCCCTGGCTAAACAGCAGTTACAGGTTGAATGGCTTCTGACTGGCACCCTGAACAAAGATAATGGCAAAATAGGAAGATTGCCAAAATTGGGGATATATATAGCTCAGTTGGTAGGGCGCCCGCATGTTAATCTGGAAGTCACAGGTTCAAATTCTGCTCTGGTCAATTTTTTTTATTCAACGCAAAATTGCAATCTAAGCTGATGAAAATTTCACAGATTGGTTTTTTTAGTTGGTTGAAAAACCAGTGAAGTATTATCTCTTTGCAAAATAGATAAAAAAAGATCCCTGCATCGTTATAAAAACAAAGTCTGAAATGTAGTATTAGTTCTACCGAGTAAAGCCTTGATATTTAGTTAAGATTTGAAGTTATAGAAAGCGAAAGATATCAGTTGTCATTGTGTGGGATTGAAAACCGAGATAGAAGATATGGATGTTTATGTCTGAGTTTAGTGTGGTCCTAATTGTTGTATGACTATGAGAGAGATATAAGTTTATTTCGGTATCGTTGACCATGGTTCTCCCCAGATTTTTTCAAAACCCATGAGGGGCATTCTTGACCCATATTTTGGCAGTTGGTCTAGGCATGCTGAACTGAAGCAAGTTTTTGTCTTGGTGTTTATCTTTGGTTTTAAAAGCCCTACTGTGCAATCTGGGGCATTGCAAAAGATTTTATCATGATGATTTTTAGAAATTTGATTTGGAAGTTAAACAAATTTATTTTGTTAGGAAAGTAAAATTAAGCCATAAAATTTATGAAAGTGAAATGAATTTACCAAATCAGCAAAGAAAACCTGAGACTAAAACTTGACCTCCCAAAAAGGTAATTGGAGATACCTAGGTTAGTTTACTTGGGTTTTCGTAACCAATCTATAAAACAACGTAAAACAACCGATCGTGATCGTAAAAACGCTACCATGGCCACAAAATGCCAAAAATAAAATAGAATGGTGGCCCCCTTCAGCATCCCCTTCCAAAATAAGAGCATTAACTCCACCACTGACAATCCCATTCCCCCAGCCCCCCCCCCCCCCCCCCCCCCCCCCCCCCACTCAAAAAAATTGTCCCCCTGTGCCCCCCTACCCCCACCGAAAAAGTCCTGGCTAATATTTGAAACAATAAATATTCGCCTATTTTGCTATTTTGGCGCAGTTTGACTTTGACTGGCCCACTGTGCGGCCCATCCAACTCCCATAGACAATGAGCTGAATTTGAGCTGGTTGAACGCAGAGAAACAAAGTTCCGTCTTTTGCATGTACAGTAACCTGTCCCTTTACTCACTGTCCATCTCAATGGCTTTGAAACCAATGGGTTTTCAACCAATTATATTCTGGAGAGATATCCCTGATTCACATGTTGAACCTTGACACTCTGGGAATGGATGATGGGGGGCTGTTGATGAGTATAGGTCAGGCCTGGGGTCGGGCAGATAGCCAACATGGTCCCAGCTTGTCACATGAGGAGTGGTTTGTCATTGGCATACAGATTCATGCCAATGCTCCAGTTCAGGTGACCAATGTTTTAGCTTCAGATATAATACAATTAGGTTGATAGTCCAAAGCCCATGATATTTTTTGTTTAAACTCTGGCATCACAGAAGGTACCCTTGTCTCTTGGCAGTGATTAGAGAGGTGCTACCTTAATATCAATTGATAAAACCTCCCAGACATAAATCACTGGGGGTCGCTGATGCTACCCAAGGTTTGTGCTTACTCAATGGTTCAAATAAGTTAAGTTTAAACATGGCAAAGAATTATCTGGATATTCCAATTTGCTAATATTAATAATAAAAAAGAAATTGTCTGCTGAGCAAGTTTTATTGCATAATGTCTGATGTAGAGCAGATGTAATCAATTACAGAAACACAACATTGTGAAACTTGCTACCCATAAATTATTTTTAAAAACCTCGAGAGATGCTCCAAAGAGAAAGAAATCCTGGAAGTGTATTAAGGGGAGCGATCATAAATCACATCTACCTGTGTGCAGAGCCAAGAAGGCTAGCCCTTGCAGAGCTCCATGGCTTCTAATAAAACTTTATAAAAGTTGAGTTATAGGTTGGGATGGGAATGCAACTGTGCCAATTGAATCAGAAAACAGCCAGTTGTTTTCATCACCACCTGTTCTCCTATGTTATTTGGATTTTGTTAGGGTTAGTATTATTGTACAGACCCTTTTGACTTATTTGCTCAGCTATTAGTAATTGTCTGTTTGGCTATTTGTCTTATGTTTCCTTTAGGTTTTTTTTTTAGTATAAATTCTCAGCATTTGCTCAAGTAGATGTAGGGTCATACTCTGTAAATGACCTCAAAATAAGTTGTGTGACTTTTATCTGAAAGCAAGTTGTCATAAAGATGGTAATTATAGCATGGAGGAAGAACCCCCTCCATGATTATAGTAAGCATCCTGTGTCATTATTTCGTCTGATGTTCCCCCATTGTTTAGAAAACAATAAAAGTATGTAGACAAATTTGAATCCTCAAAGATCACCTGCTACCCTCTGCCAGAGATGTGGTTGGTACCTGCTGTAGCCTCTCTAATGGAATCAATGTTTTTGATGAAAACACCATGACATTTGTTTGCTGTTTTCTCAACAAGTTGACACTGTATTCGTCTGAAACTTTCACCTATGACTTTTATTGTATCCTTCTTGATAATTTTGCCTATAAATCCACATTACGTGAACTAAAACGAAATGATGACCCTTCCTATAATTAATACTAAATGTATGTTTTTTTACCCCAAAATATATAATGTCTGATTTTAAGTTTTTTTGAATACAACTTCCTATTATTAGTTCTCAACATTTGCATAAATATTAAATGTCTATTTTGAACTTAAATGTCTTCTGACTTTAGGTTTCTTATGCAATGTAGTAATATTTTAGCTTACAAAGAGAAACTTCCTCCCGTATTACTCAACTATCCACTTCCTATTTTGTTTTTGTCTGCTCGATGTTTATTCTTAAAGTGGGAAAAACCTTTTACTGTTTTTCTCTTTTACAGCAGCATGTCTGAAATCTCGTTATGTAAATAGAAACTGGTGAGGGAAAACAGCCAAGTTCAACTGAAAGCTCTTTAGACTGGCACGAATCCTTCCATTTCAATCATCAGATTGAGGCATGTGTAGACATGACAAGTGTTTATCTTGACTTATAGGAACATATCATGAGAAACTTCCCCATGGGTACTGAGTGCCAGTACTGGGTATCCTTCTTGGGATGCATGACGTACTGGATGGGGAAAGGTGAAGTACCAGTACTGGGGGATATAAATCCCTGGTGTCTGGTCAGATTTTTATTGAATCATATCATTTGTGGTTCATCTGTGAAAGCAATAAAAGGTTGTCAGACTGAGTGTGGTATGTACCAATGCTTCTGGCTGTTTGGGGCCTGGATCCTCAGTGTTAGGGCCAGGGGGTAGTAGTAACAAATGATAAGGACATTCTGTCAGAAATGCTGGATATCAATTTCATAGACTGAGCTTAGGACACAAGTTTGCTTTTGGCAAACAAATTTGACAGAAACAGACTAGATGCCAAAGTGATTTTTTCACTACTCTTCCTGATTTATTGTGCTGGTTATTATTTTATTTTTAGTTGAATGAAGAAAAATTTACTAGAGCGGGATTTGAACCTGCGACCTTTAGATAAACATGGCGGCGCTCTAACAGCTGAGCCATCTAGCCCTAGTGTTGGCCGTCTCCCTATTTTGTCAACATTTTTAATCCGGAGGTCGCAGGTTCAAATTCTGCTCTGGTCAATTTTGCTTTGTTCATAATTTTGAGGTCGCATGTTCAAATCCCACCCTAGTCTGGTTTCTTTGTTCAACCCAAAATAAAAGATAATGACAAAATAGGGTCCTAGGGACATTGCCAACATTGAGCCAAGATGTCTCAGCTGGTAGAGTGCCGGCACGTTAATAAGGAGGGTGCAGGCCCAAATTCCACTTGAGCTAAATTTGTCTTTGTTCAACCCAATTTAATTACAATGCTCCCCCCTATCCCTAAATCCGCCAGTGTTGATCAGTGCAATGTCTTATTATGCAAAATGTTAACAAATAAAATGTAACCATTCCTCAGTAGTTTGATGCTTTAAATTTGAAGAAATAAATAAGGCAAAATAATTGTGCCGGAAATTGAGTGTCCCTGGGAATTTTCAGAAGTTAAACATCCTTCTCTATATTTATATCAAACCTTATATGGGAAATTAGACTTTCCTTTTAAAGTATGTTGCTTTTTTAAATCAAAGACGACTGGTCTGTTATGTTTAATGAAAATGAACCCCAAAATGTTCTGGGTGATTTGGGTGATATAATTTGGGTGATTACATTTTTCATAGATTAGTTTTATGTCTGTGTTGGAAATTAAGGAACTCGATTATTATACTCCTTGAGAACCAAATTGCTGTATTCTTTGAAAAAATGTGAATTTGTGGGATAGCATTATATGAAATTGTTCCAGCATCCTGTTTACATTTTTCGTCTTTCACCGCCATGAAAAAGGAGAACAAATTGGGACAATTTTAAACTGTCAGACAGATCTTGTTGTATGAAAAATCAAGATGTTCAAGCAATGGAAGGCCGACCATTGATTGAAAATTATACAAAATTGCACTAGTCTTTAAAAAAATGAAACAACACTGGCAAAATTATAATTATGTACTTTCAGTCAAGTCAGTTATTTTGGGAAGTACATTTTGTCTGCAATTGATGTAATCTACCCTTAACAAAGAAAAAGTACAGGCTTTGTATTTTAAAAAGAGGAACATTATTTTCACTCTGAAAGCTCACTATCTTGAAAGTTCAACACCAGTACCAATCCTTCAGAGAAATATTTGATTAAACTGTCAATAAATATTGATAAAATAGCATTGTTGCTTGTTTCGATTGCAGCCATCAAAATAAGCATGTGTATTAACATTGAACATCACATAATTTGTGACAAAACAAACTGTTTTTCATTGTTTTTTATTGTTTTTTATTTGATGAAATTCTCTCAGACTTGTTTTATGGTGTCTTTGTTGAAATCCACTTTTCCCATGATATTATGTTTTCCCTTTACCAAGAGGTGACTTAATTTCAAGGATTGACCTACAAACAAACAAACACTACACAATATGTTACAAATACATGTGGGGACAGTTGCCAGGTTTTCTCTGTGGGTTTTTATACATACCACATGGTAGAGTTGGCACAGGTTAAGCCCCCATTGGTTCCGTTAGGACTCAGAGAGGAAAGATCTGTCTGAACAGGTTGAGGGTTGATGAGCAATGGACAGTCAAGAAATATTAGGGGTGTGAAAAACGAGCTCGCACTGATGGCAACATGTATTAAAGAATCAATTTTTTTGCACCCACTTTTTGTTGCATGTTAAAATCCTTTTTAAATTTTTTTTCCAAACAGGTCTATAAAACAGTATTTCAAAAACATTTCTATTTTTGAAGCATGATATTTTGTTAGGTTTGGAATTGAGAAGTGTTTAGATTAAGGATAAATGTTCGTGAAGGAAACCAAAATAATGAATTTGTCAAAAAACAACACACACACAAAAGTCTGACTCTGAACAAAAAGAACATTATCATTTCCTTCAAACTGTTTTTGAACATTAAATTGATCGTCAAAACCAAAAGCTTAAAATTGTTTACAATGTTTATAAACTTCAAATGGAGATTATTGTCTATTGATGAATTTTGGAAATGTGATGAGCTGATTCATTAATTCATCATTAATGTGATTCATTAATTCACCATTAATGTGATTCATTATTAATTCATCATTAATGTTTTATCATTCATGTATTAGGCCTATGTTCATTCTCATACTCACTTCAGTGTCATTTTCCACCATGTAAATAAAATTATCCTCCACAAAACCCCCCAAATCATTCATCCATTTAGTTCAAACTGAATTGATCATTAACATCTGATCATCAAAACCAAGTCTTCAAACAGTTCTCAAAATTCAAGTCCAGTGAAGGGTTGTACCAACAAACACTTCAAGTAAAGTCCATTTTACTATCAATCAATAAAACCACCATGGCCAATGAAGTCCAACACCCTTCCTGACTTCAGAATGGCTGTGACATTTGTGGGTTAGCTTGCTGCGCCTGAGAAAACCTTGATCAGACTCCCTTGACCTGTACAGCAATGAAATACTCCACTGGTTTGACAAATTCCTGGATAAATTTATGGTCATTCCTGGTTGATTTTGATTAAGAAGTTTATTTTTGTTAATAGGTTGAGGTTGAAGGGGGTTGATATTGCTTGGGCAGCAAAGCATTTCGTAGCTCCATGTAATATTTTCTTGAATTTGCTTATAGCAGTCAAAAAAGGAACAAAAAAGGAGAAGAGGTAATTAGTGTAGTTCATTAGATCATGGAACTCTGACAATTTGTCATAAGTTGAATGTGTGGTTAATATTTGTTGCCATCTTTCCTGTAGAAATATAATATAGGCCTACATGTAGTTTTCAGGAATGAATGAACAAAAAGGATTAAGCTGTTGCAAACTGCTTACCAACGAAAATTACTTGTGGTATAAAAAAGTGCCAAAATTGTTAACACTTTGACGTTTTGACCCCTAGCAGAATCTTTTTCAATGGCTAAATAACAGCACAACACACACAAAGTTTTCTGAATGTTACGCTTTTAGTTATGTTTTTTATGCTAACGAAAAGGTTACCCTCTGTCCTTGCTCTTACTGTAAAGTCTTTCTTGTGATTTATATATACACACTCTTTTAGTTTCAGTTGGAAACATTTCATTATTGGGTAACATACTTAAATCAACTTAATATCATAGGTCTAATAGTTGTTCAATACTTGCTTTCACTTGTGTTGTTTTCGTGATGATTATGGAATTTTACTTGCTCTTTGCAGTCTGGTACCATTTTTAAACCAAGTTATCAAACCAACAATTTAAGAAATCATGTGACATTTTCTGTGTTTGTTACACAATCACAATGATGATTCCAGAGTCTCAGCATGGATCTACTTGTACATGTATCACATTCTAATCTAATGATTCAAAACAGCAACAAACAAAATGCAAACATTATTGATGCTACAATCATTATCCAAGGCCATCGTTAGTCATTTAGTAATTTACACCCAGTCTCCCCACTGTCGCCTCCGCAAAACACACAGCATCGCAATGGGTGAGGAATTCCTCACACTGCTATGCCAGCAGACCTTTTCCATTGTCTGCCCCCTTCTTCCATGGTCTACCAGTGTGGGCATTTTTAATTTCCTCTGCCTGTTTGGTAAACCCCCAACCCATATGCCTCCCCCTGTCTCTGTTGGTAAACAAGACTGGTATAGCCAAACAGTGCTGGGTAAACAGCCTAATTAATCCTTCCTGGCAGTGCACACAGTTACTCATTGCTTAGTCCCCTACAGTGGGTGATAAAAATGTGTGGTTAGCTTAGCTGTTACATCACTGTTGTTGACTGATATGTGGTAAGGAGCCATGGTTTAATCACTAAACTGTAGCACTGTCCTTTAATTAATACTGGAATACAGGGATCTGCCTCTCTCTGTCAGTGTCATGTTTAGAATCAGTGTTTTCGCAGAACGGAAAAAGAAGGTGGTTAGAAATTGAAAACAAATGCAGGTTTGATGTACAGTTGTTTAAAAGTGTTATGTACAATTATTTGAGAGTATTGTGTATTAGTAACTGTTGCTTATTTATATTGATTATGACTTTGAGCATTGAGAAAGGTAATCTTATGTTGCATGCATTGCATGCTTCATGGAGGAGCCTTCCTCTGTGCTTTCAGAGAGAGCCCCGGGACTGTAAATTCATCAAACACTTACATTCTGTCTTTTGAATTGTCTTTATTATATAGGACTATGTATCTCCTTCTGTATTTGGTACAGTCTGGTTTTGTTTTTAATTTACTCATTGTGACTTCAGCATGGAGGAAGGTTTCATTCGTGCTTTAAACAGGCATGCTATTCTTCCTAGTCCTTTTTCAGATTTTGTTTTGTTTTTGCCATTGGACAAATCAGGAAAACTGTGATTAATTAGCCTGAAAAATCAAAGCTTTACACCATGTGTAGGTCAGCCCTTGTAGTTGTAGGACCATAATGTCCGTTGCAAAGAGAGAGAGAGAGCCCTTGAACTGTGAATTCATCAAACACTTATATTTTGTCTGTTGAATTGTGGTTTTTTTTGCTATCTGTTTTCTCTTTCAGTATTTGGTATAAATTGGTACAGTCTTATTTTATTATTAAATATTTACTCATTCGGACTGTGATATTGCCCTGGAACTGTAAATTTATCTTATGAATCATTTTCTTTATGTCTGTTTCTCTTTCTGTATTTGGTACAGTCTTATTTTATAACTTGAAAATAGAATTAGCTGTTGTAAACTGCTTACCAACCATAAATAGAATTAGCTGTTGTAAACTGCTTACCAACCATAAATAGAATTAGCTGTTGTAAACTGCTTACCAACCATAAATAGAATTAGCTGTTGTAAACTGCTTACCAACCATAAATAGAATTAGCTGTTGTAAACTGCTTACCAACCATAAGGACCTTTGGTATAAATGCCCCAAAAATAGGTAATGGTATGACTCTGCTAGGGTGGAAACGTCAGGCCATTAACTATTTTTTGCTCTTATTTTATTTTTAACTTCACTGTTTTTCTGTAAGTTAATATTAGCAAGAAGTCCTGAAAATGAAACTCTTTCTGCAGAGTTTTACAGTTGAACAACCAAATGGTCAAGCAATTTCCGTCATCCATGGCTCAAGTAATTTGAATGATGATATATAAAGGAGAAATATATACTTTTAGTTTGTCATCACTCCAGCAGGAACATAGTAAAAATAGACACAGCGCACTCCCATTTTTTTATTTTCTAATTCCAAACACGTTTTGCATTTCCGTCAAAGATCAACCAAATGCATCCCTTTCTGATCCAACAAGGGCAAACTGAGCTCTGTGGGTAGCTGTGTAAAACAACATACACACAACTGCAAAGGGTTAATTTTCAAAGAGATATGAGTAGAGCCCAGTAATAATATAACAGGAAGTTTGGCCTATGTGAAGGATTAGTCAATGAATAGTCTTGTGGTTTTAAGCCCCGCCCACACAACCCATTCCTAGTGGACTTAAGTCATTAACATAGTATGTAGGGCTCTGGTTGGCTGATAGTGAGATCAGAGATTTGTGATGGACAGCTTGACTCATAATGTTGAGTACATGTGAAAGGGTTGTAGGGGATTGGTCCAGTGCTTTGTTTTTGCTGTGGACAACAAGCATCCATGTGTGGAACAACTGTCTGGGTAATTTGTGAGGTTTATCACCTGTTTTATTGCCACTCTGCAGTGACATTCTCATATAAGTGTGGCTACTTGTAGTAGATGCTTTCACACTAAGTTTTGCATTACCACAGAGGCAGTTGTTAGAACAACAACCAAGCAGTTTGGATTGCAGTTTGGATTGCAGAGTCTCACATTGCATGGATTTTTACTTTCATCATGTTCTGGGCAAAGATAAATAGACAACAACTCATCTGATGCAGGGGAATTGGTTTGGACTTGCAAGTTGAACCTTCCCTGTGTGTTCCTCCTGTGTTCTTGGAGTAGTTACTTGCTGTGATTTAGAAGATCTGATCTTGTGGAATCTTACAGTGTGTTTCCTTCCTCCATGGTAACACTATAAAAACACTGTGACGATGCTTGGAAGTAAATACTGAAGAAGGAGTGTAGTTGGACCAGGAACGATCATTGAATGTAGGTTGCAATTGCAGCAAATCAAAATGTACATTTCATGATTGATAATGATATTTTAAAACCCTTTTATTTGTTTCAATATTATTAGTATGCATACCACCTGGAAATTGATTTGTTTTAAGAGTGAGTGTGGGACCATCTGCATTTTATGTTTTAAGATGAGCAAAGAATTATAGGACTGGAATTTTATCTTGGAGAGGGCAAGGCCATTTTCATTATGCAAAGTTTTGAAAATCCATTGGAAAATTCTAAAGTGCATGAGAAACTTTTGAAGAGGCACCAAGGCCAAGACCATGCATGGTAATACACCTATCAATTGTATGACGCACTATCAGACCCCCGGGGATGGTGCGTCAAGTTTGCGTCTTTACTCTCGGAAAAAGTGACTGTGGGTACGTCAAGTCCAATAGTGGTCAGTCAAAAAAATCTTCGAGCGGTGCGTCGAGGTACGTCATGGTGCATCGAGGTACGTCATGGTCCGTCGATGTTCATTTCAACATTTATTTTGTTTATTTAGTGGAGAATAAAAATGCACCTACCCTCCCCGCCTGTGTAAAATGATGTTGGTATTATTTTGTTAACATTTATGTTGCCCGAGGGTCGGGAATTTACCGCCAGAAAGTCAGCGATCACCACATGCCAGCTCAGACGGCCGTTTATTTTCCACACTGCACATAGCAAGCCTTTTGCCCAAGCCCAATACACATGTGCATCATGGCGTGGTGGTTTTGTCATCCTCGGCCCCGTGGTATATTATATCTCTCACACGCACGATAGTGGGGGTCGATTGTCGAGTCATAGATGGATACGAGGTAAGCCTGTGACCATACGTTTAATTTACTATCCGTTTCAAACTTTTCTAAACGGTTAACCGTTTGTCGGCGGCAAATGAATTTGTTCTAAAATACACGAACAACAAACTTCAAAGACGATGTATAAGGAAGCCCAAATGTTTTGACAATTAACATCGAGACTGTACATGTACCTGTGTCAGTGTATTTTGTGATCCTTGTTGTTTCATTTTGTTTCCAAAAATTTACCGACCGAGAGATAATCCTTCACGATCTTTTATAAGCACAACATCCCGCAGAGTCGAAGTCGAGTTTGACAAACGAAAACTGCAGTATTGCTCACGCACGTGTAAAAACATCTCTGACACGCAGTTATTTCTCACCAAGGGAATTTCCCTTGCCTTATCGTTCCCACAGCTACATGCCATTCCTTCGCCCCCTAACTATAAAAGTTTACCACGTTAGGTAGAGCAAGCACATCCGCGGGATCGCGGTAATGAATACAGCGCTGTGAGAAGCACTACGTCATAACGCGATCGGCCAATCGGAAAGCGGCCAGTCATTACCAGTTATTACGAGGATGTGTGTTATTTAGTCACATGTAATTCATGGCGCGGTGGTTTTGTCAACCTCTGCCCCGTGGTATATTATATCTCTCACATGCACGATACTGGGGGTCGATCGTCGAGTCATGGATGGATACGAAGATGCATTATTTAGTAGACTGGTTCCCTCTCTATTATTTCGTGTGTTTGATAGCTAGTGCGTTGGGAACCGCACGTCTCGAAGATCAAGTAGTACATTCTCGCCTCGTGCATACACTTGCCATGTATTTTCAGCATGTGTGCCGGGAAACTCGTACATACAAGGTTGAAATACTTGGTATTCACTGCATGCGCGTGCATCGTTTGCAGCAAGCGATTATGTGCATCGATTTGTCCGTCGGTGGTGCGTTGCTATCCGCGAAAGGTGAGTCAAAAAAACGTTCGGAAGACCGTCCAAATCTGCAACAAGTGTGTCAATTTTTTGACTCATGGTGGGTCTTTGGACACGCAAATCCGTCCCCACATATCGACAGTGACGCACCATTCCCGGGGGTCTGATAGTGCGTCATACAATTGATAGGTGTATAACAGGGGCCACGGTCCGCGTAGCCTCTTTTAGTCTTTGTCACTACAGACCTGGAATTAATTTGTAAAAAAAGTATGTCGGAGACTGGGGCAAATGAGGAAGTCTGAAATAGAGCGCTGCCATTTCAAGATTTCACCTTCTCTTTTCAAATGTCATCAATTCAGGCTGAACAGCTTCTCATGATGACTGGTAGGTTTCCAATGAAAAGGAAATTTGTTTAGTCGATCTGAGCATAGAGCAAGGACATGCTCTATGATCTGAGGATGTACGTACAGCACAGCCGTTGAATGAAACCATCATTTCAGAATTTTGAAGTATATTGAGATGGATGAACTTTGATTATTGCTCATGTTTTCTTAAAAACACTCAAGGAACCAAGTTGAATGATAACTGAACAGATTGATTCCTGACTATCAAAACCTGAGCCTAATTTCATAAAGCTGTTAACAGAAAATAATGCTTGACAAATTTATTTTATTGCTGAGCAAAAATGGAGTGGGGCACCAGTCACAAGAATGCAAACTCGTCTGGTAACCTGTTTCTTCTAGGCAAGATTTGTCTGTGCTTAGCAAGTGTTAATGCTTAAACTACAGGCTTTTCGGGCCCTCCTTATAGACTCTGCAAGTACCGCCCAGTTAAACGTGCAGTTCTATTTCAGTACATGTTATTGTTGGAGCAATATGCGTTGGATCTTGTGGTTCCCCAAAATATTCGAATCTGATTAAGACTTTCTCAGTCTATTTACTTTATTTGGATAATTATCATGCCTCATTCACATTACACAAACTTCCTAGGAAAGTATCAGGAAAATTTAGTTGACCTTTTCGCTCTTGAATGATAAAATCCCTGAGAATTAGAAAGTTCCCAAGAACTGTTATTGCACCTGCTTGGGGTAGGGTTAAGCAATATTTTCCAAAAGTAAGAAAATTGCTTTACTTTTGAAAAGAACATGGCGTGGCAGTGCCCTCTGTAAACTAATAGTTAAATTGAACACTTGTGCAGTGGTGAGTGACTACTCTTTGTAAAGTTAAATTCATCTGATTAAAAAGGAGTTACAACCTTTGTTTGTTAGATTTAACTTTGACAATGTTCATTTAACTTGTTCATGTTGTTAAATTGAACTTTTATAGAGTAGTCACCTACCCCACTCTTTAAAGTGTGAATTCAAAACTGTAGTTGTGAGGGTGTTGGATTAAAATTTCCCAGGAATTTCGATTATAATTTCCTGGGGTTGTATTTCCTGAGAATTGGTTGAAATAAATTCAAGACCCCTTTTAAGCAGCATCAGAAGCCAAGTATCTGGCACTCTCTTCTGTCACAAGACCTGTCCCTTCATGCTGTTGCTGTTTGTTGTGATAGCTATCATTTATCATCACAAGTCCAACCTGTCATCAAGGCCAGCTTTCTGGAGCAGTTGAAGAATACCCAGTGCTGTCTTTGGCTTCTTTAATAATTTAGTATCTTGTTGGATGATAAAACTGTTTGTACAGATGGTAAATGGATTGATTCAAATGAAAAGTGTCTGATATTAGTAATTAGTGTTTCAATGGTCCTCTGTAAAACCATGGGTTTCAAGATGCTATGTCTGATTTTTGGACGATTTGACCCAAAAATGTAGGTTTAAATTTTAAATAACAGCAATCATTATTCATTTCAAAAGCCAATTTAGTAAGACACAAATTGTCTTGAGTTCATTTTATTTTTGGCTGTTATTGTTAAAGTTGGCCCAACAATTTTGAAAGCAAGTTTTAACAACAGATGGTTGTTCTTTAACAATCCTGTTTCATTTTTCCTTTCATGTCAAAATGAGTTTAATAAATGTAAACCTTTTTCTCTCTTAATATTCATTGTTGTTGCAGGTCTGAATATTTCTGGAACCCATCTACCACACAGTCTGCTCACATTAGTTCTTGCTGAATAATAAAGGTAATTAGAAACAAGTTTTTACCTTAATCTACTTCTCAAAGTTGTTGGCTGGTACATTTTTCATCAAACCTAGATGAAGATTTCATCAAGACCTGTCTCGAAACCTACCTTTTTGCCTCATATTTTCCCAGGTGTCCTTGTAGGTAATCATGAGGAACCCAAAATCAGGGATACGTGCCCATAAGTTGAAACCCCCCAGGCAGCTTTAGTCAACCCTGCTGGTCTATTGTATAAACTTTTCCCTATACATCCCAGGTGTCCTTAATTCTTGAAGATTCCTGGTGTATACACAACACTGGAAAGGAATAATTTCAGTCCATTTACTTGTTAATTTGTTTTCTTACGGCTACATTTAGAAATATTCCAGTATTGTTCCTATTATCTTTCTGAGATTATAAAAATAATGAGATCAATAGCTAAGAAAATAACTACACTATTTATACACAAATGAGCAGGTTGATAACAAAAGGCAAAAATGTATGTCGAGGATGGAACAAATGTATTTGCAGTATTTTACTTTGTAGGCTATAGCGCATTCAAACATGTTTTTATGGAATTTGCAAATGGAAAATGTACAAATAAATTGTTAGAATTGTTATTATCAACAAAACAATACTTTGTCAATTCAGGGTGTCCCTATTTCACCAGCTGTTTGACTTAACATTGCCAGTGTACTCACACCCAGCATTGTTAGGTTTCCATTAGTCTTAATTTCTCCTTTATCTGTCTACGACCAGGTTTCCATTAGTCTTAATTTCTCCTTTATCTGTCTACCACCGTTACCAGACTATTTTTACAATTACATCTTTGACCAAGAATGAACCAAGAACCCAAGTTTTCCATGCCTGAGGCAGGACACATACCGGTACTCCTCAACTTGAGGTCAAGGGTTTTGCGGCTTACTATACCTTTTTTTTTCCATAAGGGCTTTTACAAGATGTATACACAAAAGTACTGTTAAAACACAAGTTTGTACAAAAACAGCCTGAAGAAGAATATCGGGTTCAGGTTAACACCAGGCAACATTGAAGTTTTTTTAAGACTGGTGTTTGATTAGAAAGTCTGCAGTCGTAAAGCTATAATAAGAAATATTGTTTATAGGCCTACAGCGTAAATCTTAAAATAACTACGAAAAAGGAAAGGTGCAAAAGTTCACTTTTTAACTTTTGCCCAAAATGAAATTAAACATTTCAGCATTTGAAGTTTCCTCAAACCCCTTATACAAATGTATGTCCTAAATTACTTTCTATGCATTGTAGGCTCAGAACTGTCATCTTTACTAAAGATCTTTACTTTATGTCTGCCTATAAAAGAAATGAAAAAATATCATTAATGTATTACTACAAACCTGATGAAACTCTTAACAATATTATCTTAAAGTACTGTCTGTACTCATGAACAAAACAAAGATGCTAGTAATCAAGTCACTGTGTTTATCAATTGCTACGTTTCAAACATGTGAACCTGTAAAAACTAAAAAGAAATCAGAGAAACATAACAGTTTCGTAAACATCAAGAGATTATTTATCATTTGCTACATTTCAATCTTGTGAACCTTGTAAATCACCTCACACACAAAAATCCTTTTAAGTAAAACAAAAATAAAAAAATAGGAAACAAAACAGTTCCCCCATATTGTATAATTAGTCAGGCCGAGCCCTAAATGGTGCTTCGTATGTAAACTGTGAGAGAAAAACCTGTCAAGGTTTCCCCGCTCAGTCGCCCAGTTTCCTGGTCAGCTGAATTAGCCAATTGCCTGTCTCAGAATCAGTCGTCGTTGGACAATTTAAAAATTCTCTGTGATGATTTTCAGATGAATCGCATGGTTGGCATGCCATGGCTCACTGGTCGTGGCATCTGTAACTGCAGTGTTTGTTGTGCTGTGATGTGATGAGATATTGTTTCTTTGTTTGGTGTTGAGCACGCTGGAGATTGCACTGCCAAATCATGGTGGAAATTGAGTGATTCTCCTTTTATCAGGGGTTTTGGCTTTCAAGAGAATATGAAAATAAAATAAAGCAATTTCAGAATAATGTGGAGAGAAGTAACCCTCTTTTTTTTTTAAGTAGCTGAACCATGCATGGTATTAATACTTTCACAGTGTATTTTTTGAGAGATTACAAGATTTTGAATAAATATTCTCTTCTATGTAATAATGAAAGGGTTTGAAGGATGACGATGATAAACATGCTTTGACAGTGACACCATGAAAAAAATCTCTTTTAAGCAGTGTGGTGGTTCTGAGAAAAGATTTTGTGTGTACTCAATGTTCGTCCTCTGGAAAATGCTTAACTCTGTGCATGCAGTTTTAAGGATGTTTTTTTAATTCCTTTATTTTGCTTTCAGAAGGACTGGGTACATGCAGGTGATTTATTTGGGATATGGGAATCCCTTTAAAGGGAGACTGTTGTCATGATCATTGCTGGCCTGTGGCTGCACATGGAATTATGAACTCTGACCCAGTCAGTTTCCCTCGCTGGCCGTCACATCACAGTATAATATTGACGGCGCTTTTCGTTATGTGATGGCCAAAGCGTAGACGAATGTAGTAACTGCATTAGAGTTCAAATCGCATGAACAGCCACATGCCTGTCATTATCATGATGACAGCCGCCCCCCTGCAACAGCATACAGGGCTATATTTCATAAATTGTTTTAGCTTGAAAGTACTGCTTAACAATGGAATTTGCTTAAAGGAACCAGTCATTAGGCAGGAGCAATGTACATACATTGTATATGTTGGCTAGTAACCCATTCTGCTAAGTAAACATTGTTTGTACTGAACAGCTTTTATGAAATTTGGTGACTTGAAAAATGAATACAACTCAGATTCTGAACCCATTCCATGTGTTCTTGACATCAAGTTCCCTGTCAGAAATCGTGCTGTGTGTAGTTTAGTCACTGGCAGTAAGCAACAGAGGCCAAGTTCTCTGATCAAATCAAGCTATTATTTATGCCAAACCCCAGCACCATGTGAACGCACCAATCAACACTTCTGGTCTGAATACAACAGGTGTCTTTCTGAAGGTACATGAAGTCATACTAGAAGGTTGACTTTCCCTGATGATCTTTGCTTTATTTCCACATGAGATCAATGATGCACTGTTCTGAATCTGAAGTTAGTTTTGCAGTGTGTTCTACTCCTAGTAAGAAATGATCAATTTGTAACAATATACAGCAGATTTGGTACACTATGACAAAAACACTGGTTTGGTTTTATTAGTAACTAACAAGCTGGTAGCATTTAAAGATCATGGTATTCCTGCAGGCCAGGAGTTTAAAAAACTTTCTCTGAACAATTTTCAAAAAAATCATTATTTCTAGGAGTACATTTGTATGGGGAAACTTGACCAAGAGCAGAGCATTTAAGCCACCTCGGAAATTTGTATTATTGCTTTCTTGCACAACCAATCCAACCATCTCTAGTTTGTAAATCTAATAATATTGACAAGTTCAGGGGTGGTATCAGCTGTTCTCAACCTGTTTGGGGGTTATTAGCCTGACCATAGAAGCGTAGTTGGAATTTTCTTTGAAAAAACAGCCAAAACAGAAAGTTTGAATACAGGATATTTTGCAGATCAGCTGGTATGATGAGAATTTTGGCAAACTACCTGGTGTGAGACAGCAGCTGGCTATGTGTCAGGTGACTCAGAGCAGCGCTGTCATTGGTGGAATGTTTAAGTGGTGTTGAGGGATGAACCATTTTGATGATTCGATGTCAATTATCCCCACCTGTCTTCTGAACCCCCCTCCCCAACCCACTTGACCCCCCCCCCCCAACAAAAAGCAGACAAACAGCACCTAGAATTAGCTTGATTTGACACCTTTGTGGTCCATGTGTTTACGTAGCCCACTTTTATGTTCCAAAGGTCGTAAACATTTAACATATTTGTGTTAGTTTTCAAGTACAATATAAATCTCAAACTTCAGAATACATGCAGGTTTTTAAAGAAAGTAGTTACTGTTTAGGCACTACAGCAGTTAAGTTTTTAACAACTATTGTTAATATGAACCAAAGTTACTTTGTATGCACATTGCGCAACTTAGAAAACTGTTCCAATGTTGTGTCAACTCTTTGAATGTATTTAGGTCAGGAAAAAGTCGTTTGCTGACTCAAAGGGGAAGGGGGTAGGGGAGGATTGTACACTGTCCCAAACACCCCCAGAACCACCTCCATTAGACATAACTTCCTGGTAACAAGGTCACAAACAAAGAATCCAATCCCTGCAACTCTTTCATACACTTGTTTCAGCATTCTTGACTTTCCCTGTGTGTGCTTACCTGGGTGACTCACCATAAATTACTGGGAAAGCCATGGCTGATGCCAGCATTCCCCAAACTTAATCACAGTGCGGACAGATTTACATACAGTTGCATACTGATTTCACATCAGAAAAACCATAGAGAAAAAATAACCTACATGTATTTGCATAATGGATGCTCAATGTTTGTACTGTGGATTTCTGTGTTTCTGTACTTTGGCCTGTGACAAGGTTTCCGTACATGGGCCGAAGTAGATTTGCGGTTTTGGATATGATATTATTTCAGAGTAGTTGGTAAATATTGAGTTTGTCTTGATTATTGGTAATTCATTAACAATCAAAGGAGTTGGATCGGGCCATTGAACCCCATTTTGGGAGAATCAAAGTATAATTCAACATAACCATTCAGAAAGTTTGTGATGAGGTTTTGAGAACAATTTTTGTGGTTTTCATACACTTCTGTTTGTTTGGCATTCAATGATTGGTCTACCAGTAATGGTAATCTTTGGTATTAATTTTTTGTCACAATGAATATATTTGGTATGGTACAATGTACACATGTGTAGACATTACTGTGTAGCATTAGCTTACTACATTTTGTGTGTTATAAGTGTACACATCTCATCTTTTGACTTGTTTGGTATGTTGACGAGTATTTTGGTCACATGCCATCATTCAACTGCTTTTTTCATTAACGGTAGTCTTTTGGAGGAGATTGCATGCAGAATTAGAATCTAAGCAAGATTAGAATATGCTAATTGAAAGCATTGTTTTTGTAAAGAATCCAAATTTGTAGACTTTTGTTTCCTGACTTTGTAAGATTCATGCCAGATATTTCACCTCCATACCCCTGTGGTGTTGTTGCGCTGCTCACGTTGTTCTGTGGAAATTAACATTTCACTGACTCACAAAGGTGCCCTTTGCCAAAGACAAAGTCAAATGTCCAACCTAATACAAGAAAGAAGTATGTCAGGAATTACACAGAGGCCATGCTGTTGCCCTGGTCTTGGTCTTGGTGCCCCTTTAAACGTTTCTCATAGACTTAAAAACAATTTTTCAGTGGAATTGCCCTTTGCAAAATGAAAATGGTCTTTCCCTCGCGAAGATAAAATTCCAGGCCTGGAATATTAAATGTATGAACCTAGCCCAAGATTGTTTTTTAATGTGCCATTTTGTGCATGGTTTGTAAGTCAACATTAATCTACTTTAGATGATTAAATCATTTTGGTTTAAGTTGGTTGATTCTTCTGATAGAAATGCTAAGAACATGTGCTGACTCCCAACGCTGAAATTGCATTAAATGTAAAGATAATGGAAACTAAACCCATGATGTAAATGTGATATGATGTCCTCACCATTCTACTTTTTGAAAAAAATTATATTATTTTGAATGTTCAATAGTCTCATATACAGTGTATTTGATGAGCAATTAAACTCAATTTTGATTGGGTTTTGGCAAGGTGTGACTGGTTTTGGCATGGAGCGTCATATTTTCCCCAGTTATCTGTCCTCTTGTATAGCCAACAGTGCAATAAATAAAGTAGGTTAACAAGTTGAAAGACTTGAAGAAACACATTTTTACCCTTCTGAATAATTATTTGGTTATGATCATTGTTTAGAATGACATTCCAATTCCAGAAAGAAATATTCCATTTCGGACTTGGCCTGCAGGGTGCCAGTGAAACTGACAGACTTTGTTGTGTCCTTGGTTAAGCATTCCTGCTGTGATTAGATGATCAAGGTTACCAGTGTAATAATCCACAGGGCTCTCTGATTGGCAGATCTAGATCTTGTGAAATGAAGAGGTCAACTTTTCATGTTGGTACAAGGAACAGCTGGTCACTTCTGCTAGAAACCACTTTGTATTATGCAAATCTACTTGGATATCACATTCAGATATTGATGTGGTTTACTTTTAAGTGGTTAAAAAATTCATTAAAACAATTATTTATGCCTGTTCTTAGAGAAATTACAGATTACTTTTTCGTTTTTAGTTGCACCTTCTGTCCATTAACAAACCTCATGATTATGTCTTTATGGTCATACATGCAGTTTATGCATCAAATTATTTTTAACAACCCCAGCATATTTCAAATCAAACATCAACCTGTCTCCTCATTAACATAACTGTCAATCATCACCTGACATCACCAGCCAGTAACCTCTAAGGTCACACTGTAACCCAATCAGGTCGCTTCCAAGACAATTAAGTCTTGAATAACTCTCAGGTAATGAAGCAGAAGGCTGGTCACCTCCTGTTTCAGGCACAGCCCCCTTTTATGTCCAGATGACAGGTATATGTATCCCTGACCATCCCAATGGCATCAAAAAGATTGGAACAATGTAATAACCTTGGTATTTTCAGATGGAGAAATCTGTCTGCCAAAGGGTCCCATAAATGGTTAAATTGTAATTGGGTGGATATCAAGTTAGCATTCTTGTCTTGACTGTTGTGAAAATGAGGTGTTGAGCTGGTTATATTGTGGTTATTCATTGGGGAATTTGTTTAGTGGGAAAATGTAGTGGCTTTGTGCCATCATGTAAGAGGTCTATCATGACATTGTACATGAAACATGAAGGGGGTATTGAACCAACAGCATTTAAAAGCTCAAGCTGACTTGCAGCATGGTTTATTCAATACATCTTTTGAGTAGAAACACTTGTCTTAGTATTCTTGATTTATGGTCACTCTCTACTGCTGGATCCTGAAGCTTGATTTCAATGGATTTTCAAATGGTCCTCAGAAAGAGGGGCTGGTGGTGTCTGGTGGTTGGTGAGTCTTAGGCCATGTACATGTACAAATTGGTGCCTATGGCTATGACTACAACTGTTTCTAAGGGTGTTGCTGAGGATGCCTTATACTTCAACACATGATGGCGTGATGTAGCCGTAGCTGTAGCCACTAATTTGGACCTAACCTTACACTCATTAACACTTATTGATCAAGGCCTTATTTTGGGCCCAACAATTGAGTTTGATAATCACAACCAGGGCCCAATTTCATACAGCTTGTAAACAAACTGAGGGCTCTGTTTTAAAAATTTCATTTAAAACAATTGTTTTATCAAGTTCTCAGCATAACTTTTTGTTCTCTGTGTATAGACGTTGAAAAGCTAGATCCCATTCAAATAAAAATCTGAGAAGCAAGCTATTTCGGGGTTAGGTATTATTCAGCTTGAATACAAAGAAAGAAGAATGTGCTTGGAAGGTCTATAACCGAGTGTTCAGTACCCAGTGGTAGAAGAAGTCTGAAAGTTTTTTAAAAATTTTATTTAAGGTAATTAAAATATTTTCCATTTGAAATGAATCAAAATAGTCATAAATTTACAGTTTTACATCCCATTTTCCCACCTACTCAAACCCACCAATAACAACCTGTTCGCCACTTCCCGCCTCCTCTGATGACACCCTCGCCCAAGAATGTCCCCCCTTTCGCAAATCTGTCGCCGCCCCTAGCCCCCGTTTATAAATTTGTAAAAAGAGAAATCACATCCACCTGATTTATCTACTGAGGACAGAAAATGTCCCCCAAATATTACCATGGCATTTTATTCTCTTGTTTATGGATAATATGGACGGTGGTGGTTGGGTTATTTCAGGTCTGATTTTGGAGTGTTATGCGCGCTTTAGCTGAATCTGGTCTTACAATCCCATGAGTCATTGCAATATTTCTGTCGTCACCTACTGGGTGCTGGTTGTGGAGTGACCTTGGGGTTAACAGAGGGGGACTTGGAGCTACACTGGTCTGAACACCCCTTTGCGTGACAATGGCCTGCTCCGATCATTAAGTAATCATAAGTAATCAGCTGCTCCATTTTACTTTATGGGTGTGGTTCAGTACTGCACATCCAACTTGAAAACCCACACTTAGTGTCTTGATTGAGAGAACAAAATTGAGTTATCATCCAGCATTAGGTTGCTAAAATATTAAACACCCCCAAAAGGTAATGGACCATTCCGTTTGGACAGACTTTTAGATGATACCATTTTGGTTTTGGAGATGATAAGACGAAGAAGAGACATGAAACTAGCTCTGGTAAGTTGTGATATGCATGATATGTGGTATCATGAGGGTTGCTTGATTTCCAATTGTGTAAGGCAGAAATTACCATGCATTGGCGCTATTACTAGTGTAGTGTGTTTGCAATTAAATATAGCCCTGCAGTGTAGTCATGCTTGTTGTACATTTACTACATAAATATGTAGTACTTTCAAATTAGTAGTTGCAATACATCGCTACCTATCGTTGCCCCCCAAAAAATAATTAAAGCCTGGTCTTCTGAAGGCTATAGTGCTGATTGTTTGAACATCTTAGATGAAATGTACACACTGTAGATGTAACAGTCAACTGCTTGTTCTATTGCTCTGCCTGATGGACTTGGAAAGTGCAAACAATTGAAAGTTGTTTAGGGCAGCAGTATTTGGGAATATTCCATATGGGCAGTTGGAGTAAATACAGCGCTACACCCTGGCTGTAGGTGATAATACTACAGGATGAACAGGTTTCTTCTTAGTTGGCTTCAAGGAACTTCCATCGCCAAAGGATCTTTTGTTTAGTTTCCCATGTGTTGACTGTATAAGTCTGTAGAGTCATCACTGATGTTTTACTATTGGAATGAACTTATAAAGATAATAACACCAACCACGGAGCCGGACTTACAGAAAAAATATCTTAGTTTCAAAAATATAGCCATTTTCGTCTATCTGTAGCATTATTTTTGAGTCCTTCTGTTGAAATTATCACCCGGAATGTGAAGTTCTTCAAGAAAGTCAACAACAAAACTCTTTTTTTTGTACTCGTATTGAGCGTGAGTTTTCAACTTTGTCTTCTTGCTGCACAGGAAGTACATGAACTTGAGAGACAAGGACTGGGAGAGGCTTCGTGTTCATAAACTCTTCAGAAAGCTTTTCAAATAACTGGACATTTAAACAGTGGAAGACATAATAGGTAAGTGATCACAATACTTTTGTTTTGAAGATGTTTTGAGTTTATACTGAATATATATTTCTTTCCTGAAGTTTTTTCTCCAAATTAGAATGATTTCTTATTTTCCTTTTTACCTTTTGCCATACTGGTTGTTTTTAGTCAAACCAATTGTTCTGTTTAGACGAAGATGTTTTTAAAGAAAGAATTCACTAAAGGTGGTATGCAAACAAGTGGGCCATCATTGACAGCTTTTTCATGGGTAATTTTCAAAATAGCAGAATTTGTTTTTCTAAAGGTAGGGTCATTGTTTGTTTTTTGTCAAAATTATCAAGAAAAGTAAAACAAAATTTACTTGTGAAAGTTTCAGTTGAAAACAGTGTCTACTTGTTGAGACAACAGGAAAAAAAAACTGTCACAGAATTTTCACAAAAACCTGTCAACATTTAGCAAGGTGATAGCTGGTACCAACCGCATCTATGGTCACAGCATTTGCAAACGAACACCAACCCTCAGAAATCTGAGGAACAATTCATACATGAATGGTTTCTTAGATTGAAATGGTTTTGTTGATTTCTGATCAACAGGGGTGTTTAGAATAAATATGTTCACAGGATTCTTAACATTACATCTTAATAACAAGTAAGCTTTTGGATAGAAATTACACAAACTTTTTGGGGGTCATAACACCTTTAATGAACATTTTGTAAAATCATAATTAATATTTTGAGCCTATGATTGAGATCAAAGCCCAAATGTGCTGGTTACCAGTTACCACAGAATTGTGTGTTTACAGCGCCGTGTAAAACCTGTATGTGCAGAATTCCATGGGAACTTATGCAAGGAATTAAGACCCAGACAAGGAACACTTGATTCTAGATTGGAATCTTGGTTAATTTGTCTGTGTAAATCAATACAATAACACCATTCATATCATATTCTCTCCACAAGCTCTACTCTGTCATCAGCTTCACTTTTCATGTTTAAATTAAATGATGTTATAAACAGAGTAGGGCAACTGTAAAGTAACTCATGCACAGGATATACAATTTAAGCAATTTTATCAACCATGCAAAATCGCGTGACAACATTAATTGTTTGCCAAGACAGGCAACCCATCTGTATTATGCTCAATCTTTTTTTTTTTTTTTTTTTGGTGGGGGAGGGGGTAGGCCCAAATCGTCAACATTAACATGCTTATGATCACTAATGTGTGATTTTATCACCAGCTTGAGTGTAGGAAGTAATGTGTTAGAAAATACTTGCGGACACAGATTTGATAAAAATTCATCTTCAACTATGGCTTCAACAAAAACAAATTTGTCTGTTTTTATAACAAAGGAGAATCCATTTCCCTGTTATTGAAACCAAAACCAGTATTTGGATCAATCGCAGAATCAATTAATAATAATGTCATGCTGATTCATCACTCTGTTATCGGAGTTTCCTGAACTGTAATAAGTTGAGTGTTTGGTTGAATCCAATAGCAAAGTAAATTAATCTCTTTGATTTGTTATTAAAACAGATGGAATTCGTTTTGGTAATGGCATGATTTTGGGATCAGGTTGGCTCAATGGTTTCTTTCCCTGCCTTTCAACTCTGTGGAAACTGGTTCGATTCCCACCTTAAACCATAGCCATGCATGTGAGTTGGGTTTTCAGTCACTACCTGAAAGCGTGGGTTTTCCCCCCACATCTAAAACTGAACATTTCTTCTTGTTTCCTTTCTTGATAAATATTTATATCTCAATAAAGACAGTAGAAGATTACTGATTTGAGGAACTCATGTTGTTCCTTCTGGAATTTGAAAATTTAATTTAACTGTTGTGAAAAAACCCCAACAAACAACCAAAATGTAAAGTGGCTGTCAGGTTGGCGTAGTGGTATCTTTCCTCGCCTTCCACCTCTAGGATGCTGGTTCAAATCCCACCAGGGGCACTACTTGGATTGGGTTTTCAGTCCCTACCTGATTGTGTGGGTTTTCCCTGGAACTCTGGGGTTTTTCCTCCCACATCTCAAAATGAAACTTCCTTCTTTGTCTTCTCTCCATTGGGTTATTGGCTTGTGTAGTGATTAAGTTTGCTTTTGAGAGAGTCCTGGCTTTACAACCAGAATTAATAAATGAATTGAAATGGTACCATTTTAATACAACTATCTTGAAGTAAATTACAATGAGTAGGGCCTAGACATTTGGATCTGAATCACGGATTACTTGTCAAATCTTTATAACATTTCTTCTATGCTGGATTTCATTTTCTTCTGGGAGGGCTCATTCATCATTTCTGCTTTGGAAACCCCTTTACAGTGCGTTTAAGAAATTAAATAATCATCTCATATTTAAAGAAATAAATTAATCACCTTGTATTTATTTGTTTTATCTCATCTTTATATTTATTTATTTATTCAGAGTTGCGTTTGTCCTCCTGTATAAAATTAATTGGTAGGAAACTGGTCACTGAATAATAAACAATAAGACTTCTGTGGTAACTTAACCTCCACTGATAAACAAATTTACTCAATATTTCTCTCCACGCCTGGTAAAAGAAAGACAAATTCCAAGGATTAATTGTACATTTGAGGGTAAGATATGGCGAGAAATTCCAAATTGGTCAAGGCTTACATACAAGGTGTCAAGGAGAAATGCTCAGGGTTTCAAGCTTTTAAGTTGAGTTAGTCACGGAAATTAATTATGCTGCTAACTTTTGGACTTTGAAAAGCAGCAAAGTAAGAATGAGGCATGCTCTTATTACTTTAACATGATTTGCAATTTATTTGCCCTCAGAAGAATCTGATTTTTTAAATATTAAAATTAGCCTTAAATCAAAATATTCTATTAAAGCTGATGTGTACTTGTTAGCCAGCCTTTGTACTCAATAAAACTTTCCTACTTTTACAAATATAATGCCTGGTGGTTAGAAGTCAAATTAGCAGTGAAGTTATTAAAATATTGCATTCAGACGGTCAAAATCTTTGCTTCTTCATAGCAGCGAAATTAGCTACTTCTTTGAACATTCATTCCCATTGTCTTTCTAAATAAGGAAAGAAGTGTCGAGATGGATGGCTGAAGGTGAGGACAAGAAGTGTTTGTTTTTGGAGTGTCAGTCTGATGGTCTTGGTAATGAGTGTGTCAGGTTTGATTGATCTGACCTCAATTCAGGTGTCTCCTTAATGAAGTGTTAGGAACATCATCTTGTAATGAGGATTTCCCTTCCCTCAAACAATTGTCAATTCCCATCTGAGTTGGTCATCCCCTGACATTTTCAATTGCCAGTTACATGTAAAAACTCTGCTAGGGTCGAAATGTCAGGCCCTTAACTATATATTGCAAATGACTTGTCAGTAGTAAGTGTATTCTGATGTTTATATTTAGTGAGCTTATGATAATCCATCAAAATAACTACAGGTGTATCCCATCTGGTCATTACTCATTGTGTGCTGTGCTCTAAACAAATATGTATCAATTGCTGTAAATCACCCAACCTGAAATGAAGGTATACGGGAGCAGTGTCGATTTTATAAAGAATACTGAAGTCTTTGAAATCTTTGTTTTCGCTACAAAGAACAATTGGCTTTGTTTTAAAATACTCATGAATATTTATAGGGAAAATGAGCATCAATATGTATGAGTTCATCTCTTGCCTTGCATCAGTAGAAACAGGACTTGAATTTCAGAAATATAACTCTTTGACAAAAGACCACATATCTCGCAAAGAATTGTTGCTGGACTACAAATATCTTTCATACAATGTAGGACCTAAATATATATATAACTGTATATATTTTAAATAATAGGGGGGCCTATTAGTATTAAGTCAAAAGTACGGTTGGAAAAACACTAGACTGCAGGTGTAGTTTGGTATCAGCATACATGTACATGTAGGCCTATGGTAATAGCTAGCACCAGCTGGATGTAAAGAAAGCTCCACCTCTAATAAGTCTCTCCTTTTTTAAAATAGTCATCAAGTATGTCTTTAAACCACTTTTTAAACACTGGTTGGCAATAGGCTTCCTTGCAGTCTGTGTAAATAATTGAACTTCCCAACCAAAAAACCCTCAGGTTTCCTAATTACATTTACTCAAAATGTTAACCTCAGATGTCTATCAAAATCTTGTCATCCTTTGTGGGAAGGAGCTTCAAGTGTATTCTTTCTCAGTGTTACCACAAACTGGTTCATCGTAGGCAACTTTTACACTTTGTATTGTAATGTGGATTGTTGAAACCAGTTACAGTAATTCAACTCAAATTTATCTCAAAGCAATATCAAGAGGGCAGGGAACAATTTTGTATCATTGTTTACCTGTAAGCAAATTTGTCTGCTTACTTTGGCAGAGAAATGTGAATAAGGGTGGAGGGAAGGAATAGATAATGGTAATGGTGTTTCACAATAAGTGTTCATGGCTGGAGTACGCAGTCGCATGGCTTCTCAAATTACACTGTTGCATCCTTTATCTGCTTACAAGAACCACTGGCAAGTTAGTGAGCCTTTTGCTTTGCCTACGGTAAGCAGTGAGTATAAAATAGAAATTCTGCTAAGTGGCCTTCCATAAGCAAACATATCTGCTTAGGCCCTACATGGTTTATAAAATTGGCCCCAGATTTATAGAATTTATAGAATTGATATAATTGCATCAAGAAGTTTGGATGTATTGAAAATTTATGATTCTCAATAGTACAACATTTGGGTTGGGTGACTAACAAGTTTTGTTCCCCTTTGACAGATTATTACAGATGGGGAGAAAAAAGAAACAAATAGACAATCAGGAAAAAATCAAGAAACTGTGAACAAAGTGAATAGCTTAAACATTTTTGTAGACACCCAAAGTTTAAAGCGTGTTGAGATATAACTCCCTCAATTATTCAAAATCAAGTGTGGCTCATGAGTTGGCAAATTGCCGCAGTCTCGATTAACACCTTAATGCCTGACCTTCACACACAATGCAATGTGCTGCTTGCTGAACTTTGAAAGAAATGACAACTTTATATCTGTCGTCTCCCATCAGGATTACACTCTGGCTTAAAAGTACACCAAAATAAATGAGTAGGAAGGGTCAGATTTCAGTGTCTAGGTCGTTTACAAAAACTAAATCAGATTTTGAGAGAATAAGAATGAAGGCCTTGTTTAGTAAGGTCAAACAAAAAAATATGGGTGTTTCCTATTACACTGACCAAAAATTTAGGGTAGGTAGGGACAAAAGAACATTTTATTTTGACAGAATATTTTATTGCTCCAAAACTTAGGGTAGGAACGAATGTTAAAAATATTTTTGCCCTTGCACGTTAATTTCCTGCATTATACATGAACACCCTAAAAATGACATACATCTAGTCCAATGCCAGTAACAATAAATATAGTTGCAGTACCACACTTGTACAAAATATGGGAGATATAAAGAAGAATTCAATAATCATGAAATACTTAACTCTTCAGTAGGTGTCGATTGAAACTTCATAAACTTAAAAAACAAACAAAAAAAAACACAAAAAAACGGAAGTGAAGTTGGCAAAATTGCGTTTTGGGACGATCTCTTATCACATAATTTCTGCCATTAATAATACTATTTCCATCAACAACCATTATCATGGGTTTGTGATTTGAGGAATCGGCCGTTTACATTGTAGAACTCCGTTTGTAAATGAAATAACATTCGTGATTCAACGATCGGTCGACAACGCACACACGTACATGCATGACAATGAACTTTGCCCCGCAACGCCCTCTATTGGCAAACATTGACGATGTTTAGTATTAATCCAAGGCTGTGTATTACCGACAATCTGCAAGCGCGTGCGGCACAAACACTGTGCAGCAATTCTTTACTGGCTTGAACGTTACCGCGTTCTCGTTGAAGACTAGCCCAGCTCTCTTATGAATATGAATATATGGTAATTTCAACGGCCATCAACAGCCAATCACAGCGTGCGGAATGGGGGTTATCGTGGACTTTGGACCGCTGCTGTTCAGTATAGTACAACAGGCCATGTGTGTGCTGTGCATGTGTGTCATGAACGTACTACATGTACATGTACCTACTGTGGGCGACCGAACGTCGTGGGGCCCGGGCCTGTGCACGTGCGGTGGATACTCAGCGGTCGGCATCATTGTGGTTCGTGTTTTGACATTGTTGTATACTGAAATGAACGACAGCGATTCGGAATTGCGATCGCGGCCACATTAATCTAGCAAATATCCAGACTTTACAACTTATAAAAACCATTTGAAAAATAGGAAATATTAAATATAAAACCCTTAAATCATTGGGTATTTTGTCAAAAACTTAGGAGTGGGATCGGGTATATTTGATTTTATTTTTTCTGAAAATGTCTAAAAACTCCTAGGGTCGGCATGTTTTTCTAGGGACAATCGGGTAACCGGAAACACACATATTATTTTGTTTGGCCTAAAGGAAATTAGAAACTAAGCTCTTGTGAAGTCTTCAAAACAACCTTGTTCTGTGCAAAGCCCTGGAGATTATTAGTTTATTAATTCTAAGGGAATAGCCTACACACAAAAATTGATAATGAAAACAGATAACATCAGTAAATAACAGAAAATGTGCAAAGTTGTCAAGGGACTCTAAAGATTACTCCTTCTTACATCCTGTTTTGTAATGAAGTCTAATTTTGGGGAATTACGTGTGGATGTTTCCAGGATCGTAGAATCAAATAACCTAATCCTACAGCATTTTTACAGGATCCGGAATAAAGATCAGGGATCATTGCTTACATCTTCTGTCGTCTAGTAATTTCCTTCTGGGACTTCTTATAAGTGGATCCTGTTTCTTCCTCTCCCTCGTTGTATTTTGACGGGCTCTCAATGAACTGTTTTAAATTTTTATTTTGGATTTCAGTGTTATCAGAAAAAAAATAACTTCAATGACCGTCTGTCTTCACTATCGATCGCTGCGATAAAATTAATCTTCTGTTCCCTTTGCAGACATTGGGTTTACAATCAACCAGGTTAAAGAATCATGCCGATGTCGCCATTTTAAAAAAAACAATGAGTTGTTTCCCTGGTGGATTCCCAGAATGAAATCTGCTTTGCTCATTCTCCTGGCCTCGTCATACCCCATAATTGAATATACTTGTGTTGGAACAATTAGCATGACTCTGATAAAAGTGCATTTATATGGGCGAGATACATGTATGCTTCCACATTATTAATCTACTGTGCTTGATTGTTTTCACATCTGTTTTGTTTTTTTCTTTGTTGAAATTTCAAAAAGAGAAATTGTCCTTACTGTTGTACAATATTCAAGGAATAATCTGTTTAAATATTGTGAATACCTCAATAACAAACCCTGTCAATATTTGATGAATAATTAAGGGGAAATATGGGCTTATTACAAAAAAACTTGTACTCATAAAATAACCAGACATGTAATGAAGTTAGTTTGTACCATGTGGATGATTTGTATTTGTAATTTGCTGTTTTGCCGGTTTGGCTAAAATAAGTTTGTTGTCTACAAAAGAATTTCCCCAAATTAAAATTTGCCCACCCCACCACCTGGTAAATGACCTCACCCATAAAAAGAGCAAAAATTAAGGCCTGCATGTGAACATTAACCACATGCAGGACTACAAAGAAGAAAAAATTGTTGTATTTAGCTTGAGTTGTTTTCTTCAAACTTGAGGCAAGGGCCCAATTTCATACAGCTTTTCTCAAGTGGAAAATATTGCTTAACAATATTTTCGCTAAGCAATAATGAGAATACCTGTCACTGATGGTATCAGTGACAGGTATGTGACACGGTACTTCGGCTGGTAACCCTTTTCTAGTGAGCAAAAATTTCATTGTGTTTAGCTACTTTTTGTGCTTCAGTAGCTCTATGAAATTGGGCCCAGCAGGTGAAAGAGACTGGTCCCTGCTGTTGTATCCATAATTATCAGTTTGAATTCAGTTATTTATTGTCAGGATTCTAACAAAGATGTCTTCTCTTGAAGTATTCTAATGCCATAATGCATTTTAGCACATCATGTCATCCCTAGCTTGTCTGTCATATCCATTCCCCCGTGAGTCACGCCATGGGTATTTTTTTTCAGTCAGTGATGGTTTATCAATGTTTCTGTGGGGGAGAGTGTAGTCAATGATGGGAGTTTCAATTCGCTTGATAAGGGTTGGGGTAGAATTTCATGGTCAATGTCAGACAATTACAGGCAGCTTAACTCTGAAGGTCTCCCCCTAAATAAAAAGTACTTACGTATCTTTAGAATTGAACATTTCTTACAGTGAAAGTGTATGTTAGTTTTTTCAGAATTGTTCTGTTTTCCCATAACTAACTATGTTAACTATTTAACTATGTTTAATCTACTTAAATGATTGAAAGATACCAAAGGTGGTAGGTTCTAATCCTGTTCTAGTAAATTTTTCTCAATTCACCCCAAAATTGATCTGAAGATGAGTATATTAATGAAAAAGTGAGAAATAGTTGTCTTCGATTAATCAATTACCTCCAAACATTACAAACAGTTTGTTCTGAAATGTTTTTAATCAAGAAAATGTAAACTTAACTGCCTGCCCAGATTCAGACAAAACAGTGGGGACAATTTTGGCATAGCAAGAAGGAAAAAATATTGACAGAGAAAGCAAAAAAAAAAAAACACCCAACAAACTTTTTACCCGGTGATAGAAAATGGTACATAAGTTTTTATCTGTGTAAACTTTTGGACAAATCAATCCCTCTGCCCCCCTTAACCAAATAGTTCCCATTCACCAATGGGCTACAGTGCCAGTCACTTATTGGGGTCCTGTGGTGTTATATCGGAAAGACTTAAACTTAAACAAATAAATGGGTGCATTTTTCTCGAAGAAGCAAAATACAAACTTAATTACTCATCCTTCTCCTTGAAATTGTGTCCTTCTGCACATGCATACACAGAGGTCTCTAATAACTTGACATCAATCTGACAACATTTTTAAGGTTATGCAAACATTTAAATCAAATGTCTCATCATCTTATCCTAACTTCAGTGTCTCTTGCGCTACTAAAGTAAACAGCAAATGGGAAATAAAACCATGACTTGTTGTTTGATATCCCAAGTGGACTTTCTCTGTCTGTTTCCTGAAGGTGAAAAATGCTAACCATATTTGATTAGGAGTTCAAGTTGCGGGTTCAAGAAGAAAGGGGGAAGGTTAGTGGGACAGGGGTGGCTAAAACCTTGGGTGAAGTGACTTTCACATGCAGGCGAAAAGATTGACACAGTGGATTGCAGTTGTTGTCGATAAAGGGTTACAGATGGGTGATTTGACTCCCCTCAACCTCGGGATGATTCAATATTTATCTGGATACATTGAGTCAACAAATTGTTGATAGAAGACAGAGAGGGAAGTCAGTTCTTATATTGTATACAGGTACCAGTTGTCAAGTGCTAGTTTTTGCTAGAAGCAGTTAGTATAACAGAAAGTAGATTGAACTTGTAGTGTTTCTTTAGATAATGTTTGTTGGCGTGACAGTGGACTCACTGAAAACAAACCAAGACGTTGATCAAGATTAAGTATTGTAAGATGCTGGAATTTGTTTTATACAACAACAAGAGGTTTTATTGGGCGATACTAAACTAACACACTACACTGGAAGCAGGTAAGCCCAAATAGTCTTGAGGCTCTGGCTGGTGTCTCTGGATAAGGTTTAAATTTTTATCAGAACACAAGTGAAAGCTCAGCTGATTTAATGTCTGCATAAAGTTTACTCTTGTGACAATTTCAAAGGAAATGAAAGAAGGTAAAGATATGTCTGGACTCAAAGAAGGGATCTCTTTACAAGTATCCACCCTTGACGATATTTCCTTATAAGGATCGCTTTTACATAAAAGGATTGAGTGCTAATTTTACAAGTATTTACAACATGGGCAGTACTTAGTGACGTCACAGATGGTATGTGCAAATGTGCATGTTCTGTGCACACATGTCTAACCTATTCTTGCATCACACATACATGACCTAAACACTAACTTCAAACTGCCCTGTTGCTCTTGAGTTACTCTCAAGGATCTGTCCTCCCACCCCTCCCTGTTGAAGAACATCTCTTTCCCTGAACTCAAAACCACACAGCCAAACCTTACCAACTTGATCCTCTGGTGGAAAAGGGTAACATTGACAAATGATATAGATTAAGCTGGAGGCTCAAGGGGACGTTACCATGTTGCTCTGATCTCAAGATGGAGAATGTCTGATGTTAAAAAAGTTCACTCATGTGGTCTGTCTTCTACACTCTTGAGCATGATGGTGGACATAAGTAGGTACATGCTGTAGTGTCAATTTTTTCAGGAGAAACAATCCAGACTGAACAATTTGTGTAGCCTAACTAGTGCTAGTTGTACCATGGAGGTCCCTATAGAATTCATCAACAAAATGGTAAAATTGGAGCACTGTTTACAACTAACCCTGTTTGCTAATAATGTGTGCCACTAATATGTATTAGTTGTAACTTTCTCTATGGTTGTAAGAATACATCTGTACATGTACATTTTTAATTACCTAAAGCCTCTTAGAGCCAAACATACTGCTTAGTTTGCATTGTTTTGTTTTATATAGGCCCCCTAACCAATGATTTCAAAAGATGTATACCGACATAAAATCTGAACCAAAACTCCATAACACATGTAGAACAGGGTTTGCTCTTTCAGGCAATTGCTCTAGTACATGTGGTTTTACTTGTTCAGAAGTTTTGGGTCATCTCACCCCAATAAAGAAACCCTGCATGGTGTGTGCAGATGTACATGTACATACGTTATGTACATGTACGTGTGTGTTTAGTAAATACCATTGGGACATGGTCTTAAAATTGGGGGAATTAGATCAACCATGGAAAGACTCTGGTTGGAGATAATGTGTCTCCCCCCCCCCCCCCCCCCCCAAGATTTGACAATGGAATATTAAAAACAACACTCAAAGTGCATATTTAGCATGTATTGGCCTACTGTGCAGCCAAAGGAAACCGGGAGTTTCTGTTTGTTTTAGATGAAATCTTTTCACTGATGCAGAACAACTTTGTTGGCATTGTCAATGTTGAGTACAATACATGGAATATTCAGACCTGGTACCCTTCTTCCCTGATAGGCAAAGGCAGTTGTAGAGCACCTATGAGGAGAAAATAAGTATTTTCAAGGAGCACCAGAACAATGACCAGGGACAAGGAGGTGATTGCCTCTGTTGTAGCGTTCTTGCTTTACATCCACCTTCTGAGGACCAGTCAGAGTTATGTCGTTATGTCTAAGCGGTCCAACTGGCTAGTTCATTGCTTCCAAAAGCCACATGTAAGCCATTGCTGGCAGACCATTGAAATGACAAACTAACTGGTTCCATGCACTGGCCAGTCACTGTAAAAATTAAGGGGAAATCCTGTGTTGCCTCCATGAAGTATCAGGTCTAGCGGTTCTTCAAAATAAAACAGATCCCTTAAATTTCACAATGAAAACTTCAAAGGTATACAGATGTTTAAAACATCTCCCTCATATGCAAGTATTATTTTTCCATATACGTACACAGTTATCGGATTATTTGCTCCACATGATGCTTGCTGGTTCGATTGATTTGACGGGGGTCAAGCCCACTCTTCATAGGCAGGTAGCAAAAGCTCAACACCCCCTTTGGTGAACCGCCCTGGTCCAACCCTCCTCCGGGAATGTTTGCTTGATTGGATTGCATTACTTCCCTGGCATGGAGGCACACTAGATGTAATTGAGACATTTTGATAAACTAAACACATTTAAAAGATGTTGAACAATGTAAATATTACCTGTTGGCAAACTTCAGATGAAGCTGAATTTAAATTTGAAAGTTGTTATATTTGATGAAGCCACACTTCCCCAAATGTTGGTTTATAGAAACCAGTGTTTGTATGGCTCTACATGTACATGTACAAGTAGCCTGGTGTTGACAGCAAAACCAATGCAGTAATAAAATGGTATAACTTTAGTCAAATTTGCCAACATAGAATGCTTAAACCTTTTTATGTTATTCATTACTCAATATTTTGCTTTGCTGTTTAAATTTGTAGTTTAATGCCTAGTTGGTTTGGTGCAAAGTGCTGTGTAAGAACGCTAATACAAATGCCTTCATTGTTATATCAAGAATGTGTGTTAAAAAGTGGGCAGACATTCTCCCATCAGTGATGAGAAATTTTGAGACTTTTATTTGAACTTGTGTCAATTTTTCTTTGTTCAACCCAAAATGTTGTCTGAAATCAAACATTTCTGTGTCTGCCTGATGGGGGACAGAGTAGCTTATATTTTCTTCACTTTTGTAGAAATCGTAGGCTGTCTCTTTGATTGACTTCTCCTATAACTGAGGACACTGTTCTAAAAAGCTCCTTACAATCTGTAAAGGTGGAAACGCCATTATTTCAACAAACCTCCCAACATTTAGATCTTAATTTCAGCACACACCACCACTACCATCACTGCCTTACAAGATGGCATTTGCTTGGCTGATGCTACCAGATAAAACCCATTTCCTTGACAGTAATTACTCTGTTTAATTCCCCCTTTGATGGGGATGGGATTTGGAGGATGGCTTGCCCGTCTTTCATTAGCGTTATTGCCAATTTCTGACATCAATACTAGGTCCTTATTGTCCAACATTCATGTTATCAATACGGTAATATCACAATCGTTTCTGAGTTCTTGAATACGTGACATTACAGAGTTGCATGGCCGTAGGTTTTTTCCAAAACTGTGGGGCATTGTGGACTCAAAAATTGCAAGATCGAAACAAGGTCTTCAGAATGTTTCTACTTGATGAATATGTTTGGTTTTAAAAGCTCTACTGTACAATGTATTTTTCTTTATTTGGGGAAAAATATCAATAAAAACATGTTAAAAAGTTTAGTATAATATGTTTTTCCTTTTTGGGTATTGGCTTGGAATTGTCACATGTCAGCCTGATACGCTAGTTTGTGCATGAGGAGAAGTCTGCAAAAGTGCACGGAACAATTGGGCTCTCTCTCAGGACTTTTGAAAAGTTAGGGGAAACACAAACTTGTTCATTATCATCAGGGTTTGCCCTTAACTTGGTCAGTGACTATCCAGCGGGACATGCGTGCTGCTTCATTAGTCCCCCAGCTTTTTCACTAGTCCATATTTCATATTGAATAGGGAAGCTTTTCGATACTGAACTAGCCAGCCGGACCACTTGGAGAGAGTTTGGACTAGTCCTCGGGTGTTTAAACTAGCGTTTGGCCAGTGGACCACTGTCAAGGGAGAAGGCTGTTCATCCAGTACCGGTACATGAGACACCTTAGCATGACTTCTATCCATGGCATCAATGTATGAACATACATGTACAATGTACATGTATACCAGGGAACGATTTCATCCAGCAATTTTGCATAGCAAAATACTTAAACTGAACTTGTTTTGTGCACACTGAATGCCAATATTGAGTAGCAACTCCTGATTTTTGAGTAGCAACTGATGTATTTTGTGTAGCAATTTGCTCTGCTATACAAGGGAAATCGTTCACTGTATACTGTATGTAAATGTTTGGTATGAGCTTGGGGTGAAGGCATGGTTTGAGAGACCCTACCATTCAAACGGACGACGATTTACAATGTAGTCTTCTTCATACAAAAACATCCTTTGGCTTTTCTGTGATTCACTGTAAACATTTGTGCACCTGCTTTGAATGGTCAGGTCTTAAAGTAGCTTGATACACCAGCTTATTTATGGGAAGAACCTTCTTGTATTTATAATGGTAGGCAATGTACATAATATGCACATACATTCATAAGATTCTCAACACAAATCAAGGCAGTCGGTGCAGTGCGGTGCAGTGCGTGTTTTTAATGCACCCCTGAGATGATCGCTTGTGGTTGCCAATTATCTCAGCAGTTGAATGTTTTATGACACCCATGACCTGTATTGGATGGAATCAACTTTTATAACCATGGATACTGTTGTGAATACTTGTGTCTTACAAATAGATTTGTGATGATAATGAAGCAGTTTGGGCATTTCAGGGACAGGTGCCCAATCTCATAGAGCTGCTGAAGCACAGAAAATAGCTATTGACAGAACTATTTTGCTAACCACCAATAAGGTAACCAGCTAAAATACCATATCAAACTCAAATATACCGTGATTGGTTTCCTGCTTTTATTAGCTTAGCAGAAAGTTGTTCAGCAAAAATTGCTGCTTAAGCACCTGTATGAATTTGGACCACCGGGTTTAGATACAAAGTCCATGCTGATCGGAATTTTATTCACAAAAGACTCAACTATGGAACTTAAGAATAAAATACTGACAATGTCTATTCTTTAAAAATGGTATCATTTTCAAAAGTCAAAGGTGAAATTATCAAATTTCAGCCAAATACACTTTAACCTATACGATGTACATGTACATGTAGAAATGTATGTCTGTATGATGTGCATGTACCATATATTAAGTACTATGGAACTTTGTCTATGTAGGCCTAAATGAATTCTCTTTTTGACTTGTGGTGGTTTTTGGGAAAAAAGAGCCGGTGGCGTTTTGATCAATATGATACATGTGTACAAGTATTTTACCTTTTATATTGAAGGTTTACAACTGAAGATATCTCAGGACTAGGCAAATACCAAAACTGAGCTGAATGAAAGTGAAAATGAACTTTCATTGTCAAATAAGCTATTGATACTTTGATTTTAGCTCTACGTATTGTGATTTGGAGATTTTTCTTCCCCAAAATAAGGCTTTTAAACTTGAGCTTCTCTTAAAATTGAGAGAAACCCAGAGGGCAGCATGAGTGGTGTTAGAACCCGCCCAAGACTTCCTGTAAGTGCGGACGTCTGACCACTCAACCATGGTATTTTCACCCGCTAGCATCACCTTAAGTTTGCGATTGGATGCACTCTAATAAATATGTGATTAAAAGTGCCGTATGACCTCTGGATGTAATTATTGTTGTTGCTTGCAGGGAAGGCAGTTAGCAAGTTCCTGAAACATTGACTGATTGAAACAACCTGCTATCAGAGCTTTACAGGAACATTGGTTAATTATGTAGCTGGGGGGAAGGCAAGGTGGCCCCCTCTTCCTATCATCAGCCCCCCCCCCCCCCCCCCCACATTCACATGCTATCAAATCTACAAGACTTAAAGAAAAATCTGGCTAATCTTTTGAGTTTTTGATGGCTGCTCATGCTGTATTATTTGAAAAGACATTCCCATAAAGGCATGCGTGATCACAGAAAACAAATAAAAACAAAATGAGGATACTCTTGATACCCACTGATTGATGCCCAATTGGGCTTAAAGTGGGTGCAATCTGGAGCCTTGCTATTATGGTCTTGCCTTAAGGAACACAGGTTAATTGTGGATACTTGAATTAATTGGTGAAGAGTATGAGAGAGAAGGCACACCCAGTTCATTGACACCTAGTACTTATATCCATCTATGTATCATGAATCTCCAGCATACTTCATGGAGGCAACGGATGCAATTGCCTAAATTCTCCTTGAAATGTTCCAGTAGAAGTTTAAGGCTGTGTCTGAATTGATGGCTTCAGCAGTGACTATGGCTGGATCACTGAAAACTCCTATCTTTCAACATTGTCATTGAAGCCAACAGCCATAGACGCAGCCAAAGTCACTTGATTCAGACACGTCCTAAGTTTCCCTTATAGAGTTATCAAGGAGAAAAATTATTGTTCTTACAAAAATAAGCCATCAGTTTAAGTGTTTTATTTTGTGTATTTATTGTAAAGTTTGAAAACATCAGTGCTAAAAATAGAAGCTCATTTTAAAAGGTGATGTCATGCAAGCACCCGGATCTCAGACAAGTCTAATTTCACTGACGTACACAAACGTACATGTCCAAGCAATTGTCAGTGTTTTATGTTTACTCACAGTACTGTACAGCTGAGGTCTGTCGCACCAATGTGGTGCACTTCTATCTACATGTTGACACAGAATTGGCCATTGAGCTACCTTCTTTTGATCTCTACCTAAGGTCTAATGTAATGTTTTTGGGGTTTTTTGTGTTTTTTTTAAAGACATGGTCCAAGACGTTTGATCCATGTTATTATTCCTAAGGGGAAATACTTGATGAAATTTTAATTGACATCACATGTAGAATTTAATAATAATGCGGAAGTATTCGAGAAGTGTATTGATAGACAATTGTGTATTTCATCCTTCAGGAAGTTATTATGAATATTTTGCTCTGTTATGATTCTGAGATTTCCCTCAAACACAAGACTGGATGAGTGATTAATATCAAATGAATTGAGATGAATTTGTAGCGGAAAAACATGGATTAACTGCAGTTGAAAAGCTCCACACAACTAGTTCATTACCCTGAACAAAGTCAGTCAGTGACACTTTTTTTCATGTGTACTTCATCAATACTCAATAGTGAAGTTAAAATCCAATGATGTCGGTGCTTGCACCGGAACTAACTCTGTGTTGAGGCTCTTTTGGGTCCCATATGTACCATGTTTTATTAGATTTTTCTTTCATACCGAGGACTGTTAGCCTATATCAATTCATGTGGCCACCCCCTGCCCACCGGTTACGCCGCTGTAGGCCATATAGTGCTTTATCACATCCGAGGGCATTTCAAAGTGCTCAGTAGAGGAGCTATGATCAAAATATAAGACCCATATATTTACATAGCATCATGAAATGGTTTAAAAGGTACTCTCCTAGACTCCTCCACAGTTTTATAGCTTCCCTTTAATGTGTGCAGTGAGAGTCATGATACACCCTTTGGGCTTGAGTGAGCCCTCTGTTGAAGTTAATTAACAGTTTGAAACAAGTTTTAAAGAGAACCTGTAGTTAAGTTAAGTGACTGTGGCATGATCCACATTATACAGGACAGACTCAAAACAAAATTCTGCTGAGCAAAAATCAGCAGGAAACCAGTCACAAAGGTTACGTTTGACATAGTATTTTGGCTGGTAAACTTTTGTGGATTGCTGATTTTGTGCTGAAGCAGCTCTTTGAAATTGGGCTCTGGTGTACACAAAGCACGACAACACCTGTTATTGAAACATCTCCTATTTTTTTAAACGATCCCTCCCCCTAATTTGGTTTTGCTCTTATCCCTTCCTTTTTCAACCTTACATTGGACCAATAGATGCTAATGTCAAATCACACATAAAAAGTCCCCAGTTTCCATTGCACATGTTGGTAGCTGCACTGTACCAGACATTTTTGCAAGCCTGGCTGCATGACATCATGTACTCTCTAATTAAGCCCTATGGTGTCGCCCTCCTTGAAATCCCTCAAGCCTTCAGTCCCTGGTCCAAAAAGAGAGACACTCTGTTTCATTACAAGAAGATGTGGAAAGGGAAATAAAAAACCTGATGAACCGAAACAGAATTGTGATTTCGTTGATGGGATTTTGATGGCAGAGTCTAACCTTAAGCTGATCAATCATAAAACCCATAAGTTGGTTTATGTCTTGATTGAAGATACCATCTGCAAAACTTGTATTTAGTATTTGAATGATTGGAGTATGGTACAGGTCAGAGGTCAGAAGAGATACAAACTCATCTTCTCTACAGAGAGAGAGAGGACAATTTGTTGCATCTCATGTACAGTAAGAATGGGTTTGACATTTCATTCATAATGATCATAATTTCAACAAGTATGTAACTTTGTCTCTCTGTTCAGACTGTTCCCAGATGGTAAGGTACACATGTATGAATACATTCCTATTTAAAGTTTAACTTACTATGGTGTAACTAATGTAACCTGCAACCTCTGGAAACGTGATACTGCTCTATACCTTACTGAAGATTTAAGTTAGTCATAATTATTCATTTTTACAATTGTATTTATATTTTTTACCAGATGAAAATTAGTAATTTAAACTTTGTCCGCTCACCTAGGAAATACATTGTGTTTCTTGATTTCTTCTTCAGTGAAAATTCATGACCAAACTGAGGTGACCAGTCTGGTAACTTTCAGATATGTGTGTTTTCAATAAAAAGTTACACAGGTGTTATGACAGAAATGGCTATGGCATTACAAAATGTCAACAACTAATTGTTTGCTCTGTACCTTGTTTTATGTATTGCTACATGTAGGTGGTCGAGACTATGGTTAGGCCGTATCTGAATTGGCGGCTTTAGCTACGGCTATGACTAACTGTTGCTAAGGATGTCCTATGCTTCAACGCATGATGATGTGGCAATCCAGTTGTAGCCATAGCCACTAATTAAGACATGGCCTTAGTCTCCGGTACCAAAGCCATTTTTCAAGAGCTTTCCAATGACAGAAAATTTGTGCCTGGACACAAATTACTCTTTTCAATTATGTTCTTTTTGGAACAATAAATGTCACACAAGCCTGCTCTTGGAATCAATGATGGTTGTCCTAACTAAGGTACATGTAATCAATTTGAAGTAGTGCTGCAGTGTTCCGTTTTCAGGCTCAATATCCCTACATTCTCATTATTAAAAGGTCATTGTCTTTGTGATCATTGGTTAGCCATGGAGGGGTTTGTCAAAGGAGTTTACATCATAAGTATCAATACAGATACTTTGTTCTTGTACGGGCAGGCATTTATTTCCTAAGGTATAGTGCACTCAAAGGATGGACATTTAAATTTGTACAGGAATGTTTCAAAGGGCATCAAGGCAATGACCAGGGGCTTGTAAGAATTTGCCTCTGTTACCTTCGTGAAGAACATGTATCAGGCTAGACTTGTGTACAAGATGTCTCGCAAGAGCAGTCTTCCCATTAAGCAGTAGTATTGTGAGATTTGTGGGAAAGCTGTTACGCTATCAACGGGACAAATATTTAACGACTTGTCCACAAGTCTAGTATCAGGCCTGCCATTTATATTTTCATTCTTTATAGATTTAGTTTTTAGGAGTCATCCCTTTGAATGTTACTTTGGAATGGTTGCGTGCAATGTCAGAATGCTCATAGCACATCTTTCTTCATGTCTGCGGGTAGAGGCTTAATTTTTTTTATTTTGGCTGATTTATTTATTATTATTACATACATGTATTTATAATGCTATGTGTAAGCCTACACTGTTTGCACAGATAAGGAGATGGAATCAGACATACATTTCTGTAGTCTTCTTCACCTTGAATAACTTATGTCGCACTTCACAAAACTCCTTGTTATCATTATTATTTAAATATGATATTTGTTAGAAATCCCCTGTCATCTTTATGAGTAGGTTTACAGGTGTAATGTTTAATTTGAACGCCTTGACACCTTCCATCATTGAGTGTCAAGTTCACTTCTAACCAACTCCCTCTCTGGACCTGTCATTCTTGATTAATTACTCCTACTGGACCTCAAGGGCCCCATCCCTGAACTCCAGCCATGCCTGCCACTGTGCAATCCCTGCCAACTGCCTGGATGAGGCAGAGAGTCAGAGAGTTGGTCTGAGCATATGGGAGCCATCACCAGCATGCAGAAAATGTTCCCAAATAATCAATTGCCTTGTGTGTTTAGGCTTGGCGAACATTCTTGCATGCTGAGAGCTCACCTACTGAGCCAGGGAAATACAAATACATACAGTGGAAGGTTTTATGAGGTAAGTGAGTACTTGAACAAAGTGGCTTATGTTCATGGTATTTTTCATAAGTTCTGGTTTTGGGTCTGGTCCCTAACTGCGTAATCTCCTCAAACTGGATGTAAACATGCAGGCGTTTGTGGGTAGAAGCACAAACTAAGTTTCATATTGAGCACCCCCTAAATGGTCTATTTGAGTTCAATTTCAGCTAAGTTGCCTGTGAAGCAGTCTACATATGAGTTGCATTCTGTAAGGTGCTGATAGTTTATTCCATTCACCAAAAATCTGTGGAAACTTTTATTCATATTATTATTTTCGACCACAACAATACAAATGCATAAGAAATACAAGACAAATTAAAAAACTATAAAACCAAAACAGTAACAACAAAGCAAGAAACATTGGCCTTGCCCAAGAAACATACAGAATAATAAAGTACAAACAAGATGATGACAGGAGGGCAACTAGAGGAGCATGAAGAACAGTAAAGTACAAACAAGATGATGACAGGAGGGCAACTAGAGGAGCATGAAGAACAGTAAAGTACAAACAAGATGATGACAGGAGGGCAACTAGAGGAGCATGAAGAACAGCGAATTATTGTCCTGTGTAAAATGATAAATGAGTGTATGAGGGGAGCATGCAATTGTACAAGATGTCAATCTGGGGAAGGACTTAAGAAAACTGCCCAACAAAAGGACCAAACATTACTATGCGGGTCAGGGACAGCAAAAGTAAACTAAATACTGTAGTTCAGAACTCAGAAGCATGTCATCCCACACCTACTAATCAGTAAATATTTGTAATAGTTAAGAAAAGTTCTAATAATATTTAACACCCTTAAACTATTAACGGTTCATGAAGTCAAAAAAACTAAACTTGTCGAAATTTGTCCTAAAACATGAAAGTATGTTCACCAGGATTTCTGAACAGTTGTTTTTAATTGAGTTGTTTTATTGCCAAATACCAGGTGTTTGTTTATAATTTTCATGTAAATGGACCTTCCCACAAAATGAAGTAGTACTTCATTTATAAAAGTTCTCCTTCCAACCCATCCTAATCCATTCTGGCAGAATAATCACAGGCCTAATGCTTCCCTCTTTACAAGGGCAAGTTAGATTTGTTGTGGTAAGACATGGTATCTTTATGAGGGAACGTTTAGTTTCCATTGGGTCATTTCAAAGGGCACCAAGGCAAGGGGCATTGAGAGAATTTCCTCCATGCATGTCTTCATGGAGTACATGTATCTCAAGCATAATATTTGTCCTACTTTAGTCTGATTTCCGATTGTTGTTTTGCCATTGGGAAAAATCAGAAAAATTGTGATAAATTTCAGAGTTTTATCTGAATTCAGACATGTTTATGTCTGCCTCATGCAAAAAAGTAGCTGCTAATTTCTCCATAAATGAATCCTGCTCTTTGATCTTCCTTATTTCTATTGTGAAATGAAAGCATCTTAACTCCAGGAGTTACCAGTAGGTGGAAATGCCATTATTTCAACCATAGGGCAAGGTTCCTTGCTCTATGTTTCAACACACCTTCTAAAATTTGGAGCATGGTTTCAGACATTTTAGTCATGGAAAGTCTATTTATTAAGCCTTCACCAATGTGTAATTCACATCCTAGAAAGGTCAGCCCTTGTATAATTGTACTTGATGTTCCAACTTTTTTCTAATGACCAAATATCATATGTGCTTGTACTACAATAGTGACCCCCCTTTCCACTCTGTCACCAACACCCATACTGGAGTCCTGTAATATAAATCAGCCCCTTTTCCAAGAACTATCCACCTCTTGGTCATATTTTACAAATTTGTGGCAAGTTACATTTACAAACTGTTATTACCGTGACAAACAGGCTTTCATCAGAAAAAGAAGTGCCTCACTGGGGGGAAAAAGTGAAAAGTCTTTCAGATCCTAGTCTGTGTCATCATGCTGAGCTTTAGTATCAGGTCACAGTGTCAAGGTATTGGGATTTTGTCTCCCTGTGTATTTTGTGTTTTACTTTTAGAGTTATCTCGTTCAGCTTTCCTGGGACCTGTTCTTGGAGACAAGATCTGCCCTGGATTGTGTTATCCGGGCAGATTTATAACTAATCATTCCCAACAGAGGGATGATTTGTTACAGTGTGTCATTGGGAACATCTGGCTTGATCTCACAATGTGCTCTTTTCATGTTTGTTTTGATCTGTTAGTTATTACTGGCATATATTCAATTTCTGGAAAGGAATAAAAATAATGTACTTTCACAAGTTTCAAGGCCTGAAATGAGTGTGCTGCAAATGTCTTTATGGCTTTTTCTACATTTCTTTAAACACTGTTAATTTCCCGACCTACTTTTTTCTCCAGACTGTAGCCTAGTTCATACTGCATGGGGATGCTAAGTCAATTTCGCCTTGAACACAACCCTGTATTTGCCTTGAATGTTTCGCATTAATTCGCAAGAGTTATAATATTTAATTCAATATTTCTGGTAATGAAACCAAGGAAAGCTATAAAACTGATACTCTTAAATTTACAAATGTATTATTCTGAAAAGGATGAAATATGAGCATTTTAAACAAGTAGGTTGCACAGTTAGTAGTACACTGGGCAAGTTGAGAACTAGTAGGCTAGAGCAGTTTTTACTAGACAATGATATTTCACTCTCGGTCTCAGTTTGTGTTGGTTGCCCACACTTAACATACCATCATTACTCGATTAAGATATCAGTATCATACCGACACCTCCTCAGAGCCAACTCAAGTGGAGCTGATAATTGTTTTTTAGATTGTTCTGTCTTTTTTGAACTGTCACCTTTACTGACCACCCAGTAATAAATCTGTCAAGGCCTACAAAATTGAAACAATGTCTTTGCCTGATTCATGGAATCAGACCTTTATGTCAGGAAAAAAAACACATGTCAGAAACTTCACTAATTGGTCGTACATCTTAAAAATTGAAGCGCAAACTATACGAGTCTGAAACCAAAGTTAACTTGTTAAAAAATACAGCTCTTTGTTTTGCAAGTGATGAATCAACAGAGAGATATTCAAATCAGTAAATTTTGTTACAATTAACTGCAAGAAATCATTAAATCAACATCTTTCAATATCAATAACAATGCCATAAATTACTCCCAGTAAATATCAGCAGTGACATCACAATGCTTTCAATAGACTGGTCCAAAGTTATTGTCTTATTTATGGAATAAGTAGTGATATTGACAGAAAATGAGTTGATCATAACATTTTAGAGAGAGTAGTTTTTAAACCTTTTCAAAACCAACTCTTCCCCCCTTTTTCTTTTCAAAAAAAAAAAAAGATTTTTACTGTTGTACACCTTGGGAAACATTTTGTTAAGTGAAACCTCAGCTTAGGCTCCATCTCAGGCTCTAGGCCCTGTTTGAGTGAAACCTCAGCTTAGGCTCCATCTCAGGCTCCAGGCCCTGTTTGAGTGAAACCTCAGCTTAGGCTCCATCTCAGGCTCTAGGCCCTGTTTGAGTGAAACCTCAGCTTAGGCTCCATCTCAGGCTCCAGGCCCTGTTTGAGTGAAACCTCAGCTTAGGCTCCATCTCAGGCTCTAGGCCCTGTTTGAGTGAAACCTCAGCTCAGGCTCCATCTCAGGCTCCATCTCAGGCTCCAGGCCCTGTTTGAGTGAAACCTCAGCTTAGGCTCCATCTCAGGCTCTAGGCCCTGTTTGAGTGAAAACTCAGCTTAGGCTCCATCTCAGGCTCCAGGCCCTGTTTGAGTGAAACCTCAGCTTAAGCTCCATCTCAGGCTCTAGGCCCTGTTTGAGTGAAACCTCAGCTTAGGCTCCATCTCAGGCTCCAGGCCCTGTTTGAGTGAAACCTCAGCTTAGGCTCCATCTCAGGCTCCAGGCCCTGTTTGAGTGAAACCTCAGCTTAGGCTCCATCTCAGGCTCTAGGCCCTGTTTGAGTGAAACCTCAGCTTAGGCTCCATCTCAGGCTCCAGGCCCTGTTTGAGTGAAACCTCAGCTTAGGCTCCATCTCAGGCTCCAGGCCCTGTTTGAGTGAAACCTCAGCTTAGGCTCCATCTCAGGCTCTAGGCCCTGTTTGAGTGAAAACTCAGCTTAGGCTCCATCTCAGGCTCCAGGCCCTGTTTGAGTGAAACCTCAGCTTAGGCTCCATCTCAGGCTCTAGGCCCTGTTTGAGTGAAACCTCAGCTTAGGCTCCATCTCAGGCTCCAGGCCCTGTTTGAGTGAAACCTCAGCTTAGGCTCCATCTCAGGCTCTAGGCCCTGTTTAAGTGAAACCTCAGCTTAGGCTCCATCTCAGGCTCTAGGCCCTGTTTGAGTGAAACCTCAGCTTAGGCTCCATCTCAGGCTCTAGGCCCTGTTTGAGTGTTTGTAATACCATGCAAAGTGTACACTGCTCTGAAAAACAAGCCTAGGTTTGAAAAAGGCCCCTAATACTTAGCTGAGGTTGCGGATATAAATTTATTCAAACTTTTAAGTAAAAGTCTTGAAAAAGAATTTCGGACCCCCTTCCCAACTCAAACCAAGAAAAAGTACATTGTAAGGAGTGGGCGCATTACAATCTTCAATCATGTTTACCTTAAACCCCTTCATGCCCAAGGCTAACTGTCTTTCACTGGCTGACAAATTTGTCTAACACTGACCTTTGCTTAGTGCTATGAATCAATCTGCATGTTTGCTGTGATGTACTACATGAACTTTAGATGCACACATTTAACTCTTCACACCCCATTAAAAGTACCCCATGTCAGGGTTAACTCCCAAATTCACATTTGACCTTTATTATAGCTGACAAAGAAACAAGTGATTAATTTTCAAGGTGGCAATGATAAAAAACAAAGGTTTTTTTCTTCTCCTTTTTAAAAGTTTAGTTTTCCACCCTACATGCATGAGTATTGATGGACCACCCCAAGTACCTCTCTTCACCAGAGCTTTTGTTTTATGAAACTCTGATACGCTGTTTTACAAGGAAAGCTCACAGGTAGAGATAAAACTTGCAGCATATGCTTCCTTTCACATAATTTCCAGATAAACAAACAGTGACCATTTCTGAATTGCTATGAGCATATTCATTGTAATTATGACCTTCAGAAAATCCAGATGGCTCACTGATACCAATTAGAGGCGCTTCTCCTAAATCCCCAGATTTAGATGATCCATGGTAATCTCTGATCATATACAAACCTCCATTACAGGGAAACAAAAGCCATACATGGAGATTTTAAACAAAACTTAAACAAATCAGAAAACACAACAAGCCAAAGTTCAGATTGGTGAAAGAGGTTGTTTTCAACAGCACTTTGCATATCAAAGACTGGATAGTTCCTTAGCCAGATGTCTTGATCAAGACTGGCACCTGTATCTTAAGATTCAAGGATCATATTTCCAATGCTCCAAACCCAGTTCAGATAACCCTGGATTGAGATTGTGAACCCTGTTCATAAGAGTCTACTGTGAGGGTGCTTCTTAAAGCATTGCTTACATGTGTAACCCCAAAACAACAAAAATCCAGTGAGAGTTGTGTTTAGGCATTTAGAGAACACTTAAAGGTAGGGGCATAGATTGGTAAATACTACAAAAATTAATGACCATAAAACTTACTTGGTAATGGTAAGAAGCACTGTTAATAATAATAATAACAACAGTAATAATAATACAGTAATTATACAGCGCCCAAATTCATGAAAAAACAAGCTCTAAGGCGCTTTACAAATTACACAAATTATTAAGAAAATAGTTACACATTAAAAAGTACAATTGAAAACCACTACAAGAACAATTTAAAATATAGACAGCAACACTGTTGCTGTTAATTGTAAAAAAAACAATTTTGAGGAAGGATTCCCTTCGAAGTAATATGATTTGGACAATTTTTCACCTAAAACCTATTTGAATCTGAGAAATGTTTCATGCAGATTTCTGAGGGTTGTTGTCCGTTCGCAAATGCTGCTACCAGAGTGGTGGTTGGTGCCTTTTATCACCTCGCTAAACGTGGATGGATTCGAAATTCTTGTGAAAATACCGGTATGTGACAGTGTTTTGCTGTTTTCTCAAATTACAATAATTGAGGTCAATAAGCAATGGTACCCTTACTGCTTTATTATTTTAAATGTGCTGATTATAGAAAAGATGATGAAGAAAATGTGGACTGGTTTTTCTCAAGGCTTGAGCTTTTTTGAGTAAGTAAACATTGTGGAATGTTTGGCTCCAGGAATGTAAAAAAGAAAAAACAAACACAAATCTGTGAACTGATTAATTCAACCACTCCATCTTTTCATGGAAGGCATTGTCAAGTTCCAAATCTCTAAATCCCTGGTGATGTATTGCAGACTGATAGGTCGACAAGTAGTCAAAAGGGATCATGTTTCAACCATCATTGTTCCTCTTTTTCTGTTTGATATTTTGAAAGTAAAACCCTCTTAACCCATGGACAAGAAAACATGCTTCTAATCCCCTCCCCCATTCCCGAAATAAAACAGACCCAGTCCCCAGGAAAGTTGGTAACATTTTGTTAATATAAATTTTTTTTCTTATTAAGACAACCAGCAGTGAAACTTTTTTTCTGACTAGCTGATTACATTTCTGTGCACAAACTTTTTTTTTTTTGCACTGACAAGATTGCCTATCTGAAAATGCCAATGTATTTTCATGGATTTAGCTGTAAGTCTTACATTTAAAAATGTATTTGACATTCATGATACCTTCACAAACTGGGATTAAAAATATAGCTCTTCTGTTTGGTGAAAGATGTTGTTCTTGGCAATTAAAAACACCTCCATGATTGTACCAGGTCTGAAAACATAAAATATCCACAGAAAAAAAGTTTGTATTCATACTTCATTCTGATTGAAATAGAGATTGTGGCTTTTTGTCACACTACATCATTGACTCATTACCATCTTTTGTTTAGACTGTGTTGGGCTGTGTATAAACCATGGTTGGAGTTGCCTTTCTTTATTGCACCTGATGAAGTAGTTGTTGCTACAAAAGCTTGTGCAGATTTCTTACCTGAAGTAGGGAGTCATTTAAGTGCTACAGTTTATTTTCCTTTCTGTAATACTTTATTTTTGAAATTATGCAACAGTTATTTGTTACATTTGTTTGAATGTACATATCAAATATATTCTGCTACTTCCTTATGTCTAGGATTCCCCCAAGCGTAAAAAAGAAATGTTGTTGCTGATTTGAGTCTTATTATTGGAAACAGCTTGTTAATGAAGATGGCAGATACTGCAATAATGGAGCGATGAGATCATGTTGATAATCCAGCCCATCTGGGCCCCCATCTGTGCTGGACCCCCACACACTCACTCAAGCTCACTCAGGTTATATTTCAATTAATTCTCAGGGATACCTCGTAATGCTGCAACTCGCATTGCAATGATATTCATTCAAATATCTGTTTGATTGTAAGGAATTAAACACAGGTTTTATCCATGTAGACTGCTGGGATGTCCACACTCCGCAAAGATGAGTCTGCCATTAGTCTGGGAATTTCTCTCTTATAGGGCAAGGCCATTTTTAAGAGAAAAAAAGCTCTTTTAATAGAAATTAGAAAACTAAAGTAGACCCACACCCTGTAAATGAATACATGTTGTCATATTGTTTGTAAGCGAGAAATGGTGTTGTTATTGGTGTATGGCCATCAGTTTTTGTGGAGAAAAAGGCACTTCTATTAGAAAACTTTAAGAGTACGTGTAAGCATTTTGAGAGAGCTCCGAGATCAATGCCAAGGTACCCTTTTTGTGTCCACAAAATTCCAGACCTGCTGGTATAATAAATTACTCAAACTGGTTGCAACCAGAAAAAAGGAGAAATGACAGTAAGTGATTTGTAGTTATTCATGATCGAGAAATGTCATCAACATTTCACTTCAGTTTAGTTGTATTCAAATTGCCCTAGTAATGTTCTGTATATAGGCCTAACTGTGTTGGGTAAAGGACACCTTATTTTTTGCATGGAGGTGTAACCAAAGCACAGTCTTGTCTTTATTCTCAAAGAAAACCAAATGCTTTTTAATCAATATTCTTAATTCTTAATTTTGTATAGATTTTGCGCTGAAGTTTTTTGTTAAAGGGACACACCGGCTTACCGTTTATGTAATTTAGTGATATAAAACCATAAGTTTTAGATTGCTGTTTTTAAAATTAAATCGTCAAAATATCACGTAATTAGTGAAAAATGTTGAAAATAACAAAAAGCGGTCAAAGGTCAGCGTATACGCTATTCCAGCCGTTGCAACTGTCAAATTTATGCGACATTGTTGCGCAATGTTTTAAGTAGCTGCCACCGGGGTCTTTTCGTGGCGATTTTATGGGAGAAGACATCGTATGCAGCAACTTCCAAAACATCAACTGTGCACTTATGTTAGATAAACAGTGCTGACGTCCGTCGTCCCGAATGTTTTGCACACAGGCACCACGTAACGTGACAATTATTAGGGGGTACAGACCTATAGCTAATACTACAGACTAATACCTATAGGAACGAAACATATTTTGGGGTCTGGCTCCCCACCCCTCCGACCAGCTCTGAAGCTCAAAGCAAGACCAGCAAACTCGGGGAGTTCTTGCCCCCGGGGTTTGTCTCTCTGGCCCCACGAGACACGGCAACGGCTGTAGGGGATATGCCTCAAGGTTTACGTTTCTCTAGCTCCCACGCCGAGGCGCTGTAAAACACGCTTCCGTTGCACGGACTCTCTGAATGAGAATCTTACGTTCCTTTTTTCATCATTATTTAGAGTTTGTACCCGCAATCTGAATACATAGTCTCTTTTGTCAAATATTCATTAATAATTGTTTTAAAAAAATTATAAAATTTGGTTTAGTGATTTACTTTTATACGGCTGGAAGTAAAACTATCTCCGAAGATCACAAGGGTTATCCGAACCAAAAAAGTGGTTCGGATAACCCATGTGACCTTCGTTTTTTGAAAAATGCGTTAAAACGACCAAATTTGATGGTTTCTTTTACCAACTATTCTTCTCCATTCCTGGAAGACCTTTAGAGTCACGTTTTAGTGTATTTTGTCGCCTAAATAGCCCAACGAAGCCGGTGTGTCCCTTTAAGTAGCCCACCAGGCTTAGTAGCCCAGATTTTAAACATGTTTTGTCATAAATGTATCTTTTTGATGTTTTAATGGAAGCCATCAAAGCCATGTTTAATGGTCAAATGAAGTTACATTCACACACTCATAAATAAATTAATACCTTTTAAAAATCTGTTATTTACATTTGAAAAGGAAGGTTGTACAGTTTTTATTAGCCCACAGGGCAATTTGAGAAGTGGTGTTTAAAAGCCCGTAGCAGTTTTAACTCAACATTGTACGCTGGGCTAGAGTTAAGATTGAATCCTGTACAGTGGTATAATATTTTATTTTATTTATTTATTTACTTAGTTTATTTATTTAGTCGGGGGCTGGGGGAGGGGTTTTGGATATATGAAATCCAGTTATTGAAATTGAAGTATGAAATGCTCATTTTGTTAGAGTAGATTAACGCTTGATGTGTGTTTCCTGATTCAATTGGTGCATCTCAGGCAGTTTGATGAGTGTGGATAGGTGACGCCATCATCAATTAGAACTATCAACAGTCTTACAAGTCTCTACTCTTATCCTCAAATGCAACTTATTTGCATGTTGGGAAGGGAAATTAACTGGTTTCAAGGACCAAGATTTTAACTTAAAAGGTGAACATGAGTTTCCTAGTAAGGAAGAACTAACTTTGACTGGAAAAAAAGAAACACATACAGTTTATTTTTTGTAGTTGAGCAAAAGGATCAGTAAAATTTAGCATATTATTTGTTTGTAGTCGGGTTATTCAAACTGAACAAAACAAGAAATGAGATTCTGGGAACAAATGTCATGAACATGGCAGTATTTTTGTATTTAAATATTTCTCAAGACCAAGTTAATAATCTAAGGTTTCAAGATGTTTCCCCGCTTACTCATCACCAAAGCTGTATAGTAGCTTTAATTGTGGAGTTGAATTGTAAACAAAATGGTTTTGACTTTTGCATTCCTTAATAACAAAAATCTAAAATTACTTTTCTCTCATCTTTGCAACAGATCCCTTCATTTAATTGTATCATTCTCAAACTGTCTTCCCGCCCCGAAATTTGTATGGCAACAACTGTCGACAACACCACTGACCCTGCCGACTATCCGACAGCAGCATGCTGCCCTCGTGAACAGCGACCAACCACAACATGCAGCACATCCTCCGTGGAGGAAGACTCACGTGACAGGGGCTACGGATCAAACGAAGCGTTGAGAGTTTACGAGCGCGAGATCAAGAGAGGATTGGAGAGGATGAACAGTGGTATCTTGGATGAGGCAGGTTGGTATTGGAGAATAGTGGGGTAGAGTCTTGGTACCATTCACCACCCCCACTTTTTTTTTTCTTTTTTTTTTTTTTCTTTGTTAAAGCTAGTCAGATACAAGGAAAAGTCATCACAATTTATTGTGTTGCTCAGTGCAGGCATGATTTTTGCCGTCTTTAGTCTGATTTCAGATTCTGTTTTGCCCTTGGAAACATCAGAAAAATTATGATTATATGTAGCCTGAAAGGTCTATTTAAAGGCTGCACCATGTGTAAGCTTTCATATACATGTAGGGCCCAACCTAGTAAAGCTGCAGACCTGCCAACCTGTACGCATTTTGCGTACCATGCACGCATTTTCACATCTGAGTACGGTGGTACGAAATATATGCAGAAAGTACGCAAAAGACGCAAAATCTAAATCGCGTGTGTTAAAATCTGCAACACGAACGGACAATTTTGTTCTCAATTTATTCAACTGTCATTCGTGCGACCCCAAGTGCAAAAACAACCGAACAAAGACACCCTGCATCTGAGTGATTATTATGCACTTCGATAAAAAAGAGGTTGTGCCTAGAACTATATTTTAAATTCTTACTCCCGCTGGAAAAGTAATAAACCAATGCGTAACAAAGGGGTGGGAATGGCGCAATCCAGTTTCGGTCAATCTTTTACGGTACATTGTATGGCCGTATGCATGGATGTACATGCACACAACGCACGTGTCGGCATCGCCGTGTGAATAACATGGACGCCGATCGAAGTGTCAGATTTATACATCGTTTCTGTTAGTTTTACTTCCATTAGGGGAGAATAATGGGAATTTAATGGCCTGTGATCTTTTTATAAGAGAAACAAATGATGAATTGAAGTGGAACTGGAAAATTCTACGGTAGGCTTTCGTTTGTCCGTTTACTGGGCAACCAAAGAAAAGAGTGGAACCTTTCGCATTATTATTGTCAAGTTACTTGCATGCCGAGTAAGTTACTAAGAATTTAGGAACATTGTTCAACAGTGCTTTTCATAGTAATTAATATATGTTATTGGAATAGAAATCAGTCAACATTTTTTTAATTTTTTTTAATATATATATTTTTATTTTTTTTACAACTTTTTGCCACTTGAGTTTAGCATCTATGATCTAGGCAATTGGAACATACAGTGCCAACAGTCGAACTGGTTATTTAGTTTTTCTGATTGGGCTTCTGGGTTTGCCGCCGTGCACACGGGCTTCTGGTTTTACTGCCGCCGCGCTAATGTGGTACTCAAAAAAAATTACAAGGTTGGCAGGTCTGAAGCTGCTCTGTACACAATGTTGCTTAGCACACAAAAAACATGCTTAAAAGAAGTGGGTTACCAGCCAAAACACCATGTAATGTAAATTGATTGTAACTGGTCCCCTGCGAATTTGGCTTTACAGCATTTGCTAATCATCCTGACCTGCTTAACACCTCCATGGTTTGGGCCTAGAGCAATATTTAATGGTAATCAATGCACAATTTCCTTGTAGCTGAAAAGCACAGTTTTGGTAATTGAATTTGTAACAAAAATGTGAATTTGTAGCCATTATTAACATGAAAGAAAAAGGGAAAAAAGCACCAGACAACTGGACACACTCAATGTTAAGATGACTTTTCTAAATCAGTGGACTTAACTAGACATTCTCAATCTCAATTTTTTATGATTAAAATATTTTAAAAGTAATGTCTTGATTTTTATTTATTTTTGGGTGACTTCCCTCCTCATCTTGCCAAGTTGTTTGTCTGGCAACATTGACAGGTTACCTTCAGTGAACATGTTGAAACCCTTTGGTGTTCCAACCTTGCCAGAATGTTGTAACCCATGAAGAAAGAAGGGTTTGATCATTGTCACATGTCTTTGGAATTTACCCGCACTCCCTTCTTCTTGTTTTTGGTTATTTGAAGAAGTAATGACCAACTCTGTCTTTTGGATGTGAGGTTTCACTTTATATAACTCCATAATCCCCCTGTTTACAAGGCCTGAGGTCCTGCTGGGGTTTCCTTGGATTGCTGTGTCTGAACATTGAGCAAGGCTCTTGCTCTATCTTCAGAACCTGCTGTGGTTATGGGAAGTATTTTGCAATGAGTTGAAGAAAACAAGATGCTGCATATTGGAACAAAACCTAAAAACAAGTTGCACTTTGAAGACGATTATCACCTTGATAAAGAAGCTGATAAATATTTCATGTTTGGTGTACATGTAGATACAGTTTTGTGAATCGGTATTTATTAGTTGCAGGTCTGAAAGCATTTTCAAAATAATTACATCATTGTGGAAGAATCTTCCTTCTTGATATAACTGGTGTACACAGTAGAGTTAACAGTAGCAACTACAATTGACTAAATAGTGGGGCAGATGAGTGGGGCTATGGTATTTTCTATGAGCAGCGTTCTTCGCTTGCCAAATGCTAGTTAAAAACACCTGAGGACCAGTAAGAATTCTCGGCTAGTACAGTGTTGAAAAGCATCCATATTTCATTTGAAATATTGACTATTGAAAAAGCTGACCAACTGGTGAAATGGGAAACTAACTGGTCCTGCTGGCCAGTCACTAAAAAGTTAAGAACAAACCCTGAAGTGCTCTTTCCTGTTGTCTGTTCACTCAATGACCAATTCCCATTCCTAGGCCAGTTCTCTCCAGTGACAGTTTTTGCTGTTTTCTCAGCAAGTAGACACTGTATTGAGCTGAAACCTTCACTTGTGACTTTCGTTGTATCTTTCTTTATAATTTTGCCTATAAATAAGCATTACGTTGACAAAAACCCATCTCTGACCCTACCTTTAATAAGGTACTTTTAACTAGCCAAGCAGAAGCATTATTAGCTGTAACAATACACAGTTGTAATAACATTTAGATTGCATCAAACAATAGCAATCAACAAAGTTTTTCGCAAAAAATATGTCCACAATATATAACATGCCTGCTGAGTCTTTGGTGCACAAAACACATCAACCCTGCATCCCTGTCAGTTACAATAACAGTTACTTGTAGCTTTTCATCACAGAATGCATTATGATATGAAACGATTATCGCCAAATTTGGTTCAAAAGAAATGAATCATAAATAAACCTTCTGGTTGGGGGGGGGGAGGCTGGGTGGGCAGGTTCATTGATTCTAATGGAACACACATTTATTGTCTATGAACGTCTCAAGTTTAGCGGAGCGTTTACCATTACAACAAGAACTGTTAGAAATGAGTCACTAAGCAATTGGGATAATACGGTCAGACTCTTAATAGTAGGAAGGTTACATTACTGGGATGATACTCAGTATATTAATTTGTCATAACTTCAAATTCTCACTGAAGTCTCTCCAAAGAGGCCAGTTGCAATATGATTATTAAAATAATAGTAGTTCACTGGACTGTAAACATTGAACTATCAAAAAAACAATATTAAGAAGATTTGGAAGATTTTACAAGTATTTCTTCATAACTTTAAATTTACACCAGAGAGTTTGGTTGGACAGGGGAAAAACAGTCAGATTAGCTCGGTTATTACTAAAGACAATCAGAATCGGAATTAGAATATTATAAATTATTAGTCCAGCATTTTTTTTGGGGGAAACAATTTAGATTACTGCACAAATGTATCAGATTGTAGGTTGGGTTCCTAGTAGTAGCACAGCTTTACCCTGTTCATTTTACCATTATTGCTGCTCTTCAGCTAGGAGTGAAAACATGTCCCTTCTTGTGTGAAAGTTTGCTAATTATCAGGATTTGGAGCCTTGGAGGAGGGCGTTTCTTATATATTGAAAACATTATTGACTCATTATCAATCATGTTCTAAAAGAATTATAGAATTATAAATATATTTATGATTAGGAAAAAAATCCCTGAAATTATTGTTATTTTAACTTCACACTCCAGCAAACCCCAATCCATTTAATAGGGTCTATACAAAACTTTGCTTTCAACATGCGTGACATTGTTAATGCAATATTCATTATTCAGTCATGGTAAAGTCGTCAAGAAAAATATCATATTAACACAAGTCATGGATACATGTACATGTACTTACAAGACAGTGCGTTGGCCTTTGAAATCAAGGATGCTCTGTGAATCAGAGATAATTGTGGGTAGCTCTGATTACATAGGGCAGAGACAGTCCATTCATAAACTCAAACCCATTTGTCTTTGTTGTCTACACTTACAATGTATGCATCATCAAGTCATCTTTCTTCTGGAATGGTAACCCCCCCCCCCCCCCCCCCCCCCCCCCCCCGCTACCCCTATACCACCCCCCCCCCCCCCCCCAACCTATCCCCACTGATCAGTCAGCAGAACTGCATCACTAACTCTATTGTGTATTTGTTCTATTCTTTCAACCCAAATCTCTCTTCAGTATCACAGAGTGTATGCGCCCCCCCCCCCCAAATCAAACAACCCAACTGGTCTGTCATCAGGTTTGAATCATATATCTAATCACTTTAACTCTAGGTATTGTGCATGTGCTCCATTCTTTCAACCCATATCTTTCCTTAGTACCTACCTTATCTCCTCTGTGGCTACCCCCCCCCCCCCCACTATCCCCTCCCCCCACTATCCCCTCCCCCTACTACTACCAACCAATCCCCACCTATCCATCAACAGGCTTGAGTCATATTGCATCACTGACTCTCTCCCTCTCTAATCTATTGTGTATGTTTGTGGAGATATTCAGAAGGTCCATAAAGGATCTCTGTCCTTTCTCTATGATCTGATCATGAGATAATTCCATGACTATAGTGCACCACTGCCCTAATAAATCAACCAGCACCAGCCTGGGACTTGCCTGGGCACACTGACAATGTAATGAGTGCAATTTATTGGAGTGAAAAAAATAGCTGTAAATCATGTAATGTGTAGTCAGGAGTCTAGCTGCATTCAGTGCCCCCCCCCCCCCCTCGTTTGGGAATGCTTTTGAATATTACATTCAATCTTCTCTCATCCAGTCAGTTGATTAAATCATTTGGTTAATTCATTACTTGTGTTTTTTACCCGTACAACAATGTGTGTATCGCACTGAACCTACTCAGTACTTTTCCCGAGTCCTGTGAAAAAGAATAAAAATCCACAGTCATATTACTCAGGTGTGATTTGAACCCACAACCTTTGCCATTTTATAGCAGATATCTTACCACTAGATCACCAGGTAGCAAGAAGCAATGGAAATCATATATATTTTAGCTTCCATTCTTTCAACCGGGGAGGGGGATGACTAAATAAAAATAAACAAATTCTTAGTTAAACAATTTTTTGATGCACTGCATTTCCAGACATTTAGGAGTGAAACATAAGCAAGCTTTGTTGGTCCTACACAGCTGGTCCTTTCTGTAATTTAAATTATTGTGTCTAAAGTGAGGCAGGAAGGACCAATAGGCTGGTTATTTTTTAGCACAATGGATTATTTGTATTTGTATAAATAGGATACCTTTAAAAATTGGCTTCACAGGATGTTATATTTTTTTTGTAATGGTTCGGATCAAGTTTAAAGCACAAGTGTTACACGCAGTCCATATCGCTCTTTGATTTGCACATTTGAAATTCTACTTTTCAAAGAAGTCACTCCATTTAAAAAAACATCAATTCCACCATCCCAAACAAAATATGAGGATTTTGGAATGTAAAATTACATTTCTGTCAGACTATTTTGCTGCAATTCATCACGATCCGATCTGGAATAGTTATACTTTCATCGTTTGCGTAGTTGATGGGCAAACACCACGGTGACGATGAGTGCAGTGCAAGACCTGTAATAAGTAGCTCGTCATAGACTCATTCCTCTTCAGTCTCACCTCCTCATGCTAGACAAACATCAATTACTATTTTCCCCCTTCATCCAACGTGGGTTATGAGAATCATTGAAACAATCTCAAAGTATTTCATCCAAAAGCATCCAACCCCCCCCCCCCCCCCCCCCCCCCCACCACCACCACAATATTTCCGGCTGCAAATTCCTTGGTAAGACGCAGGTCTGTAATTTCTCACTTTTCTATCTGTCTCGGTTTAGAAAAATGACTGGAGGTATTTTCATCGTGGTGCCAGTCTTCTCTTTTTAATCAAAGATGTGTTTTCATTTTTAAAAACAATGTGCTACCAACTTCAATTTCTTCTTTAGCAGCAGTAATGAAGCTTCTTGACACTCTTGCCTCTGTTTACTTTGTATCTGTCAAGAGGAAAGATGTTGAGGAAGCAGAAGTCTTGGCTCATCTCCAATTTCTTGTTTAGGAGAAATTTTTATCACTTCCAGCACACCAAGAACCACATCTAATCCGGGCAGTATCTCAGTTTTCACTCCAGTGTCATTAGTCACATTGCCCGGGGCAACCACCATAATCCCTCCAATCCATTTCCTCTTCACCCAGGGCATGAAGGGATTGGCTGGAGTCGGCCTGGAACCTGCTGGCCCCTTTTCATACCCTTACCTTGGCATACCACTGGCTGGTGGGGATTAGCGAAACACATGGCAGTGATAGGGTTGGTGGAGGGAAAGATGGGGGGGTTGGGGGGTTGGAAATGAGATCATCCAAGGGGAGGTTTTGCTGGTTTCCTTCTGTGGATAAACCACACAACTGTCCAGACTTCAGATAATTGAATGTTTAGTAGTTGTCCAGCATATACTATGTCTTGCCATCTCAAAGTTCTGATAAGGAACCATGCAGTGGCATAACTCTGTGTCAGAAATGGAAGGGGGGGGGGGGGACTGAGAGTGGGTGAACTGAGAGTGGGTGATTTTGAACATCTGCACTTACAGCTGCAGTGATATAAAAGAGGATGCGATATCAAGTGTTTTTTCCAATGCAGCAAGGTAACACAAAAAGTGTCATGAATATTATAATTGAAAGATGTTAATGTTCTTAATGTGTGGCCAAAATATTAGATTAGGGCTCATGAAGATTGAAGTGTTTAGAGCCTTTATAACCCCCTGTCAAACTGGACGACTTTCCTGGGAAATTCTTGAGTGAATTTGGTTGACCTTTACACTTCAATTGCTAACCCTGGTAAACTCTCAATAACAGTCATTTCCTGGAAAATAAGTACTACCCTTGCTTCTTCTATTATGCGGAGTGATGTCCTCGACCAACGATGTCACAAGAGAATTGTTCCCATATGATCTCTTTGTCCTTTATGGGTGTTGATATTTCATATGTTATTGTTATTTTTGTTGTTTGGTAGGTCAACTGAGATAACTCAATGGTTAGCATTTTTCCCCAGAAAAAAAACTGAGTTGTGAAATGGACATAAACTATGGCGGTTAAAATTTCCCATGATTTACCTGGGATTTTTTCCTGGGAATTGGCTCTGAGTCTTAAAAGAACTTACATGTAAGTGGTATTCAAAGAAGTGTTGGTGGCTTGTTTTTGTATATGCTTAAGCAGATCTCATATCATCCCCTGAGATTTACACACATGCACACAAGAAACTGTCTCTAATTAATCACTGTCTTCCATTCTATGCTTATTCCTGGCTCATGCAAAGTATGGTTAGTTTGGTTTTGCAGCAGTGAACCATTTCCCTTGTATAGCAGAGCAAAACGCTACACAAAATACATCAGTAACTACTAAAAAATCATCATTTGCTACGCAATATTAGTATTCATTGTGCACAAATATCAATTGAATTTTTCAAAATTGCTGGATGATATCGCTCAGTACCAAATCCATCAAATTCCAGCAAAGCTGTGGTGATTTAAGATTTGTGGTGGATATCCAGACACTTTGATGAATCTAATTGGACAAACAGGATCAGTTTGAGGGGTGTTGACTGCCAGTCAAGACACGACTCATTACAGCAGTGCTGGGGATGGATTTGTCATGCAACAGCTGTGATATTCAGTTTAATGTGCACTGCAGAATTGAACCTATGATCGAACCAATCAGTGTCAAAAAATCGCATCACACGGACTGGCTCATTTAAATTGGTAAACATGGCTGTTTTTCCATGTCTCTTTTTCAACTAATCAATAACTTTTTTATGAACAAGCACTGGTCCTTGCTCTATGGAACAAGCAAGTACATATATGTAGCATGAATAACAACCAACTATGGTCTTGAAAAACAAATTAGAATAAAACTGACCGAGCAGTGACCATGTTGGTAACTTGCGATGATAAGTCCATTATCAACTGTTGACTGTCCTACTTTTTTGTTATGTTCATGTAAATGTTGAAAACTTTGGATAGCCTCTTAGTTTACAAGTGACAATTTGCAGAGAATTAAATTCAACAAAAGAAGTAGATAGCTTAGAACTGATGTATTTTTTTGCTTGTATGTTTACGGGCAGATTCATTAGACAACAGAGCATGATCAAACTTTGGCACTTAGGCATGTCAACTCCAAACCTTGTTGATATTGGCTGCACCTGCATGGTTTGTTTATGTTTGTTTTTAATACTTAAACTGGTTTGTTTTACTCACACAAAAGAGAAGTTCCTCATAATATTTGTTTCTTTGTGATAAATGTTAGGCAGCTAGTCAGAATAAACACCCAATTCAAGCTTTTATAGTTTAATCTCACCTCTCAATTCAAAAAATTGTCCATGTTTTCCTTTGAAGCTGTTGATGTTTTGATACCCACTGCTAATTGGGTTTTGGAATTGCTAACTTTCAATCACAGTTGAAGTACTGCAGGAATGTTTGAAAATAATTTCCTTGCACAAGTAATTTATTTCTGTATCTTGCCTTTCTGAGGAGCTGTTACTTTTTATTAGATAAAACTTCAAAATGATTGGTAAATTTAAAATTATATTTTTGGAAAGTGCATACTTTTAGTTGCAGCTTTGTGATAAGCTGGAAGCCTATGCAAAAATAAATTCCTAGGACAAGGGTATTTTGAACGCTCTGAGTAGCTGGGTTTTTCGTTTTGTTAGATAACCCAAATTCAAGACAGTTTTTGGCCTCCAGCCAAATATCCATGCATACACACCATACTACATTGCAACGCAATGCAACTACTCCACCCTAAAGTGGAAATAAAAGGTGCTGCAACTTTCTCTGAACTTTCACAGTTTGATTCCTGTGCATGTATCACAATTCTAATCAAGCATGTATGGATTGTGTGACAGGCATTAATAGGGATGTGATTCCTCCGTTTTTAACCGGAAATCTGTTTTTTTGCCCTCCAAAAAAAGAAATCCGCTTTTTTATTTAAGATCAAATTCATTAAAAAATGAAGATAAAATCATAATATATAACGCCCCAGATTGCAGAGTAGGACTTTTAAAACCGAATATAAATGTTATTATTGGGCTTCGTGCTCGCAAGTTTTCGAGCTCGCAAGCTTTCGCGCTTTGCGCTCAAGAGTTCAGGTTTTTTTTCAACAGCCTATCACATCCCTGATTATTGAGAGTTACCCTACCTAATGCTTGTGCTTCTTGGATAAGAACCCTGTTACTTTCCTGTGGTTAATAATAAGGATCAATGCTTATCACAAGCATGCCCTCTGGTTAATCCAAAGGTCTTTGATCTACTGGAACAGCAGGTTGCAACAAGGGGGCCTGTCTAGACCAGAATTATCTAGACCCCCAAAAGTCAGTTTATGAGTTATTAGGCTGAGTGGGATCTCCCATTGGCAGACTGTCTTACATGAGGTGTTTTGATTGGTCCCATGGTACAGATAAAGAAGAAAAAAAGAAGCTGGTGAGTGGGTGGTTGACACCTCTATTGTTGCATTCCCATACAGTCATGCCTCACAGTTTATTGGGAGGTTTATTGGCTGTGGGTATTAAATCACTGGAGTGTGACCAGGTACTGGGTACTGGACAATAGCTTCACAAGTCTATCTTGAGGATGTACAACTCAGCTGTAGATAGTTCTTGAGTTTAGTGAACTTCTTGTTTGCCTTGGAGGATTTATTGCAAGTTTATTGACAACCAATTAGTGGGTTCATGAAGTCATTGTCATTGTAGTGGAAGAGGATTGTTCAGTTTTTATTAGGCACAAAGATTTTATATGTAAGCTGTGTGTGGTGTGAAGTTGTGATCAAATGCACCTTAGCACTTCTTGACTGGCTGTTCAGCACAAAGTGCTGCTGGGCTAGGAGGGTAAAGTCGACTTTTGAAAACTTCCTGAATTCATGGTCTACATCAGAGTTTCACGGAGTACCGGTTTCACTGGATGGGACTTGGAGAAGTTGTCATTTTTTTCTCAGATCTGACAGATTGTATCTGTTTTTGGTTTGGACTTTATTGCCATTGGCCTCGTTCGTTGTGCAATGTCAAAGTCACTTCTGCCTGGTCAGCACAGTTCCTGTTTCATGGCATTGATCTCCTAATAGGATCTCCTAAGGTAAATATTCTAAACACCAGGGCATCGGGTATTGCAGTCAGACATGTCTTAACTGTTTAATCATCGGTTGATAAGTTAGGTTAGTGATTTCTTAGTAATTTTTGTGTTCCTATGTTTTGGGGCATTAAACTCTTTCTACTCTCTGCAGGTGACTCAGTTTTGGTTAACACCTGTATTTTTTATTTTGTGAACAATATTGACCTCCAGGTCCAGTTATATTTGTATTTACATATTTTCAGCTTAATTTTGTGCACTGAAGAAGGTCAGAAGGCTCTAGAGTCTATGCCCTTCTTCCAGGCACATAAAGTACTTTTGTCGGTCCTTTTGTCATAGTAGCAGAATGGCAAAAGCAATAAAATTGCTATACTGCTATATGTTTGTTTGCCCTGGGAAGTCACATCTTTTTGATAACAGTTTTTTTATACTTGTGCTCTTCCCTGGACGTCCACTGCTCATCCTTTAGTGACCGTCCATCTAAAGAACAGGTCACAAGATGTTAATGTTCAAATCTTTCAACCCCTTTCTCTCTTCCTCTGCTGTTCTCCTACAGACACTGCCAGTTATCACTCCCTGACCAGCCAAGGGGATCCTGAAGAGCTGAAAGTCCCTTACGTCAGACCTACTAGTTTTGGATCAGACATAGAGGCAGATACCGAGAGTGCTGCTGAAACCTGCGCTGATCGACTCATCAGAGAGGCCGACGATATTCTTCAGGTTTGTTTGATTTCTGAAAGATTTTGATTGTGTGTTTTTTTGTTTGTTTAATACTTCTTTTGGCTTCATCTCACAAGACAATTTTTCACAGGCAGCTTGGAGGCAACCAACTGTAGATGAACAAAATATTGTATTATCCTTCACTACTGACCTAACTCCACCTATTCAAAACTTTGAGTTTACAAACTTGACCCTGTAAATCTGCAGTAAATAATCCATACATACCATATATTTACGAATGCAACCACTCGGATACCTGTAAAAACGGGATACCTGTAAAAACGGGCCGTTTTTTGTACAGTACAATCAAAGTTGTAAATCTAATTCTAAACTTACAATATTCATATGAATAAGAAATGCTTAATGGATTTAAATTGGAGCTTTGGATTGCGTTCATAAGGTCAAACTGCCCCTCATTTCCCCTTGGCCTTAGGCAGTGCTTTACCGCAATGTGCAGGCAACTAGTTCCAGGCAAGCACTAACCTGGAAGAATTTTCAGAATCCACGTTATTTTGGGGATAGTACACACAAAAATTTCCTTTTTGCTAGCATGGCGGTAGAACCGTTGGTAGAATTAAAGTGTTGTTTTTTAAGTCCTATTAAAGCCAATAGCAACTAGCAAGCCATATCCAGAGCTACCAACTTTCCCTGATTCTGCAGAAAGTTCTCTGAAAATAAACCAATCTTTCCATGTTCTGATAAACAATTATGACAATCTCACTGATTATGGAAACATTTTTTTTATATTATGATGAATGTAATTCTAAATATCTCCCTGATTGTTGTACAATCTCCCTCAATGCAAGATGCAAATATTGGCGACTCTGCATATTAGTATCCAAGGTCTCTCAGTTTCTCTATCCAGTGCAATAACCAGGCATTTCCTGCCAACATTCTAAACTGAGTTTATTTGCTCATTAAATAGATCATGAGAATTAAGTCTCCCAAGTAACACCCAAGTAGGGCCTATATTAAAGTATAAGTATAACATAAAATATTTCTCAGTGTATAGAATGCTTAAGACTCACATCACATTGATATCAAGGCTAATGCCTTGGTTTGCTTCACTTTTTAGCCATTTCACCCTTTCTGAGAAGTGCCTGATTTTGAGGCAGGGTGTCAGTGTCACAAATGGTCTCACAGCCCAAACAAATTTTCCAGAAGGAATTGGGGGGGGGGGGGGGTGGATTCTATTGGGATAAACTTTCAAGATGGGGTGAGAGGGGGGTCGGCTCACTGACTCAAAGGGTCATTGACCCTGGATTGACTTTTCTGATTTGATGTGGTGGGTATTGCATAGAGCATGTATTGAGGTAGTAGTTTAGTCAACCAACATACTGAATGACAGCAGTCAATTAGTGTCTCCCTGGTAAATTAAACATCCTGTGATTCCTCTGTGTATGTTGGGTCAGGCCACCAAATGTAAATATATGTTTATCCAGTTGAGGATTTGTAGTTTATCATATACATCTAAATGTCCATGTTTTTTATAAAAGCCTCTATGTATTGGCTAAAAGTCACTCCTGCTTTAGACAGCTCCAGGGTATTTCCTGGCAGGCATGATTTGTCAAGGTTTTTCTGAAGTTAAGTTTTTTTTGCTGTGATCCTCTCAAATTTGTAATTCTTTTAAAAGAAATTAATCATGAATGAGATTTGAAAATTGCTTGTTTGCAATTCCAATTGAAGAAGTAACTTCTCGAAAATTCTGATTTGTGAAGTCATTGATATATATTTTTTTTTAACTCGACACTGACACATTCTGTAGTAAAGAATAATCACCAATTTAAAAGAAAGAAAAACACAAGAATTTTTCCAGAAATGTGCGTCTAAATTTTGTCAAAGTTTCATTTTATTTTGCATATCAGTCAATCATATTTTCATGCCTACCCATAGAACAATCGACACTAGAAGTAGAGACAAAAGCTGGAGATTCCCCCAAAGTGAACCCAATCACTATCACATAAAAGAATCCCGTAGACAAAAGTACAGGTATAACTTCTTGGGCATCAAAACTTGCTTCTGCCTCTGAACTTTTGAACCCTAACCTTCCTCTGCACTAAACCAAACTATCTTATTAGCTATGGTTGAGAAAAAGACTTGAAGTCTGGGTCCTTGATGAAGAGCAAAATTTCAAGATAGGACGAGCTTTTGCTTCTGTCTTGAAAGCTTCTTAGAAAATGTTGATTTGATTACGGCAGGAAGCCATTCATTTTGTGTACGCGTTAATTTCTTCGAGGATCCTAATTGTAGACCACGTGCAGAAAAATCTGAAAAAGGAAACATTATTTCCAGGGAGGTAAGCCATTCCCATCCCTCACAAGTCTTTCCTCGCGCTGAAACGGCAGACTTCTGAAACGGCAGACTTCTGAAACGGAAAAGCTGTATCATACCCTCCTCCGAAAAACCAATCCCCTTGGGGGAAATCTTCCAACCAAAGTGACGAATCATACAAGTGCATGATCTACATTTCTACAAAAGAGAAAAAGCTTAGACTTCTGGGCCTGTTCCAATTTCTCACTTTCTCTCTCTGTCTGTTTGGTTTTTGATCTGGGACTTGTTGGTTCAGTCGGCTGATGGGTGCTCTGCTGGAACAGAGAGTAATGGGTCAAGTTTAACGCTGACTGAGACAGAACTCGAGCAGGACAGCCCCAGGCACACTCCGGCCAGGAAGAGAGGGGTCAGGGGAAAACACAAGGCAAAAGGTAAGTTGTCTTATTCAATAATCCACTTCAACTATTTTGCTTATTCATAGCAGTTAGCGAAGTAAGTTGTTTTTGTACTACAAATAATTGATCCTTCAAATATAATCACATGTATTGTTATGGACCCTTTGGCACAAAACCAATTGGACGTGAATTGGTCTAAGATTTTATTCCAATTGGAAATTCAGTATTCCAATATAAACCTACTCACAGCAAGTCAATACCAACTCAATCCAATTCTTTCCAACTGGAAATCCAATTGGAATGAATTGGAAATTTTGATAAGGGCGATCATGTTTTGGTGTTAAGTTTTTTGTCTTTCTGTGACAAATTACAATAGCAGACATGTGATTCCTCAGGATTTTTCCTGAATTCAGGACTTTTTCTCAACCTCCTTGAGTCTTCAAATTGTCTTGAAAGAAGTAAGACAGTCATCAAAGGGAGAAAGAAATAGTCCACGTTGTGTTGAAACCTGTACTAGTGTTTTATTTCTGATGATGCACAGAGTCTGTAAACCTTCTTAACTGTAATATAAGAGAGGTTCTGGGGTCTGGAAATGGAATAAGTTTTGTTTTAAGGGTGAAAATTTGGACTTGGCCCTAAAGGGCCTATGGTTTTTATATAGGCATGAACTCCTTTCTCCTCTTTCCATTTGTGCTCACAATACTGTTAACAGTTTGGCTTGTGCACTTGAAGTTATAATGTAAAGTCTCCTGCCAATGGAAGTATAGAGCTATGGTTCTTATGACTCCTTGTTGTTGAACCCGATTCTAACATCTTTGTGGGTGGCCAGGTTTTTGGGTGGTTTTTTTAAGGCAGCACTTGCTTGACCTTGTAACCTCTAGGTCCTAGGTTCAAATCCCACAGGTGGTGATATACACATATTCAGGCCTGTTGAGACCATTGGTTGTTTTCATGGATGCATTATCTGTGCTGTACTCCCTTACCTACAGGCACATGTGATATGTAACTTCCTATATAGTAGGTTTGCTGAATTAACACAAAGGATTTTTCATCTTTGAAGAGAAAAGTTCCTTTTCACTTTTTTTGAAAAAGGATTTCCATTAGAAAATCTCAAGAAGTTTGGGAATGGGAATATTTTGAAGGTTCAACAAGGTCATGCACCCGTTTTGTTTCTTAGCACAGAAGTTTGTTGCAAAAGCAAAATTAGGCAACCGGTCAAAATGCTATATCAATGGCTCATTGCTATAAGGTCCTCACATTTGCAATTTCATAAATATGAAATGTAAAAAGGGCTATACGACTATAATTATATCATGATATCAAATAATCAAACATCTAATATAAATGTTTTCCTAACAAAATTCATGTTTATCTTTGCAAAATAAATACTTTTGGAAGATACACACCCAGTAAGTTGAATTTACATGGTGCTTCAAAATATGATATTCGTACAAATTGTAGCACTTTATCAATATAAATGTATCATGCTAATCACTACTTAATAGCTAGCAAATTATTTTGCAGAGCTCTCCTTCAAATTCAATGCCTGAATTTGTCTTGTAAAATAACTTAGGATATTGTAAAGAGATTTAGATTGAGCTTCAATGGTTTTTAGAGACATTTAGTTCAAATACAAGTGAGAGTATTCCACATTGATATTTGCCACAAGAAAATATTTGTCATCTTCTCAAATACATTTAATCCAATATTTGGAATATGCAAAAGAAATCAACTTTAAGCAAGGTTCAGTTTCAAAAGAAATCAACTTTAAGCAAGGTTCAGTTGCAAAAGAAATCAACTTTAAGCAAGGTTCAGTTTCAAAAGAAATCAACTTTAAGCAAGGTTCAGTTTCAAAAGAAATCAACTTTAAGCAAGGTTCAGTTGCAAAAGAAATCAACTTTAAGCAAGGTTCAGTTTCAAAAGAAATCAACTTTAAGCAAGGTTCAGTTGCAAAAGAAATCAACTTTAAGCAAGGTTCAGTTGCAAAAGAAATCAACTTTAAGCAAGGTTCAGTTTCAAAAGAAATCAACTTTAAGCAAGGTTCAGTTGCAAAAGAAATCAACTTTAAGCAAGGTTCAGTTGCAAAAGAAATCAACTTTAAGCAAGGTTCAGTTGCAAAAGAAATCAACTTTAAGCAAGGTTCAGTTGCAAAAGAAATCAACTTTAAGCAAGGTTCAGTTGCAAAAGAAATCAACTTTAAGCAAGGTTCAGTTGCAAAAGAAATTAACTTTAAGCAAGGTTCAGTTGCAAAAGAAATCAACTTTAAGCAAGGTTCAGTTGCAAAAGAAATCAACTTTAAGCAAGGTTCAGTTGCAAAAGAAATCAACTTTAAGCAAGGTTCAGTTGCAAAAGAAATCAACTTTAAGCAAGGTTCAGTTGCAAAAGAAATCAACTTTAAGCAAGGTTCAGTTGCAAAAGAAATCAACTTTAAGCAAGGTTCAGTTGCAAAAGAAATCAACTTTAAGCAAGGTTCAGTTTCAAAAGAAATCAACTTTAAGCAAGGTTCAGTTTCAAAAGAAATCAATTTTAAGCAAGGTTCAGTTGCAAAAGAAATCAACTTTAAGCAAGGTTCAGTTGCAAAAGAAATCAACTTTAAGCAAGGTTCAGTTGCAAAAGAAATCAACTTTAAGCAAGGTTCAGTTGCAAAAGAAATCAACTTTAAGCAAGGTTCAGTTGCAAAAGAAATCAACTTTAAGCAAGGTTCAGTTTCAAAAGAAATCAACTTTAAGCAAGGTTCAGTTTCAAAAGAAATCAATTTTAAGCAAGGTTCAGTTGCAAAAGAAATCAACTTTAAGCAAGGTTCAGTTGCAAAAGAAATCAACTTTAAGCAAGGTTCAGTTGCAAAAGAAATCAACTTTAAGCAAGGTTCAGTTGCAAAAGAAATCAACTTTAAGCAAGGTTCAGTTGCAAAAGAAATCAACTTTAAGCAAGGTTCAGTTGCAAAAGAAATCAACTTTAAGCAAGGTTCAGTTGCAAAAGAAATCAACTTTAAGCAAGGTTCAGTTGCAAAAGAAATCAACTTTAAGCAAGGTTCAGTTGCAAAAGAAATCAACTTTAAGCAAGGTTCAGTTGCAAAAGAAATCAACTTTAAGCAAGGTTCAGTTGCAAAAGAAATCAACTTTAAGCAAGGTTCAGTTGCAAAAGAAATCAACTTTAAGCAAGGTTCAGTTGCAAAAGAAATCAACTTTAAGCAAGGTTCAGTTGCAAAAGAAATCAACTTTAAGCAAGGTTCAGTTGCAAAAGAAATCAACTTTAAGCAAGGTTCAGTTGCAAAAGAAATCAACTTTAAGCAAGGTTCAGTTGCAAAAGAAATCAACTTTAAGCAAGGTTCAGTTTCAAAAGAAATCAACTTTAAGCAAGGTTCAGTTTCAAAAGAAATCAACTTTAAGCAAGGTTCAGTAAGCAAGGTTCAGTTGCAAAAGAAATCAACTTTAAGCAAGGTTCAGTTTCAATATTCAAAATTCCATTCACTAAACTGCCTACAGTATGTCACATTAATCCAAGTAAACAATTATACCAGTTGGTCGTCCATTTTTTTTTTCAAAAAGAGGAGGACCTTTTTATTAAAATGTTTGTATAATTTCCCTGAAGGAGGAAAAAGCCAGGCTAAAAATTTGCTGGCTTTATAGAACTTAGAAGTCAAAAGAATGGTACCAAGATAAATTGAAAATGCATGAAAAATTTAGTATTTTGTGGACAAATAAAAAGGGATGAGGCTTCAAAAAGGATGAGGGCAGGGATGATCAACTGTTTTTTGTTTCTGCTCGGCCATAACTTTGTTTTTGGACATGCTTGCTTTTTTCCAAAGTGCATATTTTCTTTATTAAAAGAGTAATGAGCCTATACTCAGTCAGTTTTGCCAACATAACCAGTGTAGTACAAGCGCCCTATCTTTTGAGTATGCCATTGATTGTATGATGATGCTCTGATAAAAATTCATGATTTATTTCTGGAATCTATCCATGGATGTCATAACAAATGCATCTATCAATCTGAAATCTCTCGCTGCTGATATAAAAGCATTTGAGTTTATTTATGTAAGGAGTCTGCTCTCCACTCTGGAAATATAACCGGGTGGAAACATTTTGTAAACAGTTCAAGTGGGTTTCGGGATTTGCAGAGGGTAGGAGAGTGAAGCTCTGAAGTGATGACAAGGGAAAAAATATGGGGTTTTATCACGAACGAACATCTACTGTATCACTTAAAAAGAGATTTTACAGTGAGTCTTAAAAAAAGCTGTTTCTAATGAGTTGGTACATTACATTGACACCCTTATAATCCCCAACCAATCAAAATCCAACTGCATGTTTTGTTTGAATCTGTTGGACTGAGGACTGTGCTTGTGAACAGATTATTCTTAACATTGTACATGGGATAAGGCTCACCACCATCCAGTGTTGTTGACTTGCCATATCATGTTGGATCAGGGTTTTATAAATAACTGAAGGGAGTGGGGGTGAATTTGAAGGGGAAACAACACAGTTCTTTGACTTTGCTAGTATGTAATAATAATAATCGAAGTCTTATATAGCGCCGGTATCCGCCAATGCAGGCGCTCATGGCACTTGCTCAAAAAACTGCACTCTAGTCAGCTGAGCTCCAAGTGCATTTAGTCTGGGTAGTCATACAAATTACCAAGTTTGGTTTGTGTTTTCTAAATAGATCAATACTATTATCACCCAAACTGTTCTACTCGGTACTTTTTGGATGATAAATTCTGTGAGGATGATCATAATCAGTATTACAGTGTAGTGTGAACTCTTACATAAATGTACCTGTCATTTTTCACAAGTCAGATCTGTAATGATACAACCATATTTTTGTGCAAAAAGAAAAATGAATCTGTGAAAGTTTGCCTTTTAACCCTTCCATCCCATACCTCCCTCAAGGCAAACTACCACAGCCCATCTGTTGGTTATTCATGAATGACACCACACTCTCAACCAATCACATGCTGGTGCACATCCTTCCAAGAAACAGACTCTTGCATTACCACAAGCTGATGGGGGATTAACTGATTAGAACATCTGCATGTTTGAAATCAGTACCAGTGATTCAAAACTCCACAGAGTTAATCCCAGTGACAAAATTAAGAAAGTATTTTTCCTCTGAACTGGTAGTTTGTTGAGTTAAGGCTTAAGACAAAATCAACATAAGGATTAACAATGAGATGGACATATTATCAGAGTTAGTCAGTGGTCAGTATAGTCTCCCGCACGTTTTTCCTTAGACCTTAGACCGCTGTTGCATGTTTATTCGTAAGCGTCAACAGCCCTCTGGTGTAGAGCAGAAAACAAACACAGGAAACGGTTACTTGTGATTGTGTTTTCTGTGTAATCACAGTCAACATTATCCATTGTATCTTTGGTGGTGAACTGTGCTGTCAAACACTTCACCAATAGATTTTGGGAGGCCCCTACGTGTATCGCTAACTTAAGATGACTTCAGTTTTGTCATCAGATGTGGAATTTCGAAGAAGCCATTGCCTTGATCTGAACCTTTTCAAAATGACAGACTATATAATTATTCAAAGGAAACACCTGTTACTAAATGAAAGCGGCCATACCCCCTCGTAGGCAATATTTTAGGGCTATATATAAACAAAAAATAAGTAAATAACCTAGGACTTCAGGAAAACATGCCTGGATCAGTAAAAGATGAGCTCACAGCAACTGGCTCTGCCTCTCCCCTTCACAACATTGATGATTGGGAGATAAACAGGCATTCATAAGACTTGGTCTTCAGGAACATGCGCCTTGAACTACGGATACGATTCATTCTCGGATCCACCAATCAATTAGTGTTTCCCTCAACCAGCCCATATTCTGTCTTTCAAGTTTTGATCATCAGACAGATAATCAACAGCATTCTTTCATTAACGGAGACAGTATTTTACTCTCTTTTTTGTAGAAGGAAAGGTGTGTTGGAAGGGGGTGGGGATGATCAAGGTCTAAAGGTGGGCGTAGTTATCGCAGACTCTGTTTCCTCCTGATAATACAAAATCATACAAGTATACTCAATCAACCCTAACAGGCCTTAGGATGCATTGATATTATCAGCAAATCAGTGGAAGTACAAACCATCTTATCTACAAGAAATGTACAATGTTGTTATCATCTTAACTTTGCTCAGAATATTTAGTATGGGAGAGAAATCTTACTTTTTAAAAGGTTTTGATGGAGGTAGTTTTACATTTCTGAGGAAATGCTTGTAAAGTAAAGCCTCTTGTTACCTGGGCCAAATTTTGAAAAGCTGCTCAAGCACAAAAAGTAGCTTAGCAGGCAATAAATTCTTACAATAAATAAGTTTACCAGCCAAAACACCATATCACATGTACCATCTGTGACTGTATTCTGCTCATGTTTGCTAAGCAGAAAATTGTCAAACAATACTACCTTTATGAAATTGGGTCCATGGTACATGTAGTTGAGTTTTAAACATTATAACTATCATCTAAAAATCATGGCATGGGTAAACTTTCCAGTATTTGGTTGAAACTGTGAAATGTTGTTAACTGAATGGTCCCTGTGTAGTTATGAAGTTACTGCAGGTTGTAATCTTGTTTTCAATGTAGCTTTGCCTGAAGACATTTCCAGATGACTTGTTCATCAATTGTTGTGTTTCTGATTTTGCTAAGCAGGAGAAAGTAAGAACTCCCAAATTTCATTTGTGTTTATTCTTTTCTCTCTGCCACAGCTAACAAGTCAACAAAGCAGCCCAAACAACCAGCATCATATGAGCAATCCATTCCCATGCAACAAGTTGCGCCCAAACCCCACCACACTTCTTCCGAGCCCACACTGAACCTTGGAACCCAGTACCCAGTGCCCGTATCCGCCCATTCCTCTACCCTTCACCCCGCGGTCAATGCCCATTACACCTTGACACCCCACAGCAACGGGATGGGGATTCCGCCGTACTACCACACGCTGGAGCGCAGCGAAGGGGAGGCGGAGACCACGTTTCATGGCACTAACTCCATGCCTGCCACCAATGTCATCACTAATCCTATGCTGAGTACACCCATGATAAGTGCAACCATGCCAATGAGAGGTGGGTCAAAAGTTGAATACCTCATCGGTAGGCCCTTCCATGTGACCATATTGTAGCTTAAATTCTTTTAATGGACTTAGAATAAGAAATATTTTTACAAAACGAGAAAAATGTTGTACACTGTGATGGTAGCTGTTTTTATTTGAACAAGTACTAAAAAAAGCTTTATCTCATTTATCTTTTGGGTAACTATCATTCAATACTCAAATTACTAAATATTTATCAGACTAACAGTCAACAATGTCAACATTATTTGTTCATTTATTTATGATATTAAACACAATGAGATTATTTGAGATATCGTTTTTAAGTTGAAAAGCACCTGCCCAGTCATAAGTCTACTGGCCCAACACTAAAATCACTGTTTCCTGCCCAGTTATAAGTTTACTGGCCCAACGCTAAAATCACTGTTTGGCTTCAGGCCCTGTTCATTGTACATGTCCAAATAATAGGTTAATAGTGCCAGCTACTGTTCTGGCTAGGGCACAGATATAAAAGTGTTTTTTCCCCCATTTCTCCAGCAATTCCAGCGATCCCAACAAGTCCGAATGCTAACAACTTTGAGCATGGATCAAGAATGAATAACTTCCAGCCATCAACTCATAGACGAGAGGAAACACTAATGTCCCCTCATCCATACAGTACTATCAACTCCTCCAGGCAAAATACAGCCACAAGGTGAGTAAAGGAGTCAGTACAAGAAACCATCAAAAAAACTAATTTAATGTCTAAAATTAAATGGACTTTAGCCCCCATTCATTGTTCTCCCTAAGTAAAAGTGTTCCACTGGGCAATGAACAACCTCCTTTTGACCTCTAGGCAAGGGTGCCGTACTCAAAAGACATCATGTGCATAAGGTCTCTTTAAGTACACTTTTTTTCTCCAATACCAGGGGTTTCTATGAGTTTCCACACAACGCTACCCTACCGCCCGTCCCGAGGTTCACCACAGTCTACAACGACAAGCTACCCAACAGTAATGCACCGCAACTCAAATACAGACGAGTCACCCACGCCAAGAACAGCCTGAAAGATCGCTTCTCATGGAAATGCATTGCGCTTGTATTAACAGTTATTGCCTCTGCGTTGTTAGCAACAGTTATTTATTTGGCAGGTCAGTAAGCATAAAATACTTGTATTTGTACGGGTCCTGTCGCACAAGGAAATGTGCAGGCAACCAGCAGGTCTGGAATTTCATCTTTGAGAGGGCAAGGCCATTTTTTTGCAAAGGGCAATTCCATTGGAAAATCTTAAAGTCTATTGGAAGTTTTTAAAGGGGCACCAAGGCCAAGACTAGGGAAACTTAGGCCATTGTCTCTATGGCCTCCATTTATTTACAAACCTCCAACTAGTTCCAAGCAATTTGAAGAACAAAATAAAATAAAAACTTTAACATTTCATTTTTTGTATGATTTTCTTCTGGAATAGTAAAACGTTGTTAGAGAATGACGGAATGCTGCGGAAGTGTTCCTGTTGCATGCAGTGCAGCTTTGTTGCCTCCAAGTTGCCTGTTCAAATTGCCTTGTATGTCAATGACTAATAGTTAGTAGAAAATACAACTCATTGTATTCAGGAAGTGAGACCTGCCTCAATGTCAAAGGGATGCTGTAAGCAGAAAATGATGCAGAGAAAATTAGTTGGGAATATAATTGGAATTTCAAACACGTGTGTATTTTCTGTATTCTTCTTCAGTAGTAAGCATCTCACTCAACCAGTGCCACGTAGAGACAGTTGAGGGTATTGTAGATGATTGCAGGTCAACAGCTGTGTCAACCAGTACCAACAAAGTCATCGAAACAACTACACGTAAGCACAACCACTGTTTGGGGAAATACAAGTCCTCAGGGGTCCACTAACATGAAGTTATTTAGCACAGATATTGGCTCACTCGGCCAAGAAATAGCTTACTCGACCAATCTGTCTTGTAATGGTACATTGGTTATGAGTGATACCTCACCCTGTTAATTCTAAAACAGCAAGTGAATTTTCAAAATTAATGTTTTGAAAATGAATTTGTGAGAAAAGCAACATTGAATATCTAAATTATTGTTTGATACCCTATCCAGGCTCTACAACTGCTGTCCAGACTCCCCCCGTACCCACTCAACCATCCGGCGTTGCCCTCAACACACCCACTAGAGTCCTAATCCCAGCAGGCGACTTCTGGGTAGCTGCTCTGCCGGTCAACACCCAGCAGTACGTGCAATTGAACTTGACCATACCACTCCGATCAAACTTTGCCATCTTTGGCCAGCGGCGTGCGCCACCGACTCACACAGAGTATGACTTTGTGCAGGTGCACGCTGGAAGCAGATGGCACGATGTGGGCCGAGGTAAGAGAGATCTTAGCCCCCAGAGAGACGGAAGGAAAAGCTGGGCCAAGCTTGAAGACGCTGTCAGGAAACCAGAAGAAGACATCAGTGCGGAGAGGACGAAGAGATCAAATGTCTTACCGGATACAACCCTGTCTTTTATTGAGGAGATGGTACCAGGTCTGTGGTTTATCGGAGTGTACAACGATGGAGAATCCCAAGAGGAGGTGGTGTTGGAAATATCTGACAGAGGTAAAGAAAAAATACATACATAAATTTACTACTTTTCTGTGTTAATGTTGGCTGTTTCTAATGGTAATATTATCAGCAGTAATAAAAAAAAACTAGATTGTCAAAACAAATTTGAAAAACGATATCAACTTTTAAGCATTGGTTATTCTGATTGGCCCATAATAATTACAATTTAAGTCTTACGTATCACAAATAACCCTCTTGATTGTAACTTTGCTGTGTTTTATCTGTCCATCAGTGGTTTCCAGTCTATCAATCCATTCCAAACAATTATCATATCTTGTTTTTTTTTTCTCCGCCCTCTCTTTGACAGATACGTGGGATGATGGACAGCGCTGTCCTCGAGGTTGCAGCAGCCATGGAGAGTGTGTTCTTGGCCAGTGTGTCTGCCAGCCAGCATACGTTGGAGAAGACTGCTCACAAGGTACTCCCAAATACTTAGTCATCATCACCAATTTGTTGATGTCTCAGCCTTAACAGTAAACTCAATTTTGTTGCCTCCAAATTGATTTGAAAAAAATTAAAGATAAAAACTTTAAATGGCCCAAAAGAGAAAACAAACAGAACAAAATGCATGTAGTATCACCAAACCTCAAATTAATGTATATTCAATCTTTTTTATTTATTTTTTGTTCTCTAGGAGCATCTTGGGGGATTTCTTCTTTTTGGGTCAGGGGGGGCTACATCAACCAAACTGGTTTATAAATTGTTATCTTCTTCATTTACTAGGAATTTGCCCGGTAGTCTGCAGTGGGCATGGACAGTACATGCGTGGCGTCTGTGAATGCTTCAACAACTGGAAGGGACCAGAGTGTAGCGTACGTAGTGACCAATGTTTTGTGCCAGACTGCAGCAGTCATGGACAGTGCGTCTTGGGCGAGTGCGTGTGCTCAAGGGGATATGTCGGACAAGCTTGTGAAGAGGGTAAGTTGACTCTGTTACTGTAATTCTTGTGGGTACATCGTGGATGGATCTCTCTTGGGAAGAAGTGGTCGGTTTTTTTCTCAACGTTTCAACTTGTTTGCTCATGTCTTAAACTGGAGACTTTTACATTTATAATATAAAATTCATGATTTAAGAAATGTATATACTTCCTTATTTTTTAAACATAGAATTCACTTTAGTTCTTATTGCAGTGTTACATTTAAGGTCAAATTTGTAAAAAGGGCAAACTGCTTCCGTGAGTGTGTGCTCAATCTTTCTTTCAAAGACTGCTATTTGAGATTTAAAAAAATATGGTGTTTGCCTTCGTGCCTCTTTTTCCATTTCTTGTCCTTTACCCATTTCCTCCCTTACAACCCTTTTTATGTCTATTATAACATAATTTACTTCTTACAATCTTGCCATGTTACAGAAGTCCATGAGTGCAGCAACAACACCGACTGTGGTATCCATGGGCGCTGCGACGTTGGCATGTGCCGCTGTGAGAAAGGCTGGACAGGAGAGCGTTGCTCGCAGGAGGCAAGTTGTCTCTTACCCTGCTCCCCTCGAGGGCGCTGTGTTGACAACACCTGCGTGTGTGAGCTCGGATGGAATGGCAGGCTTTGTGGACTCGGTAAGCAAACTTTGAGGGGCAATTGTTTAGAAAAATTTCCTCCAAACAAAATGTGGACAAAGAGGTAATTTGTAGAAGAGAAATAAAATTATAATAAATATATCATTTGGTGCTGGATATGTGGCATGGTTTACCCCCTCCCCCTATAGTGTCTTCATTGTGTTCTGGGATTGTCAGGAATTCCATAGATGATTCTAGGTGGGGGAAGGGGGTACTTGTGTACAAGACGAAAAGCGTGTGTTAAAGTATTGGAACATTTTTTTGGGGGGGGGGTCACCCTCTGCCACATATCAAGCACGGTATAGAGTATATTGTGTAGTTATTTTGCTTTTGGAAACAATGTCTGCCAATAAACGTATTTTTCAGGGAACATTGCAAACTGAAAGTGAATGCTTGGAACATTTGGTCTTATAACTTTGCAAGATTCCTCTGTAACAGGAAACCCTAACAAAGTTGCAGAATTCTGTTATTCCAAAGTGATTGTTTGTCTTGTTCCACAGAGGGTTGTCCAGACGGCTGCAATGGACACGGTGAGTGCCAGTATGTAGACACCATGTGGCAGTGTGTCTGCACAGGCCCACACCGAGGCAAAGCCTGTGAGATCACCATGGAAACCGCATGCTCTGATCGCCAAGACAACGACGGAGGTAAATGTTACACTAAAGATAACAAGTTACTAGTTTTGTTTTTGAATCAGGCGTGTGATTTCTCAAGATTTTTCCAGATTTTCTGAAAATATCCTTGAGCCTTTTGCTTTTCTTTAAAGAAGTAAAGCAGTCACCAAAGGGAGAGAGAAAATATCCACATTGTGTCCAAACCTGTAGTTCTGTATTTTTGGTGATGCACAAAGTCTGTAAACCTGAATTGTAACATCTGTACTCAAAATAACGGGGAAATCCAGGCCCGCAAGCCAGTTTCAGGAATGTTCACAGACATTAAATCTCAGCCGTGTTTAAGCTCAAACAGCATCAGGGGTTAAAGAAAAGAATGCTTACTCTCTTGTCTGTATTTTCTGTTTATTCATTAAAAAAATGCAATTCTTAATACAAGAGAATGTCCAAAGATCTCAGTATTTTAAAGATGCACTTTTTAGGACCACTTCTCCAAAGGTAGCACTAAAGAGAAAACCACCAAAAAGAAAAATTTACTCAGACAGTTTCCCTTGTGGTTTATTACTTGATGAAAAGAGAAGTCTCAATATGCAGTATGACAACTCTCTAAAAAGAACAAAAGACGTTAAAAAACATAATCATACTGAGTGCCTGGTGTTATTAATTTCCTTCATTTTTTGTCATCAATCATTATGGCCCTTCCCTTGATTCTAACTAAGCAAATGTCTCAACTGTTAAACATCTTCGAAATTGAAATCAGCCTTTTCACGGTTCTGAATTTCTTCATTGCAATCACAACCAGATACCTTGAGGGATTGTCTTGATCCTGACTGCTGTCATGATGACTTCTGTGCAACCAGCACCCTTTGTACAGTGTCTCCCGATCCTGGAGCCATCTTGAGTCGTGATGTGACATCCCTTATCACCCCACCATTGTCCTTCTATGATCGGTACAAGTTTCTGGTAGAGGGAGACAGTGTACAAACAGGAGCTATGCTGGACAATGTAGATCCAAGGTTAGTGTCTGATGTAGTTTTGTACAGAATCCTGTTTTAACACTCAAGGTTTTGCAGGGATAAGAAATTTCAGACTTTTATCTGAATTCAGACTTGTTCATGTCTGCCTGGAAGAAAAACCAGAGATATAAAGAAATCCTGAATTCAGACTTGTTCATGTCTGCCTGGTAGAAAAACCAGAGATATAAAGAAATCCTGAATTCAGACTTGTTCATGTCTGCCTGGTAGAAAAACCAGAGATATAAAGAAATCCTGAATTCAGACTTGTTCATGTCTGCCTGGTAGAAAAACCAGAGATATAAAGAAATCCTGCTCTTTAATCTTCTTTTCTAGTGCTGAGGGGAACTGTTCATAGCTCCTTGGAATCTATAACTCCAGGGGTTACCAAAAGGTGTAATTGCCATCATTTCAACATAATTCCTACCTTCTAGTTTCAGACTCTAATCCCTGGTTATGAAACATACAGCTAAAAAGTCTCAAACATTATCTCATGACCTAAATCAGGCCCAGTTAAAACCATAAAACTGTGAAAAATATGTATACATAACAAGTGTGTATTCATGCCACAAAACTGTTGCACTTTTATTCAAAAATCCAACAAAATATGTAAGATTGCAGATGTTTTTCTTGTTTTTTGTTTCTTTTTTTTTCTTTTTTCTTTTCAAAATGAATGTTAGTTGGTAATTTTGCCTCTGTGACTTTTGCTTTCTTTTCTAGCCATGTTGCTGTTATTCATGGCAGACTAGTGGGTGAGGATGGAGGACCCATTGCCGGTGCACAAGTCCATGTAGAGGGCCAGACAACGTTGGGCTACACGTACACCAGACAAGATGGAATGTGAGTTACAGTTCCTTTTCTATACATATCGGCACGTAACTGCAACAATGTTGTATCTTGATTTTTTTCAAAACAATGTATCTTGCATGAAAATGCTCCATGCAGAAACATCTCAACACATACTTTTTCAAGCAAGATACAACATTTTGACAATGTCAAACTTGCAGGTAAAGTAGGTGCTATTTTAGGAGAAACAATGTTTTTTCACTGACAAAGGAGGGCCTAGAAAGTACATTCCTTAAATGATGAAGAAATATATTGTTTCCCCATCCCCTAAACACAATTTTTTTTAAATTGCAAATTGAATGCTTTACTCACCATTGTACAAAGGTTAACAGTCTTGAAATGTTTCTGCCACCAGGTTTGACCTCATGGTCCGAGGCGGAGGGTCAATCCGTCTAGTCCTTGATCGCCAGCCCTATCACCAAGGCGTCAAATCCATCTATGTCCCAGTACAGAGTTTCATCCATGTTGATAACATCACGCTGTCGGCAACCACCAATGTTGGGGCTGATGCCAACATCTTCCTCGGGAGTAATGAAGAGGTCTGCGCAGGAGAGGATTTCCCTTTGCCAGTTTTCAAGAAAGTTGTAACTGTGGGTAGCGATGAGGGGATGTGTCGTGAGGAAGGACTCTCAGTGGATCAAAGGGTAGGTTCTAGTTTGGAGAGCAAGGGTCTAATTGAAGTGAAAGAGGAAACTTTTGAAGTGAAATATGCAGTTTTATGCAAACAACTTTGGTGAAGGAAGTGTTTGTCCCAGTTGTCTGGGCTCGATTTCACAAAGCACTAAGACTCATCTTAAGATGGGATGTCAATATTGCCAAAGTGATTTGTACAAACAAAATGTAGACCTTCCTTTTCTTGAAAATATAAGCCCCAAATGCTCTACAGGGAGAATGACCGGCATACTATTGTTGGTAGAACTGTCTTATCTTAATCCACTACAAAATGTAATACATTATTTCCCTTTTCTCTGTGGTTTGCTATTATACAATTTGTACAGATTGGCTCATAGTTTGGATTTGAATTGTTAAACAGTTAAATGGAAGTCAGATGTTTAGGGAAAAAAACTATGATGCACAACTCTACTCTAGTGTTCATTCCATCTTGCAACCTACCTTACTGACTTGAGGAATGCCTCATTCCATCTTGCAACCTACCTTACTGACTTGAGGAATGCCTCATTTTGGAAATATCTCTTTTGAGTTAAGCAAAATTTCAAAAACTCAACTAAGTTACCTTTTTTTTATCCTGTAGGCAATTCATGAACAAGTCCCCATCTCTGGCACCAAACTGACCCTTGACTACTTCAGCCACCATGCTCCGGGCCAGACCTCCAGACTCACCGTCAAGCTAACACCACCTACACTGCCGATGGGCCTGGAGATGGTGCATGTCAGCATCAGTCTAGAGGGTAGAATCTTCACAGAGACTCTGTTTCCAGAGGGAGGGATGGAGTACACCCTGACATGGGATGGCAGGAATGTTTATGGACAGATGGTGTATGGAAGGGCTGTTGCCATGGGTAAGGGTCATTGTGCATTTTGCATGTACATAAATGATATCACAAAATAATTTGTACTTATTCAAACCTTGATTTGACATACAGAAACCTTGACTGTTTAAAGCAAAAGGCAGAATATCAAACACATTTTCCATTGAGGTAGATTTTGGGTTATAATGTTTTCAATAGTGTATTGATCATTTCACCTTTGATCATGTTTTTCACTTGTATTGGATAAGTTATCATTTGGGCCACAGTCTAAACCTCGCATCAGATTCATTCTTTTGTAGTTCAAGTCTTGAATTTCATCTTTGAGAAGGCAAAGCCATTTTCATTATGCAAACGGTACTTCCATTGTAAAATCTTAAAGTCTATGGGAAACTTTGAAGACCAGGGCAAAGAAGGCCATGGTCTCTGTGTAATGCCAGGCCCGGTAATATGGCATTCTACACATACTTCTTTGTGTGACACTTCAATTTGTTTCTATGTATGAATAATTCGTGCATGCAGTGATTTGAAACATTGTTCTGCACCTAATGTTCATGGAGCAATTTACTCAAGCTATTGGCAGACTGCTGAGTGGTAGGTTTCATCAGACTTACTTGGTAAATCATCATTCTTGGAAAGTAACTTATCGATTCTCAGAACTACATATACCAATGCAGATAAAATACAAGGTGTATCTGCTGCCACTTTGGCCAAGTTCGCACAACAAACTTTTGTTTACTTGTGTCAGATGTTAACTGGTACTCATGCTTAAAAACATGTGGTGGATACCAGGTAATATGGGCCTCTAGTCTACAAATGGTCGTTGTGTGAACTTGGCCCTAGCTTCTCAAAGACAGTCCCCAACATTGAACTACTTGTAGAGAATTCAGACAAGTCAGATGGCTGTTTTGACTCGCCATTGGCCAGCATATTACCTTTACTCTGGGAACGATGCTCTTGATTGGCCTCAAAGTCTGTTTTGTAAAACACTGCCATAATGATCTTCTTTTTGTTTCCATCTACTCAGTGTCTGTTGGTTATGAGTATCAAGGTTGTCTACATATCATCTGGAGGAAGCAAAGGATGACAATTGATGTAGCAGATTGGGGATCCATGGACCTAGGGGGGTGGCAGCTACCTGTCCACCACAACTATAACCCTGAAAAAGGTAAGAATTTGATGTTTTTTTCTCTGCTGAAGTCTACACACACACACCTTCAAATTTTTCGTTTAAAATTGTCCACTTAATACTGTCTTTTATTTCCAATCAAAAATTCCAAAATAGGTTTTTTGTCAAACCCAAATACTTCCAAACCATTTCACTCCTCTTAAAAAAAATTGTGATCAAAGACAGAAAATTGTAAGATGTTGCTCTCTACATTTGTTCTACATGTTTTTTTATCTCTTGCAATTCTTGTGTATAAATCATATGAGACTGTTTTTTAAGCCAGTCCAAATTTGTTTCAAATATTACTCAGGTATTCTCAGTCTTGGCAATGGTCAGCGAGTATACTACCATGCCCAGCCTGCCTTTATCCGATCCATCATGGGTAATGGACGCCAGCGCAGTGAAGACTGCTCGTCATGCACTGGCCGGGCCAAGAATAACCGCATGCTAGCTCCCATGGCCCTGGCTACTAGCCCGCAGGGAGACGTTTATGTCGGTGATTACAACTTCATCAGGAGAATTGACCAGTACGGCAATGCTACAAATATACTGCAGTTGAGGTGAGCCTTGACAAAATGACTCTGGATACACTGTACAATGAAATAGATGAGGCTTGCCCAAAATTCACTGGATCTAGATGAGTCTGAGTGAAATTTTGCTATGTCATCAGTATTACACCAGTAGATAGTGGCATAATAACAATGTTAAATAATTATTGGGAGTCTAATCATTCATATACCCACAGCTGAGAAGCTGAATTGCGAAGAATGGGGTTTATATGGCTGAGCTGCTGGAATGTAAAGGCTCCTTTGGCAGCCAGCCACGTTGACCCATATGTGACCACGGAGCACAGCCAGAGATCAAAAGTGTTTTTAATTTTTCAATAATATGGTCATTGTTGCCTTTGGCTGCCAGCCACATCGACCCATATTAGACCACGGGGCACAACCAGAGATGGAAAGTGTTTGATTTTTCGATAATATTGTCGTTGTTGATTTAATGTAACTTTTTTCTCATATTTGTTTTTGATTTTGTTTTCAGTTACAATCCTTCATACAAGTTCTACCTTGCAGTTAGCCCTTTGACTGGCGCCCTCTATCTCTCAGATGGACAGACTCGTCAGATTTATAAGGTCAGGAATCTGGAGAACATTCCGAACATCTCCAGTAACCTGGCCCTGATTGCTGGCACCGGGTCTCCCTGTCTCCCAGCTGACCCAGATGGATGTGGTGATAACAGACCAGCCATCGAGGCAAAGCTACTGGACCCTAAAGGTGCATAACTCTCTCCTCTGTAAAGTATGCCGTCTGCCTACATCAGGATGTTGTGACTCCAATATTTTTCCAATTCCCTAAATTCTTTTATTTTATGCAGTTTGCTGATAAATGCTTGTACAAATTTGTGCAGTTTGGTTTAATGTATAATTCAATAGGAAGATTTCATCAACTTTCAATTTTGTTTTTGCACCCAAAATACTTGTCACCGTGGAAAAAAAAGGGTCACTACATCAAGAGAAATTAAATTTTATGATACTGTTTCTTGTGATGTATGAGACATGTATTTACTTTTTTTTTGAAATAATTAATTGGGAAAACTTATTAAGAATTGAAATCAAACTCGGAACCATACCTGCATGACAATCAGTTACTTTATTTTCTTTGACATTCTCTTGCCAGGCATTGCTGTGGGAAGAGACGGCACAATCTACTTTGTTGATGGAACTGTAGTCAGAAAGATACAAGATGGTATCATCAGCACGTTGATTGGTTCACACTCCCTGGTCGGTCCGGCTAGACTCCCTAAATGTACCAGTTCCATGTCATTCGACCAGGTAAAAACAGAATCTCAAGATCCTCCCCCATGTTGACCTTTAAAGTCATCATAAATCACAGTGTTTAATTAGCAATATAAATGAAAAGTTGAGGTTTTTCGTTTTCTATATTCGAACACCTTGAGTACCTTATTGGTAGATATAAGACTTTGGTATAAATTATTACAAGTAACTTTGAACCCTTTTTTCATTTTTTTTATTTGTTAAAGTGATACACAGAAACAAAATGATTCATCAGAAAGTCTTTATTTCAAAGCATGAATTCTTTTAAAAGATGCCAGTTTATGAGTAGTCAAGTTCATAAATTAATTCTGCTTTTTGTCAGTTTGCAAAGTTGATGTTTGTGTAACATATTGATTCAAATGAAGTAATTCATTGAAATCTCCTGCATTGTTTTTTCTTGTTAATGCATCAATATTTGTTTGTTATTTATAATACACAGGTTAAGTTACAGTGGCCTACAGATATTGCAATCAACCCTCTTGATGATTCTGTGTACGTGATTGATGAAAGAGTCATCCTGCGTATCGGCACAGATGGACTAGCGTCGGTCATTGCCGGTGTCCCTCATAACTGCCCCTTCAATGGTTCCCCGCAGTTAGGTCCCTCCAATGAGGATCACATCATCAGTGGGATCCAATCTGGACCAAAGCTTGCCACGCAGGAAGAGCTCATGATTCCAAGCGCCATTGCCTTCTCCAGCACTGGGGATCTCTTCGTCGCCGAGACAGACAATCTGAGGTTTCACCGGGTCCGACGCATCACCACCGATGGCATCATTTCTTGGTACGCTGGAAGGGACTCAGAATGTAATTGTCGAGACTCCGATTGCGTCTGCTTCAACCAGGATCAGCTCTTTGCCGTGGATGCCAACCTCAACACCCCAATTGCTCTGGCTGTTGACTCCAACGATGACCTCCTCATAGCAGATCAGGGCAATCTCCGCATCCGGAAGATCACTCTGGATATACCTCAACTAATGGAGGAGAATGTCTATGAGCTGCCCTCACCGGATCGACGTGAGATTTACCGCTTCAACCAACGAGGCTTCCACCTAACTTCCCGTGACACCCTTACTGAGCTGGTGTCACTTAACTTCACCTACGACAATAGCATGAAACTCAAGTCTATCTCTGACGGACCTGGGACGGAATTGTCAGTAGCTCGTGATGAGGCTGGTGCTCTGTTGAGACTGGCCCCATCAAGTGGGGATACCTTGGAGTTGACTCTGAATGAGAATGGTATGTTAACTAGGATCGCCAATGGTGACGGTAGTAAAGTTACTAAACTGGTGTATCATGATGATGGAGCAGGCCTGTTGATGTCCAAGTACAGTGGCAATGTGCTGCAACATGTCTACGAGTGAGTATTGCATACAAGAACTTGTATATTTACCATCATAACGAAATGGCAAAAACTTTATTGAAACGGTATGACCCTTTACACAATTTACAACTTTAATTACAAACAGAACTAATCCTTGGAATCAATTGTCACTAACCCATTGGTTTAGTTTATTTAACCATTTTATGTATAATTGTATGAGATGGCACAATTTCCCAATGCAGAAGATGCGTTGGTGGCTAATAGGTGGCAGTAGACCCTCCAGATAAAAACCATTGTTCCTTGAAATGTTTGCATGCTCTGTATAAGACAAAATGTTGAGCTTAGAGCTGCTAATCTCAGACTAAAAAGTCCCTCAAATAGGGATTCTGGCAAATAACGTGATTGAAGTATCATTTAAGCACTCAACTGTTATTGTTTGTTTTTTAGTTATAATGACCAGGGACTTCTGGAAAAAGTGACGTGGCCCACCGGTCAGGTCACCAAACTGAGATCCCGCACCAACGATTCCCACTCCATTGTCGAAATGACCGAGCCAGGAAGCGCTAATTTCATCAGCTCTACGCTACAGCATGCTTGGCTTACCGAGCAGACACTTCTACAAGGTGAGTACCTTGTCATTACAGCAGTGGTGCGCTGGCTAAATGTTAGTTAAAACACCTGAGGATCAGTCACAATACACTCCAAGTGGTCCGGCTGGCTAGTTCACAGAGCTGCCAACTCTTCTGGATTTTGCGGAAGACTCCCGTATTTGACGGCAATCTTCCGACATCCCGCAAGCAGTCAAAATCTCCCGGATCCCCAACCTACTGATGGAAAAAATAATAAAATTTACGAATTTCCTAGCCCTGCCCTCCGTCCCTTGTGTGTTTATAACATTTGCGCATGTGCATATTTAATTGCCAATACATCCATAGTTGCGCAGAAAAAGTTGTTCTAACCGCAGTTTCGTCTTCTGCGCATCCATACATGTGCTATGTGTCGCACTGATCAGCCTCGCTACCATGGGCAGCACGCTATATCGATACCTCTCATCACTAACCCCTGGAAGAGATGCTTACAGTGACTTACTAGTGGTATCGCTACGACGCGCTGCCCACGATCGAGCAAATGACGCTGCAAGATCGTACACTACTGGGATTGAGGTTGGAAATATAAAGCAAAATGGCGCCGCCCTGCAGAGCAACCGGTAGGTCGCTGGAAAAAATCAAATATACGCAAAAATACAGAGACGATGACCACAAAGAATGGACATGTATTAAAAAATCAACTTAGGATGAAAATCATGCGCCACGTGTATTTCAGTTGTTTCAGTGAAATACGGCGGACGAAATGACATCTTGCGACACATAGATTCCGACAAACATTGAGTGAACAGTACAACAGCACGATCCAGCACGCCAGGATTTGCAGATTTTTTAGAAAATCGGGCACAGATGACAGCATAATAAAGGCGGAAACTTTGTTCACATGTTTTCTTGTCGAACATGACTTAAACGTAGCATCGTATGACCATGCTGGTCCTCTATTTAGGCAACAATAGGATAGGATTAGGAAGATAGGTCAGTGCTTCAAAACTAGAAGTAGAAACATGTGCAAAGCATTTAAAACATAAACAGCAATATTTTTTGGTAATATTTCAAAAGTATATCTGTCTGTACATGAATATTGGTATTTATTTCAGCAAAAATCGTTGTGACGCGCGCTGAGATTGAGTCTTTCTGACTTTAAAAAAAAATCTTCCTGATTTTCAAAAACCAATGTTGGCAGCTCTGAGTTCAGTGTTGAAAAGCATCCTTATTTAAAATGAATGATGGACAAATGCCAAAGCTGTCAGACCAGTGAAATGAAAAGCTTATTGATCCTGCTGGTCAGTCAATAAAAAACCAATTTGTAAAATAAGATATGACGATTGAGGGGTGGAATACCAGGGGAAGAACAGGAGAGTGAAGTGGTAAGGCATGAAAAAACTCAGTTCAGTTTACAGCAAACTTTCAGATAAAATGTTGTGAGGAAGGATCCTATGTAAATGTTGTGAGGAAGGATCCTATGTAAATGTTGTGAGGAAGGATCCTATGTAAATGTTGTGAGGAAGGATCCTATGTAAATACTTAAGAGAGTGTATCTACTACCCTTCATTGATTGGACAAAATGTTAAGGAAAATCAAAGTAAAAATTACCTTTAGCTGCAGATATCCTTCTAGAAGTATTGTTTGGTGTTATAAGAGATGAAAGAATCAGCTCCTGTTATGATCCAACCTGTAGATTTCTATAAGTGGTGATGTCAAAAGTCTATAAACCCTGATATATAGCATTCTGTTTCTTCAGGGAGCTTCATCTCCAGACCAAGAGGATGTTGTTATCCAACTTTTAGATTTGTTCTTTTTTGTACAAAATAACCCATGAAAAGTGCAGGCGAAAAAAATATTCAATGTCTGTTTTTTCTTCTTATAAACTTAAACAGCTGACCTAATGGCAACAATCATCAAGTCCCGTCATGACGGCCAATTCTCCCTGAGCTACCCTAACGGTGTCAGTGTCCTTCTAGAGAGAGACTCTCATCCTGTGTATGAGGATGACCCCTACGCTGTCATGACTAAACGTAAGATCATCCTACCAGAGGACCTGGTCAACCGGTTGGATTGGCGTTTCTACGGTCGCCGGGGAGGTGTAGATAGGAAGAAGATTCTGATCATTGGCAGAAAACTTAGAGTGAGTGCTTTGGTTCTCTCAACCCCTTTCTCAAATTGTAAAAATAATAATGATAATGAAAAAATATATAAGTCACTTTTAATTGCTTTGGATATTGATAACTCATCTTATATCTTTGTGAAATCATGCACAGCTGATTTGTGCACAAATCCAAACAAAACTAAAGACTTTGCCATGGTGACTAAAGTGAGTCAGGGTTTCAAGAACCGACTTTTGAGTCTGTTGCAAATGATGTATTTTGTCACTAATGGGTGGAATAAATGACTTCCACAGATCAACGGAGAGCACGTCTTCACCCTAGAGTACAACCGCTACACCAAAATGGAGACCCTGCAGAACTCAGACGGCATCCCCATACTCATTATCACCCACAATGCAGCGGGACTTCCCATCGAGTGGCTCCCATCGCATGGCCTGAAACCAACCAATGCGACCTATGACCCGCTCGGCCGGATGACCCGTTGGCAGAGGGGGCTGATGTTTGAGACATTCTTCTATGATGTTGAGGGGCGATTGATCAGTCGTCTCCATGGAAACAACAGCCTGTGGAGTTTTGGATATGACCGAGCCGCACAGGTAAGAATCTTCACTGGAGTCCAAATATAATGAGGCAATGGTGCTGGAAATCACTAATTACTTCTCCTGAAGATTAACACTGTTCAAATTGTTGAGATTGATCTCACCTCTTGTCTTCTCAGAACCACCGCTTGTTTCAAGAAGAGATTTTAGTCTCCAGTAAACCAGTTTTGTAATCAAATTATTTTTTTAGTTCAGCATAAGTCGCATCTCTGTTCCAGTAAAACAAGTCAATCCATTCTTCATTGAAAGGGCTCAGGAAAGATAGTTGTGCAGAAAGGAGAGAAGCAAGGAAGTTTTAAATAAAATGGAAACTAAAAATAGAAGTAGCTGTTGCAAACTGCTTACTAAACCCCCCCCCCCCCCCAAAAAAAAAGAAAGAAGCCCAAACAGTATAAAATATATGGTTTTGTGCTTTTGTATTTGGAAGAAATGCAGAATTAAACAAGTGGTCTTGAGGTTAAACCCTGGATAACAATGAAAACCTAAATAAAAACCATAATGCTAACCTCAAGTACTACATTGTTGTAATTTTGTTGTTCTCCTTGAAGTAATAAACTTATATCGTAATTTTGTATTGTGTTTGAATGTTGTAATAATGTTGTTGGTGTGTGACTTGTGGAATGAAGGTACCATCATCTTTCCTCTCATTTTGTTGCAGCCATCTGAAGTCACTCTACCAGAAGGCCAGCAGTACACTATGCAATATGACAACTCTGGCAATCTCCAGATGGTTACCATGCCAAACGGAATGAGCCATAATGTTAAAACTATCGTCTCACCGGGCTACACCCGAAACATTCACTCAAGTAATGACAATACAGCCTGGGTAATGCAGGACCACAGCCAATCAGGTTACCTGCTGGGTACGTTCTTTCCAGGTACTGGGCGGCGCGTGACATACCTCTACGATAACAAGGATCGCATGGCTGATGTCATCTTTGGAGAGACATCTGTTGAGTACAGTTACCATGGTAACTCGGACCAGGTCAAGACCATTGAACTGCAGCAGGGGAAGTTCCAAAACTCCATGCGCTTCATTCACAATGGACCCCTGGTGGAACAGATGCTGGTGCGCACCACTGGGTTTGAAGGATTGATGCATGCCCGGTTTGATTATGTCTATGACGCTACGTTACGAGCAGCTTCCATCGCGGCCGAGTTTAACACCACAGTTCTGCATCTCAAGGAGTTGTTATACGACGGTGAGACAGGACGCATCAAACAGATGGGGTTCTTCTCGGTTACTTACCCGGATCCCGTAACGCACATCATCGCCGACTCGTATCTACAATTGAGAAAACAGTATGGTACATATGCATTGCTGCAGGATGTTAGTTACCAGCTAGGTGGAGTGGGTACCATCATCAGTATGTCACTCCTCTATCATAAGACGGGACGTATTGCCAGATGTATACTCACAAATACTGAGGATACTCATCAGACAGATTACAATTTTGATTCCAATGGTCAACTCCAAGAAGTCTGGGTGGACCAACGATTGATGTGGAGGTACACCTATGACGAGAATGGCAACATCGCTTCCATCAGTTACCAGGGATCCATCAAGACATTAGATTATGATGACCAGGATCGTATTATCAGGGTCGGGACTGTGGACTACCAGCTTGATATGGACGGCATCTTATCCCAAAGGGGGGAGGAGATCTTTGAGTATAACTCTAACTGTCTCCTGGTGCATGCTTACAAACCTCGCATGTACGATGTCCGCTACAAGTATGATGGTATCGGTCGTCGCATCTGGAGGAAAGACCACACCGGCCGGCAGGTGCAGTTCTTCTATGGTGACATCACAAACCCCACACGTGTCACACACATCTATGACCATTCAGCACGAGAGATGACCACATTAGAATATGACCTCCAGGGTTTCTTGTTTGCACTTCGCCAGGGTCAGACACAATTGTACGTCACGTCCAATCACGTCGGCTCTCCTCTTTCAATCTTCAACGAAAATGGTGAGATCTTGAAGGAGGTCAGGCTGGATCCCCTTGGAAAGGTCCTGAGTGATTCCAACACAGACTTCCTCTTACACATCGGCTTCCAGGGGGGCATCTTCGACCCCCTGACCAGGCTAGTACATTTTGATCGAAGAGATTATGATCCCTTGAGTGGCCGTTGGACCTCACCTGACCTGAAGTTCTTCAAGGATATTACGCAGACGTCACGGACAAAAGCTTTTAACATGTACACGTTCAGTGGGAATATCTTTGTAGGCAGTGACACAGAGAGCCATTACCTGTCAGGTGAGAATGATATGTTAACATTTACATTTACCTTTAACCGACTAGTGTTTTCCAGCATAAGTTTCCAATGGAATGGTTGGGCCAGGTGTGTTTCATTTTAAAGAAAATGCAATTATGTATCATTTGAAGCGATGGTTGGCTGACCATCGTTGAGAACGGATAAGTTTTTAAACAACACGGCCTGTTTGACAGTTTAAATCGCCATCATTTGCTCTAATTTTTCTTGGCAGTCACACACTGACAAATGTAAACAGGTTGTTGAAACGACATTTCATAATAAATCCCACCCCACAAATCCACATTTTTTCAAATAAATACAGCAGATACCAATGATGTAATTTCCTTTTAATTTGTGTGTAATGCCATGCATTTTAAAGCTTTAAATTACTTCTTTTTTGATAAATTGCAAATAAATTTCTGGAAATGATGACTGCGGTCAAGGCACACAAATATTGTCAAAGCTGACTACCCAAACTTTTTTATATCACAACTTGAACTTTCACAAAGGGCATTTTAAGGCCACATGGTGTGTTGTAACCAATACAAATGCATTCTAAATACACAGTCCAAAAATTGGGGACACTGTTTTGGTAAAGAATTTTTAAAGTGCGTAGGTTTAAAAAAAGAATGATAATAATTGGTCTTCTTTCTTGCTTCCTCAGATCTTTGGAGTTGGTTCCCAGTGTTGGGCTATGACATCAACAGTATGATCCCACGGTTGAATCGTAACGGACAGATAGAGAAGGTTGATTCTTACCGATCACCATGGAAGGATAGTGCCATAGCAACCTCATGGTCAAAGGTCAGTTTAGGTTTTCTTTCTTTCGTTCTTCCCTTTGTAATGCAACATCTTTGTTATTTGATAGTTGGTATTATTTTCCTTTTTTATTCTGCATGGTACAAAAAAGTATGCCATCGCATGATGATTTTTGAGGCCTGGAATTAAATGAAGGCTGCTGAAGGCATAGTCTCTGTTTCCCTGGTCTTGGTCTTGGCACTCTTTCAATTAGATTCATGTAGACTTCAAGATTCTCCAATGAAAATGCCATTTTGCAAGATGAAATGGTCTTGCCTTCTCAAAGATCAAATTCCAAGCCTGATTTGTCTAATAATATAACTTGTCTCTCCGGTTGTTTTTATTCACACTGTTTGTTTAATGACTTTCAGTTCTATTTTTTTCCTTACATTTGTTTCCCTTCTATTTTGCTTTTGTACCAAATTTGACACCTACTTTTTGTTTGTTATTCTTTTAAAAATTGTTAGTCCCATTTGATTCATTTGTCACTTCCCTGTGTTCTAAAAGTATCTGAGTAATTAAAAATTTGTTTTCTTAAAGTATCTCACAATACACTATTGGCTGCTATGTGGAAACTTGGAATGAGTGAATGATTGAACTCTAATTATTTGAACTTTAGTATTGTATTGTGTATGTGTTCATGGGTGTACATTACAACAGTGCTTTCCTCTGCTGGAGAAAGTCCATGACAATATTGTACTTGGATAGTTTTTATCTAAGTATTTTCTAATGCCTTTTTTTTTTTTTCTCTCAATATTTTCCACAGGTTTTGTTATTACTCTTATGAACACAGACTTCCTCTCCCTTCTCACTCTCCTCTCATCTTAATTAATCATTTATCTCTTTTTTAATTCTACAGCCATCTACTGCATTGGACTGTCAAGCTGGCCTCCATATGGACTTAATGTACACCAACTTCAAAGCGCTCCCAGTTGACCATCTTGCCACCGACTCCAGATCTCCCTCCGTCTCCCCGGTGGAATTCACAAGTACCCCTGCCCTCATTGGAGGAAACGTTTTGCTCACCTTGGAGCAAGACAAGATTGCAGTCGAGGCCTTTGGACCTATCGGAGATACCACACAGAAACTTATTTCGGTTGTTAGCAGAGCGGAAATCTTAAAGAGATTGCGCCATACTGAGGACGGTCGGGATGTCCGTTATTTTGTGAAACCAAATGATGCAGAGGAGGACCTCGATACCTTGGATCTCATTCCAGAGGTTGCAAGTCTGAACATGTTCTTGAATGATGGAACCATGGTAATTGCCGCTAGGTCTTCACCTCAAGCCAACATCACTATTATTACACTGCTCACAGACCACATCACATGGAAGTTCATGTATGGTGTAACATTAGACGCTGCCAGGACCATGGTGCTATCCCAGGCTAAGGACATAGCCATAGCGCAAGCCTGGCGAAATGAAAAAATGAAAATTGTGAACAATCGCCGGGGCACAATAAACTGGACTGCCTCGGAGAGGACAAATCTTTTACAAAATGGCTTCCTGACAGGGTACGAAGGTCATTATGCATTAGACCCAGAGATCTTTCCAGAGGTAGCTTTTGACGGTAACGCCATCACACTACTCAGAGTGCCTGAAAATCTGCAGTCACCAGTCTGAAATAGAGAGACTACAACAAAAGAAAACAATTGACGAAAGAGAAATAATGTTGTCTTTCCGATTAAGGAACTGCTGTTTATGAACCAGCTGAAGCCAAATAGACTTTCTGCTCCAACAGCTCCCAACAACCTCAATAGTGTGTGACAACATTTAGGATGTTGGGCTGTATGAGTGTCTACTGACTGGCATGCTTTTAAGAGTGCTTCCAAGAAGTCAAATTACTAGTCTTCTATGTTTGTTTGCTGACATTTGCCAAGATTACTGTTGGTTCTGATGGATGATAAAGTTTGAGATGAGATACAATTTAACTATGTGCAGACTGGCATTTTGAAGGAGCGGAGATGCATAAACAGAAATTGTGTGAATCCGTGCTCTCATAGGACTTGTCGTCAGTCACTTTATAATGGAGTAACTTGCTCAGCAAACCTTCCAGATAAACTCTATGCAGGCACGTCCTGTATCTCCTGTATGCTATTCATTTGTTGATGCTGATGTTTGTTTTGTTTTTCCCTAGAGTTGAATAAATTAATAGATGTTTTTTTTTTTTTTTAAGTGGTTGAAACCACTTGCATGCACACAAACACTTTAGACCAATGGCCCAGTTTTATAAAGCTTTAAAAATCTAGTTTAACTGAATAGGTCACAAATCAAACTACAATGTAATATATATTGTTTGTGAATGGTTCTCTGCTAAATTTGGCACAGCAGAACAAAATTGCTAAGCATAATTTTCTGCTAAACAGCTTTATCAAGCTGGGCCCAGGTTGCTTGCGTTCCAAAGCTGTATAGATCATTAGGTTGTGTGCAAGATGACATTATGGTATATTAAAGGAGAACGATTGTACATGTATGTGCACTGCTTGGCTGGAAACAAATCCCTTTTATGCCAGGTTTAAAATGATGTGCCATATAATATAGCAAGCATATTGAATTAAAACAAATAACAATTGTATGTAGCATTATAATTATACACTAATATTAATAAAGTTTAAACAGATCTTTTTGTAATCATTTTTTTACATATGTATATATGTATCATAGAGAGTGGACATTCTCCAGAAGAAATCATGGATAAGTAGATAAAAATATGTGAGTATATTCAATAAATAATGTGTAATAAATGTAATTCTTCATTATTTAATTTGATAATGCAATGACAGGGAGCAAGTTTTATAACTTGTTGCCACCTTCTTTTCTTGTTAATTTTTAAGTAATTGCCCCATCTTTTAGACGTGGAGACATGGCAAAATATTGATGTAAAATAAGCTACTGACTTGTACAGTAACTCAAGTATGATGTAGCTTAAACATAGTAAAGTGTTCTCCTCTGTTCGAAGAAGGAAAACAAAAGAAGAGCAGATATGATTTTTTGAGATCTTATTAAAGGAAACCTGTGTCAAAGTTGAAATTAAAGTGTGCCAACGATGTGACTGAACGATGGCTCTTAAATCTTAATTGGCTCTTAAATCAGAAGCTGGCTCTTCTAGTTTCAGTTTACCAAAAGGAAGTGTCAAGTTTAATAGTAAAGAACCTTTTTGTTGCATGTACAAACAGCATTAAACGTTGATCTTGTGTTTAAACAAAAGTTTATACCCACAGTGACGTTTTGGACTATTTTGAACAACAAGCATTTTAAAACAACTGTATTATTTTATGGTATTTATTATTATACATTTTGTAATATTTCCCTCATGGTTTATCATTTGTGAAAATGATATTCAAAAATTGCATGACAATCATTTTTGAAATAGATTTCAAAAACTGCAGTTTTTGTTTTTTAGAGATTTTTTCTTTCAAACTTTTTAGACTGTAGCTAGTATTGTTGTTTTGACTGATGTTTTTTATTGAGCAAAGTATTATTCATGTAGGATATTTTACAAAGCCCTGACAAACTTACACTTTAGGGAAATATTTTTACAATTATTGAACTTGTGGTGCTAAAGACCCTACATGTAATTATGGCCCTGCCATATTTGTCACTTTCTATATTGACCTGGCGTCATTACCCACGATAAATTGCATAATGTGCAAATACGCAAGAGTCTTCTTCAAGTTCATGTTTCACCTTGGCGTATCGTACATTCTCACTGAATATTCCTTCTAAATATTATATCTTTAATCTAACCTTCCACCACTATTTGTCTACTGATAAACACACTCAATGAAACATTATTTAGTGGCTTATTATACTAAATACTTCCAATCTTTAGGCAATCTATCTTTGTTCATAGCCTGCCACTTACTCTGATACATCTCTACAGTCAACTTGCCGCCAATTCCTCCTAAAAATGCATGAAACCCTTTTCTCTAAATAGTAATGCTTGTTCTGTTTTGCTATGATAATGTTATGAAATATATCATTTTGGGTTGAACAAAGACAAAAAAGAATGAGCGGGACTTGAACTGCGAACTCCGTATTAATGTGCCAGGTTGTTACCTTCCTGATAGGATACATGACATAAGTATTGGCCAAATAACATTGAGCTATTTACTTTTATTGGCTCATTAAAATTATTTTTACCATGGAGGTGGAAAATAATATATCAGGGTGTAAAAACAAAAGAGGTCTGTCATTTTTACTCTGTACATTGTATTCACGTTATAAAAAGGGAACAATTTCATTTAAGTGGTCAGCATAAAAGTTAATTTGCTTAGAATGGTTTTCTGCTTGCCATCTTTATGAATTAAGATCATGTTTGCAGGGTACCTGTTAAGTCTTTGTATTGGTCACTATCTAAAATTATACATGTACATAAGATATATGCATTGGTATATTGGATTTTAATTGACTTTTCTGCATCAATGACAAGATTTGATGTTCCAGATGCCTGCTTGGTCCTTATTGAAAATTCTGCACTGGCTTTGGCTTAGGCTTTTGTCAGCCATTTTAAAGCCTACAACTGAAAGCCCAGGCTAGGACCTTGCTTGAATTAATGGCTATGGATATGGCAAAATGGCTGACATGTCCCATTCTTTAATACAGCCTTAACCATAGCCAAAATCCCTTAATGCGGAAGTGATTGAATAACAGACAAATTTGTTGTATATGTACAGTATATGCAAGGCCCACATGGTTCAAATAATCAGTTTCTACAAACATTGCACAGCTGGTCTGCTTTGCTTTCTAAAATATAAAGAATTTAAATTTATATCCAAGTTGACCGTTTACTTTAAGCGATTAGTGTATTTTCTAATTTCAAAATTTAATTTCTGTGTTATTATTGTTTCCTGGATGACTTCATGTATACTTTTATATTGTTGTCATTGTATGTGTTCTTTGTAAAACAACTCTTTTACTGTAGGCATACTATTCTAGTACAGTGTATGCAGTTTACTTTTATTTTCATTGTTGTAACTTATACTTTGTATGGTGGCTACATTTTTTATTAGATGTTGCTGTAACTATTTCTTTGCTGCCCATTTCGTCAAATTTGTTACCACATGAGGGTGTATGTGAACCGCAAAACAAGTATTAATGAACTGGTTTTCAGTAGTTGTTAATGTTATTTCTATTTAGTTGGCCATTGATACAAGAAAACAGCAGGCAGTGAAAACAAGGTAAAAATATAACTGCGATAAAACTGATGTTGCGATAAAAACTGATTAGCTGTTGAAAGCGCCCTCATGCAGTCAAAAATGTGTCCAATAGTTAATCTCATGGTGTACATAATACTATTCATTTGATGCTTATATTTCTTTCTTGTATATTGCTGATTAGTTTTCAACTCGACATAAACTACTTACAGGCAGGCTGTCCTATCTTTAAGTATAACTTCATAAAAAGTATTCTGATATAACTTGGCTGATCAACCTTGAGTGTTATAACTTTATTATACTCAATAACTGTGCTAATATGCTTTTATAGCAGCCAGGCTAATAGGGTTAATGCAAAAACGTTTTTATGCATTATTTTTGTACAGTGCTGATTTGGAGATGGTTGGTTTCAACCGCTGTCCACTTTGAGAATAAATAATTGGTAAAAAACAAAACAGGTTGCAATGTTTTGTGTATGTTTACTGAGATCTGTTTTTCATTTGCTTAAAACATAATCCTCAATAATTGAAATTAAAATTCGAAAGACTTAGAACTGCAGATTAATGGCTTCGATGTTGAAAATAATAGATTTCGTAGATAGGTTTATATATACATAAATTGGATGTCCTGCTGGTCTCCTGTGCTTTTTAATGCAAAAAGAATAATCAGTCCAGGGGGGCGGAAGGGGTGTTGCGCAATCATTTGCGATCGCTGTTGGGGTACACTCCATTTTAAAAATAGGTAATGACCATTAAAAAACAAAAAGAAATCCATGTATACCGTTAAAATTCTCTCTTTATCAGCACTGAAAACATAACAGTGTATATCGTAAGAGTATTTTCAATTGTTGAGATGCTTAATTTTAAATAAAGTGCGTAAAAATATTATCGAAAATTTTCCGTTGGTTTATTGCAGCGGCTAACGTGTATGAATGGGTCCAGGTGGGAATTTCGTTACAAATGGTCTCCCCTAAAATGGCTACAAATATCGACATAATGTGAAAAAAATTATCGGTCATCCTCTGATTTTTTTCCATTAACGTAATATTTAGGAATAGATCTTTCATTCCTGAAAGTTTAATCAAAATCCTTCGGTACATCCTCTAGATATTTGACGATTTTTTTGGAGAGAATGGATCCCGCCAATACTTAGTTTGCGTTCAAACGATCTCTGTTGACGGACGGGAACATTTGCCGCAGGTAATTGTAATTCTGAGGCAACATACACATCTTAAACAGATATGTTATACATGTCGTTTAGGTTAAATATATGTTGTTTATTAAATAGTTAATTTACTGAAGCAGTTGGCAAGGCAAAAAAAACAATTTACAAATGTTTTCTGGTGTAAAGATTTTGTGATTTTACAACATTCGAAGATAACAATACCCTCTGATAAAATGGACTCGTCCAGGCAGTCTCAACGGCAAGCAGCGGAGAGCAACCGTAAATTCAAATAGTGTGTACTGTGCATACACACACACATCCGTTTGTACGTGGGGGGAGCTTCGACCAGTTCACGTCGCGATGGTCGAATGAGATTATTTTCAACGTAGGTGGCGCGCTGGTGGCGCTACCCCATCCGCCCCCCCCCCCCCCCCCCCTGAATCAGTCCAATTATCACTCCAAAACAGGCCTTTGGTGGCGCCCTTATTTGGCTAGATAGTCTTTATTCGTGGCGCACCTAGCCTAGCCCTAAGTCTGGGTGTGGTATTCAGGCAGTTGTTCGTAGTCGTTTTAGTAACGACATCCGTCGCACGGGATCTATGCGTGCGCCTTGACTAAAGGCTACACAAACAAAAAGGCGTCGAAGTTTTACCTAAGTCAGGGGGGGGGGGGCGGATGGGGTAGCGCCACCAGCGCGCCACCTACGTTGAAAATAATCTCATTCGACCATCGCGACGTGAACTGGTCGAAGCTCCCCACGTACAAACGGATGTGTGTGTATGCACAGTACACACTATTTGAATTTACGGTTGCTCTCCGCTGCGTGCCGTTGAGACTGCCTGGACGAGTCCATTTTATCGGAGGGTATTGTTATCTTCGAATGTTGTAAATTCACAAAATCTTTACACCAGAAAACATTTGTAAATTGTTTGTTTTGTCTTGCCAACTGCTTCAGTAAAATAACTATTTAATAAACAACATATATTTAACCTAAACGACATGTATAACATATCTGTTTAAGATGTGTATGTTGCCTCAGAATTACAATTACCTGCGGCAAATGTTCCCGTCCGTCAACAGAGATCGTTTGAACGCAAACTAAGTATTGGCGGGATCCATTCTCTCCAAAGAAATCGTCAACTATCTAGAGGATGTACCGAGGGATTTTGATTAAACTTTCAGGAATGAAAGATCTATTCCTAAATATTACGTTAATGGGAAAAAATCAGAGGATGAACGATAATTTTTTTCACATTATGTCGATATTTGTAGCCATTTTAGGGGAGACCATTTGTAACGAAATTCCCACCTGGACCCATTCATACACGTTAGCCGCTGCAATAAACCAACGGAAAATTTTCGATAATATTTTTACGCACTTTATTTAAAATTAAGCATCTCAACAATTGAAAATACTCTTACGATATACACTGTTATGTTTTCAGTGCTGATAAAGAGAGAATTTTAACGGTATACATGGATTTCTTTTTGTTTTTTAATGGTCATTACCTATTTTTAAAATGGAGTGTACCCCAACAGCGATCGCAAATGATTGCGCAACACCCCTTCCGCCCCACCTGACCTAAGTGTACGTGTGTGATGGCGGGCACATTTTGAAATATGGCGGGGTTAATGTGGGCTCTTTTAAGTTTTATTCGTTCCGCTATCGTCTCCATTACCCTCATAGAGTGACATGTACAAAATCCTATTCGAAACTTGTTTTCCCTTCACGTTTCTGCACCTACAGTTAATTTCCCAAACCGGATCACGCCAAAATTAGGCTCTATGTGTTCCTTATACTCTCATCGAGGTCGGGTTGGGTCCAGAAAATCCACTCCGCAAAACAAAAGTTGCAAAAAGTGATAAATTCTCACCGTTTTCAGAATCCTCGCCTTCCGTTAACAAAATGGCCGCCGTTGAAATTTTTGAGCTGGTAATGCTGCGTGCTACGCTGGTAACAAACCCAACGGTTCAAGTATACAATCATAGGCGCAATGCTGGTCCACAACAACCAATGTTCTGTATACGTGAATCGTTGATTATCGTTACCATCGTAGCGCGCAGCATTACCAGGAGGAAAATTTCAACGGCGGCCATTTTGTTAACGGAAGGCGAGGATTCTGAAAGCGGTGAGAATTTATCACTTTTTGCAACTTTTGTTTTGCGGAGTGGATTTTCTGGACCCAACCCGACCTCGATGAGAGTATAAGGAACACATAGAGCCTAATTTTGGCGTAATCCGGTTTGGGAAATTAACTGTAGGTGCAGAAACGTGAGGGGAAAAAAGTTTCGAATAGGATTTTGTACATGTCACTCTATGAGGGTAATGGAGACGATAGCGGAATGAACCTCATAGTTCTAGGAGTATTCGTTATGGAGAAGAGGAAAATATTCTGTTACACTGAAAGACCGTAACGGTAACTGGGGCCAGGCGGTAACTGGGGCCAGGCGGTAACTGGACAGAATATTCATGGACTCTACATTCGCCAATTAGGAAGAAGAATTTACACTAAAAGTTCACGGGGTGAGCATTTGACTGGACATTTTCTTTGCACGTGTGTTGTTTACACAGGTACAGTATACATCATGGTTGTTATGTAGCCCTGGTACGGAGGAGTCCAACCTGGGCTAGTAGTAGTTGTTATGTATTTCACGCACACGTACCTTCAACGATGATTCTTTTTTTTCACAGCTGACATCTGAAATGATGCCGAATCCAACGGCCATTTTTTATGAATTCATTATTACTCAAAATAGAACTTGGAAGGGTCCATCTTATCATAACGAAAAAGTGTGTCCGACTCTTCATTTCATCTTTTTCAATTTAAATACAGAAAACTTGTTCAAATTTGTAACTGGTTTCTCAAAACAAAGAGTGGGCTTCTTGGTTCTTGGTTGGTTTTCCTCCAAAATACTCCATGAAAGAGTTTTGGCGGAGGGTGGACATAGGACGAATAGTATTTTCATTGAGAACAGCAACTTTAAATAATGTTGAACAGGATTGAGTAATGGTTGACAGCTGGAGGTTAGACTTTAAGGTTCAGGGATTTTGTTTTTCTCTCTCACACATGGGTGGGAGCCCCCCCCCCCCCCTTCCAACTCAGAAAAGCTTGCCCCACTTGATTAATAGTTTGATACTTTGTTTAAATCCCCCCCCCCCCCCCGAAAGTGAAAATGTCTGCATATAAATTGGACTTAAGGACAAGTCGTTCAATGTCGCGGTGATAGCGAAACGGCCCTCTCGCAATATCCCCTGAGACTGCTGCATGCTCTGCGCGAGACTACGGCTCTCGCGACTGGTGAAGAGTCGGCAGCCAGCAAGTTCCTGCGAGAGCAGTCTGTATTACGTTATAACACCACGACTCGGCAATTGTACACTTTCAGTTAAGCATGTTAACTCAACTTGACCAACGCAAATTTGTTTGCTAACTCTAACCATCCCAAACTCGTTCCTTGGCAAACTGCAACCATCCCAAACTCATACCTTCTGTTCATTCGACTTGTACATTTGCAAACTTGTACCATCAGTTAAATCACGTAAAAGGCTTTACTTGCACCTTCAGTGAAGTGAACTCATACCTTCACAAACTCTAGCCCACAATTAAGTTAAACTCATACCTTCGTATTATTACAGAGAGAAAGAAGAGGATGGAAGCGGGTCAACTCATACCTTCCCAAATTTGGATCATTTACACACTCAAAACTTGAGTTAAGTCAACTCGTACCATTTTTCCCCAGTAAAGTCTACTGTGTAATTTCAGTGCATCCAACTTGAACCCTTTGCAAATTTTGTATCAAGGGATAAGTTTGCAAAGGTATGACTATGAATTTACGTCACTTGTTACCATCAGTAGCCTATGACCTTATCATCTTCGATAAAGTATGTTTCAGAACCACCACAACTTATCGCATTTTAGCTTAAACTTGTTCAGGTATCACAAATTGCAAACACTTTTTTTGTTTATTGAATTGAAGGTGGCCCAATAACCGTTACCTTTGCTTTGCTGCTTTGTATCAAATAAAGTTAACAAAAGGGGAGGGAGAGCAACACAAAGTAATACAACAATGTTCATTTTGAAAACTTACAAGCTTTTTATTAATTAATTACTCACTCAATTCCAATATACCATAAAGTAAAGCATCAGTCACTCGATTTTGGCTAATTTGATAGTTTAAAAGCTAAGGATTTGTCATTAGTTTCCTTCATGGCTTAGGGAATGAAAAGTAAGGATACTAGTTTGTACCACCGTCACGGTGGTGGATCTGGGGTGGGCACAGCGCACCCCGGGCACCCCCCCCCCTATTTTTGCTGGTTGAGAATTTTTTTTTTAATGGCAAATAAATAAAACTTTTCAAATTCAAAATGGGTAAAAAAGCGCTTGTAAAAAGCTTCTGTAATGTCCTAGATTGCACTAGAGATCATGTAATTAATCATTTTCCAGGGGCCCTAATCAATGGGCAAATCATATCCAAAATAACTACTTTCAATCTCAAACACTCAAAATTCCATGTCAATTTGCCAATTTGTTCAGCCAAAATACGAGTGATGACACAATAATTTGTAAACCTTTACTGAATATATAGTTTGTAAGCATGCAATTATTAAACATGCTATAGTAATTAACTGTTCATACCACCCAGTTCTACATACTACCAAAAGCCACCACAATAACACAAACATACTTTACATAGCACTCATTATAACCTATGTAATAAAGGCTTTAGCATTGCATTGTTGTGCAGAAAAGAGCTTAATATCTTTGGCTTCATACAAATTAAAGTGATCTCATATTTTACAATAAATCACTCAATTCAGAATCTACATTGATTTCCGAGAGATAGTAAAAAGTAATTTTTTTACTGGTCCTGAATAAACTTGTGCATCAATTCTACAAAAAAATAAGAATATTAAAATCCTTATAGACACCTTTCATAAGAGGTCACAAGCTCAATCAGCACCCTCACTGAGGTCAAAGGAAGACCTATCATTGGTTGAGGGTTGTGCATGATGCGTCACACTTTTTCAGATTTCCATTCCATTGGATGGCCGCCTATGCAAGGTTCTATTCCCTAGGTCCACTTGCCATAGGGGACCCCAAACATGTTTGGACTTGGATATGATTGGCCTTACTGTAAAGTCTCAATCCTCTAAAATCAAACATTTTCATGCAGGGAATTTATTTTGAAAGAGTGCATTCATTAAAATCTAGTTAAAACTGACGTAAGAAAACATGATTTGAATTGTACTCGCTGCTTAGATTTTTGATGATATGCAGTGATATTTTGAAATACATTATACATGTTATAAAAATAATGTTCATTTGCTATAGAAGCAAGAGAGAGACCTAACATATCTTTGTCTCAGGACTGTACAGACAAGCAATTAAATTTTGCCTGCGCTTGTGCAGACATTTTGGGGTTAAATCTTATAAACAGAGAAAGCACACTAAACCGAATTCAAAAACATTTTTAGTAAAAATACTAATAGCTGAAGTTGACAGCAGTTTTGATGTATACTTCTACATTTCAGCACACATGTCCTCCGTCACCAATTAATTTTGTAAAGGTCTACCACACACACAGATCCTTGTCATTTGATAGGTGGAACATGTGTCATTTGTCATTCTTTATTTTAGCATGTTTACTGCAGCAATGCTCCAAAATGAGTCCAACATAGACACTTAAATAGGACGCTTTTGCAGCGTCGTTTCCAAAACAATCGATCCCCGCCTTTATGTCATGGCGGTTAGTGTCTAAATGAATTTTCCCTGCTGTTTAGAGGGTTTTTAAAGTAATTTTTGGAGTGTGGGGTGGACAAGTTTTTGTCTCTTTTTGTGTTTATTGTGAAAAAAATTCAAATGAGGAGGATCTATGTGTGAGTTATATCAAGCAAATATTGATAGCGTTTTGTACGTGCATTGACTCAGAATTTAATCACTCAGTGAAATCTGGCTTTTCCATTTTCACCTTGCGCATCAATTATTTGTATAGTATACATAATTTAACGTTAGCACATAAACATTGAGAAACAAATTAATAAAAGTCACGGAAATGAATAAATATTAGTTGAAAGCAATTAGACTAAAATTCCCATAAATAAAACGCATTGTTTATTTTGGATTTGAAATACAACATTGGTAATAATTGTCAATGACCAGTCTCCATCCACACATAATGTGAACAAACATAAACGCAAAAACCAACCTCTGAAAGTTCAAGCTCAATCAGTCATCGGAGTCACAAGAGGGGAAAAACCCCACATATGTTTCAAACATTGAGTTTTGGACTTGCAAGATCAAAACTAAATGCTTTACTCCTTTCTAGTAAAGTATGTCAATGGAAGTTTCCCACCATGACTATTTCTATACTATAGATGTCTACAGGTTATGTGCAAATCTGTGAACATTGGTATTTGAACTCTTACCATTGTTGTGCACACCTTATCATCTATCATGAATTGATGTTAGATTGGAGCTTTTATCTGACAGAGATCGATGTTGTGAAAAATGGCTCTCAAGTGACCCAGGCCCAGTTTCATAGAGCTGCTTAAGCACAAAACAATGGGTCGTATGAATAAAAACTAGTATTTTCTTTTACTTGAAAATATCAAGTGTTTACTACCACCCATATGAATAAATACTAAAAGGATATACTTTTACATGAAAAGTATTTATTTCAATATGAATAAAATGGAGAAAATACTAAAAAATACAAGTAAGTACTAGTCATTTTTCAAGGTAGCCCCAGAGCTACCTTGGGCACAGAAGTATTTGTATTTATTCTTGACAGCTTCATTCCAAGAGCAAGAAGTTAGATGACGCAGCGTCTAAAGCAGACACTGAATATCTACAACTCATCAAGGCACATCATTATTCTTACTTACGCACCAGGACATCACGATTCAAAAACAGCCCAATACCCTATTTCATCAGCTTGCTGAACAAGTAGAATATTTTGCTCTGTGTTCAGTTTTTAATAATCTTTTTTTTAAATTAGTGCCACCACCTCAAATCTGTGCTAGATTATTACTCGCATTTAGATTAACAATAAAACTGCCCGTGCTTACTTTTTACCAGTTATCTAAATAGGGCCTTAATATTCCTTGTGAGCAGCTTTTTAATTTTTAATTTTTTCAATGTTTTTTTCAATGATTTTAATATTGTAAATTATCATGCAATTTGGCCTTCGGGTCACAATGTGATAATGTGAATAAAAATATACCAATATATACCAATAAAGACACGTCTGAAGAAATGGCAGCGTTTATGAATATTCCTCACAGGATAAAAGTTGATGTGCACTTGCGATTTGGTCAATAAGACACAATAATTTTTCAGAAGTTTAACAAAAACGTTTTGCTTTGATTCTGGAGATCCAGATAAATCACTCATGGCTGACTTCTAGGTTTCTATCAATTCAAATGCTGCTTTGGGATGTGGCTGTGTGTGTGTGGGTAGGTATCCACATTCAAACCGGGGACCTATAACAATAGGTCCACGGTTGCTATCACAAAGGAAAGCATTGTGGTCCTCGGTTGCTATCACAAAGAGTTGAACAAAGGAGGGTCCACGATTGCAGGTATTTACACACGTGTTCGTGGACGTGAATGGGTGTTACAACACAAAGGGAAACTTTTGTTATGAGCCATTCAGCCATGGCAGACAGCTCGATATCAGAAGTTTTTACTCCAAAGCATTAAGTGAATACTTTGCAGTAAAAGAAATGGTTTATTCATACGGAATTAAGAAGATGCTGGTACTGAATGCTTCTTCTTGGAAGTTGATGCTACTACTTTTTATTCATATACTACTTTTTATTCATATGACCCAATGTGCTAAACAGAAAAAAGTTACCAGCCAAAAAACCATGTCATGTGTACTGTACTATTTCAAATTGGTTCCCTGCAGAAAATTGTTAAGCACTATTGTCTGCTCAAGCAAGTGGGCTGTGGTTAGTTGCTTTTGTCAGGAGATGCACTTATCTATAAATATGACAAATCTATTGTATTGTTATATCATAAAGATTCAAAGTATATGCCTATTTATCCATTTTAGTCTAAACTGTTTGAAGGACGGCCCGAGGACACAAGACAATAAGATAATATAGAATCTATCTTGTTTTGTGCAATACATACTTCTTTAATATAACCTTGCAATTGCATTGTGCTGCAGCTTATTCTATATACAGGTAATATTTATAACACCTTCACTCATCTTTGACTGGTCCAGTTAATAATTCTCCTCTTGTTCATGGCACTAGACACTTTTAAAATTATTAAAAATCGTTTTCCCCCATCATAGTAGTTAAATAATATTCAGAACGTATACATAAGTTATACTTCCGCTCAGCAGGAACAGGTATTGAGTCCAAATACCATAAATGTTGTGTGTGATGGAACTCCTTTCTTGGCAGAATGGTCAGCTGCACGAACCCTTTAAACTACATTACATTGTAAATGGCTGATAAGTTTCCTATACTGTACCAGACATGCACATTTTGTAGGATTGCAGAAAAAGAAGAAATGGCCAACCACACACAACTTTGTAGTGTTTTCAGTTTTTTATGGTAATGGCAGTATTATTAGAGAAGAAGAAATCCGCTGATCAGCTGAAACACTGCATGCCTTATAAACCTAAAGAGTTTTAATAACTATCCAGAGATAGAGCAAACTCTTTGATTACATGGTAAGGCATGGTTTCCAAAGAACTCAGTAAGTTTGAAACAGTTGTTATTTACAATTTTTCTTTGTCAGAGAAGGGTTAGATTTCTGAAAGGCTAAGACTCATCTTAGGAAGGTTAATGAATAATACGAGCTGTGGAGATCTGTGTCTAGCACCTGCAGGAAGGGGGAGGGGTTGGAGTTTACCATTTTAGTCTGTCTTCTTCTCCAGCATCTGCTTCTCCTTTGGGTCATCAGGGAAGGTCTGGGAGAGGGGCACAAAGCCGAGGAGCAACATGTGTCGTGAGTACTTCTTGCTCTGTCGGAAGAGGTTATCTGTGCCGTGTAGACGATCCAGAATGCCCAGGGTGCCAAAACAGTTGGTGAATCTAAATGAAACAAAATAGAACAATAATGGTTGATAAAAAGAGTTCATTCACTTAACCATCAACATTTCAATATCCATAAAAAAAATTGTGTGCTTGGATTTCTCTAGACCTTGTTTATCACTCTTGTGGCGTGTCGTGGCCGAGCGGTTAAGAGCACCGAACTCAAGCTCTGGTGTTTCTGTTCAGCAGAGTGTGGGTTCGAGTCCCGGTCGTGACACTTGTGTCCCTGAGCAAGACACTAACTATAATTGCTTCTCTCCACCCAGGGGTAAAATGGGTACCTGTGAGTGCAGAGATGGTTCTTGTGATTGATTTAGCCTAGTAGCGCATATATTGCAGCACAGGCTATATACTCCCAAGGGAGCTGAGATGGTTTAAGGAATGAAATAAATGGCCCAGTGACCAGGGGTAATAATATACCTTGGGGTGGATATGTGCGCATTATAAATGTTGTTATTATTTATTATTATTAAAACCATGATGGCATTTGTCATGGGAACCTGAACATCATCCTTACGAGATATTGTCAGCTATGACAGAAACCTACAAGCTGTGCTCAGTTATGTAGGAATTTCAGAATCTGAGCAGAAAAGTTCAAGGGTTTATCCATTAGGTTTTCTACCTTGACCAAAGCCTAGTGTGTTGCAGGCCTGATACTTCATGCATGGCCTTGATTATTGCCTTAGTAGTGCCCCTTGAGACATTCCAGTACAAATTTACTATTTCCTCATAGAGGTGCCCTTTACAAAGAGGCTTCTTCTATTCAGGTCTATATCAAGTGCAAGGTGCAATTTCAATGCCAGACATTATAATAATAGTAGCTTCTTATATAATGCTCAAATCCATCACTCATCAGCAACACTCATGGTGCTCCAACATTGTTACCCCTGGTCACTGGGCCATTTATTTCATTCCTTAAACCGTCCCTGCTCCCTTGGGAGTATACAGTGCTGCCAAATATGTGGCGCACCAAGATAAATCAATCACAAGAACCATCTCTGCCTGCACAGGTACCCATTTACCCGTGGGTGAAGAGAAGCAATTTTGGTTAAATGTCTTGCTCAAGGACAAAAGTGTCACGGCCGGGATTTGAACCCACACCCTGGTGACTCAGCCACCAGAACTCAAGTCTGATAAACATCTCAGCCGCATACATTAACAAACGAAACTTACTTCAGATGGTGGAAATCATGTGCCTCTGGTGACGGCAGCAACGGGAAGTGGTAACCACAGTGAGCAACAATGGCTGATCCCTCCACAATAATGAGCCACATCCAGAGGATTAACACATGGGAGCCCATGATGAGTGGGCCGATGACCGGTGGTAGCATGTTGGCCAAGATGTGCTCCACTGGATGAGCGTAGATGGCTGTCACTCCGATGGGTGCGGTCCACTCATGGTGCTTCTTGTGGAAGTGCTTATAAAAGCGTGGGTGATGAAGAAGTCTGGGTGCGAGGCAGAAAATTTAATCAAAGATTGTTTGTGATACTAAAAGCTACTGGTTTCATTATTTTCCTTGAACAAATTTCGATAAAATTCAAATTAGATCCCACCTTCCCATCTTCAGAAATAACAAACACATTGATACCAACTACACACTTGTGGCGAGTAAATTCTTCACTTTTTTTCTGAACTAAAAGAGGACTTTCGCTTTCTCCCTAGGCCCACAGATGATCTCAACTCTTCAATATCCTCCACTCCACACCAATATGTTTTGTTTGATAAGTAACTACTACTATCTGGGCCTACAGTCCTCAATCTTCCTCACGCAGACAACTTCATGAAGAGGATTTTGGAGGGTTAGGTTTGACAAGTGCTGCACATGGAATTTTTTCAACCATGGCTCTGCTTACTGTAAGCTAAGAATCGATGCTTATGGAAGCAGGGAATTCCGCGCTTACGCCTGCGTGTTTCACATAACAGGTTACCAAGGAATTTTGTAAAATGGCAACCCGGTTGTTTTTGCCCAACCTCTGATTGGTAACATTTCTTTCAACAGATGGAACAACAAAAATGGCTGCACAATGCTCAAAATTTACCTGTGAAAGTAATAGAATCCTATCTCTTCAAAGATGAGGAACACAGCCATCTCTAGGAGCACCCATTTAAAGGTCGGCAAATCGGTACTGATGCTACCACCGCGAAACTGCATGAAGAAACAAAGCACCACGGAGAACGGCAGGTTGATAAACATCTGGTTATAAAGAACTGTCTTCAGGGCATTCTTAAGCTTGGGCCAGGCAACCTGGAGAAGGAAGACAAATCATAACTTGTAATACTTCTAACTCTACGTGATATTTGCCAGTTCATCATTCAAACCATTCAACAGAACTGGTTGTGTTATGGTAGACCAACTGGGCACAGAACTACATGTATGTGTGTTCTGTGATGCATGTCATACTGGTGACCTTTCACCTCTGTGTATTGTGGTATGAATGTCCTCAGAGCAGAACCTCACAAGTGGATTGGCTTTCAGTCCCAAGACTCCCTATACATTTGGTACGCATAGTGGTATCTTCCCCCCCCCCCTTAGGATATCATTTCATATCAAACCTCACATGTGGATTGGCTTTCAGCCCCTTACATTTAGTTGGCTTTGTGGTATCTTTCCCACCCTTAAGACCTCAGTTCACACTACACCTCAGAACAGAACCTCACAAGAGGATCGACTTTCCGTCCATACAATTGGATGGCACAGTGGTACTTTCCCAACCTTTCATATCTAAAGAACCCTGTTCACACCACAGACCACAACCTCACAAGAGGATTGACTTTCAATCCATACAATTGGATGGCACAGTGGTACTTTCCCAACCTTTCATATCTAAAGAACCCTGTTCACACCACACCTAAGACCGTTCCACAACCTCACAAGAGGATTGACTTTCAATCCATACAATTGGATGGCACAGTGGTACTTTCCCAACCTCAAACCACTTCTTGGACCACATCTAATACTGAACATTTCTCTATCATCTACTTTATGCAGTTCCCTTCCACCTATACTACCTATGTAAACAGATTTTCATGAAAATATTCTATATTATTTTCAGTGCAGAGAATCTGAGATTATTCAGTCGTCTGATTCTTGTGAAAATATTTTTGCTTTTGAAACCTTTTTTAGTGGATCCTCAAGCCTCAGTTGGGGCTTTAGTCAAGCCTGAAAACATCAACACTTCTGACATTTACCGGCACATTCTGGTCATCTTGAATCTTGTACTTGAGAACAAAGGCCGGTTTGCCTGTGACGTCAATGATCAGGAAAAGTCCACTAAACAGCCAGTAAAATGACATAGTCACAGCTTGGGTGCCTGTCAAGAAAGATTGCAAAAAACTACTACAGTCGACTCTTGTTAATGCGAGGTCCGCTGGACTAGCCCGTTTTCCCGTAATATCCTAAGTTCGCAATATCCGATCGCGGTAATATCAATGCACTATGCACAAAGTGCATGACATAATGGCTGCTGCATGCAATACAGTGGATAACTGTGTGCATGTACCGCACAAACAAGCACAAAATTGGGTGAATAAAACTGTTTTAATTTAGTTAGTTTAGCTTGAAAGTTAATTTATAAAATCAATTTACATTTTGCATGCTTGAACAAATGTCTGAGATTTTAACTTGCTGTTCTTGTTTAGCGAAGTTTCCGTGCAAAACTTCGGTCGCAGCAGTCAACAAATAGAATCTTGATTTTGATTGGTAACCACCATTGTAATGCTAGATGGTTCATTGCTAACGCGGGATACCAGGGAAATCTTGCTGTTGCATTAAATATTGATCGCGCAAATATTTTAGTTTTCAGTTACGGTGGGGCTTTTTCTGCTAGAAATGCACATCAAGCACTTGTAAAACTCAATGGATCAGTATGTTTTGTGAAGATTTCACATGAATTGATGAATGCTGACTTAGTATGGAATCTGCTCAGTTGTTTGAAACATGCAAGCCTCCTAATCCCACCATTGTCCGGAGTTTGGAATTAACAACCTGCTCGCTGACTCGCGACTGCAGTCATGAGTCATTGCTAGTGATAGAGTCCAGTTAGCACCTCTATTGATTGGCTTACAAGCCATAAATAACGATTTTCAGGCTGTTAAAGGTATTTCCCTTTTTTTTATTTTTATTATTCTCGTTTTAAAAGGGTTGAAAACAATGTTTTGCTCGTAACGGGCCTACAAAAGTACCACGTTGTAACTGTGTTCTCGTTACTGCTGTGCTCGTATAAGCCGTATTTAAATGCATTGAAACACGCACGGGGCAGTTCGGGACCGGCAAAAAACCTCGTATTAACCGGTACCTCGTAACATGCGAGCTCGTAATAACGGGAGTCGACTGTACATTACAAGGTTGACATGTACATGCATGAACGTTGACATTTATTTCAATCTTAACAGCAAATAACACTCTACAGCTGTTTGGCAGTCCCCACCCCCCTTCCCCAACTTTGGTAAGCACTGAGTAAACCAATGCTCATCACACATTGGTGTAAGGTAATAACAAAATTATTATTCTCTAAATCCAATGCAAAATGTGATATAAATTTACTAGCTGTGTATTAATTGAGTTAAATAGACCTTTCCCATTGGATAAGTGAAATGCACATTGCACGTACGCTCACACTATTGGTTGGCAAAATGAGGGAACACCACACATTTTTGTATGGGGTTGATGGTGGCGTAATGCATACACATTTGTGTGTCTGCCTAGTGCACAACTCTATGGCGTTTGCCAACTAATAGTGTCTGCAAGCATGCATGAATGTAGTTAGCGTATTTCATGGGAAAGGGTAATTGTACATTACACATACATGTATCACTCAAACAAATAATCATAATCGATTACAGTGATAACCAAGTTACAACTGAGCAAATTAGTTATGAAAACAACACTTGCAAACCCCAACGTCCAGTTTCATTTCAAAATGTTAGGCAGCATTTCTAGCAATAATACTGAACCTCTATTTACATGACTAATCACACTCTACAACAACATTATTAACTGCACTTACCAACCACACTGAGCAAGAATATATTCCCTCCAAAAGCGTTGTAAATTTTCATCCAGTGACGATTCCAGAAATCTCCCGAAGCTCCCCAGAAGGACTGCATGTGCCAAGTCAGGGAGTTACACACCGCAGCAAAGACGATGATAGCACCTCCCACTATAAACACTACCTTCTTGATGGTATCAGCCCATTGGCTCATCAACTCTGCACGTGGTGCCTGACGATGAAGAAATCACAGGAAAATTATACTAGGGCATTTCCAAATTGATGGTTTCTGCAGTGGCTATGGCCAGGCTAAAGATCTACATGTATTTGTAATTGCTGTCGCTGCAGCCAGTGACCTTAGCCAAATTCACTGATTTGGACATGGCCTTACTTGTACTACATTGTACATTCAGAATGAAAACTGCATTAAATCTACACTCAGTTTATTCACAATTTTTAGACATTTCTTCTTGAGAGGCACTCTGTGGATTGTTTGTTTCATATATTCTGAGCAGTGAACTTTATGGTGTGTTTTCTTTATTTAAATAGTTTTCTGTTTTTTGTTAAGAAGTCTATACAATAATTGACGCTTTCACAAATAAACATCCCACCACACACACTAGTCTATCAGTACAGCCATGCATCATGCTCAAATCAACATGAGTAACAAGACCACATGAAAATCAAGTGTCTTCGGCTGTAGCTACATGGCTGTTGATTGAAGTGATAACATTGAAGAATTAGGTCTGTTCAGCAATCAGGCCATACCCACAGCCAAAGAAGCCATCTATTTATCCATCAAAAGACAAAAAAACAAACACGATCAAATGTTTTCAGATTAACAGGCCTAGAACTTTACAGAGGCCACAGCAGGGTTTATTAGCTGTTCCGAACTTTCAGTCGGAACAGCTTTTGAAATCGTCCAGATTTTTATTATTTTTATTATTATTATTATTATTATTATTATTCTTTCTTTCCCAAAAATCATATTGACTTAACCTGTGTCTCTTTCGAAAGCCATATGTCCCTTTTAAAATTATCAAAAGTAGGCAAATCATATACCATACTAAAGCTTATGCCCTGACTTAAATTTTAGATGTAATTAGATTAAAATTCTTAATTAATTATTCACGTGACAGCTGTATGAATATTTAATTAGCCAATCTTGTGCGCACCATATCTCAAGAAGTATACATCCGACCTTCAAACTTTTTTCAGTTATGGACTTGTTTGTATTGTAGATGTGAAATCTGTTCTAACATTTTTCGTCACGTCATCATGACGTCATTTGTAGGCGTATTTTCTTTTTGTGTACAAAAAAATCGTTTTAAATACGTTTAGGTGGTTCAAACACAAACCGTGGCTACAAAGCTGTGCTTATTGATTAGGTCCAGTCACCTACAACTGATCAATTAGCCTGGAATATGGTTTGCTAATTGCGAAAGCCTGTCAAGCATGGGACTTATATCAGTTCGCCCAGCCAGAAGTAATCCATAGATGTTATTGACAAACAATTTTAATTAATTATTCACGTGACAGCGGTATGAATATTTAATTAGCCAAACTTGTTTCTGTCATTTCTCAAGAAGTTTACGTCAGATTTTCAAAAAATTTTCAGTTATAGACTCCTTGGGCATTGGAGATTAGCCTAGGGTTACTGTGACCTCATGTTGACCTTTACTTCTAGGTCAACCGGAAGTGGGACCCTATCTTAAGAACTACACAACCGATTTTCAAACTGTTTTCAGTTATAGATTCCTTGGACAAGGGAGGTTGGCTTTGGATAACCGTGACCCCATGTTGACCTTTACTTCTGGGTCAACCGGAAGTGGGACCCTATCTCAAGAATTACACTATCGATTTTCCAACTTTTTTCAGTTATAGACTCCTTGGGCATTAAAGATTAGCCTTGGGTAACCGTGACCCCATATTGACCTTTACCTATGGCTCAACCGGAAGTGGGACCATATCTCAAGAACTACACACCCGATTTAATTATTATTCCTTTGAGCATTAAATGTTTACCAAGACCCCATGTTGACCTTTATTTCCGGTTTAAAACTTCCTGTCAACAAAAGAGCACAAAACTTGATATATTCATATCTCCTGAACCACATGTCATAAGGTCGTAATGTTTGTGGTTTCTTGTAGCTTGGAAAGCTAGAAATTAAAAAAATTACCGGAACAGCTCTGTGATTGTTAGTTACAATCACTATCTCTAGTTTAGCCTGTATTTTGGGGTTTTCTTTCAACATCAGGCCTACTAGCACGTGACTTTGTGATCTGAATCAATGTGAACAATCAATGGTTTACATGCAGCAGTTGCAGGCAATCAACTTGCCAGCCGGACTAGTTGGACAGAATTCTGACTAGTCCTTGGGTGTTATACATGTATCTAACTGGCATTTGGCCAGCAGGGGATTGCTGCGCAGAGGCCATGGCCTACAATGTGTATGTTGCCCCTGGTCTTGGCCTATGATGCCCCAACAGAAGTTTCCCAATGGAAATGCCCTTTGTAAAATTAAAATGGCCTTGCCCTCTCAAAGATACTGAGATATGTACATGTATTGTTGGGTTGTGGTGGGTGGTGACTCGAGCGTTCTATATATCATACCTTCTTATCCTGTGGATCCTCTTTGGCTGGTGCCCTGCTAGGACCAGCACAGCAGCTTTCCTCTCTCATTTCACATGCCATCTGAGTACAGAAAACAAAAACAATGGTCAAGAAAAGTAAGTTTCCAAGTCAAAACAATTCAGTCAGCCCTGTAAGTAGGCTATACAGTATACAATACATATGCACCTAAAATGTAATTAATAAACTAAACACCTGTAGGCCTACATGTATTGACCCAATACTGTGTCTCTATTGTGCCCATTAGGGACTCAGATTAAATAACTTTGCAGCACTGACATTCTTCCAGTTATAGATACACACAGATTACTCCAGTTGGATTTGAATCCATAACTCCCCCTCCCATTCTAGAGCAGATGTCTTGACCACCCAGCATACCTAGTGAGGAGGGGCCAGTTCGAATCCTGTAATTAGCACTCATATACATGTAGCACCTCACCTGACAATTTAATTGACGTAATAATTGCATGGGTAGAGACTATAAAGACTGCTACTCAATGTGAGGGTAATTTTTCAAAAATGATGTTCTTTATCCCTGAATTGTCTCATGTTTATCAAAGTTACCAAATTCCTTCTTATAATAAAAACTTCAAACAATGACATGTATTTAACCTACAAACTTCACAAAGCTTAAGATTTTGAAATTAAGATATTTAAAAAAATGTATTGTTTGTTACGTAGTATTGTAACAAAAAATTAAAAGAAGAGAACGGAAAAGAACGGAATTTGAAACCCAAGTGCATTTTCTTTGATATTTGATAGTTAAACATTGAGATTTGACCCCACTGGTATGAGAGTCTGTGATGTCACGCATTCTGAATGCGTCAACAGTCCTCATCACATCAGCCTGGATGTCGTCAGACACCATGCAGTCCAATCACTTCCTATGTGTCATTCTCACTGCAGGTAGTCAAATAAGACGTCATAACACATCTTAAGATATTTTTATACTGGCCTTTGGCTGCTTGGCCTTGGCATATTTTTTGATCATTTGACCCCATTGTGTACATATGTCAGATGTAACTTTGTTCTGATTTAGGTTACTTACAGCATAACCTCCTTAAACCAGATGTAAACAGTCGCAGATGCTCAATGATACATGTACGTGTGTATGCACAGACTGATTTGTATACGGAGCCTCCGTATGTGATTGTGATTGACCAGATTTATTCATAGATTTTTGATAAATGAATATTTAGTATTTTGTGTAGTATGAAAATGTAGTGTACATGTATATGTGGTACTGTAGAATGTCTGCTGACTTGACATTGCGTACTGAGGCGTTGTGATGGGTAATGATCTGTTGCAGGTTAATTTCAGTAGAGTTGTTTTTGAACAAATCATCACTAGATATCGTTACAATGTGCTGGTAGTTTATTCCAGTCAGCGATAGTCTGTGGAAACGGTGAATGTCTGCAATCAGTCCTTAGAATCTAGTTCCTCTGTGAATCTGGTATCAGTGTTCACTGCTGTGGTGCGGTACATATTTGTCATAGGGCATTAGGCCCTATATTGTTCATAATTATTAACAATCAGAGTAATTCCATCAATGGCTACCATCAACCAGAGTGGATCAACAATAACCGAAGTCCCAGGAACTAAAAAAACTTACAACTCCTAAATGGGTCACAAATGTGTACTTCTACAGCCCAATTCTTTTCATGTGCAATTTATGCCGATTACATATTATGTAATGCTTTTTTCTTATTTTTTTTCTCTCAATACTGAACTTTTTAATTTTATACATTCTTTCTTACATTTTATACATTCTTTCTTACATTTTTCTTTAGTAATTTTTATAAATTGATATATCAATGCTAAATATATTTCTTTTTAATCACTCAGTTTGGCCATTTTGCTGCAATGTGACGCTACTAAACTTTTTTATGAAAAAAGAGAGAGAGAGAAAAGAAAAGAGGAACATTTCCTATTTAAACAAAAATGTTGGCCAGAGAGCTCTACCAAAGTACATAAAATGCGGAACATCCATGCACTCTTTGTAATACTTGCATCCATTGTGAAGACTGTAGGACTACTACAAATACATGTACAACTGTACTGTGAAGCACGTTGTAAGTAGTGTACAGGTACCATCAATGAAATTTTTTAATAAATCTGCAAAGCAAGCACACACATTAAAGGGTGTACAACATGGGTAAGATTGAACATATAAATGTTCACAGATTTGCACATAACTTACATGGTATAAAGATGGTCATGGTGGAAAATTTCCCTTGGAATAGTTTTGCTTGAATTGCTAGTTTTCAGTAAATGATTAACACAAGCAGTCTTTATCACTGGTGATAAAATCGTGAGTTTGAAAACAGTGAAAACACATAATGGGGTTTTTCACTTTTTTCTCATTTAACTCTGAATCGATTTAGCTGAAAGTTTCACAGGTTTGTTATTTCATGTATGTTGGGTCACATCAAGAGTGGATACTGGTCTTTGACAAATTATAATGTTGTACATTGTCTTAAAAATCTACCCACGTACAAAACTGATCCAATTTTGCAGAGAAATTATTTCACACGGATAAGGTACGTCTGTATCAGGCCTGGAATTACATGGAGGCCACGAAGGCCATGGTCTCTGTTGTGCCCCTTCAAAAGTTTCCCATAGACTTTAAGATTTTCGAAATGCCCTCTGCAAAATTAAAATGGCCTTGTCCTCTCAGAGTCTAGGCCTTCTGTACATCAGTTCCTTTTGGTTGGTACGTAAGCAGTTTGCAAAGTCACCTTATTTCTATTTTCTCATGTTTTTGTACAATTTTTGTTTTAAAAGTTTTTTTCATTACCGGAAAAACAAGAAGGGGAAAAAATGCAAATAAGTATTACAGTGAGGTTTTTTATTTTTATGAATTTTGGGAGAAATTTAAGACAACTCACGTTCTGAACACCATGAAGCCCCCCAACCTGCACAGAGCAAGACTGTTTGAAATAAGTGCATGAGACACCAGTTAGACATTCATGAACAGCACACTTTCAAATTAGTGTTTAATAAACACATTACAAATTAATAAATTAATGAGGCGTAAAAAATTCTCTCCTTTATACAGGCAAAATTGTGTATGTAATGTTGGCAATGTAATGTTCCTGTTATGATGTGTCAGTTTTGGCCAGCTGCCAAAGAGAGATCTTCTAGGCTTTAGGCTTATTGCCAAGGTATTCAAGCGCATGATGATGTGATGCACACTTGATTAAATGCAATCAACAGAGGTATGTATTGAACTAAAATCTTTACCCCTAGTTGGCATTGTACTCATGTTTGATCTGATATTGTAACAATAGAAAACACAATAGGTTGGTTGGTTTCATGGACACTAGAGATCCACATTTGGCAGAAATGTGCAGATCATGTGGTTGAGTTTTTCTGATGGGGAAGCACGCAGTCTCCAGACTTTTAAGGAGCAGCATAAGGCATACACAACTTTATTACAAGTTGTAAAATTAGTGCAGCAGGCAGCCAGCAGATTGACTGGCCATGCTTGTAAGTTTGTATTCTCTGAAAAACTAAAGTGTACAGTGTCAGTTGTTAAGTTTGTTTTTAAAACACAAAGTCCAAATTGACCAGAATAAAGGTTTTTAACTGAAATTGAATTGTATTGTATGCTTAAAGATATCAAATTAATAAACCACAAGATTTTCTTTGTTCAACAACGAAAGGTGAACTTGAACGATATTGAAGAGAGATTTATAATCCCAAAAAGCTTTTAACATGATCAAAAGTACTTCTGAATGTGGAGAAAGTTCCTGACAAAATATAACCTTTATTTGATGATGTTTTCTTGAAAATGTGCCCCGCCCCATGAAAGTTTCCAAGATTAGCTTTCAAGTGTTCCTTGTTAAACCAAAAATGATGTTTAAAAACCTAAGTTCTAAATTGCGACTTCTATGTTCAAATGAAAAATCTGGATATTTAAGTTTACATTTTGGTACAATTGGTACTCATAGGCCCCCCCCCCATGTGGTTGCAGTATTTTTCACAATAAACAGCCTAAAATGAGATTGTTTAATTGGTTTGATTGAAACCAAGCCAACAAACCACATCCCCAAAACAAAATTGCCAGTTGTGTAAAGTATGTTTAGAAGAAGGGCAAGACCAAACTCAGAGATTTAAAATACTCATAAATATGTAACCTTTGGTATTTTCTCTAATATCATGCTCTCGGTATTTACAGGGCTTGAATAAGAGGAAAAATCCAGAAGACCACAGGCTTCAAAAATTTTACAAGACCAAAAATTTATGAGAAAAATAAAATACCATGTTTAACATTTGAAATGTTTTAATTTGAACTTACATGTAGCACTGTTAGTATTACAGGATTTATCTCATTTTGTATTATTTATTGGTAGGCCTAGAAGTATTCTTCAATACTCAACAGAATTGAGAGAATCAGACTCAAGTTCAACAAAAACAAAAGACCGCCGGACTTGTCCAGTCATGAGTTTACTGGTGTGATGCTAAAATAACTGGCCTTGAGCATGTGGTAGGCCTACAGGGTAAATTTAAGGCCCTTATTCGTATGTTTGGATGAGTTAAAACCCTTTAGCATGCATACTGCTTGCAACCCTCCTGCCTATTACTCCGCATACCACCTGCAACCGCCCTAGAAGTTTGCAAGTAGTAGTATTTTGAATTCTGAACATGAGATTAAAACGTGCTCAAACAGTCAAAGATAGAATGCAATCTCAATTTAAAAAATAGCACATGGTCGCCATAAGAAAATTTTTGATATCTACCTCCAAAGGTTCAAAGATCAAAAGTCCTATCACAAATGCATGAGTCACAACGAGTAGCTGTTTTGTCCGGACCGTATCAGTAATGATGACCTTCCGCTTGTTTTGCTATAAACTTATTGGTGTTTTAAACACGGAATACTGTGATTTGATAGGATTTTACAAAGGAAAAATGCAAGAAAAAAACCCTTTTGGATAACCAAACGAAACGTACAATCTCACTACTTGCACGTGTATATACAACGTAAATGCAGGCAAGTTCGAGTGGGGTCGATGTTCAATCGAGGCAAAGTCTTCCTCGATTGACGTCACAAAAAGGGATGGGTGGAGTCGCCCCCAAACAACTTTATCTATTTGTTTAACATATAAATACTGACAAACAATTACTCAAAAAATTGTTTTATTGTTAATATACATATACTCTTATATTAAAAAAAAAAAAAATTATTTCCAGGTGACTTTAATTGAAAAAAAATAAAAATGTTCCATAATCAACTGATGCCCTAATTACCTTAATTTGTTTATAAGAAGTATGCAAACATGTATTAAAACGTAATGGACATTGAAACTTTCACACCACGCACCGATCTTCGATGACTTCAATAGCGTCCCATTTGTTTTGAGTTTGACCTATTTTCGATGCAAACAAGAAAGTATGGTGTCCGGGTGAAGCCACACGTGGAAGAAACATCTGCAGTGACTACAAGTGTTCTGTGAGACTTTGTGTATGACTCTATAGCCAGCAGTTGTCTTCATTTTATTCAACATATTTTTTATTTAATGTTAAAAATTACCATGGTCATTTGCAAAAACTATTAAAAAAAAAAAATAATTATTGGCTTCCAAATCTTATTTTTATTTAGTCTTTTTATGTTTCTTAACATTTATAATAAAACATATAAATAAACAGTGATAATTGAATCACCAAGCCGATGTTTAAATTTTAATATTGATTAAACCAAAATGATATGTGTGTTACAAAAAAAATTCTCCAGACTATTAGAAAAGGCACATGGCTTCTTTAAGCCTCTGTATTTTTTTCCCCAGAATGCTCAGCAGAATGTTCAGTCACATGATTTGATCATCGTGAATTTTGAATTAAAAAAGTGTTTGATGAAACTTTTTCGGCGGGGAAAATTTGTTTTATGGCCCCGACAGTATGACATATTTTTGTACCTTGTAGAAATGCCTAAAATACCACAACTTTTTGCATTTACAATACAAGTGCAACTAATCAGTGGAGCCTTACATGTTTCTAAGTTTTGGTCAAATGAGAGGAGACTCTTTGCTTGGCAAGTCAAACCACAAAAATTGTATCTAGGGACTATTTACATCGCGCGCAGAGAGGTAAAAGATTTGCCTCGATTTCAGGGACGCCCTGAATACAGGGCGTCCTACGATACATTTGACAAACATGCTCTGTCTATGCCGACATAACATCGTGACACAATTGTGCAAATAAATCGCCGAAGGAGAATGGTTTAACACTGTATTGTAGGCCTACTGCAGCAATTTGGGTTTCCTCCATTGGTATCCAGTGTCAGAATGGATAGAGGTTTATGATCACAAAACATGCCACACTAGGCTTTGACTTAAAATAGTGTACGTACTGTAGTTTAAACATTTATTTACAGCAGAGACCATGGAGGAAAATTTTTAATTCGATCTTTGATAAATCGCAAAACAATATTCCTTGTATTTTTCTCCCATACACCACGTCATTAATGTAACATTCACTAATAACACACTCACCTTGCTACGTCCCGTGTCTAGCGATGCAGTTCTATCTACTTGAAAATATAAACCATAAATTGTCCGTTGTTATGGTCTCTCAATCTGTCGGTAAAATGTCTGACCTGCCGATCAGCCAACGCAGTATATTTATGCCCGCACGGGTTTTGTTGACAAACGGCATCGAGGTCATGTGATCCTGACCTCCTCCTCATGTGACCAACGTAATGTAGTTGGTAACCGCGCTATGACCATTTCTACAAAGGTATTACGTTTGCGTACCAGCGTCCCAACGGCCCATTATGTAAAATAGCTGCTTCCATTTTATGGTAAAATCCAGAGTGCGGCAACTCCGATTATATATTGTTTTGACTTGTATTTTGTCACTATTTAAAGGTTTTTATTATCTTACTTAGTTATTTGATAACGAGAGAAAATCAATCCTCAAACGAAAAAAAGAAAAGGGTTTGACTGATGGCAATTTGAGAAAAGCGATTTAGTTAAGGGGGAATAGGCCTAGGCCTGTGCAAGGGCGTCGATGGGTGGGGGACGGGGGGACATGTCCCCCCACTTTTTAGACTGGGGGGACAGCATATCAGATGTCCCCCCCCCCCCCCCACTTTTTGATTGACTGTTCATTAGAAATATGCAACAACATATAAAAATATACACCATTTTCTAGATTTAATATTTCATTACAATTTTTGTTCAAATAAAAGTATAGCGAACAAACGGTGAAATGTTTTCTTCATTTTCATATTTTTTTCTGATGGACCACGCGCAGAATGGTATTTTGGGCCCATTTCCGCTTATATAATACAGACAATAGATGACACGTATCGTCCAAGACATGAACGCCAAAATCCCACTTACATACCTTGTTAGCATTCAAGTTATGCGTCGTTTGTGTATGCTATAATGTACATGTACGGTACACATCCCTCCACAAAGGATGTCTGTGTGTGCGCGCACGTGCAAATGTGTTACATTTTTTTACCATCGCACAACGCACAAAATGTAGTAAAATCCATTAAAATAAATAGGAGCAGTTTGGGCCATGACAAGATTGTTGAAGAAGCAGTATTTTGTTTTTTTCGAAGAACTTCAAGCTGACACACGATAAACGCCGGACTCCCGGAGCATGTTTGTATTTGGTAGAATCTCGGTTTTACATAAGGGAAATCCAGGCCCAAACACCATTTCGGATGATGTTATTGTTCAAATTATCACCCCCCTGTAACTCGCCTCCTGGTCAAACAAAAAATAGGGAACAAAAAGTGTAACACAGAAATTAAATGTAAAAGTAATGGTGTGGGGTGCAAATAATGTAAGATGTATTTTGTCAAGACTTGCTCGCCCGTCCCCCCTACTTTTCAGTAGCGATCGACGCCCTTGGGCCTGTGGCCTGAATGAATAATCACAATTTCATGGGGGAAATTCTCAAAGCTGGAACGACTTCCCCTATGGGCCCACCTTACCTATACAGCAATCCTTCACCGATCTTGAACTCTTGGTGGCAGCAGATACCGTACCTGGGTGGTACTGCGCTGCCTAGCGACGGGTTTAAGCGATTTGCAAAGTGAAAGTCCAATAACCCGCGACTGATCAAATGATCGCCGTGTAGCCCAAACCTTATACCAGTCGCTAGGCAGCGCAGTACCACCCAGGTACACCGCAGTAATGGAGGCATATCTGCTGCCACCAAGAGTTCAAGATCGGTGAAGGATTGCTGTATATAATTTGGGGCCAAATGATAAAATAAATTATTTCAATACAAATTAGTCAATATTTTTCGAAGGCATGGAACTTTTATAGTAAATAATACAGTGAAGCTGGTGAAACATAGGGGTAGGGGGCCTACAGCCGCAAGAAGTTATCTCTTGCGGTCACGTAAGAACACTTAAAGGGCAGTTCATACTCGCTGCGTTTTCACTGCGTACGCAGCGCGCCGACCCATTTCGTTCAATCCGCAGTGTGTAAATGGAAGCGCACTGCGTAGTCATACTGCGCTTCTGCGTCCGACTTAAAACAAAACTAAAACTAGGTAGTACACACCAGAGCCGCAGAGCCGTATGGTACACACTAGTCGGATGCGTAGGGCGGACAAATTGAAATATTTTAACAAATGTCGGATGCGTTTAGGCCACCCTACGCAGTGTCAGTGAATGATGGCAAGAACCTGATTAGAGAAGTTGAAAACCGTGCGCCTATTTCCAAATCTGTATAACACAAGTTTCAAAGAGTCACCGAGATGTAAACATGGCAATGACTCATTGAAGGAAATTGGGAAAATCTACGGTAAAGATTGAAAGAAATGCAAGGATAAATCACAAATTATGAAAAGTTCATTGCACTGCGTGTATGTATGAACGCAAGTTAACGCGTGCGTTTCCGCACGCGATCGCATTTTATTGCGTATCTATTTTTTATTTTGACAAAGTATGAACATTCAATCCGACATTCGCATTGGCGGGTGCGTGCGCGCAGTCGCAGCAAGTATGAATTGACCTTTAGTTAGATATGGCGACCTAAATATAAAATGGATTTAACCTGATCAGAAACGCAAACATCCTTTAAAGATTATTATCGCTAGCTAATTGAGTTCGAATTACAGTTTTAAAAATAGAATCTAAATACTATATGTCAAGAGACTTTGACTTTGATAGCCCTATATACGTGCGTCGACTTCAGTTTTTTGGGACTTTAATAATAATTGAATGCAAATTTTTTTTTCTCTTTTTCGCTAAGCCTACATAGGCCCTAGACTTACACTTACTTTATTATATTTTTTCATGTAAAACTTTCATCCGTTTGGCATGATGATGAAGTAAACAAAGTTTTTATTTCAATACAAAATTGTCAATATTCTTCGAAAGCTGAAAAATTAAAGTGATAAATAATTGATTAGCTAAAGCAGAATGCTTAGAGTAGCAAAGGCTCTTTTGGCTTATAAAATAGAAAAGATATGGAGACCTAGGCTAAATATAAATGGCTTTAATCTCTGATTAGAAATGCAAACTTTCTTGCATACAAAGCCAAACATAATGTAGGGCTATAACCCCTCCCATTTCTCACCCGCCCCACTTTTCCTCACATATACTATAATTATAGTTCATTTCATGCAATACTTTTGTGTGTGTATGTTACCAAATTAAGTTTATTCTATTCTTAAGCCAGTTGTGTCAAAATCTTGATTCGCCACAATTTTGGTTAATTTGATGTTCTGTGCGACTCAAGTATAGAATACGATGATATTGGGAGGGGGTTGGGGGGTACACAAAACATCCAGTATTCTTATTAAAAAGAAATCAAAACTTAAAGATGCTAGGTCCGATTGTTTTGTTGGTTTGATCCGAAAATTAAGATTTTAAATCCGGGAAAGATACAAGCTTCCATTTAAGATATTACGTGAAAAAGAAAATCAGAAAGAAACTTGTTACTTATTGTGGTGCCCCAAAAATATTTTGAATAGCATTGGTGATGACGTAACGACCCAGTGTTCTACATCATCAGACTATTATATAAGCCCTACTCACAATGTTGTTTAAAGAATTTTAGTTTGAGTTCAGAATACATTGAACACACTGAGAAGCTCAAACCATGGCAACATAGTTTATACTTTTTATCTCCATCTTTTGGGTTTTTGTTTGTTTGTTTGTTTGTTATTGTTAATTTTTAGTAACCACATTCCCTTTTTACGCACTTTCTGCCAAGTCTTGTCTTTTTTAGTATTTTATCTTTTATTGATGTATCTTTACTTTATGTGGGGGTCCTAAATGATCAGCTGTGCTAGATGGGTCAACCTCGTTAAATATGGTTTTAAATAATTATAAGAAAATAAACAAAAATAAAAACGCATGTTTCGTCCCGTGCAAATTTACGCGACTTTAAACTTTATACTGTAATCCACACCGTCGGTTTTCTTTGAAGTGCTAAACAAGTTTAAGTAACACATTCATTACTACACAACTCATGATTTCCCATTCAGAACAAATCATATATCTTGGAAACTTGTGATATTCACAAAAACGGAACACTGGAAATTTATATGCACGACTTTATTTACACCGTATATGATACACACACATCACCAAAACTATATAGGGTTAAGTTAAGTTTTAGGGGGTCACAAGGGGTGCACCATTTTTTTCTAGGGAGCACTTCTGGCCAAGCAACCTGTAGGCCTATAGTTTCCGTTTTCGTTTCTCTTTAAACAAGCACCTTTTCAGCGATCTTTATTGTTATGTCATTTACTCTCTTTTTTATAGCCTACATAAGATAGTCTGTCGTTTGTGTAAAAACATTATACATTGTATAATATATTATTGTCTGCGTGTGAATAGTTTTTAAAACATTGAAATTATCACTCTAAAGCTGACGTGTAATATATTACTCTGGTATTTTTTAATCTCAATATAATTATTCTCCCCCCCCCCCCCGTTACGCCACTATATTACGACATTTACACTATTCTGCGTCCTGCCAAGTCCTCAACATCTTAGATGCAGAACATCTCATAGAATGCCATTTTCAAAAGTAAGTGAAGTTCGTCACCGAATTAGAAATTATTTACAAAATACCTTAGAAGTGCACGTAACATTACAGAAAAGCCCGTGTAGATTAATCTATACATTAATCAATATAAATAACCTGTGATAACAGCGTTTTTGCGATATCGCCGAAATTTGGAGCGGTTATGTCCACGCAGGGAATAAACCATAATTGGAATACACAATCTGAGAAACGTTTCATGCGTGAAACATTTATCATATTTAATTTGTTTTGAACCCTTTTCCCTAAAACCATATTCATTAGAAGGAAATCGTTTCTTAAAATGTTTTAAATTATCAACAGCTGCAGTGCTTCTTATAAAGTAAGTTTTTGTGGTCATTATTCCCTCTTTTAGGATATACTGTGATATCTCCAAACAATACGGTTCAATGGGCCAACCTTTTCTTGTGTCGAAAAACAAAGCTACCGGGAGTGCTATTTATTAAAAATATTATTTTCATAGTTGCTGCATTTATTGATTGAACACAACAACATTTGACGAGTTTGAAGGTAAGCAGCAATTCCAACTATATTTTCCAATATTAATTAATCTTTTACGGGTACACCATAAAAATTATGCCTATGTGCTAATTAATCTATGTTTGAAGAGAATTGTTTGCTCTGTTTCCGAATAGTGTGTTTTTAGCTGTCATTGGGTTGACCATTTTAACGTCTGCATTTTCGGTGGCGCATTCATGTTTACCTCTCAACTGAAAAATTTAGGAATTAAAAAAGAGACAATTAAAAAAGTTTGTCAATGCAATTATTGTAGACTTGGTGTAAGAAATTAAATTAATAAAGGTTTAGTTTTGTTTTGTATTTTAATCCTCAGTGCTCTCGCAAAAGCAAGACAGGTGCCAGCCACCTTGCCGCCTGAGGGCTTCAAAACAAGCAATCTTTTGGGTTAAATAATTTACTATATTTTGACCTGGTTTTGTTCTTTGACGAATATTAGTAAATAAAACTGATCCTAAGGGAGTCACCCAACAAAACAAGTGAAAATTTTCACAGGTTCTTAAACTGTCAACATTACAGAAATGTGTTATTTAAAACATTTCAAACACAAACGCGCTGAACATCTGTCTTTAATTAACAGTAGGGCCTATTAATTTTATAATTAAAGCAACCAACACAGACTAAAAAGTTGTCACGATTACAAGAAAAAAAAGTACAACTTCTCATTTACTTTTATAGAGTAATTGTTTAATTTTGAAAAGTGTAGCCTCAAGTCAAGAGTGTGTTGTCTGCTACAACACAGTTTGAATACTCCAATGTGAATTAAGTTGATCAATATTGAACTCCACTGAAATGGTTCATTAAACGTCATTGCAGCCAAAGGTCAATAAGACAATACAGATATAAATTTGTACAAATGTTATCATTACAAATATTGTACATTCACTAAGTACCTTTATAGACCATGTGACCAGTGACATCACATGTTTAACTAAAGAGCCTCAGAGCCTGGATGATTTGTACACAGCTCAATGGAAGAAAATATTAATTCTTATTTTATGTAAAACTGCACTGTCTGATTCTTATGCAACTTTTGATACAAAGTAAGGGGAGCCCATCTCAAAACTTTAATTTAATATAATGTGGACATTATGACACAAAATGTAAAGTTTCCTATGACCAGCATAGTAAGTTGCCTGTCATTAAATGCCATGGAATGTACAAGGTCAACCTTTTTATAAACAAAGGTTGTGTGGTATCATTCAAAGCGTCTACAACGTCTTATACAGGATTGATAGAGCTGACAAAATAGTTGCAGACAGTGTGCACGTTTTGGGTGACCAATTTTTTACCTGAAATAACAAATTTCTGAAAATTTGGGCTTTAGTTGCGTGAGTCAGGAAAGCATGTGAAAAACCATATACACCGTTTTCAGCATGTGAACTTCAGCATGTAAACACGTTGTCCTTAACAATTGCCTCTATGCCCCTGGTTATTGCCTTGGTGCTCCTTTTAATGTTCGTAAAAGTTACCTCATGGTCACCCTTGTACCAAGTACAAACTGCCTTGTCCTTATTACAACAAAGTATCAGTTAATCCTGTAAACTCCTTTGGAATATGGTGCCATTTGTGTGACTAACTCAGCCAATAAACCATCAAATGTCACTCCTGGGTGATGAGAAACAAGTGTGCTTAATGACACAAGTGCAGCAACCAGACTTGATTCATGACTTGATTCTGATGACTTGGTCTCCAGCACTTAAAATCTACATCTGATGGCCTCTAGGCCAAGATTTTGTTCATTCTCTTATTGGTTGTCTGATAGTGAAAGTGTCATCATAAGATGGTGGTGGACAATTTGGCAATTCTGTATACTCATTACTGGGAATGAAAGGTGTGGGTGGGGATGTCATTTCAGCAGTAGGGGGAAGTGGTTGCACCCCTGAGGGGTAAGGGTTTGGCTGGAATGGGGGCATCATCCCAGCAGGAGGCGGGTACTGTGGTTCCCCTGTTGGATAAGGGTTTGGCTGGAATGGGGGCATCATCCCAGCAGGAGGCGGGTACTGTGGTTCCCCTGTTGGATAAGGGTTTGGCTGGGATGGTGGGATCATCCCTCCCGGAGGGGGATGCTGGTGTGCCCCTGTTTGGTAAGGGCTAGGATAAGACGGGGGCATCATTTCTCCAGTCTGGCTTTTAGGAGGATACACTTGCTGTGGATTTGGGATAGCACTACCCGGAGGGGGATGCTGCCCAACTTGATAATTGCTGGGATGGTTAGGGGGCACCATTTGGAAATTCTCCACAGTAGTATTTGGGATGTTGTTTCGCCGTCTTGTTTGTTGCTGTTTCTGACAGCGTGCACGTATTATCCCCGTAATGGTAAAGGCGACCACAGCTATGACTCCATAAAGAATAAAGGTTGGTAGCTTCTTTATGATGCGGGAGGTAACATTGCCTCCTGAATCCCATGTGTTATTATACTGATCAAATTGGCCATCGTCGAAATCATTGCTGAAACCACCGTTGCCATCGTTACCTGATTGAAATTATGAGAATGAAAAGCAATTAAAAACAGAATAGGCCTACACATGTCTTCGAAGGAGTATCCATTCAAATCAAGAGGCATGGAATACAGTTACATGTGTATGAGAAAAATGATTACCATTGTATGCATGATGGCTTATTGACCAAATTCACTTAAAGGCACTGTACACGTTTGGCAATTACTCCAAATATATATTAGCATAAAAACCTACTTGGTAACCAGCAACGGAGAGCTGTTGATAGTATAAAACATTGTGAGAAACCACTCCCTCTGAAGTAACGTTGTTTTTGAGAAAGAGGTAATTTCTCACTCAAATAATAAAAGACTTCTGGCCAGAAGCCTTTTATTCCTATCTGAAAGCACACTAATTTGTACAACAAGGGTGTTTTTTCTTTCATCATTTTCTTGCAACTTCAATGACCAATTGAGCCCAAATTTCCACAGGCTTGTTATTTTATGCATATGTTGGGATACACCAAGTGAGAATACTGGTCTTTGACAATTACCAAACGTGTTCAGTGCCTTTAACTCCAACACCATGACAAATCTTGGTCGCATCATTCTGGGAATCAGTTTGCTGATGTGTTACTGTGCCAGTGCGCATTTTAGAAGATGCGCGCACCAAAATATATTCAAATGAAATATGACTTCTTTATAATTGCAGTTCATGGACAGACAGTAGTCTGTGACATCAGTGCAAGGGGTCAACAAGTGAACAAATGAAACCTCTTGTATGCTGGCTTCCTCTACAGTTTGCTTGGCCATAATTTGAGGTTCTGGCAATGAGCAAACCTCTACAGTGTCATCTTTAATTTTTGATTTTAATTGAACTCAAATTCAAATAGCAACAAGTAAAGGTAGAATGTATGGAGTCAAAGGAAGCCCAGCTGTCCCTGAAATACCAGACTCAACTAGCTCATGTGTTTATGTGATCAGCAGAGTGTGGGTTCGAGTCCAGGTCGTGGCACTAGTCCTTGAGTCCTTGAACAATTGCTTTGATCAGTACTAGGATTGGTAGTGCACGTAAAAGAACTCAGAGCACTTATCGTGCAGGGGTTATTCCTGATGTTTCTGGTTCACATAGCAAGCACTTTTGTTTACAGGTTTACTCAGGCTTGTGAGCATACAGTGATTTAGTTCACTTATGAGGCAACCTTGGTTTCATTACCAGAGATATATAAATAATAAAAACAATTATATTAACTTTTATTTTCTACTTATGAGCTTTAAACTTATTCACAAAATTATTTGCTGTGGAACATATTCAATAGATTTTTTAATTAATAAGCTATGGTAGTTTTTTAAAACTTCCAAATTAACTGTGAGAGCACTTGCCTTTATGATTACACTTGACACCAGCTAGGCTGAAGAAGGAACTGCAAATAGAGCCATGTTTACAGTCAACCAACCTCATCTCATTACCGATACATTTGACGCTGTCCATGGCGCTGTCTTTAAACACTGCAGAGAATGACAGGAATTCATGCTGTGCATTTTGAACTGCTTTTGATGAGCCCCCATATCCCAGCTGACGACATACTACCTGTTTGAAAATAATACGAGAATGATCTGTAGATTGTGGCGTGTTGTGGCTAAGGACTTTACAGCAGAGTATGGGTTCAAGTCCCTGTCGTGGCACTTGTGTCCTTGAGCAAGATACTTTACCATAATTGCTTTTTCCTTCAGATGGGACATTAAGCCGTAGGTCCTGTGTACCAGGATTGGCTGTGCACGTCAAAGAACACAATACTTATCGTGGAAGAGAAGCGGTTAACCCCAGTGTTTCTGGTTCACATAGCGTGTCGTGGCCAAATGGATAAGAACACTAGACTCATCCCAAGCTCTGGTGTTTCTGATCAGCAGAGTGTGGGTTTGAGTCCCGGTCTGTCATGACACTTAATTGTGTCCTGTAAGCAAGACACTTCTCTCTCTCTTCAGTCCGGTGGCGCAAATTGTGCTGCGGTGGTCATTACAAGTTCACGCCAACCATCTCGATCTGCTGCTGATCTCGCTGCAGCTGCCATTCCCTGTCTGGTCTCTCCCTCTCTTTCCCTCAACTGACCCCTGGATTATTTCTTTGTCGAACCCACCGCGACGCATGACGTGTCCAAAGAAACACAACTTCCGCACAGGCATCTGTTTTCTCAGCATCAACTCACTCCCTATGGTGTCCAATACCCAGCGATTTGTCCTCCTCTCCATCCATGACACTCGGAGAACGCGTCTGTAAGCCCAGTTTTCAAAGGCATCTACTCTCTGCTGGTCAGCTTCGGTCATGGCCCAGGATTCACAACCATAGGAAGCTACAATGTATAGCAAATGCTGTGGCACGGAGAAGTCAAACTTTGAGGCTGATGCTGATACCTCTGCTCTTCCATATGGGAACCATCTTCTAGATTGCTGTTCGTGCTATGGCCAAGTGTCTCCTAGTCTCCTTGGAGCTTCTGCCTGTAGTTGTGACACTTAACCATTAGGTATTGCTGCGTCCTTCGGATGGGAAGTAAAGCCAAATAGTGTCGTTTGCACGTAAATCAACCCAGTGCACTTATTGTAAAGAGAAGGGGTGCGCCCCGGAGGTCCTGGTATAAAGGAATAATATACTTCAAAACGTAGCTCTGCATACCTTGCAGGAATAAAATACTGGGCGCTTTGAGACGGCCATCGGGTGTGTTAAAGAGCCTTCTCAGTTTGTTGACCCAAACTCTAGATAAAAACTTCCAAATCACATGGCGTGTCGTGGCGATAAGAGCACCTGACTCAATTGCTCTCATGTTTCTGTTCAGCAGAGTGTGGGCTCGAGTCCCGGTCAGTACACTTGTGTCCTTAATGCAAGACACTTAACCATTATTGCTTCGTCCTTTGGATGGGACATAAAGCCATTGGTCCCATGTGTTGTGAAATGCAGTGCACTTATCGAAAAGAGAAGGGGTTCGCCCCGGTGTTCCTTGTTTGATTGGCTGCATATTGCGCCACAGCACCTTGTAAACCATTACATGCAGTGGCGTAACTAAGGGGGGGGCACGTGCCCCCCAGGTGCCCCCCCCATTTGAAATCTGAACCTTTGAGACTATAATAATTACCAGAATAATGTTAAGTTTTATAAACTGTTATGGAGCACTGGTGGCGTATAACTCAATGTTTCAAACTATTTTTCTATTTACACATATTTGTTGTACCTTTGCAATGGACAGTTGTTATTTTTACCAACGTCTTCAGAGTACGGTAAATCACATCCGCAAATAAGTGTATGATGACTCAGCCCCCGCGCGCGCCCCATTCTGCCACAGTATGCCATGCTAAATACGGTACGGTAGTGTCACATGAAGCTACACGACGTGCTGGGTGCCGTTGTATTTATCGTAAGTACATGAGGAAAAGCCATTGAAAACTCTTGAGGTGTGAGAGCATTGATGTAAAATATCTGCTTCATTTGAGACATTACTTTGTTCTTCAGTGTATAGGGTACAGTGTTGTATGACTCGAGTCCAGGACTCGGACTCGAGTCCGTCTCGAGTCACAATTTCGGTGACTCGGACTTGACTCGAGTCACGTCTGCAAAAGACTCGGACTCGGACTCGACTATCATGACTCGGACTTGTCCCCGAGGACTCGTGACTTGCGAGTCACGTATTTTCACAAAACAATACCTTTTTTAAATATTAAAAACAATTCCGATGATCCGATTGTCATTCCCGGAGTGCACATGGAGGAATGTGTCTAGCACAAGAAATAAGTACACTGGCGTATGGTGTTGCAAGTAATAGTGTTCGTGATTATTGTGTAGATGGCAATGTACGTACAGCGCGTGTATGTTCGATTTGTATGTTCAATACGCATAATAACACTGGGATGCACGACACCAATATTAATGCTGGTATTCTGTCAACGTTAAACCATAGCCACTGCTTGTGCTTGGTGCATATTACCAGGGAAATGGCATGTCTGGTACCTGTAAAACACAGTCTGCATATTGCACTGTGATGGATGTGTGTTGTTTGCACCAGTTTCCACACAATGGTCGACACACACACACACACCCAAACACACTTGTAAATACGTCAAGTTTGGTCATGTCACTAGTACAACATTTTTTTTAATCACCATGGCATCTGCCGTTCCGCCCCGTATTGTTTCTATTGGTATATAATTGGTTATTTTGAAGAGAAAAAAATCATTTTAAATCATTAAAAGATATTCTGGATAAGCGGCAAGGAGTATTTGTAAAACCTAAAATAAAATTGTAACTGCAGGTACAGAACTTTGTTTAAATTAAATGTGTTTTATTTTGTCATTTCCAATTCTTATTTTACGACATTTGGTTTGCAATCAATATTTAAACAAGTGACTTGAGACTCGGACTCGACACAGGTGACTCGACTACAACACTGATAGGGTATAATTAAATAGTTTGTCAATATGTAAAAATCAAAATTTGGGGGGGGGGGGGGGGGTTGGATGGGTCAAAAAGAATTCGAAAAAATATCAAAGTTTTTAACATTGATTAGGCCTACTGTGCATGTCCCCAAGTGTGAAACAAATAAATACTAGTGCCAGTCCTCAAATACATAAATCCCCATAAAAAAATGTCTCGCAATCCCTTGATTTATTTTTTACACATTCAAACAGTAACTGCATGGTTCTAGATGTGCGAAAAAGAAGAGAGAAAAAAAGAAAAAAGAAAAGAAAAAAAAAGAAAACAAAATCTTTGTAAATTGACCATATTATTCCCTTTGGTTTAATTGAGGGGCCGTTTAGAACCCGCCATTGCGTAGATTAAGATCAAGTTTTTAAAAAGTGCATAGAAATCTATAGTTGATTTGCCAGCAGTGCCCCCCTAGAAAAAATGGTGCACCCCCTTGTGCCCCCCTAAAAATTTACCTTAGTTACGCCGCTGATTACATGGTGCTATGTTAAGGAATAGGTCGCATACTTCAAAAACGTAGAAAAACTTTGCATGAAAATACTGAATGGTGAAGCGCCTTGAGCGTCACTGAGTTACGGATATGAGTGGTTTAAATAAGAAGCCACTATTACTATGCATCCGGTATATAACATCTCTCGACACATTTAAGACAATTCTGAAAGCCCACTTGTTTCAGGAGGCCCATCAAGGACTTATTTATTTCCTCTGTGCCCAGTGCCTTTGAGCAAACCATTTGATTTAGGCAGTTTATAAATCTTGACTGCTTGATTGATTAATTGAAAGGCTAATTTCTTGTGATTGGTTTAAAACATTGTTCGTTTTTCCTTATTGTTTCCACTACCTTGCTCTACCAGACGACTATAGAGCAAGCTCGTCAAAAAATTGATAACAAATGATTGGCTCTTCTTCCAAAAAGAGATTTTAATATTGTTGCATCCTCAAGGAGTAAAAGATATGATAATATCATCCCACCTTCCACATCAATGCTTGGTCTCTTCATAAAGAGATTTTAATATTGTTGCATCCTCAAGGACTAAAAGATATGATAATATCATCCCACCTTCCACATCAATGCTTGGTCTCTTCATAAAGAGATTTTAATATTGTTGCATCCTCAAGGAGTAAAAGATATGATAATATCATCCCACCTTCCACATCAATGCTTGGTCTCTTCATAAAGGGGGTGTCCAGGTCAAATTGAATTCTGTAATGCACCCATTCTCTTATAGATAGAGTCCCCATGGGAAAAAATACAAATTTTTAACCTCACCTAAGTGCTTTAGTGAAATTGGTCTTAGGCTGTCACAATTACAGCATATTTGTCAGAATGAATTGGTGTCCTAAAAACAAAACAATCAGTGTACCTTTGCATCAACATCGTCCCAGTTGTGGTCAGTGCAGATAACTCCCCACTCGAGGGTACCACTATTGTTGAAACAGACGAAGACAACTCCTTTATCTGTCTCAGTACTCCATCCATCAAGTGACACATCTCCAACCACTGGAATCAGAAAAATCAAACAGTGTGATAGATATGATTTGTCTTGTGTGGAGGGCATGTTTCTTACTAATACCACCTTTTTAAAATATCAAAATCAGCTTTCCCTCGGCAGAGTAGAAGCTCAAGTATGAGAATTCGGACTCAAGCTACACTTAAGTCCCATCATTTTGGGACTTGACTCGGACTTGACAAACCTACCTTAGGATTTGGCTTGAAAAATGCTGTGCAAGAAATGACACCTGAGACTTGTCCTTAAAGACAGAAGTTGACTGGAGAAGTGCCCCTTGAAATAATTGGGACTTGAGCTGAGACTGGTCCTAGAAGGCACAGTACTTGAATTGACACTGGTACTAGACTTAGATTTGGGACTTGAGACTGGTTATTGAAGACCTTGGCTTAAAGGCACTGGACACGTTTGGTAATTGTCAAAGACCAGTATTCTCACTTGGTGTATCCCAACATGCATAAAATAACAAACCTGTGAAAATTTGGGCTCAATTGGTCATCGAAGTTGCAAGAAAATAATGAAAGAAAAAACACCCTTGTTGCACAAATTTGTGTGCTTTCAGATGCCTGAAAAAGGCTTCAGACCTGAAGTCTTTTTCAGATGCCTGAAAAAGGCTTCAGGCCTGAAGTCTTTTTCAGATGCCTGAAAAAGGCTTCAGGCCTGAAGTCTTTTTCAGATTCAAATATTTTAGTGAGAAATTACCTTTCTTAAAAACTACGTTACTTCAGAGGGAGTCGATTCTCACAATGTTTTATACTATAAACAGTTCTCCGTTGCTCGTTACCAAGTAAGTTTTTATGCTAATATATACTTTGAGTATAATTACCAAACGTGTCCAGTGCCTTTAAGCTCCGGCATCAGGCTCCGTTTGATGTTGGAAAAACCATGCAAACTGTATTTGATACTTAAAATTGGAACTGGAAGACCATAGGACTTGACTTAAGACTGGTCCTAGAAAACATGCACCTTGACCAGAGAAATGTCCTGACAGACTTGATGCCAACCCTGCCCGGGTGGCTGGCTGGTGCTCACTTAGACCTGAAACAAGCACTTTGTAGACCCCTTCTCAATCTGGCTGGCTGGTGCTCACTTTGACCTGAAACAAGCACTTTGTAGACCCCCTTCTCAATCTGGCTGGCTGGTGCTCACTTTGACCTCAAACAAGCACTTTGTAGACCCCTTCTCAATCTGGCTGGCTGGTGCTCACTTTGACCTGAAACAAGCACTTTGTAGACCCCTTCTCAATCTGGCTGGCTGGTGCTCACTTTGACCTGAAACAAGCACTTTGTAGACCCCTTCTCAATCTGGCTGGCTGGTGCTCACTTTGACCTGAAACAAGCACTTTGTAGACCCCTTCTCAATCTGGCTGGCTGGTGCTCACTTTGACCTGAAACAAGCACTTTGTAGACCCCTTCTCAATCTGGCTGGCTGGTGCTCACTTTGACCTGAAACAAGCACTTTGTAGACCCCCTTCTCAATCTGGCTGGCTGGTGTTCACTTTGACCTGAAACAAGCACTTAGTAGACCCGGTACCCCTTCTCAATCTGGCTGGCTGGTGTTCACTTTGACCTCAAACAAGCACTTTGTAGACCCCTTCTCAATCTGGCTGGCTGGTGTTCACTTTGACCTGAAACAAGCACTTAGTAGACCCGGTACCCCTTCTCAATCTGGCTGGCTGGTGTTCACTTTGACCTCAAACAAGCACTTACATGTAGTAGACCCCTTCTCTCATCCAGGGCCCAATTTCACAAAGCTGGCAAAAAGACTAAACCTGGCGAAGCACACAACATTTGCTTTGCTGAATTTGGCTACCACTGAACCATGCAACATAAATTTCTTGTGACTGGTGGCCTCCAAATATCCGCTCATAAAATCAGTTTATTAAGCAAATGTTTATGCTGTGATTTTATCATTTATCAACATAGTACTTACCTTTGCATTCATCATTTCCTGTTGAATTTTTCTCAGCATTTAAAAGTCCTGTAGGTAACAATATATTTTGATATTAAATTAGGAAACTAGCTATAATACTTGGTAGATTTCTCATTAATTAAAAAACAAAATGCATTCCAGGTTTTAATAAATGACAAATTTCCGGATTCGAATTTAACATGTGTCATTTTAATACAGTTCCGTATGTTTGTTATAACCAAACCTAAATTCACCAAGCATTTGCTGAAGAAAGCCAAACTGGCAAAACACTCAAAATTAGCTATAAATAGCAGCAATGTATAACTTACTTATCTGAAATATGTACAACACAAAGATGGCCAAAACAAATGGCGTTGATAAGCGGTGGTCAGCCATGATGGATTAGTGATTTGACGACCCCCTAGTGACTGCTGTATCCCCTCCAGATAGTGATTCCAGCACTTGGTTTGGGAACTATCAGCTAGTTTCTGTTCAGAAAGTTAATCAAAAGTAAAAATTTGTGAATAGAAAATGCATTGACTTGACACTCGCATGGTGCAAAATTAAACAAACACATTCCAACCAGATTATTTATTCAATGAAAGGTTTGATGATTTAATAAATATTTATGTTTTTATTTTTAATTCAGTTGAGGAAAAAATAAAAATTTGTGCCTTTCTGTATATATATTCACATGATTTATTTTCTTTCAAAATAACAGTCTTCAGGAACTTCCACATAAATAGGTCACTTGGTGACATGGCTAAATGCTTTTTGTGACGTCATCTGTACGTACTATATTCATGAGCTATTCCAATGACGTCAATTTACATATTCATGATGAACAGGGGATGACGGAGTTTGAAAAACTAAGGGTTTTATTTAAAAGGGAATTTTCGTTATAGGAGGCCTCCTACAATACTATAGGTTTTCTCGGTCAATTTCGGCAAATGAGCAGCCGATTTCATTTTCGTGCGTTCGAATTAAAGCTATTTTGCCTCTCCAGTTGTTACTGCGTTTCAAATTCAGAATTCGGGCATTCAATTTCGTATTGAGGCATTCAAATTCCTTTTGCACTGTGTTCAATTTAGCATATTGTCATTCTTTTTCGTGACGCACAATCATCATTCAATTTAGCAAAGCTGGTTCGACTGGAGATTTTACTGGTTTAATTTTTTTCAATTTCGTAAAGAGGCAATCAATTTCGCTAAATGAGAATTCAAATAAGTACGACTAAAGAAATACGAATAAACAGATAATCTGTATTAGGCAACTGTTTCGTATCTTCACTTTAATTCAGGCAAACCTTATTTTCTTTATTTATGGTTCCAGTAGACTTTACATTGGGCCCTTGATGTTTTTTCTTCTTTGTTTTCTCCTATATTCTTTTTGGGGGGATCTTTATTGGTTAACTGGCCTAATTTTGTATTGTGTTTGAATGGGGTGTTTCTTTATGTTTTTCCTGGTTTTTTGTTGTTTATGTTGTTTCTTCCTCAACCATCAATCTGTTGGCGTGCCAGACATCTTGGCGTATTATGTTTAGGTATGGTTGTACCACAAGCTGCAACTTCTTGAAATATGCGTGTAAAACTGTAGTAAAAGCTCGTCTTCGAAGTACAAAGTGACTCAAGTGCAAATAAGTGAACCGTATATGCCTTATTAACAAAGCGTTTTTTAGATTTGCACAAATTACTGAAATGACTGCCCAAAAATGAATTTGAATGACCAAACACACGCCTCAAAAAGCTCCTGTGAATTTGAATGCTGCTTTGATGAATCGTTAAATTGAATGATTATTTTGTTAAATCGAATGACGCAACAGTACATTTGACTAGTCATAAAACGAAATCGAATGACCCTTTTTAGTAGCATTCGATTTTGCGCGAAATAGAATGGCGTGGTGGTTAAATTGGCTGCTCATTTGCCGAAATTGACCGAGAAAACCTATATGTTCAAATTCAATTTATCTTAATATCATTTTCTGTTTTACCAAATAAATATTTATAAAAATATTCATTTTTCAACTACAATTGTTTATTTTTTATTTTGTTTTTTGTAATCTATAGCATTTTATTAGATGTTACAAATTAAAATCATGATATTTTATATTGCTGCTAGAACAAATTAAGAAATCTGAGCCCTTTAAAAAAAATGTTCTCAACAGTCGTTTTATACCCTTTTGTTAGCAAAACGATTTGACACATTTTACACTCCAACATATTATTGTATCATATATAATATCAAAGAGAAGTATATACACACACTGTTTAATACAACATAATTATGCTTCATTATTGAGAAAGCTGATGTTCCGCCCCAACTTGACAATCGCACCAACTATAGTTGGGACTTGTCCCAACTTGAGTGTTCAAGTTGGGGCGTCCCAACTGTAGTTGGGACAGTACAGAGTACTAGCGGAGCAAGCAGGGGAGCTATCTGCATTTGCAGGTTGTTTGTGTGTGATAGCAGAATCCCAGAAAAATTAAATTTTTATATTATGCATCAATTATTGGTCTTAAGAAAAGAAGTAAAGCCACTATAATTAAATTAAAGAAAAGGCGGTTTTATTTTAGTGTTTGGCAATATAGACTTAAATTTTTAGAGGAAAAAATTACCATCACCACAAAAAAGATTAAGGTCAGGACTGATTGTTTTGAGGTCGATTTAAAAAGTATACTTTTTCAGGGTAAATAAAAAGGTGGAATATGTTATTCCCACCTCCTTTTTGGTTTATTTTTTATTTTTTATGAAATGGTTGGCACCAAACCACATAATGACAATTTTCACACTCATCTTGTCTACAAATCTAAAGCCAAAACTGGGCTCAAAACCCACATAATTAATGAACAAGTTGAGGAGAGGAGCTCCACGCCCGCATGTCACAGTCCCAACGGATCGATCACGGTTCCTTTCGCGGAGGCTATCCATCCTGTACAGTACAGCCTGTACTGTAGAGTTCTATGGGCGATCCCAACTACAGTTGGGACGCCCCAACTTGAACACTCAAGTGGGACCAGTCCCAACTATAGTTGGGACGATTGTCAAGTTGGGACGGAACACTGACACAAAAGAGTCCGTCTCCATTTGTGGATCATTTGCCAGTTTTAAGTAAGGGAATAGATATGTTTATACCTTGTTCCTCAAACTCAGCCAAAAAGAGGAGAGGATAGATTTGTTTATCTCTTGTTCATTAAACCCAGCCAAAAAGATAGATCTGTTTTATATCTTAAGATCATTCCTCAAACCAAGCCGAAATGAGGAGAGCTTGGGGATATATTAAATATATTTTGTTTCTCAAATGAATAATTTTCTTGTGAGTTGTTGTCTGTATTAAAACCACAGCAAAAACAGATGTGCATTATGTCTCAATACCTATAGTCGCGCAAAAAAAAAAAAAAAAAAAAAAAAAAATCTGGAGCATGCTTATTTTGACATTTTTGGAAGAGAAAATTGAATTGCTTATTAATTCTGCTTTAATAGCAAATTTTCGGACTGTATTGATAATTTTAAGCAGTAAATCTGAAAAATAACCAGAATTTAAAACGAACCTGCTTTTTATTTTTGCACAGTTATCTATTTCTATGCAGGTATTTCAGTTTCGCTATTTTTCCCCCTGCAATTTTTAATTGCATGTTTTTTTCCTGTAATAGTCACTAAGGCCAAGTAAAAAAAAATACCAGTTGATCGTCCCCACCCGCATCCTTTTATGAGGCCGCATCCTTTTTTTCTTTTTTTGTTCTCGAATTTTTCAACAACAAAAAATTGTTTGTATTTTTAATCCACCCTTGACATATATATTTAAATTTTTGATGTAAACTTACCCCATGCAACAAATAGATATAAAGAAAGTTTGCGGTGATTTCAAACTGAAGAATTGGTGGCCTGTTTGAATTGAAATACTTGGCGGCCATCTTGGAAAAAAAACATTAAAAATAACAAATAAAAAGGCCCTCATCCTCCTCTTTTTGGAAAATCAGGACGATCAACTGGTATATTTTTTTATTTGGCCTAATACTACAATAATTCAGCTTTGTGCTAGCCTGCCAGTTATTAAAACAAATATAATGGATTCACTTTGAGTGTAAGTCATGAACCGTAACTAAGTTAATTATAACATCAACTAGGATTTAAAGAATGTTTCTTTAGAAAACCATGCAGTAATGAATCCCTTTGACATGACTGCTAGAGACTACCCAACCATGCATATTGAGTTTAAATCATGGCATGTAATGTTATCAGGTGATTATTTACCACCAGTGTTAATTAAAATTCTTGAAATTTAAGAATTGTGGGGGATTTTCAAACAGACATGTAAATGTGCTTTGACATAATTATGCTTCTGAATGAATGCAATCATTATATAATTACCATAGACAAATAATCTGTGGTCACACTATGCTGCTTAAAGACACATTTTGAAGTCTGTTTTCGTAGTTATTATACTGATTATATCAGGTCAACACTAATTTAATTAATACAATAGAACAATAGTTTGTCTGAAACACTCTCAAATCAGAATTAGTGTTTTGGAGAAGACCAATGCACATTTCCTTTAACATTACATGTTAAATCATGTTAAGTAAAATACCCCCCCCCCCCCCGACTATTATACACCCTCAAGTAATGTAATTGATTGGTGTGATCTTTCAAACATTTTTTTCTCCTATGGGTTTACGTTACGGTCATGGAAAAATATTATGAAAAAAAGGGCAAAATGTTTAGCTCTATGGTTTTGAAATAGTTACGATGATCGTCAACCCCCCACCCCCCACCCCCCGTCATCATCCTCCCGCCATCGTAGACAACAATTATTGCAGCTTTTGTATATGATACAAAATTGCACTAATAATTAATATATTTATCAAAATTCAAAGAATTGACATACTTACTGTAACAATGTACACGAGTCTGAGGCTCCACTGATAATAGAGTCATTTATGTTGACATTGGACTACACACAATCATCAGCGATTTCAACGATAAGTGTAAGCAATCTTGCATGGCATAGGTTGATGCCGGTTATGTCTGTATACGCGCGCTTGTGTTGACGCCTTGCAGAAACCCTTATTATTCATTGTCAAGGGCCTAGGGTTGGGCGGCTGCCTTTCCATTGACCATTGCATATAATTATGCACACTGAAACCTCATTGGCATATTCCATTTTCCTTGAAGGGGTTTTCGTCAGCGCCGCGTTTTAACAGAGTAGCCACACACTTTCCCCGCCATTGTTTATTATTATGCGAGGAAAAATTCTCCTTTGTCTTAATTCGCGCTCCCATTTATGTACTTTTATCACTTTCAAAAGACCTGCAACATTGTAATTTGGCTAGATGCAACACCTTTAATTTCCCATGTGTGACAGTAGTTCTGTTTTGCAATTGTATTTATTTGGTCCCAAAACAAAAAGGTTGGCACATTGACTATTTAAAGATAGAAAATGAGACAAGAAATAATATGTTAATAATCAATAACAATAGCTACTTAATAATTACTCTTAAAGAAGATAACAAATACAAATCATATAAAAGAAACACCAAATTCTTAAATAAAGAAAGTGTAAGGCTTCTCAATAGATTAAGAATGGACTTAATTAAAGTTTCTTCAGTCTTCATTACAATTATAATCCTTTCATGTTTAGATAACTTAAACTTAACTCCAAATCACTAAAAGAAAACCTCTTTGCTGAACACCGCTTTAAATAAGGAATTCTTTGTACTGCAAAATACTAAAAGCTAATAACCTGTGTCTTAAACCACTAAAGCAATACGAAGAGTAAATACTTCCAAAGAATATATAGGGGTCATTCAAGGAGTAATAAGTCAAAGACTCGCATAAAGAAAAACAAAAGCTATACCACCACTTGTGGATACAACAGAGCGAATACATAATGAGTTTACAGAGAAATGGTATTTCTTGCCTTTCACTCCTATCAAATAAAGTAATAAACAAAGATCCAAGAGAATAGTAATGGCAATGTAGCGGTGATCACATATCAATTGCTGTACTAACCTCGAATATAACTAAAATATACTGTATATCGATAAACTATGCTGTGCAGCAACACTGACTATCGATATGCTCACTTTCTAACCTCAAACACTACTCAGCATATACCCCAAGGCAATTCTACTCTCTGCCCTCGGCTGCCCTCTGGCTGACCACAGAGGAATTAAACATTCCACACAGTAAGGCATTAATAAGTTGTAGCAAGTATATGAAACAATGGCTTAAACTAATACATTTGAAAGGTTTGACTATGAACCTGAAAAAAAGTGTTTCTTACAATTGTTCCAACTTAACCAATCAACTTAATTAAATAATAGAGGTAAAAGAAGTTCTATAGACGATGTGACCTCTGTTTACATTCAAACCGCCCTCTGTTGACAAGTCTGTTGTCCAAGTCATGTTCCGCCGGGCAAAAAGACGCGTAGTCATGGTAATATTGCGTGTACTTTCTAGCTGGCTGTCAAGTACACAAAGGTTTTGCCCGGCGACATGCGCGCGCATCATGTTATGATTTTCAAATGACGTCAGAGGTCACATCGTCTATAAGCCAACAGTTAATAAATGAATGAATTAAGGAAATTTCTTAAATCTTAAGGCTTCTAGTCAAGTAATTAAGCAAAACCTTACTTTAAATGATAGACAATCTAAAACCAATCAAAAGTAACTTAAACTTCCTGAAAATATGCAATGACTGAAGTATTGAGAATAACCAATAGCCTGAGACAACTTCTTAAGAAATGTGGAAATAGTCATATTCTGTGACTTCTATAGAGCTTACAATCAGTGATGTCAAGTAAACAACTGACATGACTGATGGTGAATAAACATTAAATATCTCTAATAATTATGAAAAACAATTAAACAAAGTATGAATCAAAGAACAGGTAAACAAGTACTCACCCCTTGCAATAAAACTCTCCTGGCTTAAATATAGATCACCTTAATTTCTTGATAAATATGATGAGAGGAACAGTGTATGACCTCACCCAAGTGAGTGTTAGCTGGCAAGTGGTCTGGTGTACTGTGGAATGCATGCAACCCTCTGCAGTGCAGTGCCTGCCTGCAATTGGTCACTTCTTACAAAGATTGTACCTACTCGTGGTTAAAGGGGCAGTCTGCTATAAGTTATTAAATCATTCAAAGTCGTAAACAACACAAATGTATCCAAAATAATTAATGCAACTTATTTAAAGGAAAACATAAAAAACACCTGTCACACATGGAAACAAGAAATCAGATGATCAGCTGAAACACCCTAATGGATTATTTTATTGCTAGTTGAAATTGTTCTGGATCCATCTATCCATTAAGTTTATTTGCGCCCTCTATTGACAAGCTCATTCTCAGAACCACACTTTCACAAATTGCTAGCGAAAGTTTACGTCCGCAATTTTCACATTTTGTAACAAATAGATCCTTCCCAATCTACTGCCTTCTCAGTTAACGCCTGCGAGAAGCATTGTCTGTAAGTTGAATACCTTTCTTGCCTCGTTTTTGGACATATATAGAGTGTTTTAGTGGGTATTTAGGCCTCGGTAGTTCACGTGGTTTTTGTACACATTTAGCTTACATATCGTTACTGGTTAATGGGATTTGCATGTGGGTTTTTTACTGCAAGGGTCACGCCCAATTTTCCAATTTTGTGAGGTCTTATGTATATTGTGATGGAATTACATGAGGTTGTTTGGTCAGGTGACGTCGCACGTGATTTGTGAACGACGTCATCGGTCATGTGTTCGGCTTGCACCAATAGGGTTGGTGCAAGGTGCAAGTTCGCGCCACGAGAAGTCAGGTGAACTCTGAGTGTGCGGTACTTGTAGTTCAGTTGGGCTATTTGCCCGTGTCGTAAAAGAAGTTAGTTAAGTTTATGTGAGATATTGTGCGCTGTTGGGCATGCACATGGCTTTCAGAAAGCGTGATATAAAAGCTGCTGTTTTTTAGGAGTTTATGAGTTTATGAGGATATGAGGGTTGTTTCTTTTCTTTAGTAGAACATTATTGTGGCAGAAACGTAGAACATTCCTTTGGCAGAGACTTGGTGGGACTTTCTTTTGGCAGAAACCTAGTGCAGCATATTCTGTAAGTATTGGGAGTTGTTCATTAATTGGTGCATATTTTAGGCAGCGTTATTTCAGGCTGTGTGCGTGCAGGCGATCGTCGTGGTAATACACAAGACGATCAGCTGGAGCTAGCTGTATTGCGGTGTAGTTGGATTGGGTTAAGTGGAAACGACCCGATGGTTGCCGTCGCTTTGTGCGAGGCAGACAATTACGGTATTCCGGGAGGGCTGTCGTGGAGCGGGTCGTGTGTTGTTGCCGGGACCGAGCCGTGTGCTCAAGGCCTAAGGCAGCTGGTGTTGAGCGGGGCTAGGCGTGCAACCGAGGCGTGGTGCTCTCGTGTGTGTGTTGTCTTTCACTTTTATTGAGTATTGCTAGGTGCCGTACGGTAGTTGTTTACATGACTTGTAGATAATTTGGGGTCCCATATTTTAAGTGCTTACAGGCCAGGGTTATTTTGCCCAACTTCTGGAGTTGAAGGTGAATGTTGAATAAATTACTGTTGAGGTCAAGGTCACTGTTAAACTGTGTCCTATCTGTGTGATTATTTTAGGGAACTGTGTGTACTCTGACAGAGAGGTTTACAATCATTTATAATCGGGCGGTATACTTCCTCCCAAACGAATCTCGCCACTCAGCCTTAAGTCCGCTTATTGACTTTAACTTGAGCTAGCAAGGGGAAGGGTCCGAGTTTATAATCACAGACTGGAAAACGGTCTGTGCCCGCCACAAATGGTGTCAGAAGTGGGATGATTATAATTGATTAAGTTAAACTCTCTGTTAAAATTAATCCTCCTCTATCCAGGGGAAAGGAGATAGAACACAGGTTCGATGATTGGCAATGCGATTGTGGATTGTTGTTGTTCTGTTAGTGATTGTTGCCATTGTTGTTCTGATTGCGACTTGTCAGTTTGCTAAGACTCGTTTAGAGTTGAGGCGACTAAGACGAATTGCAAGGGATCAGAACTTGAAACGGCCGAGAAGTGCAACACAGACTGCGATGCTAGAAGTGACTCAGTCACCTAGTGGTCCGTGGCCGAGTGTAGCAACTTTGTAAGTTCTAGCAAACTTACTGGTTGATTGTCCTGTTGTGTCTTATACTGGCTTGTCTGGGTTTGGTGATTGTGCTGTACTTTTGCGGTTGGCGCTTGATCCAAGATCAGAGGCGGGGTGTTCGTGGGTCGGTTTCGGCTACACTGGGGCAACCCCCAAAGTGTATGAGACAACAGTATGACCGAAGAAGCAAAGAGGAGGATGGGCACCTCGGGTGTTGAGGTAGAGGTGCAGAGGCTCCGCATGGAAGCCCAATTTCTGCAATGGGAGAAGGATCTCCTTGCAAAGAAGTTGGAAGCTGCCATGAAGGGGTCGTTCCAAGGGGACATGCCAAGTGAGGATGGGCATGTGAGGCATCAGGTAGATTCTGATGTGGACTTTCGGTCGAGAAATGAGACATCTGGGTATGTCTCTCCCTCGTTGGAAAACCCGAACTCTGTACTTGATGAAGCACCCAGGGTGAGGAAGGAGGTTAGCTTTGAGGAAAGTACACCTCTTAGGCGTGGGGGCTCAGGGATGTTTTCCCGAGCACCAGAGGTTACTCCCATAGCTAAGTCATCGATCAACCAGGGTATCGATGAGTTGTTGTTGTTCCTTTCGGGTCAGGGTAGAAGCAGTGACAACCCGTTCCTGGACGATAACGAAGTAGTTCGACCCAAACAGGCCCACAGCGAACTGTTAAGTAACATGACCTGCCCAGTGCAGAAGGCATGTAACAGCAGTTCAGCTGTGGAAGTAGTTGACCCCCCGGTGAAGCCCCAGCCACCGGAAGGGAGTTGGTTTGGTAGTAGTGATGAAGGAGATCAGAGGGGAGGGGTGGATCGAGTGAATCGACGGCCATACATAAACCCTGATCGGTATAGTGGTAAGGTGCTTTGGAAGGAGTACTACCGCCATTTTGAGTCGTGCCGGGAGGTAAACGGCTGGAGTGGCAAACAGGCTGCAAGGTTTTTGACCGCAAGCCTGCAGGGTAATGCACTCCGATTGTTGGGCGAGACAGGGCAAACCTATGAGTACGGTGCCCTTGTCAAGTTGTTGGAACGGAGATTTGGCTCTGGTCGTCAAAGTGAGAACTATCTGGTGGAATTGCGTCACAGGCGGCAGGGGACGAAGGAAACCCTGCAAGAGTTGGGCCAGGCAATTCAAGAGCTGACGGCTCGAGCATACCCTGAAATTGAGGAAGTTGCTCGTGACCGGTTAGCAAAGAACCATTTCATTGATGCGGTGGATAATCATTCCATCCGGGAAGGCATCAACAGAGCCCGTCCGACGAATTTGGACGAGGCTATTCAGGCGGCTTTAGAGACTGAGAACTTTGACAGGGTCGAACGTCAAAGGTTACTGGATCGTCAGCCCGCCAAGTTGGCAAGGGCTGCAGACTCTGTAGGTATGGAGCAGAGACTGGGAAGTTTGGAAACAAACCTCAGTGAGCAGGCTCGTACTTTACAGACAATTGCAGAGATGTTGAGGTCGTTGGGGAATCGGAGTTCCACTGAGGGTGTGCCTTCATCATTGAAGAAGCACAAGCCCCAGGGGATGGAACCCGGTCAGAGGAGGTGTTTCAATTGTGGAGGTTTGGGGCATTTCGCCCGCGAGTGTCAGAAACCTCGTAGACAGTTTACCCAGAAGCAGGGAAACGACAACCAGCCTCAAGAGGGACCCACGGACAGGCTGGTAGTGCAAGAGGGTCCAAAAGACAAAACCACGCCAGTGGTAGTAGTGGAGGGAAAAGGTCAAGACAGGGGGAAGAGCGAGTAATTACACTGCCCATGTCAAGTCTTGGTCCCCGCTATGGACTATTTGTTGACGGATTGGTAAGGGCTACCAAGTGTCGGTTTTTAATTGACACGGGGTCCACCGATACTTTAATAAGTAGTGCCATGTATTACCAAATACCAAAAGAGTGTAGACCCGTCTTGGAGACGGAGGGTGTTAAGGTGAAGCAGATTGATGGTAGCCCTTTGGCAGTGTTGGGCAGTGCTTTGGTGGAGGTACAAGTTGGTCGGACGGCTCGGTTGGTGAAGGCGACGTTTACCGAAATGAAGTACCCAGGCATCCTGGGGATGGATTTTCTGGTGCCCACCGGGGGAAATTTGGATTTCCAGTTGAAGGAACTTCGGCTCAGTGGGGAGCGAATCAAGTGCACCAGTATAGCTGGTGAACCCTTCATTGGGCGGGTGGTAGTTTCGAGGACCACAGTCATCCCTTCAGGCCATGAGGCAGTCGTCCCTGGTGTGCTTTCCAGAGGAAAGGTTAATGTAGCCGGTTTGGCTATTGTTGAACCTTTAGAGGGTGGTGGTGAGTTGACTCAGAAAGGGCTGGTATTAGCCAGGTCCCTAGTCAACATGGAGTCAGAAGTAATTCCATTGAGACTGTTTAACCCAGGGCGAGAAAAGAGAGTTGCTCGGGCAGGAACGACGGTGGGTGTAGTCTCTCAGGTAGAGGATGAGGCGGTTATTGGTGACACTGAACAGACGTCAGGGGCAAAGCAGGGCTTGCCCATGCATTTGCATGATCTGTTTAGTCGGGGTACAGCCAATGTGGAGGCTAAGTACCATGGAGAGGTCCGGAAGTGCTTGGCTAACTTCCAGGATGTTTTCTCGAAAGGAGATCATGATATTGGTAGGACTGATATGGTGCAACATCATATTAAGACAGGTGAATCTCCGCCGGTCAAAGAAAGACCAAGGCGGCACCCCTACTGCAACCAGGAAGAGATTCAAAGGCAGGTCGGTGATTTGTTGAAGAGAGGAGTTATTGAACCCTCTGATAGTCCTTGGGCGGCGAATGTTGTTTTGGTTGGCAAAAAGGATGGGACTAAGCGCTTCTGTGTTGATTACAGGAGGTTAAACGCGGTCACCATCAAGGATGCTTATCCGGTACCCCGGATTGATGAGACGTTTGATGCATTGAATGGGGCCAAGTGGTTTACGACGCTTGACTTAGCATCGGGGTATTGGCAGGTTGCCCTAGATGAGGATGCTAGCCAAAAGTCTTCCTTTGTTGTCAGGAACGGACTTTACCGTTGGAAGTGCATGCCGTTTGGGCTATGCAACGCCCCAGCCACCTTTGAACGGTTGATGGAGAAGGTCATGGCTGGGTTGCAGTGGGAGATTTTGTTAATCTACCTGGATGACATCATTGTGTTTGGGCAAACCGTAATGGAGACCCTAGAGCGTCTCAAAGTAGTGTTGAGTAGGCTCCGGCACGCTGGGCTTAAACTTAAGCCAAGCAAGTGTCATTTGTTTCAGAAGTCGGTGGTTTATCTGGGGCACATCGTGTCTGCAGAAGGGGTTGCTACAGATCCAGAGAAGGTCAAGGCAGTTTCTGACTGGCCTGTTCCAAGGTGTGTACGAGACGTCCGAAGCTTTTTGGGCCTCGCCTCGTACTACCGGAAATTCATCCAAGGTTTCGCAGAGATTGCGAGTCCACTTCATGCTTTGACAGAGAAATCGAGGGTGTTTGCGTGGACTGAGACATGTAAAAGGGCGTTCGACGAATTGAAGGACAGACTCCAGTCTGCCCCGATTCTGTCGTACCCCAACCCCGAAGGCGATTTCATTTTGGACACTGATGCCAGTGGGGAGGGCATCGGGGCAGTCTTATCCCAGGTCCAAGATGGGGTAGAAAGAGTTGTGGCTTATGCGAGTCGAAAGCTCAGCAGACCTGAGCGGAATTATTGTGTCACCCGAAGGGAGTTGTTGGCTGTTGTTGTCTACTTGAAGAATTTCAAGCAGTACTTGTATGGTCGCAGGGTTACAGTCAGAACTGACCATGCTGCGTTGAAATGGGTTCTCAATTTCAAGAACCCAGAAGGTCAGCTGGCCCGATGGATGGAGGTGATATCGCAGTACGACTTGATCATAGAACACAGGCCTGGAAAAAAGCATGGAAATGCTGATGGCTTGTCTAGGAGACAGTGTAAGCAGTGTGGCCGGGAGGAGCCAACAAGTGACGAGTCAGGTCACGGGGTGCCCGAGGTGGAAACTCAGGGTAGAGAGTCTTTGGTTAGGGGTCTGGTGGCCCAACCAATGATTCCTGGAGAAGAGATGAGGGCGGCTCAACTGGAGGATGGGACGATGGGTTGGGTCCTCAAGTCCAAAGAGGATGGTAGTAGTCGTCCAGAGTGGAAGACGCAGTCCCATTCCTCAGTAGCCTCCAAGACCTATTGGTCCCAATGGGATCAACTAGAAGTCAAGGAGGGGCTTCTCTACAAACGATGGGAGTCGGATGATGGGAAGTTGATAAGATGGCTCCTGGTCTTGCCACAGAAGTTCAGGAAGAGTATCCTCAGTGAGCTGCATGGTGGGCAACTCAGTGGACACTTGGGGGTTAATAAGACACTCGCCAAGGTGAAATACAGGTATTTTTGGCCAGGAATGTCTGCGGATGTTCGGTCATGTTTGAGGGTTTGTGACCTCTGTGCCAGGAGGAAGTCTGCTGCAAAGAGAAGGGTTGCCCCTTTACAACAGTATCGCGTTGGCGTTCCTATGGAACGGGTAGCAATAGACTTGCTCGGGCCACTGCCCAAGACAGACAGTGGTAACCTGTGGATTATGGTGGTGGGTGACTATTGCACCAAGTGGATGGAGGCATATCCGCTTCCTGATTCCACTGCAGTTACGGTTGCCCTGAAACTGGTGAACGAATTTGTTTGTAGGTTTGGGGTGCCCCAAGAACTTCATTCTGATCAGGGCCGGAATTTTGAATCTGAGGTGTTTAGTGAGATGTGCCGGCTCCTTGGAATCACGAAAACCCGAACGACCGCCTATAATCCCAAATCGGATGGCATGGTGGAAAGGTTTAATAAGACGCTAATCAACATTGTGTCAGTCATGATCGATCCAAAGAAGAGGCAGAAGGACTGGGATGAGTTCCTTCCCTATGCCACCTTTGCGTATCGATGTACTCCTCAGGAATCGACTGGAGAGTCGCCAAACATGATGATGCTTGGCCGGGAGGTTTATCTTCCAGTAGATTTGGTGGCAGGGTGTCCCGAAACTCAGGAAGACACCAAAACAGACTTTGCCGAAAAGTTGAGGGGTAACATGCAACTGGCACATGGTAGGGCAAAGGAGTGTCTCAACAAGAGTGCCCAGAGACAGAAGAAGAACTATGACCGGCATGCCTCAGAGCATGGTCTGAAAGAGGGACAATTTGCGTGGTTGTTCAATCCAGCCAAGAAAAGGCATTTGTCCCCCAAACTGCAATTGCGGTGGGAAGGACCTTGGCTCGTGGTTAGGAAATTGTCTGATGTGGTGGTGCGCATCCAGTTGAGGAAGGGAGGAAAACTCAAAGTTGTCCATGTGGACAGGCTGAAGCCGTATGTTGGAGAGGCGATTGAACCTTGGGACAGTTCATCCGGTGAGGTGGTGACGGAAAGCCCCCTCATTGAAGAAGTGGAGAGCTCCTCAGAGGAAGTTGTCCCCAGAAACAGTGATTTGGTCCTTGCCTCCGATGCAGAAGGACTGGGTGAAGACATGGAGGGTCATCTGCCAGTAGCAAAAGAGAAGACGCTGGCCAAGCGTAACCCGAGGCGAACACCCCGGTTGCCTCTTAGATATCGTTAGGGCAAATTGTTGTGATATTTGGTGTTTTGAAAGGGAAGGATGAAAATCCCCCTATGAAAGTGCACTAAAGTCACAGTGCATTGTAGAATAATAAAGTTTGGAGGGGAAGGGTGAAGGCCCCCCCCGAAGTTGTTGTACATAATAATTTATTTGGAGAGTTGTTGTGAGTGGTGGCAGTAGAGTAATGACTCCTCTTTTTTTTTTTTTTCTAGCTTTTTCATCAAACTGAGATCAGGATGCCGAAAGGAGCGGGCAAGGTGGCCAAACCTCGGCGTTACAGATGCAGACAGTGCATGAACTCTTACCCCACCAGGCCGGGCCTGTGGCAGCACATCGAGGCACAGCATGGAGAGAGAACCATGTCCTGTGAGTTTTGTTCGTACAAAGCTGGTCAATTTGGGACCATCATCCGCCATCTCAGAGAGGCTCACCCAGAGGCTAACAGAAGAGCCAGCGATGCACTACAGACGGGGGAACCGTTAGTGGCCAGAGCGGTGGTGGAGTCAGTTGGGGACCCCCCTTCAGTGAATGTTGAGATGCCCCAGCAGGGGGAGGTAGCTGTGTTATCTCTGTCCCCAACCCCGATGGCAGACCTACAGGACACAGACTGGCCCCCCGCAACTGCCCCGATTGCTCAGACAGAAGAGCAATTGAGCCCAACCGCCCCGTGCACAAGGGTCGTCGGCCCTGCCCGCGGAACCGGTGGGAAGCCACGGGCTATGTTGGAGCAGATGAGGGAAGCTGCAGTTGCAGCCGCATCCTCCACTTCAGCGTCTGCCTTCCCAACGGCACCTACCCCCGACCGACCCCCACCTATCCCGTTGGTTCCAGAGGGAGGCCTGGCTGCCCCACTGCCGAAGAGGATGAGATTTGCAATAGTGAAGCGACACATCACCGCAGAGTATATCCTAGATGGCCAGGTTGTCAAGAGAGAGGAGTTGCGCACCCAACACTACCATCAAGTACCGGTGGACAAGGATGGCAAGCCAGTCGGGTTCCCTTGTCATTAGTTCCTTGTCAGAAGTCAGGAGGTATTCTTATCCTTTTTGCCAGCATCTACAGGTTTAGTACATATATTTTTCTATATCTATTTTTTTGCATATCCATAAGTGTTATTTATGTACCGTAGTGCCTTGACTTTTGCCATGTATAAATCAAAGTCCATTTGATCATTGTGTAAGGAAATCCCAGGGAAACTTTTGAATCAGTGTGTATGGTGTAATTTTAAGATGAAAATTTGATTTTGTATAAAGAACGAATCTGTGCAAGTATTTAATTAAGCCAAAGATCACATGTTGTTGTATTCTGTGTAAAATCAAGTAAGCCCATTTCTTATTGTATAAAGTGTAAAGTCCTAGTCATGTTAGAAACTTTGTGCATACTTCATGAGTAGATTTAGGTGAAGTTTCAGGGAGAATTCTGTGCATACGTAAGTAGCTTAAAGGTGGTTTCTTATGTGATATTGTATTTTGAAATATTGTGAAGTTTCATGAATTCCATTTTTTGTTTAGGTATGGCTAAGAGTATGGGGTCATACTCGGCCAAGCTCGGGCCTTTGTGATGGAATTACATGAGGTTGTTTGGTCAGGTGACGTCGCACGTGATTTGTGAACGACGTCATCGGTCATGTGTTCGGCTTGCACCAATAGGGTTGGTGCAAGGTGCAAGTTCGCGCCACGAGAAGTCAGGTGAACTCTGAGTGTGCGGTACTTGTAGTTCAGTTGGGCTATTTGCCCGTGTCGTAAAAGAAGTTAGTTAAGTTTATGTGAGATATTGTGCGCTGTTGGGCGTGCACATGGCTTTCAGAAAGCGTGATATAAAAGCTGCTGTTTTGGATTGCGTAGGGAGTTTGTTTTATGAGTTTAGGAGTTTATGAGTTTATGAGGATATGAGGGTTGTTTCTTTTCTTTAGTAGAACATTATTGTGGCAGAAACGTAGAACATTCCTTTGGCAGAGACTTGGTGGGACTTTCTTTTGGCAGAAACCTAGTGCAGCATATTCTGTAAGTATTGGGAGTTGTTCATTAATTGGTGCATATTTTAGGCAGCGTTATTTCAGGCTGTGTGCGTGCAGGCGATCGTCGTGGTAATACACAAGACGATCAGCTGGAGCTAGCTGTATTGCGGTGTAGTTGGATTGGGTTAAGTGGAAACGACCCGATGGTTGCCGTCGCTTTGTGCGAGGCAGACAATTACGGTATTCCGGGAGGGTGGAGCGGGTCGTGTGTTGTTGCCGGGACCGAGCCGTGTGCTCAAGGCCTAAGGCAGCTGGTGTTGAGCGGGGCTAGGCGTGCAACCGAGGCGTGGTGCTCTCGTGTGTGTGTTGTCTTTCACTTTTATTGAGTATTGCTAGGTGCCGTACGGTAGTTGTTTACATGACTTGTAGATAATTTGGGGTCCCATATTTTAAGTGCTTACAGGCCAGGGTTATTTTGCCCAACTTCTGGAGTTGAAGGTGAATGTTGAATAAATTACTGTTGAGGTCAAGGTCACTGTTAAACTGTGTCCTATCTGTGTGATTATTTTAGGGAACTGTGTGTACTCTGACAGAGAGGTTTACAATCATTTATAATCGGGCGGTATACTTCCTCCCAAACGAATCTCGCCACTCAGCCTTAAGTCCGCTTATTGACTTTAACTTGAGCTAGCAAGGGGAAGGGTCCGAGTTTATAATCACAGACTGGAAAACGGTCTGTGCCCGCCACAATATTATTGCATTTAGCTTTAGCTTTCTTTAAGCCATACGTTACATGTAGTCATTATTGTTTTCTTATTCTTGAGTATTACAGTTTTACTCCTTGTTCACTGACGTCATTCCTCTGTGGCTTGAATAAAACACTGGAGCTTGGAGGCTATTTCCTGACTCTCATGTCGTGATTAATTGGAGTTTGGCTGGCTGTCTAATTTTGGTTAGAGACACCTCAAGGAGGACAGTACAGAAATCGTCTAGGTCGACGAAATAATTGGCTGTTTTTGATGTAGGCCTATGTTATATACGATACTTGAAACCTTCAGGAATTGAATGTGTCTTTTTATCTTCTCATTGCAAAACCTTGCTGGTATAAATCCTATTGACATGTAGGATAATCAATCATAAATCATAAATCATCAATTTTGTAGGCCAACCGTATGATGAGTTACTTGACACTTGACTGGTGGTTGTCGATTAATTATAATGGCTGAAAATGAATTCCGAGAATTGTGGCTTGCACATGTACACATCTTTAAACATAAATATACAACTTAAAATTGTCAAACATAATCCCGATTAGCGCTCGACTTCGTAACTTAGTGGCGCGTCGTGCCGGACGAGCGGACAACCGGATTAGGCGCACCGAGCTCAAGGCTTTGGTGTTTCTGATCAGCAGAGTGTGGGCTCGAGTCTCGGTCTTGAAACTTGTATTCTTTTAAAGCAAGACACTTGACCATAATTTGTCCTTCGGATGGGACGTAAAGCCGTAGGTCCTGTGTGTTGTGATGTAATGCACGTAAAAGAGCCCAGTACACTATACCTTTATCTTGAAAAGACTGAGGCCCGGTTTGCCCTGGTGTTTCTGGCAGTGGCTGTCGAGTGCGCCGCAGCACCTTTTAAACCCTTATAAGGTGCTACATAAATGGGTATCATAATTCATAAACTTCCAAACTTGTCTTAAAAAGTATTTCTTTGTGTTCCAACGCCTTAAGCACATTAGTGGTAGATACATGCGCTATAGGCCCTAACACTTCAATAATATCATTATATGAGAATTAACTTAGCCTTAAAAGTAGGGTCTATATGTTGGTATTACTCCAAAAATTAATTACCATAACAATTTACTTGGTAAGACGCACTGCAAAACAATCTACGAACGTACGTCAGCTAATTAAATTTAATCAGAAAACACAAATCTTAGTTGTCCCAAATAAACAAACAAAATAATTACAAAAGGAATTTACCACACACACAAAAAAGTTTTAAAAATAGCCTTTACTCCGACGTACTGACACACAAAGCGTCAATAGTTACATGTCGCAAATACAGTTTATAAGCAATGCTGCAATAATGTCTTGTACAAAATAGTTATAAAAATGCAAAGTTCAAAAAGTTACACGGATAAAAGAAATGTTGTATGAGAAATTGTTGGTAAACTGATGAAAATAGTTCTCAACAGGTGCTTGTTGTGGCACACGCAGAAAACATAAGTTTGACACGTGGCATTGTGGCCTGCCCTCCACATCGGCCTATTGATTGGCACTTCAAATGCCTCTCATAATTATAATACAAATATCAACCATGGGCATTGGGAATACAATAATAAGGGGCTTTCCCCAGTGTTTGTTATCTCACGAAAGTGCTAAAATATGTTATTCCAATACCCTCTTGATAATCTTCACGGTAGCTTAAAGTCCTCTTGCTTCCATGGCAATTTGGCAAAACGTATACAGTTATTATTTATATCTTGGTCATAGTTAGTTATAAAGATCTCATTAAATGTAGTTGTTGCGAAGTTTGACAATTATTATTTAAGGGAAACGTTGCCTTCGGATTGGGCGCTTTGTGCTACAAAAAGTGCTTGTTATGAAATGAATGGTTGGAAAGATGTTTAAAGCTAAGAATGTAATGAGCCACACAAATATACCTCGAAATTGTGTGGTTTTCCGTTTACTTCGTGAACTAACACGTTCCACCATTTTGTAGGACCAATTTTTTGACTCCACAAAATGGCGGGCCGTGTTAGTTCACGAAGTAAAATGAAAAACACACAATGTTGGGGTATGTGTGGAATCATTAGGCCTTTACTGTTTCTACTTTTAAAGCTTATTTCCAGTTCATTTCATAAACACTTTTCTAGCCCAAAGCATTCAATACGAAAGCAACGGGTCCCAATTATGTGCGTAATTTTAACAAAAAGGGGAAATTTTGCTCCAAAACCTACACTCTAGTATCGCTCTGTTCACCTTTCTATCCCCTAGTCCTAAACCCAATGTCCGCTATATGGGCTTATTTTTCAAAGGGTGTTTGTAATGTTTTTGTATACCAACTGCTAAATTCAGTATCTTTCAGGAAGATCAGGAAGATAAAGACACAGGCTCCCCGCCTGACGTTCCACCTCATGAAACTTACTTACTTTCTCTAAAATGTCCGCTTGTTTACTATTATTTCATAGGGAGCAAGCTCGTGACTGAACCCGCTCACCTCGTCCAGTACAAAGAGAGACTCATCCTCTTTCCCAGGTACCTTGGAGAGGGAATAGTGGGCAAACAGCCAGCAGAACAGAATGAAAATCTCGCCCTTTGCGAAGTTCTCTCCGATGCAGGCGCGACGCCCGAGACCGAAGGGCATGTATGCAGCTGGCAGTCTAGAGAGAATCGTACCACTTTCATCCAAGAAGCGTTCTAACCGAGTGTAGTAAACACACACAAAGAAATGTAAGCTTGTTGTAAAACACACACTCAAAAGAAAAAGACTTGAAGCCTCATTGATTCTAATTACTTTCTGTCTCGATGGGCTATAGGGCGCCCCCTTTTTAAGTAACTTTAGGACCTTTTCCCAACGCTTGGGCTCAGTAGACTGGTCACCTGTCTTTATTCGTAAGGATGTCTTTATCCGTAAAGATAAAGCAGGCTCTTGTCTAAAAAAAACACCCCAAAACAATTGTTTCATTGGATAGTCATTATACATGCAATGAAGCATCCACACTGATACAAAGTGCGTGTGTACAGACAAATATTATGGCATGGGGGAGGTCAATAGTGTGACGTCAGATGTTCGGTCTAGGGACCAGGGGTCGATTTCACAAAGCACTAAGATTCAACTAATGTTGAGTTGTCAGTATTACCATGGTGATTTGTATTGTGACATCACACTTTGCTGGACAATTAAGATTGATTCGCAGTTAAGATCAATCTTAGCTCTTTGTGAAATCGGCCCCTAGCTCCGGCTAGCATATTTTTTTTTTACACCGCAGCAAGGGGTTTTGTACTGTAACACTGTCAATTCCGTCTTGAGATAGGAGACTACGGTTTACCCTAAACCCTAACCCTAACCCTAACCCTAACCCTAACCCAACCCTAACCCAACCCTAACCCTAACCCTAACCCTAACCCTAACCCTGACCCTAACCCTTACCCTAACCCTGACCCTAACCCTTACCCTAACCCTAACCCTAACCCTTACCCCAACTCTGACCCTAATCCTAATCCCCTATAGGCATAAATGATTGTAGTCTCATCTCAAGACAGGAATTGGCAGTATTACAGTACAAAACCCCTCGCTAAGGTGTAAAAAGAAAAAATGCCTCCGGCTATGGCCCCATCCTTAGATGGAGCCGGAGCCTATAGCTGCGGTTTGGGAAAAGACCCCATTTTCTTCTCACAGGGAACAATTTCAGTCTTCTGCATCACAAATTAACACACCATTCATGGCTATGCATACGATGATTATCTAATTGACATTGCCCTTGAGATGATTTCCATTCAATGCATTAAAGTCTTACCTGGTTTGAACTTGGTAGGTTCGTCCCAGTATTTTGGGTCATAATGGGTCGCCCACATATTGACCATCACCATGGTATCCTTAGGAATCTTGTAGCCAACTGAATTAAAACCCAAAATATATAGGAAGAAAAACAAAGGGTTAGTTTAAATAGGCATACACTCTCCATTCTCAAAACGACGTAAATAAATAAATTGACATTTTAAAGTTTGTACTTGTGAGTAGGCCCTACTGCAAGTTCTTTAGATTAAGATGCACGATTTGTATCTAGACTCAGACCAGGAATCGAAAAAGATTTTTTTTTTTTGGACAATGGCACTCTGACAACATGTGGAGAAGTTAATTACCACTACTGTCTAAAGTCAAAGATCTAAAATAAATGTCAAAACACGTTGTGACATTTTGAATAAGACCTTCCAACAACAATGAAAGGAACGCTTTTAGTTTCCCTGAACACTGTTCAAGTCATCACGCAAGATGTCTTGACGCACTTCTAGTTCACGCGCTTGCCTATTTGCTAACCCCACGTGACAGTGTTGCATCCAACAAGAATACAGAACCAGCAAGAGGTGCGTTATTTTATTCCCCATTTTAGTTTATCATACTCACGTAAAGTGGTATCCTTGGTGACCGACTTGGGCAAGCCGATCGGAGCAACAGATCCAAATCGATTAACTTCGATAAGTACAGCCTCGGTGTAAGGCATGGAGCCTCGGTCTGAGATACATGGAAGACGGTCTTGACCTATGATCTCGTCTATCTCCCCGGTAACGCGTTTGAAGATGTGTGGATGCTCTATCATGATAGCTATGGCCCAGAGTAGAGTAGGGATTGTAGTACCCGTGCCAGCTAAAATGAAGAAGAAATAAATGTGGCGGGATTTAAGTTGAGACCTTAAAATCGTAATGAAGCCATTTTTTCCTGTGCATATTCACGCAACCAATTCAAACTGAGGCTGGAAGTTTGGAAGAGAGTGGATCCTTTATTTAACACTGGCGTTTTAATTTGGGACCATGTATACTCTCCGGGTCCCGGGCGGCTTGACCCATTTGTGGGTCAGGCTAAGATGGAAATTGGTTAAAATGAGGGTCAGTTTGACACACAGTCCGAGACGCACTGACCCATAAATGGGTCAGACCTCCTGTAACCCGGAATCCGGGTCTATCTGACCAAAAAACTTTCAATTTTAACTACAATTTAAAATTTTTCACTATTTGGGGGAATTATAGCAACTTATATTGAATTTGTTTCGAAATGTTAAAATCTTACAGTTTTTCTCCTTAGCCCCGGGTCCCAAGGCTCCCATTAAATCACTGACTGATGAGTTTAATATGGCTGGAGGAACAAAATAAGAATCTTGTGCACTTAATTATTATTTTTTTTTTTAAGAAAAAGAGATCGTCAGAGATCGTCTAGATCTCTGATCTAGACGATCAGGGCATACTGATCGAATCGTTAAGTTGTCAACCACCGGTTCTTTTCATAACCAACACTACTCAAAAGAGATTTACAAATGGTGCTACCGCAAACCTAACCTGAATAATATTTTTAACGGTCTTTTGGTTTATACCTTTTTGTTAGCAAAACATTTTGCCACATTTTGTACTCCAAACTATTATTGCATCATAATATCAAAGACAAATACGCACATCGTTATGCTTCATTATCGGGAAAACTTACAAAAAGGAGTCCATTTTTGGCTCGAGTGGTAATAATTTAGGTAAGGGGATAGATTTTGTTATCCCTTGTTCCTCAAACCAAGCCGAAAAGAGCAGGGGATAGTATACAAATAATGAATGTTTATGAGTGCAATGGTAAGAATATTTTCATGAGTTGAAAGATGGAATGTTCCATTCAACGAGGCGAAGCCGAGTTGAATGGAACATTCCATCTTTCAACGAATGAAAATATTCTTACTATTGCACGAATGAAAAACATTCATTATTTGTTTTATATAACATCCAAGTAGATCCTTGTCATTAATTGTCATTTGCCATCTTTCATCGAATAGTCACTTTCGTCAATGGAGGGCGGGCGAGCGTGCAATAGAACAAATCGGATGGAACGAAAAATTCACGGTGAATGGAACGAAAAATGCACGGTGAATGACGTAGCGTGCAATGGTACGTTTATTTGCTATCACGTGACGGACAATCCTCCAATCAAATGGCAAGGATCTGCTTGGGTGTTATATAATTTTTTTTATCAATGGTTCCACAAACCCAGTCGAAAAGTGGAAGGGTTAGATTTTGTTAACCCTTGTTCCTAAAAGTATATAATCGTATTGTGAAATGATGTTCTTAATTAGTTAAACATGGGAAATGTGTATTATATTGCGAACAAATATCTGACAGTTATCCATTTTTAAATTGTTAGCATAGAAAAATCAAATTGATATGTAAAATCTGGAGCATATTTTCACAATTTGGAGGAGAAAATGGTAAAAGAAAAAGTTTTTGCTTTAAAATTCTGTTTCGATAGGGTTAGCAATTTTTGGACTATAAAGACAATAATGCTGTAAAATAGAAAAAATGAAAAATATTGCAGTTTAAAGGAACCTTTCCAAAGAGTTTTTAGAGTTTGTGTGTGCGGGGGGGGGGGGGGGGGACATGACAAAGAAGTGTTTTGGTCTTTTGGGCGTAGTATATGGAAGAAGAGGTAAATGTGAAACTTACATATTCAGTGGAAATTCTACTTACCTCCGAACATATCAGTAATCGTCTGAACGATCCGTGTGTCGGTCAGAAACTCTACCGTTAGTGTCGTCGATCCACCCTCTGCAATCGCTTCCTTCTGGGCGGCGATTAGAGAATCGAATAGATCGCGGATGTCATCTTTTGTAAGAAACATATTGAGTATGCGACGTTACATCAGAGGAAGAAACAAGAACAATGGTCTGGCGATTTTATCGACAGGAAATGGTTTCAATTTGGAAGTGAAGAAAACAAGCTATTGCGCAAAGAAGTGTATTTAATCATGAAAATCAAGTGCGTGTAACCCTTTTCTAGTTATCTCTACTTTTTGTGATTATTTATCAGCTATATGAAATCGGGCCCTGATGTTTCATCCATAACAAAGGGGAGGGAACCTTCCTTTTGTTTTTGAGTTTAAAATATCATCAAATTGAATAAACAGTTTGTTTAATTATTGGTTTCATTGCAAAAAAGAAAAGGAAACAAGAGTGATTTTGTTTCGCAGCATTATGTTGCGTATTTATGAAACCATAGGTATTAAGGAAATGGTACCTTGATCAAACGATTCGCGGTGACCTTTGAACTCATCATAGCTAAATTGCAAGGATTCCTTGATTATCTTGCGGAATGTCTTCTCTTTGGGAAGACGGGGAAGACACTTGAGACTGTGGATGAAATCTCGCGGGAGACCACCGCCCAGGACAACTTGGAGTTCCTTGTTTAAGTCAAACCATTTTGTCAGCTTTTGATCGTCGAATTTGTAACTAAAGTGGAGAGAAATGAAACAATGATTTAAATGCAAGCCTGATATTCGATATCCCGTTTGTTGTTGGAAGTCTGATTGGTTGTTCTGTATAGAGAATTTATAATTAATTTGGCGGCTAACCATCATTCCTCGCACACTGCACAGCTGGGGTGCTAAACTTGACACCATGGGTGTTGTCACATATATTATATACCGAACAGAGAATCTAAATTAACATCATAGGGTGTTAAAGTAATACCAATGTAATTGTTTTTCCATAAATTAGTGTTCACCCAATGGTGTAAATTTTGGTTCTTTTTGAGGTATCTATAATGTGACAACATCCATGGTGTCAATTTAACACCCAGTTTTTGCAGTGCAGCTGAGAAGCTGATTTGCGAAGAATGCGGCTACAACGTGTTCGAGATGCAGGCACATTGCAAAGAGGCGCCACCAGCAACCGCGACCCCGGGGCAGGCTGCCCCGAAAACTGGTTAAAATGGGGATATTTGATTTTGATTCTGCGTCAGTTTACACAGTTTTGAGTCAGTTTGACTGGTTGCGGGTAATCTGACCCATATGGATCTATCCCGCGTGCGACCCGGAATTTGGGTCAATTCTGACCGGCCTTCATCGATAAAATCAATGTTGTATCATCCACGCCGTACGAATGTTAAGATAAATACAAGTTGAGCGTTTTCGCAACTGAAAGCTTTTACCTTTTGCCGTAGCACAGTGTCGCTAATATGATGAAGATGCTTCGATCAATGAGCGGTTTAAGGTCGAACGGCTTGCCTAGAGACCCACCCAGTACTTCAGCTACGTTGGGCAGAATACCTTGCGTAAGCTTGTCGACTTTGACACCCTGTGCAAAATGCCTGTAAGGAAATGGCATTTTATTAATTTTTTAAGACAAAGAACGGTTTATTACAATTTGAGCAGAGACAGATATGTGTATTCATACGCGTCTGCTATATGTTTAAGTAGAGAGCAAGGAACAGTGTCTTGATTGTGGATCACCTCGAAAGTTAAATCTATCTACACAAAGATGTTAAGTTAACAGTTAATTTATTAGAAGGTTTGTTTTTTCAAAGAACTGCAATTTCTCTTCTAGCTGATAGTGAAAGAACTCTCCTCTTATGACACATCATGTGTTTTTTTAAGTGTAAAGACACCACACGTATAACACCATAGTTTTATACCTGAGTGCCGAATGTCCCAGTTTGCGGTGGAGATTCCAGTCAGCGCTGTAGTCACTGAAGGCAATGTCTTGGTAACCTTCCGTGAAAATGCTGGCTGTGAACAATATATTTAGGAAAACAATATCATGAACACCTTCTTGCCTCTCTTCGGCAACAAAGACAGTTCTGAACAGAATCAGCGGTGTTTGTTGTTGTTGATGAGATATCGCCTACCACTTCAAGGTGAGGGCTACACTTAACTGATTTTGGCTATTGACCCAAATCAACTGTCACCAGGGGCACCTCCTGGGGCTGAAACAGGGTTACCCCCTTCACAGTCCGAAGGATGTAGGCATGTGTAGAATCCACTAAAATAGGAGCCTGGTTGGTAGAGCAGAATGCACTACCTTCCCATCTTTTTACGAAGCATGATGGTTAAGTGTCTTGCTCAAGGACACAAGTTAATAATCATGACCGGGAGTCGAACCCACACTCTGCTGCTGACGACACCAGAGCTTGCGTCCGGTGAACTAGACCGCTCGGCCACGACACGTTTTGTTTAGTTCTTTTGGGTGGGTTAGGCCTAAAGGGTACGATAGAGCTGTGATTCAGCGATAGGCAAGACCTCGGCAGTCTTACCTGAATGGAGTTTGGGTCGTCCTGCAAACTCTACCGGCTGTTTAACTATCGCCTGCCGGATGTCTTCTGCGTCGCTCAGAACAATCACCCAGAAGCTGCCGAGCTTGAGTGAAAATATCCGGCCGTACTTCTGCGATAATTGCAGAAACGTTTGGTGAATTCGCTCCCTCGACCGAAACACTGCGAATCAAAACCAAAATTAGTGTAATAGAAAAAATTAATGACAATAATTTATTACGCTCAGTACCGGCACTTCACAACCAGGTACCGGTGTACAGTTGGTGTACAGTTTTATATAAGGGGCGGATACACGAATGTTACAAGGAGGGTCAAAAAGCAAAACAGGGAAGAAAAAAGAAAACCGAAAACCGAAAAAGTAACTTGAAGGTTTTGATTACGTTTAGCTACGTTCATGGTAATACGCAAGCGGCTTATATAGGAGTTTGGGTCTGTAGCATGATTATGGCAGTTTGATGGCCCAAGTTTAAAACTGATAACAAGTAAAACAGTTGTCAAAATCAGGGAGGGGTTCATGCCCTCAGAATTTTGGAAAATTTGTTTGAAAGTCGCTTGTTGAAAATTGTTCTTAAATCTGCGCTGTTTTATTCTTTGAAGCATGCATGTTTAGGTACACGCAGGCTGAATTAAAACTTCATAACTGACAATTGCAAACAGATGTACTAAAGTTTAATTAATGGTCGAAATGTTGCTCTGTGTCGAGCTGAACTGAAACACTGCAGTGGTTCTGTAAATCAAACGATTCCGATAATTCTCTGCAAGTTTTGCTACTGACAAAAAGTACAAGGTCAAGATTGAACACTCTTGCAGTAAATACTCTGAGTTTTAGCTTTTTTATTGCGTGTCAACATAACAAAAAGAAACTGGCACCCAAGTGAAGGTTCAGCTTGTGTATGGCCTAATGGAGGTGACCTCCCTCCTGTCACGAGAACTAGGTAGGCTTGCGTTTTGATGCGTGACTTCTCCTTTTGTTGACCTACGACTACAAGGTGTCCCGTACTATATGCGTAGTGTTTGTATTTTTATTTTTTTGAAAACATTTTAAATTAGGCTTAAGTAATACGACACAGAGAGATTCTGTTTTGAGTGAAGCCCATTTAATCCAGGTCCCGAAAAGGTTCAAGTACCACTCAAATATACCAATGTCCCAATTTGTCCTATGGTGGGCCTGCTCCAGTTTGAACTCAAGCATTGCAAATGGGGTGTTTGATGGTTCGTTGTCTGTTGACGGTATGCAAACAGGCAGCAGATGATTCGGCAATTATGGGAATAATAATTTTAGTTTTCTATTTCGAGAAGCTCTTTATATAGAGACGTATTCCAACGTTATAGTTTGGGGTTATTCATCCTATAGGTTGATATTCCAAAGTGTTATAAACTATACCGTCATTACAAATAAGTTGTTATAACACCCCTTCCTTTGATTCTATCTGTTGATTGGCCGAGAGCGTGTCGCATGGTGTTGTATATTTTTACTCTTGTGCATGTTCACCGACCAAACGAACTATTCAACGAACATTCAACGATAGCCTAGCAACCGATGTACTAGTGCATGGATACCCTGGTACCCTGACTACATTGACTTCAAACATTGAAGTAACGGCAATTTTCTTCTCTCCAATCCCGAAGCGTGGCGTACCGACCATTCATTCACCACGTCCGCAACCGGACCACACAGGAACACGGAACCATTCGTGTTGCACGTTGTACACGAACGTGTACAACCTACACAGCATGTAATGTACAACCTATACAGTGTGTACAATACACTAATGCACATACCCGACGAGCCGGCCTCCTGCGCAGGCGCATATCTGCAAGGCTGGCTTTCGTTGGTGCAGCATCGGTGTGCACTTAGCGCCAATCAACAGATATAGAATCAAAGGAAGGGGTGTTATAAAACAAATAATGACTGCTTTGTCTCGTGGCATAGTAAAACTAGTCACTCGAGGTGATCCCCGGAGCAGCCTATCTTCCCTTCGCCTCGGGAAGATAGGCTGCTCCGGGGATCACCTCGAGTGACTAGTTTTACTATATGCCACTCGAAGCAGTCAATATTTGTAGATGACTGTAAATAGTAGCCGAGTTATACCATGATGGTTATACGTAACGAATACAAATGCATTACAACATGTTTTACTTGTGGGTCATAACAAAGCCCATTGAAGGTTGTGTTGACCGTACTTACTCAGGACGTTTCCGATGATGGGTAGAGCAGGCGGTCCAGGTGGAAAGCCAGCCGGTCTCCTCGCGTTTTGAATCAGCAGGACAACCACCAGGGTAACTACAAAGAGTAACACGGTGCCCGTGTTCTCAGTTATCAGTTCGGTCACTGCCATCTTGACGTGATGTGATCAAAGTATGAAAATATTGAAATGACGTGCCGTTGCTGCAGGTCCCTGTACATATACGTAACTTGCTGTTGTATAAGCACGAGCAATTGTTGACAGTCATTATAACACTGGGCTGTTGAACTTACATAAAGTAAATTGTCATGACCATTATTCCCACTCCCAGTGTTGTCACGCGATCTCGCGGACTTTGTCACGCGAGTTCACGGTGTTTTTCACACAATTAACAGTTCCCAAGTTGTTGTTGCTGGGTTTATTTAGGGCAAGGTTTGACAGTAAAGCGGTTTATCTCAGTTATAAACCAAAAAACTTTACAAAGAGTGTTCCATACATTCGTCTCAATATTCCTAATCCCAGATTGCGGCGTATCGTGACCGAGCGGTCAAGCGCCTGACTCGAGCTCAGGTGTTTGATCGGCAGCGTGTGGGTTCGAGTCCCGGTCCTGACTCTTGTCTCCTTAAGCGAAACATTAACCCTTTAGTTCGCCCTTCGGACGGAATGTAAAGCCGTGATGCCGTGTGCTGTGTAATACATCGTCGGCGTTTTCACGAACCGGCGAATCCGCCCACGCAGCTGAAAACAGCGTTTTGAGAAAAACGCTTTTGAAGTTGGTCACATTAAAAAAATGTGTTTTCGCCGGTCTTTTAATTGAAAGTGTTAAATATTTTATAGTGATACGGTAGTGTATAAGTTAAATAACATGATAAAATACTTGTTTCTTTATTGTGATGATTTGTTAGAATGCTGTTTGGTTCAAAACTTATTCGCCGGTTCGTGAAAACGCAAATTAACGAGCACCCCGGATTCGCCACACACAGAACGCGTATTCACACCACACACAGGGCGCGGATTCGCCGGTTCGTGAAAACCCGCAGGGGGGTCTGATTCGCCGGTTCGTGAAAACGCAAAATGCTGTAAACGCCGGATTCGCCACACACAGGGCGCGGATTCGCCGGTGACGACGTTGACAAGCGCGTTAAGCGGTAGCATTACAAATTAACCCTGGGGAAAAGGTTATTCGCCAGTTAGTGAAAACGCAAATCCGTAAAGTTGACTGATTCGCCGTTTATGCAATAAGCGTAATTAAAATTGTATACGCTTTTAAGACTTAAAACTTTGCAGAATTGTTAAGGACACCAAATACAATTAAAAAATGCAAAAAAACAAAATGCTGTAAAAAAAATGTTTCCACGGATTCGCCACTTCGTGAAAACGCCGACGACATGTAAAAGAACCCAGTTACACTTATTTCTAAACGAGGAGCGGTTTGCCTCGGTGTTTCTGGCACTCCGGTGGCTGCTGAATGCGCTGCAGCACCTTGTAAACCCTTCTAAGGTGCTACATTATCGGTCTCATAAATCAACAATCTCAGAAAGCCTGTCTTAAATGTTTCTCTTTGTTCAAGAGTGGTAGATAATGTGCGCTGTATGTTTCCGGTATTACCAGGAAATGTTAACCCTTTTTCAGTTTTGTTATTATCCTCATTTAGCGGTCTTTCGAGTCTTTATCCCCCAGCATGTTTGGAAGGTCTTCAATTTCAATTACTGTGTCTTTGCAAACCACGTCAATGTTGAAAGGTCTATGTCCACGAAAGTCTCAAACATAAGCAATGTATAGTTTCTAGCAATAATTTGTATTCATACTTGCCATTCTTCGCTAGTTTTTGCAAAGTCAAACAAATTTGTCGCATTCAATTTGGTCGTCTGATCGTGGATAAAAATAACATTGTAATTTTGTTAGTCTGATTTGAAATTGAAAGTTTGAAGTGTAGTTTCACTTATTCTTTGGCAATGCATGCTTTCGCAAATACACTCTAAAAACTCAGCTGGGTCAGCAATCCCAGAGGGACTGGCACGGGGGTCAGGCTGACCAGGAAACTGTTCTTCGTCAGTTCGACCCTGTTGTGGTTCAATCTGACACAGATTCCAAGTCACACTGACCCAGAAATGGGTCAGGCCTCCTGGGACCCAGACTGGGTCAATTCTGACCCGGGAGTTTTTTAGATTGTACAACCTTGTATTTTATAGCTCGCCACCACAGTGACGCTCATAAGGGCATACGTGCACGTCACGCACACACGGATAACTAGAACTGCGCGGCCATATGTTACGACGAAAAACCAACCTCGTTCCCAATGTAGATCTCGCCGCGCCATTTCTTTCTTTCCCAGAATGCCTTGCTCGATCATAGGTGAGGGCGCCCTACTAAAATGACGTCATAACCTTATGCATATGAGGGCGCACCACACTAAATAAACTTCCATAGGAACCAATGCTAAATGATAAATATTCAAAAATACTCAAAAAATCGTGAAAGTCTCTCAGCCTCTTGAAAACCAATGAAACATATTTTCGGACGACTGAACTTCAGAATTCTTTTCAATTTTTGCCAGGTCAGCCGTTTGGAATTTTTGCTAACTACCCCAGAAGAAAAAAACGCGAAAATTTGTATTTTTCCAAAACCGACTTGCTGCCAGTTTTCGTGAAGCACTTCTCCACTTACCCGGTCAAATAGGGCAAACTTTAACGCCTAAATTTATCAAGTCTCCTCAAAAGTTGAAGCACAGAACCCCCAGGTTGTGATAGATTATTATATTTACACAATCTATTAATTGCATGACCCCCAAAACGTTGTAATTAAAAATAAGTTGTGGGTTTACAAATTATGATAAGTAGCTTGGCGCATTAATTCTGGCTTATTTGGTGTGGTGCGCCCATGACGTCATTTGAGTAGGGCGCCCTCACCTAGAGGTCAAAAGGAAGATGCTCATTGGCCAGTCTTGTGCGCCGCGCGTACAAATCAGCGCGTTTCCATTGTTTCATCATCAGTTTACCTCTAAGATGGCGGCTTGGTGACGTCAATGCATAAGGTCTATTGGAATGGCACATCCTGCGTGCTGTGCGTACAAATCTGTGTTTCTATTGTTTCGTCATCGGTTTACTCTAAGATGGCGGCTGGGTGACGTCAATGCAATTCACAGAGCAATGATGCATAGCAACAACACTTTGCTTACCTTTGTTCATTCAGTAGGATCGCTTACAGTGTGGTTCGATAAAAAGTTCGTTCGTACACCAGTTGTAAACAATACAGTACAGAGAAGCAATGACCGTGACCTTAGTTCATTAAATTTGTTTTAATAGTTGAACAATCCACCGTGTGTAACGTTTTCAACAATGAGTTCGCATGAAAGGCCCAATCACGTTTTTGTGTAAAGACATGAATTTGCGATCACGTCGTACCGCGAGAAGAGGAACTTGCGTTGTTGAAGAACTGTCGGAATACTTGGACAAGTCTAGGGTAATAATAATAGCGAAAATCACCCCCACAATCAGACTGTCATGTAAACAAAACAATCCACCGTCATCACGGATTTGCAATGTGTGTATGCATCAACGCAGATTCTGCAGAGAGTATAATCTCTGGTTGCTGGAGAAGGATAGTTATTAATGTTAGCTCAACACAGTGGGTATGTATTCTGCGTTTATAATAGCTTGGAAACGTCTGCGGTAGGTAGGCCTACTAGAATAAACAAGATGGAGGCCAACGCAAGGACTGCAAATATCCGTCATGATATGTGTTGTGATGAGAGGTTTGTGATCTACGTGCATCCATACTATGCATCCATACTACTTCTGCGTCTTTGGTGACTAACTGGCCTCCTGTTAACGATGTTATTACGCTGGTCCGTTACACTCCAGTCAAATAATGTGGTTTAATTTATTTACAAACTTATCTATAGTAATTATGCCTAGAGAAAATACCTAAAAGATTATGGTGTCCTCAAGCCAGAAGGTTGCTGTCTAGGAGTGGTTTACTGCCAATTCAGTTCCCAACCAGCCTTTGGACGACCATCTAAATACTAACCCTAAATAAGATATAACTAGCTAACATGCGGAGCTAACTTGTCTCTCTTGAAAGCTGGAGAAGAGTGTGAGAGTCTTTGCCTCCATGGGTTTTTATATGCCTATGTACAACAATTAAAGGATTAGGGTATGCTCTATGCATACACAAAAGAAGTTGACTAAATGCCTTTCTATAACACTTGGGGTTTTTGGGCTCTTCCTAGCTAAAGTAGAGAGTCCATTGTGATTATTCACAATTGCATTCCAAGTACAGTTACACAAAAGGGGAAGGCAACAGCTGTTAATGGAATTTCACTACATCTAGCCCCTTCCAAGATCACAACTTCACAAGAAAGTGATCGATAATACACAAAAATTAATTACAAAATTTCATCTATCAATTACTACAGTATGTACATATCTACTTGGCCACCGAACGTGACGTCCAGAACGAGTTATTCTTTCGGGTTTTACTTCAGGTGCACTGGTTGCTGGTGGTTGTTTCTTAACATTAGAGGTTGTTGTCGGTATTGACTCCGAGTCAATATGAGCAACCTTTAATCTATCAATGCTCACTGAATCTTGTTTGCCCCTTTTCTCGATTATAAAGAATTTACTCTTTCTGTCAATGACACGGTACGGGCCTTGGTAAGGTGGTTGCAATGGTTTCTTGACAGAATCTACGCGTACAAACACATGGGTACATGAACGTAAATCTGTATGAATTTGACTTGTGCGTTGATTAGGCCTTGTAGATTGTGGTTTTAGTTCCGACATTTGTCGACGCAAACGATCGACATACTTGGCTGGATCTAGACTATCAATATTTTTGACAGGAACTAAAAGTTCACCAGGTAATCTAAGAGTGGATCCAAAAACTAACTCAGCAACGCTACAACCTAGATCAACTTTTAGAGATGAACGGATACTTAGTAATATTAGTGGAAGTGATTCAGTCCATCTGTTAGGTTCGCTCTGCGTTTTAAAAGCAGATTTAAGTTGTCGGTGGAAACGTTCCACTAATCCATTTGCTGCTGGATGGTACGCAGTAGTACGAATGTGTTTGCTGCCTATTAATTGTGAAAGTTGTTGGAACAAGTTTGATTCGAACTGTCTACCTCTATCTGTGGTTATTATTGCGGGTACACCAAACGTAGCTATCCATTTTTCAGTGAATGCTTTTGCTACAGTTTCAGCTGTAATGTTAGGAATGGGTACTGCTTCAGGCCACCTTGTAAATCGGTCTATGCATGTAAGTAAGTAGCAACAACTATTGGATGGGGGTAAAGGACCAACAATGTCAATGTGTACGTGACTAAATCGAGCGTCAGGTGTTGCAAAGGTACCTATCGGAGTCACTGTGTGACGATGTACCTTGGCACGTTGACACTGAATACAATGTTTGGTCCAAGTTCTGACATCTTTGTTAATTGATGGCCATACGAATCTTTGAGTAATTAGACGCTGTGTTGCTCTAATACTTCAAGATAATTGATAAGCTGTTGCTCAAACCCAAAACCCCTGTCCTCCCATCAACCAACAATGATCAGGAACTGGCAAATGAATTTCAAAAATTCTTTGTCACCAAGATTTCAGACATCCGCTCATCATTTTCATCAGTCCCTTATGACGTGCTGCAGACAATGCCAGATCTTCAACCAGAGTGTAGACTGTCTGTGTTTGAGCCTGCCACTGTTACTGAGATTAAAAGAAGTATCATGAAATCTCCTTCAAAATCCTGTGAGCTGGATCCAGTGTCGACATCCATGATAAAACAAAACATTGATGTATTTGCTCCGTACATCACTAATCTTGTTAATGAATCTCTTAGCTCTGGTTGTTTCCCCGATAGCCTAAAAGTTTCCTACATCAGGCCGCTCATCAAGAAACCAAACCTGGACAAGGAGGTATTCAAAAACTACAGACCGGTTGCGAACTTAAAATATCTTGGAAAAGTCATCGAACGAGTAGTTTCATCACGCATTAGCGATCACATTCATGCTTTCAACCTGTCCGACATGTTCCAGTCGGCATACAAGCCTTTCCATGGGACAGAAGCTGCACTAGTCCGTGTGAGCAACGATATTCTTACAGCAATGGACAATGGCAACCTTACAGCACTAGTACTGTTAGACTTGAGTGCTGCCTTTGACACTGTTGATCACAACATCCTTCTCTCTCGGCTCCAGAATCATCTTGGCATCCAGGACACAGCCCTGGCATGGTGCAAATCCTATCTATTCAATAGAACTCAGCATGTGTGTATCGGCAATGTGGTATCAGACCCTGTTGTCCTAAATTACTCTGTGCCACAGGGGTCGGTACTGGGCCCACAGTGGTTTACACTGTACACTTTACCGATTCGTGACATCATCCTGAAATTTAACCTGAATTACCATGTGTACGCAGACGACACTCAGCTATACATCACGTTTAAATCTACTCAAGAAAATGCCAATACCTCTATTGAAAGACTTGAGAATTGCATCCAAGAGATTCGACGTTGGACCCAACAGAACTTCCTGAAGTTGAATGATGATAAAACAGAGTTCCTTCTTTTTGGGTCTCGTCAACAATTAACAAAGGTTTCAGTGCCATACATTTCCATTGGTAATGCTCGGATAGCTCCCTCGTTGCAAGCTCGGAACTTGGGGGTTATTTTTGATTCATCAATGACACTTCAACCACACATCAACAACATCATACGTGTGTCATCATTTCACATCAGGAATATTGGTAAGATACGCAAGTACTTGAACAAGAGTGCCACTGAAAAAGTCATTCATGCATTCGTAACTTCTCGTCTTGACAACGGCAATGCTCTTCTCTACAGTCTTCCTAACAACCAGATTTCCCGCCTTCAACGCCTCCAAAACACCGCAGCCCGCATCGTGACACTGTCTAAAAAGTCTTGTTCTATCACCCCCATTCTGAAACAACTTCACTGGCTCCCTGTCTCTCAACGTATCATCTTCAAGCTGATGCTCATTGTCCACAAAGCACTTAACGGCAAGGCTCCCCACTATATCTCTGAACTGCTTCAAGTTTACACTCCGTCAAGGAATCTTCGATCCAGTACCATGCTTCTCCTCAAGGAACCCAAGTCTCAACACTCCTGGGGTGACAGGTCTTTTTCTGTAGCTGCGCCACGCATCTGGAACTCTCTACCACATAATCTTAGATCTTGTCTTTGTACCACAAAATTTAAATCACTTCTCAAAACTTATCTAATGTCACAGGTTTTCAAGGAATAATTTAGTTGTTTCTGTTTTTCTTTTGTTTGTTTTTTTGGTTTACTGCGCCTTGAACACCCAGCAGGGTGGATATGTGCGCATAACAAGTCTTTATTATTATTATTATTATTATACCAGGATGAGATAGATTGTGTATCGAATCAAAAATGTTACGTCTGAATTCTGGTGTGATGTATGGACGTGGATGTCCAGTAGATGTATCACAAATTATGGTATTCTGTGAAGTGAGAATAGGCACCTCTTCGAATTGAAGACTAGACGCTTCACGTAGCTTACATAGCTCTGGGTCTGTCTTTTGCTGAAGGGCGATTTGGTCAAAATTTACATCACTACCAGGAAGACTAGAATGAGTAACTAAACTGACATCATATCTTGATAGAGCATCTGCTACAAGGTTTGCTTTACCCTGAATGTAACGGATGTCTGTACTGAACTGAGAAATAAAGTCTAAATGACGTACTTCTCTTGGCGAGTATCTATCAGGCTTTGCATTAAAAGCATATATAAGCGGCTTATGGTCAGTCAAAATATAGAAATGACGACCTTCCAAAGCATGCTTAAAATGTCGTATGGCTAAATATACAGCCAGCAACTCACGACCAAAAGTACTGTATTTAGTCTCTGCTGGTTGTAAACGTTTTGAGAAAAATGAAATTGGTCTCATTACGCCGTTTTCACATTGCTGTAGTACACCGCCAACTGCAAGGTTGGATGCATCTACCATTAGACATAGAGGTAGGTCTACAGCTGGATGCACTAACAGAGTAGCTTCTGCTAGAGTAGATTTTGCTCTTTGGAAAGATGACAATTCATATTCAGCAAGTGAAATTGCTTTGTTTTTTGACTTGCAAGACAGCATGTCTGTCAAGGGTTGCAAAATATCAGCACAATGTGGGATGAAACGTCGATAAAAATTTATCAATCCCAGAAATTCTCTCAATTTGCGGAGTGAATTGGGTACTGGAAAATCTTGGATTAACTTCACCTTATTTTCCAAAGGTTTGATACCATGACAGTCAATATGGTGGCCTAAGAAATCAAGACTAGTTACTTTGAATTTACATTTACTTGGGTTAATTACAACTCCGTATTTTCGTAAACGGTCAAAAAGCAACCTGAGATGATATTCATGTTGTTGCTCATTTTCACTTGCAATCAACAAATCATCAATATAAGCATAGGTAAAGTCAAGGCCGTATAATACCTGATCAATAAATCTTTGAAATGTTTGTGCAGCATTTCTCAACCCAAAAGGCATTCTTAAATACTCAAAAAGTCCAAAGGGTGTAGTTATTGCCGTTTTTGGTATATCTTCGGGTTCAACAGGTATCTGGTGGTAAGCTTTGACTAGATCAACTTTACTGAAAATCTTTTTGCCATGTAAGGTTGATGCAAAATCATGTATGTGGGGAATTGGGTACCTATCGGGTACTGTGGCATTATTTAAAGCACGATAGTCACCGCAAGGTCTCCAATCACCAGTTTTCTTAGGTACCATGTGCAAAGGTGAAGACCATGGGCTTTTTGAGGGACGAATTATTCCCAAGTCCAGCATGTGATTAAATTCTGCTTTGGCTATATGTAACTTGTCTGAGGACAATCGTCTGGGACGTGCATTCACAGGTGGGCCAGTGGTAGTAATATGGTGCGTGACATTGTGTTTTACATGATGCTCTTGATAATTCGGCCGAGTTATATCTGAATACTCTCTAAGTAAAAGAGTGACGCCATTGCTATCTGGTATGGCAAATACAGGGCTTGGTGAAACTATTGACGATTTGCAGCCTGAAACGTTTAATGCAGTTACTGTATCGATTAGTTTACGATTTTTAACATCGACTGCTAAAGAGAAATGCCTTAGGAAATCTGCACCGAGTATTGGTATAGGCACAGATGCGATGATAAAAATCCATTTATACGATCGCCTTAAACCTATGTCTAAAGTCATTGACCTTTCTCCGTAAGTTGATATTGGAGTCTTATTAACTGCCTGCAATGTATATGGGCTACTATTCTGTTTATCCCTAATGCTAGGTGGTAAAACATTCACTTCGGCACCAGTGTCGATCAAAAATTTAGTACCAGTGAATTTGTCGGTTACATAAAATAGACGACTTTTGGATTGGCCAGACAAACTCGTCGTCCCTAGATGCTGGCGTTTTAGTTTCCCTCATTAGTTAGTCTATTTGAGTTTGATTCATGATATGAACATGGTTTGACACATTTGGTTGCTTTGTCTCCGAATCGCCAATGGTACCAACATTCCGAACCTGCCCGTGGCACGTCGTTAGACTGCCTGGATGGACTTCGGTACTTTTTATTCCCTTTAGAGCGATCTCTGCTACGACTATTCCTATTCTGTTGGCTACCTGTAACTAGGCCTTGCACTAATGTCGTTAGTTGGTTAATTTGGGCTTGCAATTTGCCAAATTTGTCATCAATTGCTTGTGGTGGTGTATCTGAGCAAGCGGCTACTGTACAAGCGGCTACTGCAGGTGATGGGGATGCCACTTCGACAATTTTATCAGCTATTACAGCTAATTGTTCAAGATCCACACCATCACTTGAGGATGCTAGAATTAAGTGTACGTTTTGAGGCAAACGTTGCAGGAACAATTGTCTCAAAATACTATTTTCTAGTTTATTTTCCCCTAGAAGTTGCTTCATTCGTCGAAGAAGTTGGGAAGGCTTTTTATCGCCAAGCTCTTCAGAAATTAGCAATTGATGTAGTCGTTTTTGCTCGGATTCAGAAGTGCGTTTGATAAGTTCTGACTTTATTTTATCATATTGATCAACCGTAGGGGGATCTATAAGTAAATCTTTTACTTCCTGTGCAATTTCTGGTTGAAGTGACGATACTACATAAGCAAATTTAGTAGATTGGCTAGTAATATTTCTGGTTTGGAACTGTGCCTCTACTTGGGCGAACCATATTGTTGGATCTTTCGGCCAGAAAGGTGGTAATTTGAGACTTACGGCTGCCAGTGGCACTGAAGTCTCAGGTGGTTTAGCCATAATTATCTAAACAAATTTATCAACAAATGTTAAATCATTTACTCCAGCGGCTAATCTTACTATAATTTGATCAGAAGTATTGTAACTGTGGAGTTTACGAATGCCTGGACCAACAAGGTTATAAATCTTAGCACCACGAATTGAAATTATATCAACAGTGAATGAACAATCTGGTAACTTAGTATACTTATTAAAATTGTGTGCTCTAGAATCGGCCAGAAATAAACATCGAATCATCACCAATTCTTAATGAAGAATATTTCTTCCTTATGACTACAGTTAATAAATATACAGGTACAATTTAGTTTGAACGTCGGGATCACCAGTTATAGGGTGAATGGTTACTTTAAATTATTCTTACCCTACTTCTGCGTCTTTGGTGACTAACTGGCCTCCTGTTAACGATGTTATTACGCTGGTCCGTTACACTCCAGTCAAATAATGTGGTTTAATTTATTTACAAACTTATCTATAGTAATTATGCCTAGAGAAAATACCTAAAAGATTATGGTGTCCTCAAGCCAGAAGGTTGCTGTCTAGGAGTGGTTTACTGCCAATTCAGTTCCCAACCAGCCTTTGGACGACCATCTAAATACTAACCCTAAATAAGATATAACTAGCTAACATGCGGAGCTAACTTGTCTCTCTTGAAAGCTGGAGAAGAGTGTGAGAGTCTTTGCCTCCATGGGTTTTTATATGCCTATGTACAACAATTAAAGGATTAGGGTATGCTCTATGCATACACAAAAGAAGTTGACTAAATGCCTTTCTATAACACTTGGGGTTTTTGGGCTCTTCCTAGCTAAAGTAGAGAGTCCATTGTGATTATTCACAATTGCATTCCAAGTACAGTTACACAAAAGGGGAAGGCAACAGCTGTTAATGGAATTTCACTACAATACCATGGAGGAATATTCCTCCATGGTGATACTAATTATTATCGCGCATAACGATAGATTAATTCATGACATTAGGCTAAGCCATCTTGCCACTCATTGTAAATTACAATGTTTTAATATGATTGGGCTTCAGGGCATGCAGTAACACAGTGGAAGGACGAAAAATCACCAATGATCTTATAAAGTGACACTACCTCCATGCTACATCGAAAGCAACATATATTATTCAATTTTTGTGCAATTTATAGGGGGCCTATGAAGGTCACTGTATGTACAAGGTAGCGTTTATGATGTCTTCAATTCAAACGCTAGAAAAACACGTGGGCACCGACATGGTGTGTTCTATTGTTAACCTGACGATACATGATTTGTGTAAACATCCGGATCTTTGACGGCATTGACGTGATCTCGCAATGGGGTTGGTCCGATAGCTCACTGCATTTACTCCTAACAATGCAGCCCGTGTCGAAACCAACCCTATTTTATTCATGATCACAGGAGTTGTTGACTCAATATTGAGTAGTGTACAACTTTGTAAGATAATTTGTAATCTGTATTAATTTATTCAGTGAAGCACAAGAGACAGTTGATTGATAAAGTTAGAGAGGTGCTCATGTTGTAGGGGTGAGAGATGGCAGCAAGCTGGTGTGGTTTCGGGGACGACTACGACCCTCGAAACACAGAACTGAAAAACGCCTGTTTCTCACACTTTGACAAAGATGGGTAAGCCACGAAATAATGTACAAATAATTAAAATCTGCATTTATTCTATGTCTCCATTAATATTGCTTTTGTTATAATCGTGCTATCTGCCTCCAATGGAATTGAGATAAAGATTCTAAATTTAGCAGGAGAAAAAATTTCCAGTAATTTCCCAAACGTGGGAATTAAAATATATCTCTTGAAATAATTGTTTCTTGGGGCTCGAGAAATTCACACTTCAGTGTTAATTTGTTTGGCTGTAATCTGCTGACAGTATATATACGCTAGTATTGTACTATATTCAAGAAAGGATAACACTTTAGGATAGGAGGGCACAAGGGATGCTTCTTTTTTTTTCCTAGTGGGCACTTTTGGCCAATTGTAGTTTCCTTTTACATTTTTCAGCGCTCTTTTAACTCATTTACAATTTTGTATAACATAATCTGATATGGAGGTAAAAACAAATACACTGTCTGCATGTAAATAGATTTTTTTTTTCAGAAGCTTAAAAATAATATTTCTCATTCAGGTCTTTTTTAATTTGAAAAGTCCATATTTCAAATGGGGGGGGGGGGGGGGGTGGCATTTGCCCACGTGACTTTACACCACTGACTCTAATCTGTTCAAGCAGGAAACGTATGTAAATTTTCCTCATTTTCCCCTTGCGTAATCGATGCAATTATATTGAGCATGCAATACAGAAGTCGAGTTAAGATGAACTAAATGCAGATAGACACAATTTTATATCAGTTCCAATATATTAATTGGACGAATTGGCGAATTTTACACAAGTAAAGACATAAGTACGAGACCCAATTTTGATGAGTGTTAGAACCACCGGGGAACATAGAGAACTTCAGAAAAACAGCATGAATGGTAACTAACAACAACCTGTATATTTCCTGTTACCACTGAGGCGTGCCATGTTGACAGGAAAACCCGTCATATCACAATCGATCTACGAAGTCCAAAAAGATCTGTGAAATATATCACATTGGAGCATATTTGCATACAATCAGCTACGGTATACGAGGAAATACCATCACTGCATGCGTTGCATGTGTCATTGACATTTTGACACGGTGTAACTGTATACAGAAACAATAAATTATATGTGTTACAGGCACAGTAAACATGAGTTGTTATGGTATTTAAAATAAATACGAAGACCGTGTTAAAAATCAAAGCTTATATTATTGAATAAATTTAAAACCAGTATCAATTGTCTGAAGAAAAACAGTTCTGTCTTAAACACTGCCTTGTGTGAGAAATATACCCACGCACTCAATATTATAATGAAGTAAGAACAGACGATATGCCTGTATGCTTCATGTATTCGGGGGTGATGTTCACCTTTGACCCCCACATAGGAACTCTTTAGAAAAAGGGAACAAAACAACAACAGCAGAACCCCTCAAACGCGATCCATAAGGTGCGCTTGTGTGTGTTTTTTATTGAAAACAAACGGTTTTTTATTGTGGTGTTAGGAACATTGAACAAAATCAGGCGCAGATCGGGGGGGGGGGGGGAGTCTCATATAATAAATGCTTTTAAAAATCCATAAATATACACGCCTCAAGATGATGCCGTAACCGAGTTAACGGCTTCGGCTACGGCTACGGCTGTTGCCATGGAGGTGATATACTTTAAAGCATGATGACACGGCGATCTAGCCGTAGCCGTAGCCATCATTTTAGACACGGCCTTACCTTTGGTGAGCATGACTTCTGTGCTGCTAAACAGTTAACTTCTTTCATTCTTTGTTTTAGGGACGGCGTCCTCAACAAAGATGAATTTCACAACCTCTGTTGCGATCTCTTCAGAATCGATGGGAACGATCGCGTCGTGTCCAAGAAAGATTCAACGGCCATGATGAAACTTTTAGGAGAGCAAGAGGTAGGGCTGTCTAGGGGTGCACCCCGGTAAATATTGACTGAATCAATGCACCGAGCCTTGTTAAAATTGATGTAAATGACATATTGTATCTTAGAGTTTCTGATTCTCCATCTTTGTGGTTTTTGGGGTGAGGTAAGCCCTCAAAAATATTTGCTCACAGTCGTAGGACCTGTTTCCCAAAATGGCTGCTTTTTATATCACAATTGGACCCCTCCCGCGAGATTATAAATCTTGCATCATATTAAAGCAAACCGATTATTGCCTGTCTATGTTTCCTTTCAGTTTTCCTTTCTTTTGCTTGGGCCATGGTCGTTTTAGCGGCTGCAGCTGGATCACCACGTTAACTTGCGGTGACATAGGCTGGCCTTAGAAACAGCCACAGCCAACATTTCTAATATAGGAAAACAAGAAACAGTCTATTTCATAGATACCAATGTATACCAATGTGTCCATTGCAAGCTTGAACTTTATTCTATGTTGAACTCCGTCACAGTTGAAATGACAACACAAAATTTAAAAAGGCGGGAAAAGCTACTCGTTGTTTTGACGAGGTAAACTAATTTACATTTTGACTTTCAAACTGTTAAACTCGATCGTGTAACATGTTTTTGTGTTTACAGGAAGCAGGTATCGATAGGGAAGACTTTGATTACTGCTGGAGGTATTGGTTTAAGCAGGTAAGAGCATCGAAAAGATCAGATATTCCGATCAAATTAAATTTCACCTAATCAACAGATAAATATTTATTAGTATGACAAAAGAAAACGCCCTCTATGTCACTATCCCCCAGAGTTACGCCACTGTTCTGGCGGCCGTGCTGTCTTCCTACCACACTGCAAAAACAGGAGTGTTAAATTGATTCTCTTGGTATCTATAAAAATTATGTGACAACACCGTCACGGTGTTGATTTTACCAACGATGTAGTAATGGGGATAGCTAACACCATGGTGGTGTTTGTCACATATAGATACCGGAAAGAATCAATTTAACACCCCAGTTTTTGCAGTGCAGTTGAAATCTAGTAAATAATGTCAAAACTACCATTAAACACTACGGGCTAAGCATAATGGCTGTGAGGTTCTGTGGTCAGTATTCAGAATCGTTTGTATGGTTTATGGTTTATTTTATGGTTTATTTAAAATCATTTAAAATCGTATTACATCCTAAAATTGAAAAGCATTAAAAGTACATGGACAAGATTTTAGCAAATGTTTTAGTAAAAAGGCAAATAATATAAAGATCTAGGCCTAAATCATAATCACAACAATTGGAAGGTGGGCATCGAAATTGGAGGTATAAAATTCAAAATGAAAATGCTACTACTACAAACTCCAAAAATAGAAATAAAATATACGTATGATAAATAAAATATACATATTATGAATAATTATATAAGTATAACTGTTCAGGAGAGATGTAGAATGTTGAATGGTTTTCCTTGCTAGATATTGTCTCCGAGAGCTGCTTTGTTTGTTGTAGACGTTCAACATGACTTTATAGACGGTTCCCTGTCTCTAAGAAACTGTGCTGCTCAACATGATGGGGCAGACGTCATACCAGTCATAAATAAGTAGGTGGATCAGTCTTTTCTTTTAATGCCTCTGGTCTTCAGCTATGTTCCCAATCTTTTAATAATGAATGGAAATTCAATTAAGCAAAAGCACGGGAAAACAGGGCCTCCAAATATTTGGACTGAACTATGAGTGCACTTAAACTAAACTATGTGACTCAAAAAAGAAAGCAAACAAGAAAATAAAAGGTTTTTGAAATTTAAAGACCTTTCTCACTAATCACCTCACTTATCTCACAACTCAAAAAGAGATTTAAGTACATGGTGTCACCGAAAACCTTACTTGATTGATCATTAAGACAGTTCTTTGCGGACAAAAATAGCGTACATTCAGCTCTTAGAAAACATTTCCATCTTATTATATCATTTTCATCTCATTATAATAGGCTATTGGAGGCTCTGACATTTGATGTAGTTGTGTACACGAAAGATTTCCATCCGCCCGATCATATGTCATTTTATGACAATCTACATTTGAGGAAACTCCATTCATCGAGCAAGGTATATGATTATATGATTATAATTTATAAAAACATCGGTTCAAATAATTGACTAAATAACAACTTTGTTTTCCTAGCGAAAGGGACGTTATCAACATTATTTATAAAATAATGTGGTATGCAATGTCTATTATGGTAGTATTTTCATTGCATTTATTGCAACACTACACATTTGCTATTGACTGTAGTGTACCTGCATGGGCAGGGCATTACAAATTGAACATGCCCTCATAAAGCTAAAGACGAACTTATTTCATGAAAGGGTAAAACAATTGCAGAACCAAAGTGTGTGTCATTTTTCCCTTTTCTATAAAAAAAATCAATCGCAGAGCAAATTACCTATACTTAACTATATTGTATGAAGTTATATGAGGTTGTATGAGGTTTTTGAAATGCCGAGCCCCTATAATCTCACTTCAAGTCTCATTCCAAAGAGTACAGTGCATAAACAAACCACGAAGGGACTTCTTTTTAATCTCCATTTTCTTCCCCTAATAAGGTGAAAGCTAAAGATGCCAAGTTGCTGGACACAGTTGTGTTCGACAGCAAGCCATTAGTCGATCAGATTCTGTGGCCGGTCCACTGTGTGCAGGGTACACGCGGAGAAGAGTTTCATCCAGATTTGAAGGTATGTGAATTGTGCTCTGGTCGGAATAAGTGTTTTGTAAACATGTAATTGCTTAAGTACTTTTAAATGGCTTAGTGAGTTTGTACCTTAACCATGAGAACATGCCCCTGTGGGCTCAGTTTCAATCAAAAACCGACCTTAGGTCTTTATATTTTTGTAGTCATCTCAACACACAGTTGATATTGCAAATAATGTCAATCTTTTGTGCTCCTGGGTGACTGATTCGATGTGTGAATAGTGGACATGATATCTCTACATGAGCTTGACATTAGGGCATCCCTAAGGAAACGTGCCACTGTTTATCCGGTTCCAGACAGTATTTATCTAGGAATTTAATTTAAAAAAATTTCATTTGGCAGACAGTTTGAAAATCATACAGTATTGTCCTTCAAGAAGATCCCCAACAGAGACGGTTATCATACATTCTTTGGAAATACGAAGAAAGTCAATGTCTAAGTTTCTGTACACCAGCACCTATAATTTTACGATCTTCAAGCTTGTGATTTCTAAAGATTTTTCCTGACTTCAGTATTTTCTGAAAAGCCTTCACATTTTCTAGAAAGAAGTAAAGCAATCACAAAAGAGAGAAAGAAATAAGTTCCAGCTGTAGTGTTTCATATTTTGTGGGGATGGACAGAGTCTGTAAACCTTCTCATCTGAGAGATTCCGGGTCTAGAACAAGACTTAGACCCACAAGCTACTTTCATGAATTTTCACGTTAGTCCAATTTCCTCTCTTGTTCTTATACTGGTGATCACTCACACAGATAGCGGAAAACCACATCATTGTCACCAAAGGCACGGATCCCGATCGAGAAAGTTACTCTGTGTTCATGGACAATGCAAAGAAAGTAAATACGGGATTGATTGCCGAATTGAGGCAGAGAGCGATCACTGACATTTACATATGCGGTCTGGCTTACGATTTCTGCGTGGGCCTCACAGCAATGGACGCCCAGAATTTCGGGTACCGGACTATTGTGATTGAGGACGCCACCAGGGGAGTGTGCCATAAGAAAATGGGAGATATCAAAGAGAGATTGCTCGGTGCTGGGTGCCTAGTTGGCGATACATCAGAGGTATGTGTTTATTGAATTCATTTACTTAATTCTTTCCCGCGGAAAAATTACTAATTTGACAAAGCATTTAAAGTTAGGCTATCATCGCTCTACCGTTCAGGCTACCTTTGAGGGAGAGGTGGTGTGCAGTCGAAGTATACAAAATGTAAAAAAAACTGTTACTTCTTTTACTTGACAATATTCGGCAGAAAGAAATGTTGTCGACCGATACTCTCCTCAGGACATTAATATCCTCTAATAGTGACAATTAATGAACAAATTAAGTTTGTTCTTACCTTATTGTTTTTGTTCGGGTAACTCCGGTTACAAAACGAAAAGATCAACGGCGGGCTGTGGGAAGGGGGGTGGGGGGGGGGGGGGGGGGGGGGTGGTAAAAGGAGAAAGCCTTGAAATAAAGCGGGACAAACATTAAACTTTAAAATAGTTTTTGTGCTTCTGGAGTAACGTGGGTATCAATGTGGGTGCAATGTTTAAGGGGTAAATTCAATTTCAGCCATCGGGGGCAAATGAGGTAGGAACTAGGGGGAAATTGGGTGGGGGCAGATAAAGTAACTGAATAATTTGCTCCCCTGCCCCCCCCCCCCCCCCCCCCCCCCCCCCATGCGCTGTCGCTGATCAGAGATTTCGTTGAAAGTTGATCCCAATCATCCCACGAAGAAAATAACATTATTTGCATTTTAATAGTAAATAATATTTCGTTCTCCACTACTTTTATAGAGCACCCACTTTTAAAGCTTAAACCTTGCATTTCTACCAAAATGATCGACATCTTAATTTCAAGTCGCAAATCTAAGGAGTGAAGAAGACGAAGCATGCTTGTGAAAATAAGTCTGTCTGTTCATTTCCTAAACAGGTCGCAGCCATGCTGTCCAAGCGGACAAGACACCCTGGTTGGGGTATGGTAGCGGCACGTAGCGTGGCCAAGGCACGGACGCTAACACAGAGACAACCCGATACCGTCAAGTTGAAGGAGACACCGAGGGATCTTAACCAAAACGGCATGGCGCTCAATTACCACGATATTGCATTCGAGCAGGATAGCATTGAGCTGTAGAACTGCTCAGTTTTGGGGTTTTTGGCACAGTACTAAAGCAATGTACTAAAACCCAACATGGACTGGACCTAATCGACGGTTCCTTTTGTTACTAAATTTAAAACAACCCTGGCAAGTGACGTCATAAACATTTAGAGCTGCGCCGTTTTCATTGCTTTTCAAACGTGCGTGGTTCAAACCGAAGTACTCAACAGTTTTTGTGATTAGACCCATGTAGGTGTGTGATAAGTTTACAACTTGTTTTTACAAATTAATTTATATCAGTCTAGTGTTTTCTTCACAACCTTTTTTACTTGTTTAACATTAAACAAATATCATACATGTGGTGGAAAACTTTGATAACTAAAGGCATTAGTTACTGTTAACATCGTGTTCTCTTTTTAAACCTTGTTTTTTTTATCTATGAACAAAATTAGTGTATTTTCAGAGACAGCATGCATGTCTATCAATTTTGTCGTCAGCACAGCTGTGTTAACTTTCGAGGTAATCGGGCTTTAAGAATAATGCAATAAACAAACAAACATTTTGAATTCGTATTAACCTTAAGTTTTTCTCCGCTGATGATAGACACAATAATCAGTTTATTTATTGTACGGATATCCAACACTGGTGTGTTGACGCAAACAGGAGATGACCTTAGTTCCAGAACTTTACACTAGATTTAGACCTATCGTTAAGCTCCACCTCAAACAGTATAGTGACCAATCACAGCCACGATTACAAAAGGCCTTTAGTCTGACGTGTATGACGTGAGGTTAAGCGAACCAGAGACCACGCATGCGTGATTTAAATGGCAAATTGACTAAAGGTTAGCACCCGAACTTGCTGATGGAGGGCAGTGAGCAGGTCTGGGGCTGGGGTTGAGCGTATTTGTGTTGTTTTTTGCGAAAAACAGAGCTCAAATAATAAACCACAAGGGAAACTGACTGGGCAAACTTTAAATGATTTGGGGTTGAACAAGAAAATTTGACTACAGTGGGATTTGAACCCACGACCTCCGGGTTACCGTGCCGGAGCTCTACCGACTGAGGGCTAGATAGCTCAGTTGGTAGAGCTCCGCCACGTTAATCCGGAGGTCGTTGGTTCAAATCCCGCTCTAGTCAATTTTTCTTTGTTCAACCCCAAATCATAAAAAATAGAGCTGTATAAACGGTCAATACAATAGACTAAAAAAACACTATACACACAAAAAGGTATACATATTATTAAATAAAGTATAGCCAGCCTAAACGGATGCTAAAAGATATATTTAACTTAATAACACCTTGCTGTTTTGTGTAACATTTTGTGTAAAAAATATAATAAAATTGAATGTGCAGGACAAGTTTTTGAGGAGCAGTTGTTATTTGTGTAGCACCATAGGCTGGATGCTCAATAGCATGATTGATATAACAGACAGGAGAAAAAAAACAGCACACGAACTGTACAATAACATTTATCACGTTCGAGAAACTAGTTTTCTTCTTCACGGTGAAACTTTCCTTTATCCCCAGGACAACCAATTTTTTGATGGTCACTTAATTTGTTTGCTTAATAATGTGGACAGTTACTGTGAGGTAAGTCATAACAAATTTCGCCTCGTTTTATTCGATACAAATTCAGGTCAGATCCAAGTAACCCGCTTCTTGGATATTACCTGGGCGTGTATGACGTCACGACGGTAACACTTTAATTAATGCCCCCTTTTTCTTTATCCAGACGGACACTCGGGAAGTTTGACACACACTTTCACCCTTTTTGTGATAGCGCCTTTGTGACAATTGGTTATTGGAAGCCGTGTAGGTAGGTCTATATTAACCCGAGCTTGTAATAGTACCAAATTGCAGTTTCACAGTGGGAATAATTAATTTACGATCTTATCCATGAACAGTTTCAGACAAAATACACATAATGAAAGTAGTTTTGTTTGGCTGTCTCATGATATACATTGATTTGATAAGAGTTACACTAAAGGGGAAGTCGACGTTCAAGCAGTTCTAGGGGCTCACATGGGCAAGCGCTAATCAAACGTACTGACCGTCTGGGCGCCCCCATGAGTTGCCCGAGTGCCATTCACCATAGCCCTCGCCATCATCCACCCAGAGGCGGTATTTTCAAATAGGTTTAAGTGAAAGTGGCTGAGAATCTTTAAAACTACAATTGACAAAGTAACATTCGTGAATGTATGTGTACTGGATTAAATCCACTATTTTAATACAGTACTATAAAATACTCGGCACTTGGCACTCGGATGAACTGAACAATGGATACAAAATATTAAGCTGAATATGCCACCTAGAACCTGGATTCTGAATTGGTGCAAGCTACTCCATTCATTCTAATGACTAACAATGTCGTTGATCAACAAGCTACATGCGATGCCCTGTGGTAAAATTGAAAGTGACAATGCAGTGAGTTGAAATGATGGTGCACGAAACTTTACAAACCAGACCCGACTAGCAGTATTTGTGCACATGCGGGACAGTGGGGATGGACAAGCAATCCAGCAAAGACACAGCAGGGCAATCCGTAGCACCCACTTGTGTGGCCAAGCTTAATAGGAAATCCGCAGCCAAGTAAACAAGGTGAGTGCACATTATTCAATGTAACAATAAATGTTGGGTCTTTTGACAGGTTTGCCCACCTTGTTGGGCTGTTGTGGCTCTTTTTTAGACCGATGTTAAAAGAGAGCTATAACAGCCCAACAAGGTGGGCTATTGACAGGTAGGACACAAAACAACAACAATTTTGTGCAATACGAAGTGATGCCTTTTTGGACTCTCCACTTCAAATCAAAGTAATGACATTAATTGCTCAAAAACTAAACTTGTACTGTAGAGAAAAAAAGGAATGCAACAAGAAAAGTGTAAATATGACTTCACATTGCCACATGTGGTAAGGTCAATGTGCCTCTATAACACCCGAGTGAAATTTCATATGCAGCCAATTTTACTTAACTTTTGATGGAAAGTCTAGCAGGGAACCACTTGGGGACTACCGTAGTCCCAAGGACCAAGTTCATTCTAATTTAAATGGCAAAGTGCAGAACTAGGTACTTATTCTCACTAAGAAATTTTGTTCTATGCTAAGCAAATTGTTAATGAAATTGGGCCCTTTTTAAATGTTTTTTATATATTTTAAAATGGCATGTGAGCAGTGTGAGGTTTCATGGGCAGCTCGGTGCCTACTAGCCCACCTTATTGGGCTGTTATGACTCTCTTAACATCGGGCGACTATGGTAAGAGTAGACCGATGTTAAAGGGCCATAACAGCCCAACAAGGTGGGCTCGGTGACTACACGGTCACACTCACAGGGCATGTACATACATAATTATGTACATTGTGTATAGCTTGTTGAGACATGCCATAGTTACTGATTACAATAAATGATGTAGTAACATTTCAGACAAATGTGAACATTGTTTCTCTCTAGGCAAACATCCCATCACTGTTTTACTGGCATGCCTGTGGAATCCCAAATTGACCAACAATGATATTGTAAACTGTAGTAACCAAGGTAACCATCATATTTCCTTCCTCAATGTAAGGTAGGGATTACAAGACATGACTTCAAAACAAAATGAACGTGACATTGTGCACAGTGTAACATTCCAATAGAAGCATTTATTTGAGTAGGCCTATCTTAGAAACCATACTTGGTACATAAAGCTTGAGTAACTAATTTATTTTTTTTAGTTCGGGGACACCACCCGAAATACACAAACATAAACAACTAATATACATAAATGAATACAAAACTAACACAAGATTGCTTATTTGACTTCGGGGATGAAAAAGTTTAGCATTTTTTAATGAATTTGATTTTATGTCACTGCTTTGTGAAAAAAGAGATACAAAGATAATGTTCTTCAGATCAAAGCAATTTATGCTCTTTAGTCATTTTGCAGTGCTCAGGATCCCAGAAGGCTCTTAATATCTATAATAACTCCAGGGGTTACCTAAATGTAGATGCCATCATTTCAATACCTCCTGAAATTGTGGTCCTATTTTCAGACCCTTTTTGTCAGCAATGACTCTCCACCCCCCCCCCCCCCTGTTGTTTTAGTCTCAGTAAGCCAAAAAACACACCTGTGTGTCGGGTATCAGGGTATTAAGCAAATTAAGTCTTCATTGTGCTCTAAATATTCAAATAATACAACAAATAATTGCTCTGTAAACTGACAAGCTGTCCATTTACTTACACACAGTCTTAAATCTACTATAAGCTCTTATCATTCAGAAACAGAGAGTTAAAAGCTCAAATTATCCAGATCCCAAGCGCGATATTCTTTCTACTTTAATCCGATTTCCCATTCCCCCCCTCTTCAGAAAAATCTGTCGTTATTTTAAAATCCCATTCAAAATTCTATAAAAACTAATTTATATGTAGGGTCGACCCTTCCGAAGGGCCAAATAACAAGTTTGCAGATCTTTCTAAATCCTCCTGGTTTTGCTTATTATGGTGAATGGCCTGAATCCTACTAGAACCTTTTATGACAGGTACCCTAACTGCACTAACTTCAAGATAAAACCTAAATCCTTCTGAATCCCATGTTGGCCAAGCTCAATCAGATCCCAGTCATTCCCTTGTCCTATGTCAAACACAGCCTGATAACCCGATTCCTTCCAAATCCTCCCTCAGTCTAAACCCTCCACCACAGCAGTGTCCTTAAAAGCACAATCCACTGCAGTGTCCTTAAAACCCCAATCCGTCTGAAACCTAAAAGGATTTGGGCTAGTTAGGGTTAACATTCAAATCTTCTAAGCAACAGTGTGTAGCGAGCCAGGCTGGAGCAATACATGATACATGGTGACCTCGGTAACCTGTCTCCTCAATGCAACATTAGCTGTGTTAAGCAACTCTATGAAATGTTCCTGGCTATACAATCTATAGGCCTATTTGCTATGCAGTTTTATGTACAGCAGGGGGAAATGAACAAATTTCTGTTTTCAAAAAAAATTCTTAATTATTTTTTTAAAGATAATATAATCCGTTCAGAAACAACTGTTACCTAGGGGTAGAGCAGGGCTCGAAATTTAGATGAAAAATCCAAAAGACCTGGTTGCTCCACACTTTTAATAAACCAGATTTTTTTAAAACTAAACCAGAAGCAATAAAAAAAGATCTTACAGTACAACGTAATCTGTTTTTGTTTGAACAAGCACTAGGAGAAGATTGTTCTTTTTAAATTCAGTTTAAAAAAACAAAAGACCACCCGCGACTTGCAGTCGTGAGTTTACTGGGCCTGACGCTATAATCAATGGCCTCTGGACTGCATTCAAGTGTGAACTGACGCTATAATCAATGGCCTCTGGACTGCATTCAAGTGTGAATTGACGCTATAATCAATGGCCTCTGGACTGCATTCAAGTGTGAATTTCGAGCTCTGGGTATAGTCCCCATGTACAGCTGATTATGAAACATAAATGTAAAAAAATATAACAACAAATAAATAAATTGCAAACTAAAGCCAATTACAGGTCCAATTCATGGAAGTAATGCAATTTAAATTTCAGTTATAATGCCTAGCACAGAATCTTAAAATTCAAGTATAAACACGTTTCTGTTTCACAGACTTAACCAATTGCAACTTGTGTTACACACTTAAGCAAAAAATATTTCAACCAAAAAGAAAATTAATGTAATGCTTTTCCACCACCTCCATTATTACATGTTTGCGCATAAAAATCTTCAGCTGTTTTATTTTTTAGAATTTAGATTAAAATAGTGTTATGTTAATTCCAACTCTTATTGAACAAATTATTATCCTCTGCTTCTGGTGGCAGATCATATAATACAGGTTGCTTATTGTCAATTCCTTATTACAAAAAGGACATATCATGTTGGGTAGATACTACAGCCATGCAGTGTACACCTCTTTAATTTAGTAATGATTGTATAATAAGCATGAACAAATTCAATAACTAACATAAGGCATGAAAGTTTTGTGGCAATGACCAGTTGGGCAGGAGAGTACACCGATAGTAATAGGGTGTTAATTGAAGACGGCAAGCAAAGGCTACATGTAGGATGGGTGAGGGAAACCTCCACCATCTCTTTCCCCTTCACCCCGATCTGGATTTGATAGAATCTAACTTGAGTTGATTAGTTGGGAGTGGCATGAACCAATACAGAACATAACATTTTAAAGTTAAAATACAAATAATAATAGACACTTTTGCATTGCCAGTTTCCACCAATTTTGACGCTCTTTGTACATGAATATTATTACCCCGGTCACTGGGCCATTTATTTCATGCCTTAAAACCTTAAAATGAGTCAGATGGCAAAAGTGTTGTAGTTTGTTGCATTCAGCAGTCATCTCGACTCTCATACTCTGTTGCACTGTGCTGCATTAAACAGGGTTCTACCATAGAGAAAGGACAGCTCTATGGTTCTACATGGCCTTGCCATGTCTCGAGTCCCCAGCAAACTTCAATGCATAGTGGTGTATTTAGCACTGGGTATTTAAAATGCCAAGTGCCATGGCTGGTGTAAACCAGTGCACTTCACAATGCAACAGAATCCTCTGGTTGCGTTTTGGTACATTTAGCAGGGTTTTCATGTCAACTGTGTCGCATTTTGATGTGATTAGCAGGGTGCCTTGAAAACACCTGATGGCGGTAATAATTAAACTATCTCAGCTCCCTGGGGTGTATACAGCCTGTGCTGCTAAGTATGCAGAACACTAAGCTAAATCAAAAACACAAACCATCTTTGCCCTCACAGGTACCCATGTACATGTACTTCTGGGTGAATATAAGCAATAATAGTCAAGTGTCTTGCGGACACAATGTGTCATGACCAGGATTCGAACCCACACCCTGATGACTTAACCACCAGAACTATGAGTCCAGTGCAATAGCTTGGCAATGACAATATGCTAGAATACAACTGCATGTATGTGATCAGGGCCATTTACCTAGCAGAATTAGGCCAAAGCAAAATTCAAATAATGTTGTATACTACGTTTACATTGTACAAAAAATAAGGCCCGATAGTTCACAGAGGCACCGGAGGCAATTGCTCCTATGCCCTTGGTCCTTGCCTTGGTCCCCCTTGAAATGTTCCAGTACAAAATAAACATTTTCTCATAGAGTGCCCTTTATCAATGAATGCCTGTCCTTTTGCCTTTGCTGGACCTGCGTAATACATCAGCAAAGTCAGTTTGCTTCATTTGCTACAATTGAAAAGAAACCTTTATTTTACAGGCAGTTTTATTTCTTTTGAATCTTTCATTCCTAAAAAAAAAATAATGAAAAAGTATGTCTTGGCCAGCCTTGCCAGCCTTTAATAAGTTTCCAGCGATAATCTCAATTTGTGATAAATGTGCCCAGGGGGCCAATTCCATAAGACATGTAAGCAGACGGTTTCTGCTTACATAGTGCCCATAACCAGAATTCTGTTTCATAACCATTGCTTACCGTAAGAAACATGCTAACTTGCCAGTGGCTCTTGTGAGCAGACGAGTGAAGCTCCCCGTACGTTGATTGTGAATGCACATTATACAGTTGCAGTGAAATGCACTTGTACTTGTACTAACAGCATTATAAGCATTAACCATTTGCATTCTGGTAAGCAGTTTACAAATATCGACTATTTTGAGTGCTATGGTTAAACCTACGACTCCCAAGGTGATCCTCTGCGTGTTCTATTTTATAGAAAAGTTTGCTCCTGAGATCACTGAGAGAGTAGTAGTTTTAATCATAGCACAAGTAATAGCAGTCAATATTTGTTTCATAACACCCCGGTATACATATGTTGTGCCTAGACGTCTAGTTACCAACAAGCTGATGTTTCAATGGGTATAGTACATTGGTTGCTACGGGTGTATATAGCGCCTTGCGGCTTTCTAGTCAAAATAAGATAAATCACTTGACGCACTCTAAACCAACCTAAAGACAGAATCTTTGTAAGGGTGTTATAAAATAAAATAGGCCCCTGGACTGTTTTGCTACTTCTTGAATGCAAAGCAAACCAATTGTTACAACTCCATGACTTCTAGAGTTTCCAAAAATAGTCAGTTATGTCAGAGTTATTCGACATCAACACCTAAGAACCTTTATTCTAAGTACCGGGTGCACTTTACATTTAGCTTCATTCCAAGGCTGATTGAATATCAATAATAAAATAAGCCTCCATTTTTGCTAAATTTTCTGTTACCTACTTGGTGCCACTGTTTTACCATCCAAAACCGTGTACACGCTTCAGTGATCATACATGGTTGTGTACTCTTTGATCCAATGGTAAAGCTGTTAGTGTGTACAAAGCTACAGGCATGTTTGAATGGTTTCAAATGGTCAATCAGAAGGACAGTTATGGAATGTCTACAACGCTTTCGTCTTTCCTACAGCACATACTATGCAGGTGTTCCAGACACTTCTTGCAGTACCTCTCAGTGTCCCTCTTGGCAATCTTCCTGACAAAGTCTTTGGCCACGTTGGACTGAGCAAGATCCTCCATCAGGATATGTATACTACTATGCACAACGTCATTTAGTGTTGTCAGTACCTCATTGTACAGTTTATCAAGATTGTTATCATTCTTGAAGTTTAAATAGTTATCACCTTTCAGTTTAAATACAGACACAATTACATCAATCATTTCTCGTTGATGGAGCTCAGCTTGAAGGGACCTTCTTAGATCAATGTTTTCAAATATGTTTTCAACTGTGGTTGAACATTCCTCATCCAGAGTAACATTGGTGAATTCTAGAAGAAAGATAAAAATACATCTTGGTGAATTATAGAAGAAAGATAAAAATACATTCGAGAACTCTAGAAGAAAGATAAAAATACATTGGAGAACTCTAGAAGAAAGAAATTGTTTGGTTTCTTTGTTATACTTACAGATTTAACATGTGGAATCAGGAGAGGTCAAACTAATTTAACATGTGGAATCAGGAGAGGTCAAACTAATTTAACATGTGGAATCAGGAGAGGTCAAACTAATTTAACATGTGGAATCAGGAGAGGTCAAACTAATTTAACATGTGGAATCAGGAGAGGTCAAACTAATTTAACATGTGGAATCAGGAGAGGTCAAACAGATTTAACATGTGGAATCAGGAGAGGTCAAACAGATTTAACATGTGGAATCAGGAGAGGTCAAACAGATTTAACATGTGGAATCAGGAGAGGTCAAACAGATTTAACATGTGGAATCAGGAGAGGTCAAACAGATTTAACATGTGGAATCAGGAGAGGTCAAACAGATTTGCTTTAACGTTGTTGGTATGGAATCTATAATCGGCAAGCTTTTCAGATTAAAACTTTACAAAATCACAAATCTTGTTTTTTGTCTATAATGCCTTACCTTCAGTGTTGACTTTTTCCTCTGCAATGCAGTCAAACCCCCTTCTGTCAATTACTCTACCAGCCTTCACAGTATAGACATGGTGTGGAATCATCACACCTGGGAGTTCCATCTCATCTGATTCATGTGTGAGCATCCAATTTTGGGGTGGACGGTCTGGGTTGTAAAGACAAGCACAAAGCTGCAGAGCATTGCAGTTGAGCTTCTGCAAACCTTTCACTGTTGCTGTTTTGTTTGCTTCATTTAGCTGAATCTCCAATGGTTCATCTATTGGAAAAGACAAACACACTTGGGTCAAGTGTGTCAGGTTCATGTACCTCTTAACTCTCCTTCTGTGGGTTTTGATTGGTCAAATCATTATCATTGACATGGTTTTGTATTGGCATCCAGCATGCACAGTAACCAGGTAGTTCTGTGCAACTCATTTAAAAAAGGGGTTAGAATAAGTAGCATTTGAAACTTTGCATGGTGGAGACTCAGCGTTCTTCTGAAGACGATCAGAGCCTGACAATCCTGAGCAAAATGTTGAGTTGTTACACCACCGGTTGTTTTCGGAACAAACGCAAATCCTAGAGAGATTTTTCATGTGCATGGTGTTACCACGCACCTTACAAAACTGTAACTTTGATCCTGTTATCACACTACATGTCCATCTGGGCTGGGACCCTCTTGTGAACTACTACCTGTAAAGAAAACTTTCATGTCTATGTGAACATAAAAGAATCCTCTGTCAGAAAGCATACATCGAAGGTAAATGGGCACGCAACGTCTGGATTCTGGCTAATACACCTTGCCTCTAAGAAAGTCCTCTTTTAAGAGTACAATTGTGAAATGTCCAACAAATCTGATAAAACTCTTTGAGACTTCTTTAGTTGAAATAAATTTGGGCCTAATTTCATAAAAATGTGAACCAAAGAAATGGTGCTAAGCAAGTTTTCTACTGAGCAGAAATATGCAGCAAACCAGCCTGGACAACATACACCGCTTGATATTTTTGCCTGGCAACCTGCTTCTGCTAATTAATTGCCTGGCAACCTGTTTCTGCTAATTAGTTGCCTGGCAACCTGTTTCTGCTGATTAGTTGCATGGCAACCTGTTTCTGCTAATTAGTTGCCTGGCAACCTGTTTCTGCTGATTAGTTGCATGGCAACCTGTTTCTGCTTGGCAACCTGTTTCTGCATGGCAACCTGTTTCTGCTAATAAGTTGCTTGGCAACCTGTTTCTGCTAATTAGTTGCATGGCAACCTGTTTCTGCTAATTAGTTGCATGGCAACCTGTTTCTGCTAATAAGTTGCCTGGCAACCTGTTTCTGCTAATTAGTTGCCTGGCAACCTGTTTCTGCTAATTAGTTGCCTGGCAACCTGTTTCTGCTAATTAGTTGCTTGGCAACCTGTTTCTGCTAATTAGTTGCCCGGCAACCTGTTTTTTGCTAATTAGTTGCCCGGCAACCTGTTTTTTGCTAATTAGTTGCCCGGCAACCTGTTGCTGTTAATCAAGGTGATTGATATTTAACCCAAGTTGATCAGCCATGTACCTTTTGATTTTTTGATTGTTATTGCACAACACAACAGACAGCGTAAGTCTAACATTAATTCAAAAATGAACCTATGGGACTTGTTGGTTTCCTTCATACATTAACACATGGGAACAAACTGGCCCAAGATTATGCACATGAATAGGTTTATGTATCATGGTATTTTCTGAGAGCTGTTTGCTTTGACAGTTGACATAACAAAACATACTCAGATGCGCTCGTGAGAGTTTGTAACAAATTGGTGCAGAATAACGAAATGGAATAAGCCAGACATCAGGCCTGGAATAACATAGAGACCAAGGTCTTTGTTGCCCTGGCTTTGACCTTGGTGCCCCATTGAAAGTTTCCCATAGACTGTAAGATTTCTCAGTGGAAGTACCCATTGCAAAATGAAAATGGCGTTGCCCTTGTAAAGATGAAACTGAATGTCCAAAACACTTACATATGAGTGGATCAGTATCCTCTGTGAGGGAGCTTGGTGAGGAGCTAGGTCTCTTACTTATTAACTTGGAGATCGGTGTTATAAAGAAATATCCAAATCCAACAATAGTAGATACAACAACGACGCAGATGACGATGGTGTAGAATGCACGGAATGGAAAATCTAAAAGGTAAAGATAAAAACAAAATCAAATTAAAGGTCTCCAGTTTTGTGAATGAAGTGGTGATGATCATTGGCAAAAACAAATAATAATAAGAATCAAGTCACGACTATCAAGAGAAATGTGCTCCTTTGTCCATGGGACTGAAGGCCAAGTTGTATGGATCAAGAAAATTAGATAAGTACCACTTTTCCAAAGATTTTCATTGTAAAATATGACACACATGACTGTAGTAATAGTTGTTTTGTCATTACCATTATTGCCAATGTTTGTAATTATTACTGGATGCAGCGTGGTGGTAGTATCTGCTTCTGGTTTCAAGGATGTCACACCTGCTGAAAAATAAATAAATATTTAGGTCACATTCACAAGACAAGTTGTACTCCCGTCCCTCTTGGAGCAATCTTTGTTGGAAACTGTTTCTTCAATATCAAAGAGGTTCTTAATTAAAAGTTTTTAAAAAAATTTGCAAATTTGTCCCTGTTTCATACACTTTGTACACACAATTCTCTCTTTAGAATTCTACCGTGGAGGCCTTGTAATCCTATTGTCTTCAGTATTTATAAGTTAATGATTATTTAAAAATATTAGACAATATAACACTTACCAGCAGAGCTTGTGGTAGTTGTTTCAACAACTTGTTCTGTTGTGGATCGAGATGTTGTTACTGTGAAATATAACAGGTATAAAATATTACATACATCAACATCAAAACCCTCTACAAATACTGTATTATGGTTTGAATGTGAGTAACGTAAAATGGGGAACAAAGCATGATGGGTTTTATGAAGATGCCCACTTTGCCCAGTAAAGAAATGTTGCTGTTTCAATTTCATGACACTGCTTACCCTAGAAATCTGCGCAGACAGCCCATAGAATGACATGCGTTACAGAGCACAGTAAGCACAGAACCCAGTGGAAAGTAGGGCTGCTAAATTGGACCCAGGCCAATATATTTTCAAATACTAAACTCTTTGTTCACAAAATTCAACAGATGACATTATTATAACATCACAATAGCAGTGTCTTCTTCTAGTTAAGATCTAACTTTTTTTGAAGTTTGACAGTTATGTGACCTTTGGCAAATGCAGGGGAGAAGAAGTGGAAAAAACCAATAACCACAGCCATAGCCACAGCCACAGCCATAGCAATGACCAAAGCCACAGCCATAGCAATAACCACAGCCATAACCAAAGCCACAGCCATAGCAATGACCACAGCCATAACCATAGCCTACAGCCATAGCAATGACCACAGCCATAGCCACAGCAACAGCCATAGCAACAACCACAGCCATAGCAATAACCACAGCCATAGCCACAGCAACAACCACAGCCATAGCAATAACCACAGCCATAGCCATAGCCACAACCACAGCCATAGCCTAAAGCTGAGATCTATGGCCTATGACCATTACAAAAACAAAATAACCCAATGATCTTACTGATTTCTAAAGTACTACGCTAATTATTTTATTACAAATCCAGGTGTTTGCCCTGAGTTTTTTGAGTGACTGTCCAGCAGGACCAGTTAGTTTGTCATTTAACTAATTCAAAAGCTTTTCCACTAGTCAATTTTTCAAATCAGATCGGGCTGCTTTTCAACACTGAGCTAGTCAGTCAGACCAATAGACACAATCGGCGACTCCGTCACGTGACCCATAGTGGGTATAAAATGTAAACAAACCAAGCAAGCAAGGCGCAGCGTGAATGGAAACGCATGGCTGCTTCCGAGCGCTCCTGCCGTAAGGTGGGAAGCAGCCATGGTTTTCCATGCTCGTTGTGCATTGTTTGCTTACATTGTATACCCACTATGAGTCACGTGACTCCGGTCGCCGATTGTGTCTATTGGAGAGAATTCTGACTGGTTCTCATGTGTTGTAACTAGCATGTGGCTAGCGGACCACTGAGGGAGAACGATGAAATCTAGGGCCAACATTCAAATAAGGCAAAAAAGGAAAATCTGTTTCCGGTTGACTGACCGACCGACCGACCCCAACTTTACGCCGCGACCCTTGATTTTTTATTCAGCTTAAACAAATATACATAACAAATTTAAAATTCCCCAAAAAATTGGCCATGGACAAAATGTCAGACTTTGACCAACTGAACAAGTTTTTAACAAAATTGAACTAGAAACCAGAACACATCAAGACAAGTTTACCGATATATCCGTGATTTGAGTCTCATGATTTTGAGATCCACGGCCGTCGTGTATTACCAGTTCCTGATCCTACGGATGACTTCCCACCGAACCAGAAATAGCCACATTTCAATGCACAGCGCGCACATGAGTACACGATGCTGCGTGTTGAACACATTCTACAGATTTGCACAATCCTCAGATTATGCAAAATTTTGCCAAATCAGTAGCTTAAGCTGCCAAACCTACAGGGCGCAGTTTACAGATTGGTCACGCTTTTGCTAGATCCGCAGATTGAGCTGCCAAATCTGCAGAGCACAAACTGAAGATTGCGCAAGACTTTGCCCAATTCGTTGAATGCGCTCAACAGATGAACGAGTGTGACTCACAACAGAAGTCGCAAGCGGACCATTTTGAACATCATTTTTAGCAAAAAATTTATCTTTCTTTAAAGAAATGTATCTGACACAATCATACCTCCACATTAACCAGCAACATCTCCTGCGTACCTCATGTGAGTTTAGAGTATACTTTAGGAAGAGGTCTTTGATAGATTTCTTAGCATTTTTTTATCACCCGCTGGTTTTTTGGTTGGATGAAATCGGGCAAGTAAACAAATATATATATAACAAATAAATAAATAAATTCCTGACCTACCGACCCTATTTTAAAATGGCATGTAACTAGAACTGACAATTTTTTTAAAGGCCAAAACAATAACTTTAAAAAGATGGTTCTTGTTATTCTTAATAATCCACAGATTATGATTCCCTTAAAATGCATGAAAGTCAAACCTTTTGGCGCTTTGATGTCTTCACAAAATGTTTCGTTTGCTCGAAGATGACTTGCAAAATTGAGGTACGGACTGCATACTCTAGGGCAGAACCCATTTTGAATGCATGGTGTGAAAATTTGAAGGTATCCTCGTCGGTCAACATCAAATGGATCTTTTGGGCAAAATCCACACTCAATGCACTGGCTTCGTAGACAAAACATTCTGGCGAGATAAAAGGAAAAAAACAACAACAAAAACAATAATATTAATCAAACTAGAACAGCGAAGCTTCCATGGCGAGCTGCCAATTGCCTGAAAGAAAAAAAAGACTTAATAATTTGATCAACTGATGTTAGGGGTGGGGACATAAGCAATTATGCACTCGATCAATACCTATTGGTTAATGGGAGTAAACAGAGGGGCTCAGGATGGGTGAGGATCGACCGGGTGTGTGGAGGGCAGAAGGGTGATTTGCCTGTGAAGGCATCGTGGATCATGGATCAATTTCCTATTTCTGGCAGCTACACACCATGGCATGTTTAATGTTTCTTTTGTGCATTGTGCTGCATTCAGCCGCAACTGAAATGCGACAAATTATGTAAAGGACAGTGTTTTTAGAAAAAAACATTTCCTTATAGCACTTTTCTTGGAGAATCTGGAGGAATGGAACCAAAGGTTCTCTTCTGAAAAAAAACCATGTCATCTGTTTTTCATTCCTCTTTGTGCACTTTGGACTTCTGCAGTACTTGAGACATTTCACTTTACAAACTCACCCGCTGGTGTTGTCACACAGAGGATCACATTTCCCTTCTTCAGAAAGCTTTTGAACTATAGTTGGTGTTCCTGGTTCAGTCAGTGAAGCCAACATTAACAAGATGAATCCTTGGACTACAACATGCTATGAAAGTAAAAGGGAAATTCCACATTTAGTTATCATTGGGTGCCTGGTGGAAGGACATCAAGACTGTTCAACTTGGACCTTCAGCTAGGAATGCATATTTGTACAATGTTTTTCCCCTCAAAAAGTTCAGAAGCCCCCCCCTCCCCCCATAAAAAACCCAAAACAGAACAGACTTTTCTATTGATTTTTGTTTTTTATTCCTATGCAGATTTTCATTTTTTCCTTTAAAAGCTGTAAAACTGTTTTACCATGGGCTGTAGACTTACATAGGGCCAAGTCACAAGGGGCAATTTACAGAAAATCATTTCCAAGAAGAACAGGTATTCACATTTCAATATTCACATACAGTTCTTGAGAATTGTAAGACATAATTATTTGTTTAACAACTCCAGTGCTACCAAACTGTTCCATTTGCATGCAAATGCTAGGCAGAACGTGTCTCCCCAAAATGCACAGAAGATTGTACAATTAAACATTTTCAACTTAGGTCAAATGCGTATGGAATGACCCCTCTGGGTTGCAGTTTTTATTACTTTTTATTCAAGAAAAGTGATGATAATGTGCATTAAGTTTTGTTTAAAGACCTTATAGCTTCATGTCTTTGCTGATGCAGTAATTTCATTTTCAAATGAGTAAACCTGAGTCCAAGATACCTACCATTGAGTGCAACTGCAAATCCATGATTTAAAATTGCTTCAGCTGGATTGATAACTAGAAGAGTGAGCAAAACACAATGAAAGCTGCAAAAATAAAATGCAAACCACATCAGCTTTTATTAAAGGGACACGTTGCCTTCAAATCTCATGAAATTTTACTGTTTGAAGGTGTTCCTTATCCTTATTAAGAGTTGTTCATGCAATAAAACACCATTAATGTGTAATAATTAGTGAAAGGTGATTAAAAAAAAAAAAAAAAAAGGCCCTCTGACCCCGACATCTGTCCCGCGAAACGCATACATATTTCCAGCCGTAAATATCATCGTCCATGTAATGGGCAAAATGCGCGATGAACAGTAGTTAGGCTGGTGCCGTAGCCAGTGGCCTGGTAAACCTATCTGATGAACAACGGGTAATACATGTATACCATTATTCACCTCTCGCGACATGTATCATGTATCACCCACACCGTTCACATGTCAAAATGGATCGCCACAACAAAACAGATGAAGACGCGTCCAAAAATAAGAAACCTCGTCAGTCAGGGTAAGAAAACTGTCATGGGACTAACCGAGAGAAAGGACCAGTGTTGTTTATATGACCCAATTTTATTGTGGACAGGAGGAGAGGACTAAAACACGGCACATCACAGCAGCACTCTGATTGGCAAATAGTTTAGCATGTGATTGCGAGTACGTACTACGACTGGAAACACGTCAGCCATTTAGTGGAGCCAAAAATTTGACTCCACAAAATGGCGGAGCGTTTTGTGTCACGAAATTTAACAAAAGCCAAACATTTCTAAGGAATAGTTGTGTGGATCATTATATTCTACTTAAAAAACATCTTTCCAACCGTGTTCATTTCATATCAAATGCTTTTTATAGCCCAAAGCGCCCAATCCGAAGGCAACGTGTACCTTTAAGGTCAAGACAAAAAACACAAAGGAAAATTGTCAACTTCTCTCTGCTTACATGTAACCCATGAATCGTTACCAATGTTTTCAGGTAAACATAAAAGAGCGTTTTACATGGTCACAGACATGGCATGGATTAAGTTAAATTATATTAAGAAGAGTAAAAGTTCAGTTTTAACCCATTGAATGAGAAAACATTACAAACACAATTGGAAATGAATGAATCAGGAAAAACTCCACTAAATTTAAGGCATGTAAAGGAATAGGCATACTTGAAATAGTCCATGGGGGCTGAAATTTCGATACTGGTACCAACTTGAGGGACAAATTCTTATATCACTTTTCTTGTTGCAAATAATTCAAAACTTACCATAAACTTTTTGGAAAGTTTACCGCCTTTCCAAAGTATCAGATTAGTACCAGTTTTCAAAAGATTGTCATCGTAAAATCTGACAACTCTTGTTGTTTAAAAGCCAACAGCTGTATGGAGATTGAATAATTGAGTTGTGTAACAAACATACCAGCCACAATACACTGATGATTGCTAATTGTTTGTGACCATTTTCCCAATTGTCCTTTTAAGCATAATTATTTTAACGCTTTTCACTATTTTAATCTTGATGCACATTTTTTACTGTTTTGTCAATATATGTTCTTATTTAGCCTGTTAGCAGAGTTATAGGACTCGAGTCCAGGACTCGGACTCCTGTCTGTCTCGAGCCACATAAAAAAAAAAAAAAACTTGACCTCTGCTTCCGGTTACTTGCAAAAAATTAAGAATTTGTGCCCACCTCCGATCACCCAAAAATGATTTGGTCCCGCGATGATAATAACCAGACGCTGTAATTGCCAGACGCTAAGCCTTTTCATTGTAGTCTACAGTTGTCGAGGCATCATCGCGCGTCTGCGTTTAAATCTGCTTTTAGTGGTTGCACGTACTCAGCCGTGGATTTACAAAAGGGGTTCCTAAAAGTTGAGATCAAATAAGCATCCTTGTCCCAGAGTTTTTAGCTTGTTTCAACAAAAAACTAACAAATAATTTGTGTGTTTATTATGAAAGCTAAAACTCTTTTTATACAAATTGTAATGATTATTTTTGTTGGTCAGATTTTTTCATTGATCTAATTTAAAAACAATGATTTGATTTCAGAAAAAATATGTTCTTTGCTTGACGTATTTTCTCGCTCCGATACGCGCGAGACTTGCACAGTCTATTGTTATTGTCATTGTTTAAATAATCAATTTATCTGTATTTCTTAATAACTGATGGATTTTTATTGTACAGCGCTTTGTGATGTGACATGGAAAGCGTTTTTTTTAATTTTCAACAATAGGTCTATATTGGTCATTTTTACAAAAAAATAAAAAATCATTAATAAAAGACATTCTGGCCAAGGGGCAAGGGGTATTGGTAAAACGAAAACCAGAACTGATCCTAAAATTTACACTACATACAGAATTGCTGAAACTAAATCTTATTTCATGTTAATGCTCTTGAATCAATTTTTGATTACGACAGGAGGAGTAGGGCCCTGGTAAAGTGAACAGTTAGTTAGTTACGTAGCTCTATCCATTTCCTGTTCTGCCTTTGTTTACTGCTGCTGCATCCATAGATCCAAACTAATTACGAAACTGTCAACTTCCTATTCCTCCACACAGAGTAAACTGGGGCGCTGTACTCATTTCTATCGAAATGTTGACATCTTCACTAGGTAGGTAGTAGTACTAGTGTAGTAGTACTACTAGTAGTACTAGTGTTGTAGGCATACGTCGACTCTATCGACAAAAGTAATATTTTAATAAACTAAGACTAAGACTGAGTAAGACCATGTCTATTTCTACCTCCATGGTAAGACGAACGGCCTCAGATGTCAACATTTTAAAAAAAATGTGCAGGCTGTATACAGTTAGTTACTGGGTCTAGGCATGACGACATGCAAGACATGGGATGTATTGACTATTGTAATTTTGTAAGCAATGAATGATTGAATGAATTGATCATGAAATTAATACCAGAGAAGATCTTACCAACTTCTGCTTGAACAGCTCCGATCATGAAGGGCCAGCGGATACCGGGGAAGGCTAGAACAGTTTACATGATGGGATTTGTGACAAAAAACCCAAAAATAAGCACAATTTTGAGTCAGGAAAATAGAATTATCAACATTTTACGTTCAAGGGAAATTCCCATTATTCGTTTCCTTGTATTGCGACCACAGACCATGCAATCACAATCAATATAATTATACACGGCGCAGCGCTCTGGCCCTACATCGGAGTATACCGCCCTCTGTTGTTGATTTCCGGATAACACCTGTCTGTATCAGTTTTTACACATTCATTGTGATATCATTGGAAGAAGAAAAAGGTGCGGGTGTCAATCAAAAAGGACGACAATTTTGTCAGATTTTGTGAAGTGCTATTATGTTTAGCTATTCAGTGTACACCTTTGAGGGGGAGATTTTTGTAATATCGCGTTAAAAAAAGGGGTCATTATTGGGGATTTTGCAAAACTTGAAAGCATTTGGCCGTCGAGGGCGTTTGATTGTTATAATAATCATGACGTCACAAGGTGGATTAGGTTGCTGGTGATATTGCGCAATCACTGACCAAGTGCGTGCATTCAAATGCTACATTTAAAAAAAATGTCGCATTACTTACTTTTACTGTTTAAAACAAGTTTTCTGTTCACACACAAACAATTTGGTCCTAGGCCTATTTGTTTTTACCTCCATGATGTCAGGTTATCTTATTTAAAAAACCATAGTAACGACTTGACAAGAACGCCGAATAAGAGCATACCAGTCAATGCGTCGATTAAGATAATCAGAAAAATACCGTACATACACATTTTGGTTTTAATTGACAGACAGAATTGTACCCCTCAAAAAGGCCACCCCTTGTGCCCCTAAATTCTGTTTAGTATTGAAAAGTAATATTTCTGCTTCAGCTGCTCTCTGAAATTAGGCCAACATACGTATATTGTGCCAAGAAAAGGGCACAAGTACAATGTAAAAGCCAAATACCAATGTAATAAAATCTTCAGTTCAGGTAACCTTTTACCCCGTCACGTCCCGATAAGTAGGCCCTTGTTTGCAAATCACCAAATCGTCATTGACGTCTAGGCCTATGTTTTTCGTAAAGCTAAGGCTCCGCTGTGTTGTTATGCCCTGCATGGGATAATCATTTAAAGGACCAGATTTACAAAGTAGCTACATGTAGTACCTTGCTGTGAACTCTGTCGCATGTTTGGACCAGTTCACAGATGGCAACGTGGAGCGGCTTTGGTTCGCTAACAGGGTACAGCCCTCAAAATACACAATTAAGAGAGGCTTGTTTCAACCATTTCGACGGGGACAGGTAAGTGTCAACAGGTGGCTTAGTTGCAAACCATCTCTTTAGAGGGTAAACCATATTGACAGTGAGGCGGAAAACTCACTCACGTCCATCGATCTCTTTGTTTTATACGAACGAGGTTGAGAAGGTTCAAGTACAAGTTGCTTCTAAATAGAGAGGGAATGGAAATCCAATTCTCTCAAACTGCTGACAGACACTTGGTTAGTTTGCCAGGATAAAGAGGTGTGATGATGGGGCACACTGCCTTCAGATCCTCAACATTATCTTGCTTGGAATTACTCCTTCCTTTTGTTCATGCACTAAAACAACAGGAATTTGCCTCTGGAAATGCAACCAGCGGAACATACGGTCCGCCATTTTGTGGAGTAAAAAATTGGGTTATACAAATTAGTGGATAATGTTTTGTCGTGAAATGACAAAAAACCACCACAATTTCAAGGGATACTTGTGCCAATAATACTCTACTTTTAAAATATCTTTCCAACCATTTATTTTGTAACAAACGCTTTTTTAAAGCCCAAAGCGCTAAATCCGAAGGCAATGTGAATATAACATTATGACACAACAATCAAAGTAACATTGTTCTCTAGCCGTTTTTGAGTTGGCAGCTTTTATACAACAAACGGTGTTCATCTTGATAACAACCATCAACACACATACATGTACATGCAGGCATGTACATGCAGGCTTTTGTTATTATGTTATGAACGCAAAGTCCAAAGGACAGTATCGTTGTAATATTGTTATTCACAATGTAAATAATTAACCAGCGCTCGAGTTTGTGATCTCGTTCCGTGCCTTGGTTTTGTGAACAATATGGCCGGCGTACTATCGCATTTCTCTTATAAACGCGGATAACCGGTATAATGGACCGGTATCACGTCTCAAGTCTCGCGAGTTTTCGAGCGATTTTGTTTTCTTCACGCGACTTAACTATCGCCGCCGGCCAAGAATAAGACTGTAAGGCTAACCTTCCTTCATGATCAGGCACACAAATTAGCACTGATTGTCCCAGTACGTAACAGAGGATCGTATGCAATTACATGGTTCCTGACAAAAACTGTCAAACCTACATTATCTGTCGCTAGAATTACCCCCATGCAGTGCGTTCCCATTCCTATGCAGAATTACCCTTCCTAATAATTGACTTACGAATGGCAGGTAGGAAAACCGACCAAACTCATGCTCAGTTTTCTTGAAGCACAGTTTGCACATTAATCCGCTCTTTTATCCGTAACTTTCGCTAACGTCTCAGTTCCGGGTACGCAATGCTCATAGTAGCATCATATTGTCGGCAAATGATAGCATTACCTATGTTAGATTTACCAGCGAAGTATGGTGGTTGTTTATACTGAGCAACGAACGTTTTTCAACAAAGTTTAATTTATTTTCCAGGTAGACCTATATGTAAACCAACGGGGCACCATGTAGTTGCAATCATTTGAATAAGCTAATGGCTTAATTTTTATTTATTTTTTCTCTTCTAATTACACGTATTTAATCTGTGATTCTGACTCCAGGCGCTAATACTGAGGCGCAAACGTTTACTCCTTATAGCAATGCAACTGTGTAAAGGTCTACGGACGAACACAATGGGGTCAAGAAAGTTAACCCTGACCTTATTCTCAACCTTAACTCTTTGCCAGAGAAAAAAGTAACTACGTTTCCAAAGTTTCCCTCAAGATACCCAAATGAAAAAACAGCAACCGACTTTGAGAGTTATTTTTCACCCATTGTTTTCTTTGCAAAACACTTCGGACTGATCGTCTCCCGTGTTTGCATTCGTTCCAGGGATGGTGCCCTCAACGAGGATGAATTTCACAACCTCTGCTGTGATCTCTTCACGATTGATGGGAACGATCACGTCGTGTCCAAGTCGGAATCAATGGCTATGATGAAAGTGTTGGGCGGGAAAGAGGTAAGTTGTGTTTTTGTTGCTTCAGTGGATATTATTAGTGTAGGCCTACATTGGACAAAATACGGAAAAGTAGGTCTATTGACATACAGCAAAATAAGACTCGCCCACCCTAGGCCTAATTACTATTATCACTTTGTTTCTCTTTTAGCAAAAAAAAAAAAAAATAAAAATAAAAAGATAATAGGCCTATACTCAGTAAAATGAAAAAAAAATTGCCAAGTGAAATGAAAAATATGATGTAGAGATCGCTATACTGAGGAGGAAACTTATAAATGATTTTCCTATAACCAATCAGTCTGCCAAAAACAAGATTATTTCCAAACAGTTAACTCAGACAAGCATTATCCAAGAACAATTCAAAGATTAACAATTACAGATCCTTTGCTCAACTTACCGGACCTCTTTCGCAATTCCTACTTTATTTTATACCATGCGTACTGCAGGTATCGGAATATTCTCAAAATATAACATACAATAAAAAAATTAATACTTTTTTAACCATCAATTTTCGAATGTTACATCCACCTCCGAAACTGACTTATCCCCGATTTAAAAATTCTCCAGATCCTTGAATTTAATATTGTTGCAAAAGTATTCCCCCGTGACCAATCTTACATTGTCAAAACATGGATTCATTTGTATTTTAGTTTAACGGGCATATCAACCGGGAAGGATTTGACCCTTGCTGGAGGCTCTGGCTTAATCAGGTACGTCGTTGTTTTCCTTACTTTATACTATCACTAGTATGCTGTTGGCAAAAACAAAAGAGGGGCAATATGAGGTACCCGATTGCAGGTGTTTACACACTTGGGTGACGATGAGAGCAGTCAAGCTATTGAGGATAGTCGAGGCGTTTGGAATTCACCTACGCCTGATTTTGTGAAAAGAACTTTCAAATTTATAGCCGATGCTTGGTAACCAAATTCTACATGAATCTCCAACCCAAAGGTTTTGGGCTTTAGTCGTCCAGATGACTGGATTGTATTTTGCTTTCAGATCTTGACACCGAAGGCCGCTTTGATCGTTGTAGACGTCCAAAATGACTTCATTGACGGTTCACTTGCACTTCGGAACTGTCCAGCTAGTCAAGAGGGTGCCGACGTTGTACCGGTTATTAACCAGTTAATAAACTATATTATAACCCCAGTTAAAATAATTGACCTTTGATCTGGCTTTCAGGGTTCAGGCCAACATTTTGTTCTGAGAGACTCGTCTGAGGATCAAAATGACAAGGAGTTTTAGCTTTAAAAAGAAACCTGGTTCGGATACCAAATCATTATGAGCAAGAGCAGGCCCGTAACCAGGAATTATTTTTTGGGGGGACGAATAAAGTTACGATAGGGACTTTTTTTTCTCTTTGGGGGGGGGGGGGGTGTACTTTTTTTTTGAGGGGGGCGGATTTATTATTTTTTTTTGGGGGGCGGACTTTTTTTCATTTTTTTATTATTTTGGGCGGTTTTTGGGGGGGGTGGACTTTTTTTTGGATTTTTTAGATTTTGGGGTGTTTTTTTTGGTTTTATTTTAGGGGGCGGACTTATTTTTTTTGGGGGGGGGGCGTCCGCCCCGCCCCCCTCCTGGTTACGCGCCTGAGCAAGACAAATAAAAATGGGTCATGCTGGCCCGGGAATCAGACTCAGTGCCCAGATTTGGGTCGATCCTGACCATGGCGATTTCGAGTATGTTTGCAGCTAAAACTGAACTGACGAGATATTTTCGTATAACAATGGGAAGAGCATAAATAATTGTGGAGAAACATCTTTATATAGTCATAACATCGGTCAGTGTGGCAACAATAACTAATTATGGATACCTTTTATTTAATAATAATCTTAGTGTTATTTGTTAACACAGGCTGCTGGACTCTGTCCAGTTTGACGTTGTGGTGTACACGAAAGACCTTCACCCTCCCAATCACATGTCCTTCTATGATAATCTGCATCTGAGGAGACTCCACCCATCTAGCAAGGTATGACCAATAACAACAAGGTTGTAATGACGTCATGATAATTATGCACATACGTCAAGTTATATTGATGAAAACAATTGTTAGGCTGATTTTGACTATTCTGTCCACCGGGACGGTCTTTAGCCATGGACGCCAGACGGATTAATAGAAATATATTCTTAAAAACCAATTGTTAAAATCAACACTTTAAAGAGGGCGGTGAGTGATAACTCCTTGTAAAGTTAAATTCATCTGATTAAAAGGAGTTACAACCTTTTAGTTTGTTAGATTTAACTTTGACAATGTTAATTTAACTTTGTCATATTGTTAAATATAACGTTTTATAGAGTTGTCACTGACCGCACTCTTTGAAGTGTGAATTCAACACTATAATTTTAAGAGTGTAGTTGTGCTCATCAAAACGTCCTCGACGGGTATTGTTTTGTTACATATTATTAGGCCCATCAGTTAGAATTGTATTTGTTTATTTACTTGCTTATAATATAATGTTTTTGTAGTACAGTATTGCGTCTTCCCATTAATCAAAATGCTTTCTTCCCTTCGAAGGTAAAAGCTGAAGACGCCTGCATGTTTGACACAGTTGTATTTGATAGAATGCCGTTAGTCGATCAGACTTTGTGGCCCGTGCATTGCATTGAGGGCACTTACGGAGCGGAGTTTCATCCTGATCTGAAAGTAAGGAATTTATTTCTAGTATTAAACATCATTTATAAAAATATAATACAAACATAAATACAAACTAATTAAATAAACTAATAAAACCACTGGCCGTAACGCCGAAAGATCATATCCGTCAACGTTGTCGTTCAGCGGCCATAGCCATCACGAAAGCACTTCATTCGGACGCGGCCTATACAGTGTGACAGGTAGTTTAATCTTTCAAAAAATATCATTTCAGATAGTCGACAACCACATCATAGCCCCAAAGGGAACTGACCCCGAAATTGAAAGCTACTCTGTCCTCATGGATAACACAAAACAAGTCAACAAGGCACTTGTTGCCGAATTGAGGCAGAGAGCGATCACTGACATTTACGTCTGTGGTCTGACCTTCGACCTCTGCGCAGGCAGCACGGCGATGGATGCCCAAAGTTTCGGGTACCGGACTATGGTACTCGAGGACGCCACGAGGGGCGTATGCCACGAGAAGACGAGAGCTATGAAACAGGGATTGCTCAATGCTGGGTGTTTGGTTGGCAAAGTTTCAGAGGTTAGTGTGTAGAAAAGCCGTGTCCGAATTGGCGGCTAATATTAATAAAGCTCCCCCTAATGCCGAGTCGCAGCGTCATTATGCGTTAACGTATTGGACGACCTTAGCAACAAACGGAGCCGTAGCCGCCATTTCGGACACGCGTACTTAACCTTCAATCAACTCTACAGAGCTTCACGAGTGCCATGCTATACTTACAAAGATTACGAGACAGCGCAAAGTACTGAGTCGAGATTCATTTCATTGACTGGATTTTCGGTAAGTGGGTGGCACTTGTTTAGCTCCGTAGAACTCTGCTTTAACATTGGTTATAACCGTAACAGTCTTGTCCACTTTCCATCTTTAGGCCGTACGGTGTAAACGAAAAGATGCCTGGAAAATGATTTCCGTTCCGACCCCCGTGGGTCTACTTTTTGAAGGTATATTTTGTGAGTTGTAGACATACTAAACACTATACTAAAAGTTCTCCAAAAAATATCCAGTCAAATTTGCAAAAACATGCAAAGTTTGCTTAAAACGTTGTTGGGCGCAATCTGTGAAAATGCGCGCGCGCAATGTGCGAACTGAAGTCTTCCGACACACACAAATCAAATTGCGCGGCTGAGACACGGTATTGACCATGGGCAGCGCGCCGTATCGATTCCCCTCGTTGGTGTGTGGGCCGTAAATATAGGCCTAGGGCCTATATCCTTTATTAAAAAAAAAAAATAAAAAAAAAAAAATTGCGTCGCGTCCAACCATCAATTGTGTGGTTTAGGCCATGTTTAAAACTGTAGGCCTATTTCTCAAAAACTAGACTATCGTGTTTTTTTAACATCACTGAATGGTTAGCCATCAAAGTTTTGTGCCAAGAATAAAGAGCTTAGTTTAAAAAAATTTATAGGCTAGTCATTGAACAACAAGGAGGGAATGATGAGTCGCTCCAATTATTGTCAACAAAATTAAGGAACTGACAATTTTTTGTCTTATTCTTTTGACCTTTGATTTCTAATTAATAGGATACTTTTCCCCTAAAACACCTATCACTGTTATTGCAAAAAAAAATATCATAAGGCCTAAGGTAAACTATAACAAATTAAAATTTAAAAAAAAATTAAAAAGGGGAAAATGACCATTGTCTCCCACTGAAAACAACATACATAGGATGGTTTTCAACGCTTTTCTGATCATGTCTCTCGCCGGAACACTCGCTAATTCGTTAAAGATTAATGGGCAGGAAAGTGCCTATAGGCACACCGTTTCCTTTTTTCTCATGATCCTTCCTCCTTTCCGCCCCCCTCCCACACACACCCCTTTCTTGTGGATTTTCCCTTACCAGGCCCGTAACTATAGGGGGTGAGCCGCTCATAGTATAATTTTCTTTGTTCATCCCAAAATCATTTAAAATTTACCCAGTCAAATTCCCTTGTGGTGAATTCAATATCTGGCTGCGGCTTACTTGGATGTGATCCCTGGCTACACTTTTTGAATAGCTTCTGACTGGTAACCCCCAACAAGGATAATTATTGACAAAAATAGGGAGACGGCCAACATAGGTCTAGATAGCTCAGTTGGTAGAGCGCCTGTACGTTAATCCGGAGGTCGTTGGTTCAAATTCCACTCTAGCTAGTACATTTGTTTTGTTCAACCCAAACTCGTTTAAAATTTACCCAGTCAGTTTCCCTTATGTTTTATCATTTGATAAAAAAATTAATAAATAAATAAAAAAGCATCAATAAAAAGGCATAAATAAATAATTTAAAAACCCACCAAGATCAAAAAAGGAAGAAAAGTCCACACAAAATGTAAAAAAATGGTGCCCTCAAAAAACCCAAACAAAAACTAACAAATTTACAAAATTGGCTGGAATTGGGCCTTCCATGGGCCTTCATTATCAAAAAAAAGTAAAAATCCAGCGCCCCCACCCACTCCCTCGTCACTGAGCGACGGGCGCCGCTAAACGTGCCGATGTCCTTTTCTTTCATATTCGACCCCCCTAAAAAAATAAATAAAAATAAAATAAATAAAATATTAATAATAAATAAAGATAACAATAAAATAAAATAGATAAATAAAAAAAATCAAAAAATCGCCCCCCCCCCCAAAAAGGGTTAGAAGAATAATTCCTTTTACAGGCCTGCCCCTAACAATTGTTTTTGTATCCCCCACCCTCTTTAGAACTGTATAATATAGGCCCTATGATGACGCCTCATTTCTTCAAGCTTGCCTTAATACATGATTCTCACTCTCGACACGGGGAGAAGCTACATTTTTAATAATTTACAAACATTTATTATTTATTTAACATTTATTTACATTGAACATTTTAACTGCGTTACGGTCCTATTTTCTTTGCATGTCCTTGTTCTCTAATAAAAATTAGCGCATGAGGTCCTTAGGCCTATGCACTGTATGCTGTATAGGCCTATATCGAGTACGGGGCCTACTATCAAAAGATGCTGTGTTTTTCGTGATCTCACACACATGATCTCATCTCACATCTCACATGACGACGCGCTTGAACACGGCCTCATGCATAATTTTACTCTTCCCTGAAAATATATTGTGCTTTCTCAGTTTTGATAGATTTTAGGTGAACAAAACACTTCGGATTTATCACGGAGTCTTTCTCACCCGAGCGAGGCATGGGCGCCGCCATGTTTGTTTGGGGATGTCACATGACGTGTGACCTAGGATGTGATTGGCGAATTTAGATCACATGGTGTCTGTGCGCAGGTATTTCAAATAAAATGTAACGAGCCGACGTATCACAACCGTAAACAGTGTTCGATCGCTGTCGATTATCTAGTGCAATGTTTGGTCGATAATTTCTCAAATTTGACTGGCGTTTTTGTGGAGAACTTTCGGAATCGTAATCTCCAGCAATTACTCTGTTAAAATTGTAGAGTTATCTTAGACCCACAGGGGTCGGAACGGGACGACAAGATACAGTTTACCCCGTATGGCCTACTTTGTTTGGAAGTAAAAATACAAACATTTTTAATACTTTTATCATGGGCGTCGATCGCTACTGAAAAGTAGGGGGGACGGGCGAGCAAGTCTTGAAAAAATACATCGTACATTGCACTCCACACCATTACTTGTACATTTAATTTCTGTGTTACACTTGTTCCCTATTTTTTGTTTGCCCAGGAGGCGAGTTACAGGGGGTGATAATTTAACAATAAAATCATCCGAAATGGGGTTTGGGCCTGGGTTTCCCTTATGTAAAACCGAGATTCTACCAAATACAAACATCATATTCACAATCCTTTTTAATTGTAACAATAGCGACAATTTATTCAGTAAAATTGAGAGAGTTTTTGATGTTTTTGTTTCTTCTTTCGTTTTTCTTTTATTTTAATTTATACCTTGTTTTTAGAATAAAAAGTAATAACACTGAACAAACTGCTCCTATTTATTTTAATGGATTTTACTACATTTTGTGCGTTGTTGGATTGTAACAAAATGTAACACATTTGCATTTGCACGCACACACAGACTTCCTTTGTGGAGGGATCGTGTACCGTACATTAGTATACGGAAGCCGGATAGTGCCAGGAAATAAGAAGTGAAATATTTTTTCATGAGCGCGATAATATTTTTTTTGTACCATTTATCTGGCGGCCGCCACTTATTATCCGGCGGCCGCCACTTAATTATCCGGCGGCCGCCACTTATTATCCGGCGGCCGCCACTTAATTAAGTGGCGGCCGCCACTTATTATCCGGCGGCCGCCACTTAATTATCCGGCGGCCGCCACTTATTATCCGGCGGCCGCCACTTAATTAAGTGGCGGCCGCCACTTATTATCCGGCGGCCGCCACTTAATTAAGTGGCGGCCGCCACTTATTATCTGGCGGCCGCCACATAATTATCTGGCGGCCGCCACATAATTATCTGGCGGCCGCCACATAATAATCTGTACCACACGTTCTTTATTTTGCGGATTTTAAGAGGACGGGTCATAGGATTCAGGGGGGGGGGGGGGGGGGGGGTTAAGAGGACATGTTGGGTGCGTTCGATTAGCTTCCCCGGGTCGACCCCGGTCTGCTCATCCGGGTGAGCCCCTAACCATGAGCTAATCGAACGCCAACTTCCCCCAGCATTCACACCAATGCATCTTGGGACAGCCGACCGGAACTACTTCCATTTTGTAAAGAGGAAAGCTCATAGGTTCCGGGGGGGGGGGGGGGGGGTTAGAGGACAGGTCGTAGGATCATGGGGGGGGGGGGGGTTAAGAGGTAAAGTCATAGGATCATGGGGGGTGGGGTAAGAGGCGTGTCATAGGAATGGGAGGTTAAGAGGACAGGTCATAGGATCCAGGGGGTAAGATGACATGTCATAGGATCAGGGGGGGGGGGGTGGGTAAGATCCATAGAGACACCAAAGTCATGTCCTCTCACCCCTCCCCCCCCAATTATGATCCTATGACATGCCCTCTTACCCTTAACCCCCCCCCCCCCCCCCATGATCCTACGACCTGTCCTCTAACCCCCCCCCCCCCCCCGGAACCTATGAGCTTTCCTCTTTACTCCCCTGGTTCCTATAATGGGTGCGTTCGATTAGCTTCCCCGGGTCGACCCAGGTCTTCCCCAGGTGCGTTCGAATAGCTTTGACGTCATTCGCGGGGCTCACCCGGGTCAGCCCCAAGTGCCCTGCTTGTGGAGCGGGTCACTTGGGGCTGCCCCTGGTTCATGACGTCACGGCGAAAAACTTTCTCAATGGCCACCATTTTGTTTGTAATTCAGCGGGACATTTTAGGAAGTTTGACACACTAGCATTTTCGCCATTACAACAGCGTTTTTGTGAGCAATAAGTATTTTTTATTCGAAGCCGGGTGTATCACTGTGGGGTTGTACAAATTGTTTAATGTTGCAGTTTTACCTTGAGAATAGTTATTTTACGAGTTTTCGTGAATCCACGGAAAGTATCGGACATACGGCACAAAATGGAAGTAGTTCCGGTCGGCTGTCCCAAGATGCATTGGTGTGAATGCTGGGGGAAGTTGGCGTTCGATTAGCTCATGGTTAGGGGCTCACCCGGATGAGCAGACCGGGGATGAGCAGACCGGGGTCGACCCGGGGAAGCTAATCGAACGCACCCAACATGTCCTCTTAACCCCCCCCCCCCCCCTGAATCCTATGACCCGTCCTCTTAAAATCCGCAAAATAAAGAACGTGTGGTACAGATTATTATGTGGCGGCCGCCAGATAATTATGTGGCGGCCGCCAGATAATTAGGTGGCGGCCGCCGGATAATAAGTGGCGGCCGCCAGATAATAAGTGGCGGCCGCCACTTAATTAAGTGGCGGCCGCCGGATAATAAGTGGCGGTCGCCACTTAATTAAGTGGCGGCCGCCGGATAATAAGTGGCGGCCGCCACTTAATTAAGTGGCGGCCGCCGGATAATAAGTGGCGGCCGCCAGATAAATGGTACAAAAAAAATATTATCGCGCTCATGAAAAAATATTTCACTTCTTATTTCCTGGCACTATCCTATGGTGTTCCATATGTGCCACTCCTTTCCGTCGCCTTTTCAATTTTTTCCGTCGCCTTTTCAATTTTTTCCGTCGCCTTTTCAATTTTTTCCGTCGCCTTTTCAATTTTGGTCCGTCGCCTTTTCAATTTTTGTCCGTCGCCTTTTCAATTTTTGTCCGTCGCCTTTTCAATTTTGGTCCGTCGCCTTTTCAATTTTGGTCCGTCGCCTTTTCAATTTTGGTCCGTCGCCTTTTCAATTTTGGTCCGTCGCCTTTTCAATTTTGTCCGTCGCCTTTTCAATTTTTCCATCGTGGGTCCACGTGACTACCAGGTGATTATCACATGACTCCAAAGGAAATTCGACCTTTGGGAGGCATACTGTTGCCAAAATGTTTACGTTGCTTCATCCACAGTCGAGACCAGATAGCTATGGTGCGCCGTTTGTTAATTAATTGTTTAGCGTATTTTTGACGTGTTTTTACCATGGTTTGTAATAATTAGATGTAAACCATAAAAAGTGCTGTCAATTTATTTTGTGGTTTACATACAATCAAAGCTTATAAATTATGGTTTATAAACCATGAAAATTGAAGCTTCATAAAACATGGTTTATAAACCATGAAAAATTAAGCACAAAACATGTAAACATGGTTTACAAATCATGATTCATGGTTTATAAACCATAAAAAACGTGTGTTCACAAATCATGGTTTATAAACCATGATTTGTAGACCATGTTTTGATGCTTAAATTTGTATGGTTTATAAACCATGTTTTGAAGGCGCTTAAATTTTCATGGTTTATAAACCATGTTTTATGATGATTCAATGTTCATGGTTTATAAACCATGGTTTATAAACCATGTTTTATGATGATTCAATTTTCATGGTTTATAAACCAAAATTGAAAAGGCGACGGAAAAAATTGAAAAGGCGACGGAAAAAATTGAAAAGGCGACGGAAAAGAGTGGCACATATGGAACACCATAGTGTGTAACTATCACTGCATTGCTTGCGCTGCAACTGTCACGACTGTGTACAACAACTGAACAGGAAACAAACTTTATTTAGTTAAAAACTAACCTTCAAGACATCTACAAACCACTGGTCAACCTCACGTTTTTGAGAGAGACGCCAAGGTCACAGCTCGCCACCGTTTGCCATTGTGGAAAATCGGATCGTTTCTATGCCTGGTTGTACGACGTATCACAGGAGGAACTGTGAATCAAAGGGTTAAATAAATTCACCATTTGTTGGATAAGACCGAAAATGGTTAAACATTTTAACCAGCATGGATAAAATCATCGCCCCAAAAGTGGGTAATTGATAATTTATTAAATACCCAGAAAATGGGTAAACAAAAAATAACCCAACTGTTGGGAAAGATGAGTTTGCCCAAGTGTTGGGCTTTCTGTGTGCCCAATATTAATGGGCAATATTCTGCCCAATTGTTGAACTAAACGTGTTAACTATTCGCTAAAACTATTCGGGTAAAAAGTTGGGCATTTATTTGCCCATTTTTTTTTACAGTGTACCTATAGTTCTGATAAAGGTTGCTACACTCTAAAAACAGCAGTTGTTTTAGTAGACCGTATGCATATGACGTCATATGAGTACTAGAGTAGGGCGCCCTCGCCCTCGCCTCAAAAGGAGGTGGCTCGTTTGCCCTTCATTGTCTGCATGGATGCGCTGATGAGCGCACAAAATGTGCATCTCCGTTGTTTCGTCATTGTTTTACCTCTAAACATGGCGGCTGTTTAAGGTCAATGCATAGGGTCCATTATTATGTTGCATCCATTTGATTCAACCTGACATGTATTTCTATCCTTCTCCCACAGGTCCCAGCTATGTTATCGATTCAGTCAAGACCTCCTGAATGGGGGCTAGTGGCGGCACAAAACGCGGTGGCCGAGGCCGGTACTTTCCCTCTCGAACTAACCACCGTGAAAAGAAACGTCACAAAACACGGGGAATCTTGACTTAATAAAACTCAATTTAACAATCGACAGTACATTTCTTCTAGTGCTACTTACACCCCAAATTAGACTGCAACATTGCATAAATTATTACAGATTTACGAGGAAGTTTGAATATCCTCGCTTCGTGTTTACACAGAGGGCGCTATTTCCGTAGCTTAAGGATAGACAGATTCGCGTAGGCCCAACCGCAGCTCTCCAGGGCACATTTTCATGGCGGCCAATTCATGAGAGCAGACTTCAGTAGTAAGCATCGGGCCTCGAAATTGGGCCAAATAAAAAAAAGTAGACGTCGTACCCATGACTGTAGGTGCTATGGGCGTTATTATTATTCATCAAAATAAATACCCTAATTCTAGGCTTATTTTACCAACCCTATTGTGTTTTCAATTTGGACTGAACTCAAGATCGTTATACTTTCGTTTGAATTGTTGCGACTGCGGGGTCTGGGAGCCTGTCAGCCGGAGCCTGTCAGCCGGAGCCTGTCAGCCGGAGCCTGTCAGCCGGAGCCTGTCAGCCGGAGCTGGAGCTGACTCCACGGTTTCGAAAAGGGCCTTTGATTTACTATACTCGGTGGGCAGGGTTAGGTTGACAATATTTTACAAGGGACCCTAGGCTGGTCAGTGTAAAAATTGTTGTCCTTTCACACGAGGTACATTTTGTAAAATTTTACAACTATGCTACAATTAAGCAAGGGACCCTTGCTAAATTGCTCGCGCCTGAAAGTCTGTGTTTTTGTACGGTTATTAAAGCCATTTTCACATTATTTTTTAAAACCCACCATTAAGTTTTTTGACAATATTAATGCAATTTTCCTGGGGGAAGGCACACGATGCTAACCCAGGGAATTGTCTGGCTTTACCTACTCCCAAATGGCTTTCCCGGGAGTTTGCCAGGGTTAGCAGGAAGTGTTAAAAGGTCAATAACAATCGTGTAAAAGTGTGAAAGGGCCTTAGCAGTATCATGCAAGCCCACGATTAAGCCTGACTATAGTAAACATTTGACACTGCTTTTATAATTTTTTATTTAATTAATCTGTTGAGTACTCTTATGGCAAATCAAACATTATTAATTAAAGCAGAATGTAATTAAATAATACCAGATAATTTTTGTTCTCTTGTTTTTTGTTTCAGCTAAAACGTTTGAGTAAATTTAGATTTTAAAAAATTGCATTTCAATGTAAGTAGATTTAAGAAAGAAATATTTAAAGAAAGAAATATTCAAAAACAAACCCCGATTTGTGAAACTAGTTTCCCATGAATTGTAGTACATTGCATGATGCCTCGGTTCTTTGCAGTGTCAACAAAACAGAAAACAAAGGTTTCAAATACAATCACACTAGGTATGTTTGATTTTAGTTTAATGTTTATATTTTAACCCCCGGGTCATTTCTGTGACCAAAAATCTTCTTTAGGCCTATATGCAGTCATTTAAAAATACCCCCACCCCCCTCCGCCATATGAATTGTTCAACTTTGGTATCACAAAGGTCGTTTGTATACAAGAACCCAGAGTGCGGGGATATCGACTTTGGTGACTCCGAAAACAAACATGAAATCGCTTGGTTAGTTTAAGTTGGATTCAAAACTAAGTGAGGATACACCTTGGGGGTCAACAAACTAAGTGAGGATACACCTTGGGGGTCAACAAACTAAGTGAGGATACACCTTGGGGGTCAACAAACTAAGTGAGGGTACACCTTGGGGGTCAACAAACTAAGTGAGGATACACCTTGGGTGTCAACAAACTAAGTGAGGATACACCTTGGGGGTCAACAAACTAAGTGAGGATACACCTTGGGGGTCAACAAACTAAGTGAGGATACACCTTGGGGGTCAACAAACTAAGTGAGGGTACACCTTGGGTGTCAACAAACTAAGTGAGGATACACCTTGGGGGTCAACAAACTAAGTGAGGATACACCTTGGGGGTCAACAAACTAAGTGAGGATACACCTTGGGGGTCAACACAATAGGGAAGATATATACGTTTGGTAACCACTCTTAAAACAGTTTCCGATAGTACAAAGCATTCTGAGAAACTGTTCACTTCGAAGAAATGTGGTTATGTAAAAAGATAATGTTCTTATGACCCAAAATTTAATCAGAGATACGTTTCTGTCAGAAACGTTTCTGGCAGTGTACTCCTATTATTCTTCCTGCGTGGACATTATTCGTTCCGGATTTTCGGCGATATCTCAAAAACGCGACCAGTTTTTGAAATTAAATTTTCAATAACAAACCCGAAGGTATGCTTAATTGTCTTTAGTGGCACTAAAAACTTATGTAAAAAGCACTGCAACTGTTGATTTAAATGTATACAAGTGAGAAACGATTTCATTCTAAGGATAGAGAGAGCATTTCTATGGAGGGAGGGACATAAACCAATCCAGATATTCGGCAATATCTCAGAACAGAACCCTACCACCTTTTGAAATGAAATTTTCACATGTTTTGGTTTATTTAAACGGTTCAAAAACCAAAGGGCCTAGGCCTACTTTGCCAGTTAAAGTTATGTGGCCCGACTTCCACACGGAAAATTTTTGTTTTCAGAATGTTTTCTCTGGACGAATTGACCAGATGATGCTGTTTCGAAACAAAAGACAATTTTGGCACGGACACTGCACAAAATACTTGTTGGCCCTAAACTTGTATAAATGTTTGTCATAGGCTGATCGATAATGTGATCGGTCGGGATTTCGACAATAATAGGGCCTAGGCCTAAATCTTTTTGAAAAACCAAAATCTGTATCTCCTTTGCAAAATAAGTATCTTTTAAATTCTGTTTTAGTAAATAACTACCACTGATCGTTGTCAGATTTTTTACGCGCCTGCCTGAAATAAAAACTCATAACTTTCTCAAATCTCTTAAAATAGCTACATTTATCTATCGGGTCCAAATCGGACAAAAAACCCATCTTTAACAGAGAGGGCGCTATGCAGTCTTAAACCCAACCAACTTGTTTTGACGCAACGGCAGAAATTTTATTATAGAGCTGTAGAGAGAGGTCGGGGGTACTGACTAGGCGGTGTGCGATGCGATGCGAACAAAATGCGAATGCGATCGATGCATGACCTCAACATGATGATCAAACACTCGTCATGTTCATCATAGTCGTACATTTACTGGAATTGATTCGTTGACAAAGTCTGGCCTTTGTTCTGTTTTCTTTCGCATAATGGTACAATTTTGCAAATGAACTACATGTTACTGTATGTATTGTTAAGCATCCACGTACTGTCTGTCTGTTGTTATTAAGATTTTTAGGCGGCCGTGACTGGAGAAGCTGTACACATACGGTGGTAAGTACATGATGAAGTAGAACGATTTATTTAATGTTTACTCAACCAGTCGTCAACCATGACTCGACAATGAACAAGGACAACAAATACAAAATCGCGGTGTGCCATATTTTCTTTTAGTTTTAAAATAGATGGAGCAGATTTTTTTTCCTTTTATGGTTAATGGTTTATTTTTAAGGGCCAATCCACTCCTTAGAGTGGATTAGGGAACCCTATTCAATGTAGCCCCATGAGGCATGATATGATTGATCATGATATCATATAGTGCCAATACTCTGGACCTCCTCCGATCCTTGACCCTACGCCCATGTACCTCCAGGGGGTGAAATCATTTTTCGAATAGAAACTCACGTTTTTTAATATACCAAGATTTTTTCCCCAGTTGTCACTTATTGTAGCTCATTTCGAAAATGAGCGTGCTCGTTTTGGTGTAATTTATGAAGAATATCTGAGGCGTTACTGACACGATTTGACTGCCCGGAATCCATGCGCTATATCCTGCCCTGTCCGGTTTTCGATGTAGTATGCCTTTTTCTTTGAATTGAAAAAAAATTAAAATATTCCATAATCAACTGATGCCCTAATTACCTTCCTTTGTTTATAAGAAATATGCAAACATTTATTAAAACGTGATGGACATTGAAACTTTCACACCACGCACCGATCTTCGATGACTTCAATAGCGTCCCATTTGTTTTGAGTTTGACCTGTTTTCGATGCAAACAAGAAAGTATGGTGTCCGGGTGAAGCCATACGTGGAAGAAACATCTGCAGTGACTACAAGTGTTCTGTGAGACTTAGTGTATGACTCTATAGCCAGCAGTTTTCTTCATTTTATTCAACATATTTTTTATTTAGTTCTAAAAATAACCATGGTATTTTTCAAAAACTAAAAAATAAAAAAATAAAATAAAAAAAATGTAAATAATTCTTGGCTTTGAAATCTTATTTTTATTTAGTTTTGTGTCTTTTTATGTTTCTTAACATTTAAAATAAAGCATATAAATAAACAGTGATAATCGAATCACAAAGCTGATGTTTAAATTTTAATATTAATAACAAAAATGATAGAGTGTTACACAAAAAAAATTATCCAGACTATTAGAAAATGATATAAGGCACGTGGCTTCTTTAAGCCTCTGTATTTTTTTCCCCAGAATGCTCAGCAGAATGTTCAGTCACATGATTTGATCATCGTGAATTGTGAATTGAAAAAGTGTTTGATGAAACTTTTTCGATGGGGAATTTTTTTTTTATGGCCCCGACAGTATGACATATTTTTGTACCTTGCAGAAATGCCTAAATACCACAACTTTTTGCATTTACAAGTGCAACTAACCAGTGGAGCCTTTCATGTTTCTAAGTTTTGGTCAAATGAGAGGAGACTCTTTGCTTGGCAAGTCAAACCACAAAAATTGTATCTAGGGACTGTTTACATCGCGCGCAGAGAGGTCAAAGGTTTGCCTCGATTTCAGGGACCCCCTGACTACAGGGCGTCCTACGATATAAGAACTACTTATTATATTATTATTATATAATAGTTTAGTTAATGCTTTTCAGGTACTTTTTTTTTTTTTTTGTGAGAAAATAAAACCTTGGAGGAGTTGCGACTGTATTTTATAAGAGGGTCATTCCATGCCAAATCACCTAAAATTCTGAAAAGTTTGGCAGGCTCCATCTCAGATTTTGTTTTTAAACATTCCCTTATGGGTGCCATGAACACACACACAATTTTAGAATCCTACTCCATAACAGTTCAGATGACCCCCTAAAAATTTAAGCCCCGCCCCTTCAAATTTACTTCTTTCTGGGAAAAATTTGTAAAGTGTCGGTAATGTCCCCCGTTGTCAAATGATCACTTGAAAAAAGGTGTTTTTTAGCAATTTTTACAGGCTGAACCACAATCAAACTCCTGCCAAAAATACCCATCCAGGCCTATAGTGTAGGCCTTCATTTAAAAATGTCAAAATTAGCACGTACATGTGTAACTCCGTTACTGAAAAAATTGCAAAAGTTACTTATTTCACAAATTTTCTTGTTTTTTTCCTTTAAATCATATATGTTGAGAAAAGACCCTACTCTAAACATAAATGAAAAATAAAAAACTTAAAATAGTAATTTCTTGGCATTTTTCCAAGTGGTAACGGAATTACGAAACGGTAACGGAATTACGGTAACGGAATTACGCATACATGTACAAAAGTATGCACATTTCCTCCAGATTATGTGCCATTTGATAAACTTCTAAAATTTGTATCGTGATGAGTTTATGTTGAATTCAATTGTTATGTATTGCATTTACCTATTAAAACTATGGTGTAATTCTGTTACCGCCCAGGCGTAATTCCGTTAATACCGTGATTAAAATGAAAATTATGAAAAGAGTGATTATTTTTTCAATGTTGTTCTGCATTGTAGTTAACAACACCCCTGAACTCTACAAATAACAGGTAGTGTCTAATTTTAAAATTTCTAAACTTCAGAGAGTTTTATTAATTGATGCGAGAACTCAAATATGCTTGTCCTCCATCCGTAATTCCGTTACCGATATTAATCTCCGCCCCCTAAAGGGTAATCTTGTGGGATTTTTTTGTTTTTTGGGGGGGGTCAATCAATTCTATTGGGTCTTGGCTCCCTTGCCATGTTTAGATTAGTTGTCTAGCATACAACATATTTTCTTGGGAAAGAATAAGCCTTGACAAAGTGACAAATGGGCGTAATTTCGTTAACGAAGAATTGCCCAAATGTAATACAAATCAAATTGGACATTTCACTTAGGCACTGGGGGGTCTCAAAAATGATGAAAAAATCATTCTGCAGGCTAAAATGTCAGTTTTGAAAGACATACCTTGATACAAACAAATACTTGCTTGAATACTTGCTTGAAATCTTGGGTCGGTAGAAAGCCAAAGGCTTATTTGACCCGTCTCGTCAAGGACTTTAACTGTAAACACTTAAAGAGGGCTATTCGCTGCAGACATGAAGTTAAAAGCGAGAGGATGAATAACGAGATAAAAATTTGTAATCAAGGTTTTTCCAGTATGTGTTTTGAATTGGTTAATGTCCTAGATATGCTACTTTTGACAGTGATTCTAGTTGATGATGTACAATGTGTACATGTACCAGGTACCCTGTATATTAATTTGTATAATCTTACAAATCCATTTTAAGACATCTAGTAAAAATGCCCAAAACACAAAAAGTTCATTTGAAGAGGCGGGGATTACATTTTTAGGGGGTCAACAAATCTCAGAAATATTAAGAAGTAGGATTCTAAAATGTTGTGTGTGTTCATGACACCCATAGGGGAATGTAAATCTGAGAAGGAGCCTGCCTGCCAACTCATCAGGTGAGTTGGCAAGGAATGACCCAAGAATAGATATTCGGGGAGTCAATGTTGCTTTTACTTAGGCGCACTTTACTTTTTCATTTGCACTGCTGTTTTGTGTTTTTGTCACCTGGTTTCTGTGCTGCTGTTGAAGACACTTACATGAAATTCGCTGGAGAAAGGAAGCCACGTCCATGCCAAGCGCCAACACACTTTTCTGAAGTTTGTGTCCTTCGAAGACAGTTTTATGAACGGTTTTATGGGTTAAGGTTTGCAATGATAGGGTGTCATGGCCGAGCGGTTAAGAGCATCGGATTCAAGTTCTGGTGGTTATGTTATCAGATTGTGGGTTCGAATCCCGGTCATGACACTTGTGTCCTTGAGCAAGATGCTTTGCTATAATTGCTTCTCTTCACCCAGCGGTATAAATGGGTACCTGTGAGGTTTTTTATTGTGTATGAAAAAGCTTCGGAGCGCCACAGCAGCTCGGTCTGTATACTCCCCAGGGAGCTGAGAAAGATTAAAAGAATGTTATTGGCCCAATGACCAGGGCACTAATGTAAAGCGCGTTGAAGCGTTATTCATAAATACCTTGGACAGTTTATCTATTCTGATTGGTGGAGAGCACATCACGTGGGGGTGTTTAAACGTGTGATATAAACACGGCTAGAAGTGTTTAAACACGGCTGGCTTCGCGTGTTGGGCGCGCCAGCTTGTTAAAGCCAATTTACTTACGCGGAACGCAATATACAGCTATTAGTATACCCGCGCGTAATCTTGTCGACACGCACGTGCACACAACTCAACGCGCTCAAAACAGAATTTTACAAAAGTTTTTGAAAATGTACAAACTTCGAAAATTCGCTAAACAAACAGATTGTCTTTTCATTACCACCGATTTTCCTTGTTCTTTCACTTTTTAACAAATTGGCATTTATGAATGGGAATAAAAGAGTAATGGCTCGTCTTCGGCTCGGGCCTTTATCGCACGGCCACGACCCTGCCGGTTTGAAACGGCCGTTTAAGAACTCGTCACCACTCTTTTATTCCCTTATTGTAAAATGCGCTATATGAGAACTAGTTATTATATTATTATTATATTAATGATAGAGGGAACGCTAACTGATAAGATTCAACCGATTCTAAACTGATCAAAAGGGTGACAATAATTTTCTCGAAGTCTCTTCAATATTTTTTTGGTCAATAGATACTTGGTGAGTTTTATATTATGTTAAGGTAAACCGATCAATTCTTTTGTTTAAGATGACAAAGAGATTGCAACAAAAACAATGTGAATTCAAAAAGTGAAACGGAATTGGTCAAACAACTGTTTTGTCATTTTACCACTTGTCAATGCACAAAATTCATGTAACATGTAGACAGTAAGTACTAGTAGTAGAATTAGTAGCCCTATATTTAAATAGTGTCAATATGCTGGACTTCCTCCGCTTCTTGGCCCTACACCCAAGTACATGTACTTCCAGGAGGTGAAATAATTTTTAGCCTTCGAGAAAGACTCTGCTAGGGTTGAAACGTCTGGTCATTCACTATTTTTTCTGTTATAAAGAGGTAATTTGGCCAGTCCTAAATGTTAAAACAAGAGTTGACTGTTATTTGATTTTGAGTTGGAGTTGGTTTGGGTGAGTGCTTGACATACATGTGAGTAAATTTCAATCGACAAAACACAACAACAGCATGTTACATGTATTACAGACAACGCTTAAATCACAGTAAAATCTGTCATTTTTGTATCCAGATCTGGCGCTATTGGCGTGTCGTGGCAAAGCAAATAAGAGCACCACACTCAAGCTCTGGTGTTTCTGTTAAGCAGAGTGTGGGTTCGAATCCTGGTTGTGACACTTGTGTCCTTAAGCAAGACACTTAGCCATTATTGCTGCGTCCTTTGGATGGGACGTAAAGCCATTGGTCTTGTGTGCTGTGTAATGCACATAAAAGAACCCACAGTGCACTTATCAAAAAGAGAAGGGGTTCGCCCAGGTGTTCCTGGTTTGATAGGCTGCATTTTGCGCCACAGCACCGTGTAAGCCATTACATGGTGCTATGTAAAGGAAAAGGTTTCATACTTCAAAAATGTAGCCACAATACAAAATATTGACTGTTGAAGCGCCTTGAGTGTCACTGAGTGACGGATATGAGCGCTATATATTAAGAAGCTACTATTATTATTGTTATTATTGGAACTTCATATTTGTTTTATCCCAAGATATTTTCCTGTATTCACCTACGGTTCTTCACGTATTGGTGGTTTAACTTTTTCAGCAAAGTGAACTTTCTACACAGTGTTTTGGATGGTAAGTGACTTTCACTTTCATGTTTCAATTGAACAAAGAAAGGAAGTTTGTTTTGTAATTGACACCAGGAACACACTACCTTTTTACACTTTCCATGTCCCATTCATTTTTTCCTGTTCATTTATTTATTTTCTTCCAACAAACTTTCATCAGAAAATTGTTTACCTTTTATAATCTTGCTCATGTCAACAAGCAACAACACAGTGTGACCCCTCCTTGTCCAAATCGGGCACTAACAAGTTGTAAAATGTGAAATAAAACCAAAACATCCTCGTTATTGCGGTGATGTGATATAAACATTTTGTGTGTTGAAGAATTAATGTTGAAGTGTTTACGTCTCGAGAAGCCATATAGCGCTAAAAAGGTACAAACAGGCCTATGTCATATTTTTTTTTTTTTACAACGTACATGTTTTGTAATTTTACCTTAATGACAAATGTAATGCGTGACCAGCTAACATGTATATGGCGTGTCGTGGCCGAGTGGATTAGCACACCGACTCAAGCTCTGCCAGTGTTTCTGTTCAGCAGACATGGCAGAGTGTTGGTTTGAGTCCCGATCATGACACAATTGTGTCCTTAAGCAAGATACTTAACCATTATTGCTTTGTATTTCGGATGGGACATAAAGCCAGAGGTTCCGTGTGTTGTGTAATGCATTTTAAAGAATCCACTTATCATAAAGAGAAGGGGTTAGCCTCGTTGTTCCTGGTTTGATTTGCTGCATATTGCGCCACAGCAGCTTATAAACCAATCCATGGTGCTATGTAAATGAATACATGTAGGTCTCATACTTCAAAATGTAACATCACATACAGTGTACCTTGCAAGATAATAGCGCTTAGAAACGCAGTATTAAAAGCGGTATAGATGACAAGTATTATTATTGTTCTTATATATTCTTCTTATATTTTTCTGTTACAATATCATTTAGAAGTAGCATGTTAACCCTCCTATGGGGATGGTGGGTGTATCGCAACTCCTAGATATCTGTTTTATTTACACCCAATGTGTCCTTACACTGCGTCCTTTGGATGGGACGTAAAGCTGTTGGTCCTGTATGCACGTAAAAGAGCCCAGTGCACTTATCGAAAAGAGAAGGGGTTCGCCCCGGTGTTCCTGGTTTGATTGGCTGCATATTGCTCCACAGCACTTTGTCACCCACTACATGGTGCTATAAAGGAAAGAGGTCTCATACTTCAAAAAATGTAGCTCCACATACCTTGCAGGAAAAATACTGAGAGCTTTGATAGGCCCCTAGGGGTATGAAAAAGCGCTATATATGCACCAAGTATTATTATTGTTATTAGTACATGTATATGCTTATAAGCACGAATTACATGTAGGTGATATTTAAAAGTTCTTGTTCTCATCTTCTTGTTGAGCAAATAAACCCAGCTTTGAGTTTTGACTGGAAGTGCCTGGTTTGGCATTTGTTTTTAATGAGAAACACAATTGGGAAAACTATTACGAACTTGTAATTGAGGCCATAGGCAGAGCTGCTTGCATCACTACAAAAGTTCACTGCATGTACCTACACTAAAAACCAGCAGATGGTTTTTAAATTAGTTCAGGCCTATTAGTTTGTTTGCATTGCATCAATGGTTTTTATTTTTTATATTAAAAATACATTCAAGAGCTTTTTAAACCAGGATATGAAATGTAATAGTTTTCTTTGTTTAAGTCCACATCCTTTGTGTTTTATTTGCCATTCAGCCTGAGCTAATGTGCCACATCAGTGACAACCACTAGCCTGGTGTACATTATCTAGTAGAAACTGCTGTGGGCTAGCAAACACCATTTCTCAATTTGCCCTGTGGCAGGGCTCAAATTTGGGGGGAAACCCACAATACCGCATGGCTTGTAGCTCAAAATATTTACTGGACTGGAATTTTGTGTACAAGACCAGAATTGAAGTGAGAAGAAAAAATGCCTACACAAGTTAATAATAAATTGAACTGTTTGAATTTGAAAAAGCACTAAGAGAAGATTTATCTCGTTTGTATATTATGGGTAAGTAGTCTTCGATAATAACAGAATTATTTATCAGACTGAAAGTCAACATTTGAACACTAACACAAAACCGCCGGACTTGTCTGGACATGAGTTTACTGGCCTGATGCTAAAATCACTGGCCTCGGCCAGCGGTCCAGTGTCAAATCACTGGCCTCGGCCAGCGGTCCAGTGTAAAATTTGAGCCCTGCCTGTGGGCTGCTAAAAACTGTAGAACATACTTGTTTATGATGCTCATATCACTTCCTTTTCAGCTGTGAATATTAACTTTCAAAATATGTTAATTTATTTTTGAGTGTGTGAATCTAACTTTCATGACTTTATTAGACCCAAAAAACTGGTTGTGATTGCTACTACACGTATGAATACAGTAGAAATAAACTTTTATGACAATCAGGGATGCCAGTTTTCCGGCTATTGCCGGAATTTCTGGCTTTTTCAAATTTTCCCCAATTTTTCCGGCGCTCCGTATTTCATCTGGCCGGAGAAAATATATTTTATTGAAAACAGATTTCCGGCGCTTATTTGGAGCGACTCGTGTTTAATGATAATATAATTTGAAAGCGCCCTCAAGCGTTCGTACATGTATTGTAAATGCCGGAAGTATTGAGCGAAGACTAGACTTTTCTGTCGAATGTGTGCGTGGTGCCGTATGGTATGTATCGATGTATTTTGTGTGTACATCCATACACGATCTTTGGACCGTACATGAAATCGCTCTGAGAATTTTGTTTCGCGGACGATTGGCGTTACCATTGAGACATACCGACTGAGTTTTTGGCGTTACCATTGAGTCATTATGGATGTTGAAAGAGAAGCTAATTTGAAACAAATTGATCGAGGGGTAAAGAATAGGTTTAATTGGCGGTGGCTGGAGTCCAAAGACAGTGGGGGTTATTTTTTATCAGACTACGAGGAAGATCGACATCGCGGGTAAAGCCCGCATCATCGTTTGTAACCAAATTGTGTCCTACGGCAGCAGTGGGATGAAGGCCCTCGTGAAACACGGAAACTGCGATGCCCACAAAAAACAAACGGAAAATTTGAGATGAAAATCAGACTTTCCTTTCCTTCGCAGCGAATTTTTTTCAGGCTCTGAAGGAAAGAGTCACTGGCATCCCTGGACAATACATGTTTAAAATCTGGGCTACTAAAACTTCCTGGGGGCAAGTAAAATGCACAGTGTACTGACACAGTAAGCTACTTTAGGAAAAGTTTAAACAGGAAGGAAAATGTCAATTTCAATTTTGTGATACGCATTTTCCAATAGATAAAGTCCAATGTCAGGTGAGTCGAGGAGATTATCAAGTATCTAACCCTCACGTTAAAATGGTGTAAATTGTCATTGCATTCAATACCCTTCCAGGGCAAAATTTGTCTTTTTTCACTGGTCCATATTTCAAATGAAGATTTTCAACGCCAAGCTAGCTAATTGGACCACTTGGTGTGAATTTTGACTGGTCCTCTTGTGTTTTAACTGGTATTTGGCCAGCGGACCACTGACATACATGTAGATTTAGGTTTATACCAAACATCATTCTCTCAAACTGTTATCCTGACTCATAACAAAGGTATACATAGTCCTGTGCAAGTTCTGGAGTTTGTACACATTAAAGGTGGTACCCATGTACAAGTATTGTACATGTACATACATGTAGCAAACTTAAGGCCTAATACATGTACTTCACATGTACTTACAGAGTCAATTGTTTCCATGCCACAGGTCATTGCCCCTTTACAAGTTCCAGTAGACATTTCCATTTACCTTATAGAGGTGCCCTTTCCTATTATTATTAGGAAAAATTGTAGTGCCATTACAAAAACTTGAAATAGCCTGAATCTTAGAGGTTGGACTCAGCCTGACCAACATAGCCAAGTAAATAATGTGTCTTGTTCTTTTCCAGGAGTGCCTCTTTAAGCTGGTTCTTTTGACAACATGTCTGATGGACGTGATACATGCTCAATGCCCTCCTATTTGGATAAAGTCAAGACCAGAGGAGGTTGGTTGTTGGCCTGAATGCCAACAAGGGTAAGTTAACAATCATTTAGACTGGTCTCCTGTCTTTATCCCTTGTCTTACAAACCGAACAGTTTCAATAGATAGACATGCAATAATGTATAATCACCAAACTTATACTACCTGAGTGTGTGTGTAGCATTACTGAATGATAGGTCAAAGGTACATCTGGAAGGTAACCAGTGGTATCTAAAGGCTGGTATCTGGTATTATTCACGAGCCTCAAACTGTGACGTCAGATGTTCGGGCTCACACTTATTTGAAGTACTCCTAGTTATAATCGGTAGGTTAGCCTCAAGACCACTCTGCAACCCAGTTCATACTTCACATGAGTACGAATGCAGGAATTTTCAAAGCTGCGAATTACAGAATAGCACGCTGCTTGGGATGAACAACTCTTATTCATCTAAAAAAGTTTGTTCAAACTTCTACCATCATTACTTTAGTATACATGCCATATGATATAAAGTGTTTGCTTCTTGCTGACTTTCTGGTTTTCCCATCACATTAGATTTATTTGCTGCATTTGACACACTAGATGTAGATCATAGTATTTTATTGAATACACTTAAGTCACGTTTTGGAATTAACGGAACAGCCCTCAACTGGTTTTGTTCATATCTGGCTGACAGATCTCAAAGGGTTTTGATAAATGGTAAACTGTCAAATAATTATAAAGTTGAATGAGGAATTCCGCAAGGGTCATGTCTAGGCCCCCTACTTTTCATTTTGTATACTAGCCAGTTGTTTGACATTGTCAAAGTTCATCATCCACAGATTCACTGCTATTCAGATGATACTCAGTTGTATCTGTCATTCAGTCCTGATGAGGCTGGTAGTCAGGAGACTGCTCTTTCTGCCATGGAGGCTTGCATTCATGATGTTCGACAATGGCTGCTTGCTAATGGGTTATTTTTAAATGACAATAAAACAGAATTCTTGATAATCGGTACCCGTCAGCAACTATCTAAAGTTACATTGGATGGTATTCAGGTTGGGCAGTCAATTGTATCACCTGTTTCCCTTGCCCGGAACCTAGGTGCATGGTTTGATGCCAATATCTCAATGAAAACTCATGTTACTAAAGTTTGCGGAAGTGCGTTTTATTATTTGCATAACATTAGGCGCATAAGAAAATATTTGTCTAAGGAATGTACTGAGACACTGATTCATGCATTTATCTCTAGTAGACTGGATTATTGTAACAGTCTGTTTTATGGCCTACCTAACACTAAGATTAAACAACTCCAGAGAGTGCAAAATGCTTGTGCCAAGCTTGTCTGTAATGCATTCAAGTTTTGTCACATTACGCCATTATTTATGGATTTACATTGGCTCCCTGTTTGGTTTAGAATTGAATTAAAAATTTTAATGATTACTTACAAAATTCTACATAGTCTAGCCCCACAGTATTTAAGTCAGCTTGTTTCTGTCAAGTCCCAGTCTCGTTACTGCCTTCGCAGTTCTGGTGACGGTATTTTTCTTAACCACCCTGTTGGTGGTAGAAAGGCTGCTCTTGGGGATCAAGCCTTTGAAAATAGTGCAACGCACCTCTGGAACAAACTTCCACTTCATATTAGGAACGCTGATAGCCTTGATGTTTTTAAATCTGTTCTGAAGATTTATCTTTTTAAAGAAGCTTTTTACTAAATGTGCTTTTATTGTTCCTCTCCTAATTACATTTTGGTTTCTACTGTCTTTATGTTGATGCATTTTTACTCTTTGGGAAGTTCTGTAAGGGTCTTGTGCTATCATTTTTATGGATTGTAGTATTTCCTCCCTTTTACCAGTTTTTAACTTTTTAATCTTTGTCTAATTATTTTGTTATGTGCTTGTGTACATTTTATGGAATGGGCGCAATATAAATGAATAAATTATTATTATTATTGCTATTAATCACTTAGAACCGGAAATTCAACACATTTTACTTGTTCAATCATGGGATTACATTTTTCAGAATGTCAAAAAAAAGTTGGATTTGAGGGTATCGTTTAACCAAGTAAAGACAACTAACATTCTCACAACATGCACCAGAATTCCTATTCCATATTTGAGAAAATTAGGATTTTGTTTGACAAAAAAAACACTAATCGGCCATAGCATGCTGGATTCTCAGATTTACCTTTCATGCCAAATACATGGGTGGCAGCTTATCAATCTCTCGTAATCCTTGTTTGTCCAACAAAAGGACTAAAGTCTGGAATTAGGGATTAGTCAATAATCTTTGGAAATTAGTCAATAATCAATTAGTCAATAATCTTTGGAAATGTTGAGATTTTGAGCATGAACTCCAGTATCTTTTTTGATAATAGAAATAATAATGACCACTTGTAAAGCGCTGTTGTCCGTCAGGCATGACGCTCATGTCCCTCTTTGTTGCCATGTGGAAATGAAGCATGAATGGTGGTAGTTCATGCACGCAACACAGTGGAATGTCCAGGCATGTTTACAAGTCTGGACCCACCTGGACTTGTTTTTAAAACAGTTTTTTTCCCAGACTTCCCTTTGCCAGGTTTGGTCTTCGTAAAGTTTTGCTTGTATACTGTTCTTGTCTTCCAGCAATAACTGGTTAAAATGCACATCCATGAATTCTATACCTAGTTCAGCAAAATCAGTTTTGTTTGTAGCTACCAAACTGACGATTTACGCACCCCTTTAGGTACATTTGTTATTCAATATCAAACAAATTAAAAAAACATGTACATCATAAACACAAATAAAGATGCACTTGAGTTAATACTTTGTTGTTTTCATATTCTCCAGGCATTATTGTCACAATGGTCGTTGTAATATCTGCTCAGCGTGTCGAGATCCTTACATAATGGCTGAGCAGGGGGAAACTGAGTTGGTCATTATCGCGGAGTGCAGAAACAAAGGATCTTGTCCCAATTCCTGTGATACCAACACCTGGCCAAACATTCCAAAGGGGAATCTCACACTGTGCTTCTGTGTCGATGTAGTACCGCCTACACCCACAGGTATGTAAACAAATGGTGCCGGGCAGCAGGGTGTAAGGTTCTCCAACCTTCTGCTGTACAAAATGTTGTTCCAGATTGTAAGAAATCAAATGGATTCTTTAAAAAATTTGCATAATTGTTGTTGATGATAATGAATACATACATACAAAGCACTGGTATCTTCAACAAGATGGTCGCTCATTATTTTTTACCCAGTCAGTTTCCCTGGTGGTTTATTGCTTGAAATTTGAAATGAAAAGTTACATCCCCTTGAGGTGATCCCTCTCATGCTGGTTCCCAGGTTGTATCGTACACTTTTGTGGTCCCTGGCTAAATGGCAGTTACACTACAGGTTGATGGCTTCTGAATGGTACCCCCCGAACAAAGATATTGACCAAATAGGGAGACAGCCAATATTAGTGCTATATAGCTCAGTTGGTAGAGAACCTGCACGTTAATCTGAAGTTGGCAGGTTCAAATCTAGCACTAGTCAATGTTTCTTTGTTTAACCCAATTTGTTTAATGATAGCTATGCAGTTCTATGGATTAAGAGACCCATTTTATATAGTACCTTGTAAGGTTTTTACAAGGTACTGCAGTTTATTCTGCCGACAACATGCCAAAAAAACAGACCAACTAACCCCTTCACTTAGCGCTAAGTGTACTGGACAGGACTAATGACCTTGCGTGTCATCTGAAGCAATTAATGGTTAAGGTGTCTCAAACCCACACTCTTCTGATCAGAACAGCAGAATTTAAGTCCAGTACGTTGGATTGCTCAGCCATGATGCACCAAAACTGTTATACTTGTTGCTAGAATTGCTCCAAAGACATACAATAACTAGGTCTTATATAGCGCATTTTACAATGACGTATCAATGTGCTTTAGATAGTTCCCTGGCCAATAACATTCATGTAATCTTTCTCAGTTCCCTGGGGAGTATACAGCCCGAGCTGCTGTGGCGCTTCGAAAGCTTTTTCAAACACAATATCAACCACTACCCTCGCAGGTACCAACTTTATACCCCTGGGTGAAGAGAAGCAATTATTGTACATGTAGTAAAGCATCTTGCTCTAGGACACAAGTGTCATGACTGGGATTCGAACCCACACCATGTTGACTTAAAGGGTGTTTGTAACATTGGTAAAAAGTAAAAATATAAATGTTCACAGATTCACACATTACTTACGTGGTATAAAGATGGTCATGGTGGGATACTCTCTTTGAAATATTTTTGCTTTAAATGCTATAGTTTTCGAGAAATGAGTAAAACAATTAGTTTTGATCTCATGAGTCGAAAACTCAATGTTTGAAAACAGTGAAAACACTTAAGGTTTTTCCCCACTTTTTCTGGTGATTGCAATGACCGATTGAGCTTAAACTTTCACAGGTTTTTTGTTTCATGTATATGTTGGGATACACCAAGTGAGGATACTGGTCTTTGACATTTACCAAAAGTATAAACTCCCTTTAACCACCAGAACTGGAGTCCGATGCACTAGACCACTCTTTGCCCTGACATGCTCAGCAAATTAAGTTTTTATCACTATTTGCTGCTTAAGAAGCTCCATTATATTGTTCCTTGTCTTCCCATTTGTCTTTGTATTTGTTATCACAGTGCCTCCAACTATTGCCTGCAAGGTTGGATGTAAACATGGAGGATGTGTCGAGACTGGTGAATGCAAGTAAGTATTAGCACAGAAACCATCCCCAAAACAAATTTATTGTGGTTTTTGAAAGTAAAACAAAAAATGGTACTACTGTTGGAATTCAGTTTTCTGGCTGCTCGGAACAATATGCATGTAGATAACTGTAAATCAATAGACCACTCAGTACAAAAAATAAAAGCATCATTCACAAAACAATTTGTGACATATGGCATCCTTCCCCCCCCCCCCCCCCCCCCCCTGCAACCTTTCCTATGTTGTACTTGTAGATAACAACATCAAACAATCTAAGATATCTCAGCAGAATTTGTAAACATCTCTCGTAACAAGCAACAGAGCAGGTGGTACATGCTATAAACCTCTCACTTTGACATGTGTAACTCTCTTCTCTTTGGCATTCTTTTCAACAACAATTGAACAAAGTCCAACGTAGACAAAATACCACAGCAAGCTTTCTTACAAACACCAGCCTTCTTAAAATATATAACTCCTGTCCTGCAACACCTCCACTTGTTTCCGATTAAATTTAGAATCGTGTACAAACTCATTCTTCTCACTTATCACTCTCTGCACAACATCTCTCCTGTATTTATCCACGCTGTTTGCTCCTCACTATTGGCCCTTTTAGTACAGTTCACTATGTCAGATATTTTGATCCAGCTGGATTTTTGTGCCAAAATGGATTTTATTGGCTAACTTTGTCAATTTTGGGGTGCTGAATTCAAAAAAGTTAGGTACCATTATTTTTCAATGGCATCTTCAGCCGCCATTTTGAATTTCAAAATGGCCGCCAAGTACTGTCACGGGAGTATTGGCGCTTTCATCCAAACAGATGCATAAATACAATACAAATGGAGCATGAGTCGAGGCTCTTCACACATAGTGGATCCGTGCAAGTAGCGAGTACCAGACGGTGTGGTCTCCGGTCAGCAAATCAACAAATCTTTGGGGGGATAGATCTTCTCATGTAGCTCATGCTGCCTCTCGTCTGTGGAACAGTTTCTCCATAAATATTTGTTCTAATACACCTCTCAGCTCTTTGGCTCTCTGGATTACCAGAGCATAATTTCTCCTGCTTGTTAGACTGTACAGGCTTGAGTCTTGAGGGTAGATATTCTTTTTTCAGCTATATAGCTATACTAGGATGGTGCAGAAGTGATGTCACAGGCAAGGTTCATACAAAGTAAGGTGAAGAATAAGTGGCCACTGGACAAAAAAGAATGACGAAACAACGGACAATAAACTTAGAGTGTGTTCCATGTAGTATACTTGCTAATTTCTTTACTTTTTGTACCACCATGAGTGCCTTTTATTAGGTGTGTGTGTGCGCTTTATAAGTATTCATTATTATTTGGTTTTGATTATCCTTTGTCTGAATTTCAGTTGTGATGATGGTTGGTCAGGGGCGTTGTGTGATGAATGCGTCTTAGATCCAGGATGCCAACATGGTCATTGCAATGAGACTGAGAGGTGTATTTGTAATCGGGACTGGGATGGCATTAACTGTGATCAAGGTAATACACTGAATCCCTATTAAGAGACCAGAATCTCAAACAGTTCTCCTGACGATGACTAGAGCGGGCTAGTGGAAACGCCAAGACCAGGGGTCGAAATTAAACTACATTGCTCACTAGCCGGCAGGGACAGTAGAAATAAAAAGTTACTGGCCCACCAGACAATCTGGTGGCCCAACACCATTTTGTATTTTAAAATCAGCAATGAACATAGCGCGAGCGGGGGTCAGTGCACACATCAGGGGCAAACATTTTGGGGGTCCTGCCTTTTTGAAATTTTTTATTTTTTTATTTTTTTTTATAAAAAAAAAATTAATAAATGTTCGCCCGACTTTGTTTTCAAGACGACCGTCCGGGCTTTTAAAAAAGATGGTTGCCAGCCCCTTTTCTTGTGTGCTTTTTCGGTGTACTAAAGTCAAAAAATACGATCTTAATTATTTTATATAAAAAATATAAAAAAATCGCCAGAGATCGTCAAAATGGTGCCCTTTATATGACGACATCGGATGGGGAAGCAAAAACATTTGAGGTAATCCTTTTCTTAAAAAAAATGTTATTAACCCCTGGGCCCCGACACTATCTAAGGAGAATGATTGACATCCATTTCGGTCAAAACAACCTTACTGTAAGCTAATTCAAAACCTACCATTTGTTATACATATTGCTTTGTGCGTCGCGCCAAAAACATCAGAGAGATATGCCGCACAGTGTGGGGTTTTAGAAAGCTGGATATGCGTTGCAATTGTTGGTGATCGGATACACACGTGCACAAACTTTTGAAAACGCTAAAAAAAACACATTAAAAAGAATGCGTTTTTGGACGATCTTATCCCCTAATTTCTGCCCTAAATAATACCTTTTCCATCAGCAATCATTTTCATGGATTCGTGATTAGAGGATCCGTTGTTTAGAACTTCGTTTGCAATAAAATCATCGAGATTCAACAATCGGTCGACAACGCACATTGCAAATTCAATGAACAAATTCAATGAGCTTTGTCCCGCATCGCCCTCTATCGGCAAAAGTTGTCAATGTTTGAATATCCTTCATCCAAGGCTGTATATTGTACCAATCTGCAGGAGTGCGGCACCACTGTGCGGCAATTCTTTACTCGGCTCGAACGTGTACTGCGTTGGAGTCTAGCCAAACTCTCTTATGAATATGGTAATTATCAACGGCCATAAACGGCCAATCACAGCGTGTGGAATATTGACTAGCTTGGACTTTGGACCTCGCTGTTTTTACGTGCTTGTATGCGCTATGCATGGACTACCGGTCTGCCGGTGTGTGGTGGTGGATGGGCCACCGAACGTTGTGGGGCCCGGGCCGATGCACGCGCAGCAGATACTCGGCAGTCAGAAACATGTGGTTGTGTGCATCATGTTTTGAAATAAACGATCGCTCTTCCAATGTTGCGGTTTTGGAAGTCGGGTTTGGCTCGTCGACTACTCGTTTGATTGTGTTTAGTGCAGGCTAAAAATAGTCCGTTTGTATTTTTTGCGGCCAATTATCTAATTTTTAGCAGGGCGGCATTAAACAGACTTTTTTCACTGTCCCACCGGGCTATCGTTTTGGGGGTAATCGGTGGCCCAGAGATAATTTCACTGGTCACGGGCCAGCGGTAATTTCGACTCCTGAAGACCAATTAAAGGCACTGTACACGTTTGGTAATTACTGAAAATATATATTAGCATAAAAACTTACTTGGTAACCAGCAACGGAGAGCTGTTGATAGTATAAAACGTTGTGAGAAACCACTCCCTCTGAAGTAACGTAGTTTTTGAGAAAGAGGTAACTTCTCACTAAAATAATAAAAGACTTCATGCATGAAGCCTTTTATTAGCATCTGAAAGCACACAAAATTGTGCAACAAGGGTGTTTTTTTCTTTCTTTATTTTCTTGCAACTTTGATGACCGATTCAGCCCAAATTTTCACAGGTTTGTTATTTTATGCATATGTTGGGATACACCAAGTGACAATACTGGTCTTTGATAATTACCAAACATGTTCAGGGTTCTGCCCACGGTGGTCGGTGCCAGAAAACCCGACCGGCACTCATGATTCCCCGACCGGCACTCGCAGAATTTTTTCTTTTTCCGACCACCACACATTTTCCCTTTTTTTTGCCCATTTCCTTCAAAATATTTTGAACAACGTGTAAAACAAATTATTTACTAGTAAACAGTTTTATCCAAAGTTTCGAGTAGCCTACTTCTTTGGTTTGAGTCTATTTTAATGATCCAGGATCGAGCATTCCTCCCGCCTGTACGATGTATATATCCAACGCACGAAACCCGCATTGATTTTGCAATGGTTTCCAGTCACGCTGATTATAGCTTTACGCTTGGAATAACATGATACCAGTTTCATCATGTTGCGAACCCTATTCTACAGCGTTTAATACAACGGAAATGAACTGCAGAGTAAGCACCATGCTATAGATGCTGTAAATTGTTTTCCCATGGCGGTAAAGGCGTGCGCGCACTGAGGGCCTACATTCAAGGCACAGCTGCAGGGCGCACGTGTGTAACCACTCCGTGCACGATCGAAAGGAAATTGACTTGACTGTACTAGGAAAAAAAAAAATTCCGGCACTAAACAAATCCTGGGCAGAACCCTGCATGTTCAGTGCCTTTAAGTACTTAGTCCCCTTAATCATAACATGATGTTATATTGCAGGCTGGCATTGTGCATCTGTAATTCATAAGCCAGTGGATGATATTAATTAACAGTTAGTCTATTGAGGCCAAGCAGTGCTTAAAGAGTCTGAAGGTTTAAGCCAAGAAGAATTGAGTTCTCTTCTCTTTCTCCAATCTAAATCAATTGTTTATTTTATTAACAATGGCTCTTTGACAATCAGGATGTCAATGATTTTATAAACTTCATAGAGCTGCTAAAGCACAAAAAGCAGCTCAGCATAAAACAATTTTACTTACCAGAATAAGGTTACCGGCCATAATACCATTCCACATGTACCGTCTGGTTTCCTGCTAATTTTTGCTGAGCTGCAAGCAATAAACACAAGAAGTTTTACCAATTGTGATGCAGGAGATTTCTAATGACATAAACCTTTAGGTATAGGGAAAACTGACTGGGTAAAAAGTCACATCCCCTTAAGGCAATCCCTCTGCTGCCACTTCCAAGGTTGTATCCTAAACTTGGGTGTGATCTCTGGCTATACGGCAGTTTCTGACTGGCACCCTCGAACAAAGAAATTGACAAAATAGGTAGACCACCAACATAAGAGATAGATAGCTCAGTTAGTAATTTTGTTTTGGTTCAACCCCAAATTTTGCAAGAAATTTCTCCTGGCTTTCACAATTTGCATGAGATATGCACCAGGCTTAGCAATTTCTCTTTTCCTGTTGACAGATGTGAGTTATTGTTTCATGAATCAGCCCTGCCTGAATAAAGGACGATGTGAGAATGACGGGAATGGAGGATATACTTGCACATGCTCAGAGGGTTTTATTGGATCAGTCTGTGAAAATGGTAAGTCAATAAATATTGTATACTGCACATTGAGGGCAGTTCATTTGTGTAGGGTTCGCACATGATGGTTGAGGGAGCACCAGTGTTGTCTGGACAGATCAAAACCAGGAGCTTCTATTTCTATAATGGGATCAGCAAATAGATGACCATTAGCGTCTTGTCTCCAACGACTAAATATCATGCCTGATTGGAAGGAGGCAAAACCAGGAGCTTCTATTTCTATAATGGGATCAGCAAATAGATGACCATTAACATCTTGTCTCCAAGGGTAAATGGTAATTATCATGTCTGATTGGAAGGAGACAAAACCTCATCTCTTAAAAGAAAGATAGAATGTTTAATTGAACCTACAGGTTTAGAATAACATTAACATTCTCCGACCTCCAAACTTGTTGTTTTCCTGTGTTATTAGAAACGAGTCTTCACCGTTGTGAGAGAGTCTGCCCGAGTAATGGCTCGTGCATTAAGACAGAGTCTGCTGGGATCTACCAGTGCCATTGTCAGGAAGGATACACAGGGGCTGATTGTACACAACCGATTAATAGTGAGTATCTAGGGGGGAGGAGGAGATCAAAGGTCAATGAGGCTGAACAGGTGGTTTAGGTTGCCACTGCCTGTTAGTTTACTGACAAAAATAATCACAAAAGTATTGGGGAAAAGTGCTAAATGTTGTTATGAAAGCAACTTTGATTCATAAAAATGAACAGAAGATAGCTTGAGAAATCCAATGACATTTCTCTTCAGCATTTCTGTTATTTGACACCACCAGTGGCCTGTGGTCCAGGATCACTGGCCTTGGGGAAGTGGAGTCCAGGGTGAATGTTTGTATTAAAATTATTTTACTGAAAACAACTGATAAGAGTCACAGTGAAACTGGTGAGTAGAGCTCAGACATTTTGGCTGATTGGGACCTACTTTAATCTGTATTCCAGACCTGCCAACCTGTACGCATTTTGCGTACCATGCACGCATTTTCACATCTGAGTACGGTGGTACGAAATATATGCAGAAAGTACGCAAAAGACGCAAAATCTAAATCGCGTGTGTTAAAAACTGCAGCACGAACGGACAATTTTGTTCTCAATTTATTCAACTGTCATTCGTTCGACCCCAAGTGCAAAAACAACCGAACAAAGACACCCTGCATCTGAGTGATTATTATGCACTTCGATAAAAAAGAGGTTGTGCCTAGAAATATATTTTAAATTCTTACTCCCGCTGGAAAACTAATAAACCAATGCGTAACAAAGGGGGTGGGAATGGCGCAATCCAGTTTCGGTCAATCTGGTACAGTACATTGTATGGCCGTATGCATGGATGTACAAGCACACAACGCACGTGTTCGGCATCGCCGTGTGAATAACATGGACGCCGATCGAAGTGTCAGATTTATACATCGTTTCTGGTAGTTTTACTTTTATTAGGGGAGAATAGTGGGAATTTAATGGCCTGTGATCTTTTTATAAGAGAAACAAATGATGAATTGAAGTGGAACTGAAAAATTCTACGGTAGGCTTTCGTTTGTCCGTTTACTGGGCAACCAAAGAAAAGATGGAACGTTTCGCATTTTTATTGTCAAGTTATTTGCATGCCGAGTAAGTTACTAAGAATTTAGGAACATTGTTCAACAGTGCTTTTCATAGAAATTAATAAATGTTATTGGAATAGAAATCAGTCAAAATGGGCTCACCGCCCGTAGGGAAACCTCTGGCCATTTTTTTTTAATATAATTTTTTTTTATTTTGCTTACAACTTTTTGCCACTTGAGTTTACCATCTATGATCTAGGCAATTGGAACATACAGTCGAACTCGTTATTTATTTTTTCTGATTGGGCTTCTGGGTTATCGTAGTGCACAGGCTTCTGGTTTTAATGCCGCCGCGCTAATGTGGTACTCAAAAAAAAATTACAAGGTTGGCAGGTCTGGTATTCCGATTCTTTTCCCTCATTAAAATCTGCAAAATTGTTATTAAACAGCACAAGAAGTCTGTAAAACCTCTACCATTGTACTCAATGGAATTGTCCTACTTGTCTACAAGGGCCACTCTTGAATGGGTCATAACAACGTTCGAGCACAAACAGGACTTGTACTTGTGTGGCGAGCATGCTGAGATTGAAGAAATATAAAGTATTTAATTGATTTGTATTACATTTTGTTTCATTTACTTTGGTTGTGAAGCCAAGGACTCTCAGAAAAGTGAACTTAATCACTATACAAGCCAAGAACCCAATGGGGAGAAGACAAAGAAGAAAGTTTCAGTTTTAGATGTGTGAGGAAAACCCCAGAGAATTATTCCAGGGAAAACCAACATAATCAAAATAATACTTTGATTCAATCAGTGTGTTAACTTTTTTACCCAATTCATAATTAACGAAAGTTGACTCACGTGGGATTGAAATTTCCAGTATTTCCTGTTAGTGAGAGCTTTATGTTTAGGAAATGCTTGCTCACAGAAACATGATGTTTTAACCGTAGAGTTATGTAGTAGATCTAGACAGCGAATAACACACAGCTGGACTAGAAGTATTTTTGGCCATTGGTGCTGACCCATGGTATAACACAGGTCACTGACCACATTTTTGATATCCGCCAGACTTTCACTGTCTATTCAAGCAATGTGTTTTTTCACTTCTTTAAGGGTAAACTATTCAAGACAATTATTAAAACTTGTCTTTACAGTGTCTTCAGGAAACAACTTTCCTTTACTCATAAGTTTAGTCCCGAGTGTCTTCATACTGATTGTCGCAGTAATCTGCATAGTCATCTTCTGTAGAAAATGTAGGTTCAACAGCAAGTGTGAAGGAATTCCCGGTAGCAGCAGTAATTCCGGAATGCCGTTAATAAGTAAGTGCAAACTTCATAAACAGTCAAACAAATACATGTACCCAATTTCATATTGCTGTTCATATACGAAAGGGTACCAGTCAGAAGCAGTGTATCTGACATGGCATTTTGGCTGATAACCTGCTGTAATTTTATAATAATTACGTCATTAATAACTTGGATTTCTGTCCGCTTGTCTGAAGTCCTGTACTTAAAAAATGTAAGTTTTACAATTAACGACAGATCCCAAGATGGAGCCAAACGAGGAGCCTCAGCCAAAGCCGAAGGGCAGTGGTAAAAAGTTTGGGCTGAGCAGCTTTAGGAAATTGGTCCCAGTTCATAACCTCGGACTTCTAGGAAATTGACTGATCCCTCTAGTCTTGCCCCTTGACCTTGGGTATACGTGTGTTCTAATTCAACTGTAAGACAGGCCCACTTCATGTAAAACAGCTCCAGCAGTTACCATAAGCCCACAGCTACTTGGGTGTTTTCGTTTAATATTTATGTACGACTGGCCTTTCCTATAAATTTGAAAATGTGTTTGTCGGGAGAGGCAAGGTCTTGTCATTAGCTTCTGTTTAATATAAGAAAATCGTGAGGTTTTGTAAAATTATGCAGAAATATATTCCAGCTGTGGAGCCATAACTAGTGAAAACCTTGCACTGTGCAGAGATGCGGATGTGTGTAACGCAACAAATTCCAACAAGATACATGTGGGGCTTCTGTATTGGAAGTTAGTGGCGTGTTGTGGTGGACCGGTTAAGAGCACCGACTCAAGCTCTGGTGTTTCTGTTCAGCAGAGTGTTGGTTCGGGTCCCGGGCGTGACACCCGTGCCCTTAAGCAAGACACTTAACTATTATTGCTTTCGTTCTGCCTTTTTGTAAAAACAAAACTATGTGTTTTATTTGTAAATGACGCAGGGTTTTTTAGAAAGTTACAAAGAGGTATGTACTGGAGACATTTGATTTCTCTTTGATTTTATTTTCAATATTGTTCTGTTAATTTTGCATGGCCAAATATATTTGTTTTAATTTGTGTTCTTCATGTAGAACTGATTGCAATTGATGTCAGACCTCATGTTATGCAAATGATGCCAGACTTGGTATGCAAATGATGTTAAACAGTATTCACATGATAGAAGAGCGCCCTCGCTCAGACAACAGAAGAGAGGTAGATGAAAGAATACATTGTACATGCTTACAGCATATAATGATCATGCGCTTCGTTTTGGTAATCTTTTGTTGATTAAACATGTAGTACCAAACACACTGAAAAGCTGCTCTAGCATTAATTGTTTCACGGAAACATGTTAAAACAGATCCATGGGTCTGTTTTGAACTCTCAAAATTAGAAGTAAGTTTTTGGTGTGGGAGCACTTATGGCAAAAATAAAATGCGCATATCCTGTTTTTTCTTCTGACTAATGAAGTTTGATGTACACTGTACATGTTTATTTTTCTTCAGACATTTCAATTTGTACTGACTGTATAGCACATTCAACATTGCAAACTTGCCTTACTTTACTTTGTACTGTACACAAGCAACCAAAAAAACATCTTGCTTTCAACATGTTCAACGTGTTCAAAAAGTAGATGTTATTTGTGAACATGAGTCTTGCCTTTAAGATCTGCACAGTCAGTATGATCATACCTAACGCCAGTGTTGTATGCCTATATTTGACTGTAAACTTCTATTAACTTTCATGATTCTTGCAGTTGTCATTGCTATCATTTTACCTTTATTGACCCCTTGCAGACGCGCAACACACCCCTGCAAAATGCGCTTCTACCATTTTCTTTTTTGTTGGAGTCGATTTCTTTGTGTTGTGGTCGAGCAGTGGACTCGGGCTCTGGTGATTCTGATCAGCATACTGTGGGTTCAAGTTATTGACAATTATGTCCTTGAGCAAGCTACTTTATCAAGAATGCTTTTTCCTTTGGATGGGACATAAAGCCATTAAACCCTTGTACCAGGATTGGTAGTGCACGTAAAGGCACCCAAAACACTTATCAGGGAAAAGTAGGGGCTAACCCCAGTGTTTCTGATTCAAATACCAAGCGTCCTTGTTTACAGGTTTCACTTATGAGCCATCCTTGGTTTCATTACCAGAAACATGTAATAATAACAATAATAGTGTACATTTTGCCTCCCAATATGGCGGACAGGATAGGCGCGTGTAAGTGCACTGCGTGTCTAGCAAGAGGTCAATATCATACTATTCTAATTGACTTACATGTAATTTCTCTAATCTAATCATACCATTAAACCTGTAGACTCATCACCTAGTGCTGTGACATTATGGAAGAAACGCTTCTGTCTTTTTAACCAGTTATAACCAAAAGATGTGTATGCATGCACATTTTGGGGACTAGTGACTGGAGGTGGGGTAAACCTGCTTTTGTATACACCCGGAATACCGGAACACTGGAACATTAAAAGGCCTGTACATTCCATTGTGTATGGTGCACAGGCATGCACTCACCTTGCAATGCTTTGTTTCTCCTGTTCAAAGAGTGACAAAGGGTACTGGAATTCATGCTTGAAATCTCCCTTTTGCGGGTCTTGTTGTGTAATCCTCAATTCTAGACCTCAATCATTTGTTGTACAAACAAGGATGAGGAGAGATTGATAGACAGCCACCATTGTTTATTGTTCTATTTGGCATAATGAGAGGTAAGTCTGAGTGGTCTGACATCCCATCATTTCACGGCCGATCATCAGCTGTGACTTACGACCTACTCATTCCATATTTTCTCCAAAGAGAACAAAAATCCTGGTGCATTTTCTGAGAAGGTTTGTTGTCTTTACTGTGTTTAAGCATGTTTTCATTGTGACAACGATGTTCTCAAAAATAAGATATTCCGAAAGTTCAGAAAAGCTTTTCCTGTCCAGTGCTAAGTGTTAAACTGTAAAAAAAAGGAACCAATTTCCAGCAGCAGCAGTTGAAGTGGTTGATACCACTTAGACTATGCGTATTAAAACTGTTAATTGATTTATACTCCTCTTTCTACTGCCTTGTCGTCTTTGACGCATACATGAATGAGTGTATCTAATTGTTGAAATCAAGGACTTTTACAAAAGGGCCTGATCCGACAGATCAAGAATTTCCTTGCTACGGTTTCGTGTACAAAACCAATGGTTACGTTGGTGAAAACACTAAGTTCAAGCTTTAGGAGAACAGATAGAAGTCCTGGATTTAACGGGTTGACAAACTTGGGTGTACCTGTATCACTTCAGATATCCATACATGTTTTCATTGCGTCACAAGGTGTTATCTTCCATAATTTGTCTGAGCTGTTACACTAATGTACAAATGTAACACTAACTTGAGGAAGAACATGTTATATTAATCTCAGCAGGTTGCAATAACCCCCATTGGAATATCACAATAATACAGGTCGTTTCTTAAAAATGTTGACATTTTACTCAGCTTGATTAGATCATCAATTAGAAGGTGACCAGATCAGCTTTTTCAACGACTTTTAAGAAATGTCTTCATAGTGATACCATAAACCGCCTACTTGTCCTTTTTAATTCAATTCCAACATAGGCCATTTAAGAATTGACAGCTGCAGCTTTAGTCTTAATTGGCAATGCTAGTTTTGTTTTCAGTCGCTGGTAGAGGGGGGCACATTTATTGGCTCAGAGGGAGGGTAATCCTTGTTGTGATATTAGTGACTTAGTTAACAAAACGAATGGTGTCAATCAAGACTACTGCAGCTTGTTACGGGGCTGCTGTGCGTCACTGGATGTTAATATGCAGTGAAGCCATAGCCACTTAATTCCGTTCTGCCTTGTCAAAAGTTGCATTCTCTGTTTCATAAAATATTTCATTCTCTCATTGTTCAGCCGTAGCTGCTTATCCGGACACTGTTTTATTAAACGTTGCATTCTCTCATTGTTCAGCCTTAGTTACTAATCCGGACACTGTTTTATCAAACGTTGCATTCTCTCATTGTTCAGCAGTAGCTGCTAATCCGGACACTGTTTTATCAAACGTTGCATTCTCTCATTGTTCAGCAGTAGCTGCTAATCCGGACACTGTTTTATCAAACGTTGCATTCTCTCATTGTTCAGCAGTAGCTGCTAATCCGGACACTGTTTTATCAAATGTTGCATTCTCTCATTGTTCAGCAGTAGCTGCTAATCCGGACACTGTTTTATCAAACGTTGCATTCTCTCATTGTTCAGCAGTAGCTGCTAATCCGGACACTGTTTTATCAAACGTTGCATTCTCTCATTGTTCAGCAGTAGCTGCTAATCCGGACACTGTTTTATCAAACGTTGCATTCTCTCATTGTTCAGCAGTAGCTGCTAATCCGGACACTGTTTTATCAAACGTTGCATTCTCTCATTGTTCAGCAGTAGCTGCTAATCCGGACACTGTTTTATCAAACGTTGCATTCTCTCATTGTTCAGCAGTAGCTGCTAATCCGGACACTGTTTTATCAAACGTTGCATTCTCTCATTGTTCCTTTTTCAAAGTTCTATTGAGAATTATTTGTAATTGACAGATTTAGCTGAGCTGCTACATTTAATCAGCATTGAATCAGGCATGGCACTTCACAGAGGCAATAATTGCCTCTATGCCCCAGCTCATTGCCCTGGTGCCACCAGCCTTTAGTCAAGGCGCTCACAGCTTCCCAGATAGTGTACAACACAAACAGCGCCACCACTGTTAACATGAAGACTGGTGCAAGCAACAGAGCCCTCCTGCCACTAGCACATAGTCTTTGTTAGCAGTGGTGGCACTGTTTGTGTTGTATACCATCCAGAAAGTCGTGAGCGCCTTGACTAAAGGCTATTGTGCCCCTTAGAATTTTCCAGTTGGAATTTATATTTAGCTCCTTGACATGCCCTTTGGTAAAACTGCCTTGCCCAGGTTACAAGAAACAAGTATGATGCCAGCAATATGTTATAATCTGATTCTGAATCTGAGGAGAGCACACTGACAAAACCGATAGTTCAACTAACTTGCTAAAATGTCTGCTAATATTTCATCAAATTTCTGAATCATGTTTTTTTTAACACAACAAACAAGTTTATCTAGAATTTGTACATTTTCATAAATATGACTTACATGTAAATCAAATTAGCTAAACTGGAAAAAGAATTTATTGTTACTTTAAAAAAAACATCCCATTGTTTCACATACATGTAGAAGTGCTATATTTCAAGTTTTAAAAAAAGAATCAAACTTTCAGATTAAAAATCTGCCGTTTTAAAATATCTGTTAGTGTTTATTTTTCCCATTCATGCATCATAACTGTTTGTATCTTTATTAGACCATAGCTTTTATACTGAAAGAAAATTCAGTTTTGTGATACACACTTCATGAAAATAGGAGTCTTTATGAAAATGGACAAATATAACTAGTCTCTTACCTCGCTTTATAGCAGTGTGAGATGCCATTGTATTTAATACCCATCTAGTGCAAAATTTGTTAACATCCAAAAATATCCAATGACGTCACATTTCAAATGTATAGGTCTGTACATTTTTGTATGGAGATTTTTGTACATTCCTGAACTTCGATGGTATTCAATCAAATTGGCATTCTATTTGATTTGTTGGATGCCGAAAAAAATGTCTGTGTGGACCGCACAGTCCCATTTATTGATAACTTCCAAAGGTGTCATGTTTTAAATGTTGGGCTGAGTACCAAATAAAATGACATTTCACACTTAATGTGAGGATAGAGACTTGTAATTTTCCCCACTTTTTATAAGAACTGTATTTATTGGAAAATGTGTGCCTCACAAAACTAAATTTCCCCTCTCCTTGTTGAGACTGCATCCTCAGATTGCTACAGTAATGAATTAAATGGGTCCAAATCATCAACTTTCCCCCTCAATTTGTCTTAGAAGGGGAGGAAACAAGTTTTGTTTAGCTTTGTGTACCAATATGACTGCTTCTTGCATTTCTTGCTCTCAATTTATTCCTGGTTTCGTTGGAACAAAGAAAAGTCTACACACTCTCAGCTAGTATTTGTACTAGCTCAGTAGGCCTATCTGCCATAGCAATAGTTTATTTTTGTCTTCTCTATCTACATGTAGTTGATGGAATACGCTATCGTCTAGAGGGTACTACGGTCTATCTGACAATCAAACCATCGTGGAAGCCTTGCTTCCTGAAGACTTGCAAGTGCCTGATGGAAACTCCGTTAAGGATCTCTGAGAACAGTGAGATGGAGGTGAGCGTGCGTAATCTGCGTGAAGGCTTCAAGTACAACTTTGAGATCAAGAGGACACCAACGGATGTTGAAGACGGTGACTGCAACGTGGCAGAGTGTGAAGTCTTGGTTGAGTGTAAGTTTCTGTCATTTGTATACATTATGTAAAAAATCTCTCTGAAACAGATGCTTGCAGTCTTTGGAAGTGAGTTGGCTAAAAACATGTGGCGTGTCGTGGCTGAGCGGTTAAGAGCATCGGACACAAGCTCTGGTGTTTCTGATCAGCAGAGTATGGGTTCGAGTCCCGGTCGTGGCAAAAATTTATGGTAAAGATACTTTACCATAAATTTGTCCTTAGGATGGGACATTATAGCTGTAGGTCCCATGTACTAGGATTAGTAGTGCACATCAAAGATCCCACTGTAGTGGAAGAGCAGGGCACATCAAAGATCCCACTGTAGTGGAAGAGCAGGGCACATCAAAGATCCCACTGTAATGGAAGAGCAGGGCACATCAAAGATCCCACTGTAGTGGAAGAGCAGGGCACATCAAAGATCCCACTGTAGTGGAAGAGCAGGGCACATCAAAGATCCCACTGTAGTGGAGGAGCAGGGCACATCAAAGATCCCACTGTAGTGGAGGAGCAGGGCACATCAAAGATCCCACTGTAGTGGAAGAGCAGGGCACATCAAAGATCCCACTGTAGTGGAGGAGCAGGGCACATCAAAGATGCCACTGTAGTGGAAGAGCAGAGCACATCAAAGATGCCACTGTAGTGGAAGAGCAGAGCACATCAAAGATCCCACTGTAGTGGAAGAGCAGGGCACATCAAAGATCCCACTGTAGTGGAGGAGCAGGGCACATCAAAGATCCCACTGTAGTGGAAGAGCAGGGCACATCAAAGATCCCACTGTAGTGGAGGAGCAGGGCACATCAAAGATGCCACTGTAGTGGAAGAGCAGAGCACATCAAAGATGCCACTGTAGTGGAAGAGCAGAGCACATCAAAGATCCCACTGTAGTGGAAGAGCAGGGCACATCAAAGATCCCACTGTAGTGGAAGAGCAGGGCACATCAAAGATCCCACTGTAGTGGAAGAGCATGGCACATCAAAGATCCCACTGTAGTGGAAGAGCAGGGCACATCAAAGATCCCACTGTAGTGGAAGAGCAGGGCACATCAAAGATCCCACTGTAGTGGAGGAGCAGGGCACATCAAAGATCCCACTGTAGTGGAAGAGCAGGGCACATCAAAGATCCCACTGTAGTGGAAGAGCAGGGCACATCAAAGATCCCACTGTAGTGGAAGAGCAGGGCACATCAAAGATCCCACTGTAGTGGAAGAGCAGGGCACATCAAAGATCCCACTGTAGTGGAAGAGCAGGGCACATCAAAGATCCCACTGTAGTGGAAGAGCAGGGGTTAGCCCCGGTGTTTCTGGTTCACATATCAAGCACCCTTGTTTACAGGTTTCCTCAGGCTTGCGAGCTACAGTGATTAAGTTCACTTATGGGGCATCCTTGGTTTGTTAACCAGAAATGTATAATGATAATAATAAAAGAGCAGAATCATGTTTTCTTATTCCTTAAAGTTGAATTAAAGTTAAATGGCTTTTTTTACCCAAAATGTTTTTCACTGAACAAATGTTGACAGACGAAAAATTTAAAACGATGCTGTTTTAAAATGAAAAAAGACAGAAACTTTAAGCTAGACACTTAACCTAAGTTAAGGGCTCTAAGGTTCAGTTTTGTAAGACACTCAGTTTCCAATAGATAGAGTCCTATTGAAAATGGGAAAACATGGCGTTATAATGGTGTGAAATGCCATTGTATTTGATACCCTTCAAGTGCAAACCGATGTCGCATTTTAATTATATGGGTCTGTACATTTTTGTACAAGGGTTTTTGTAGTTAATTCCTGAACTTCAATGAAACTCAATCAATCAGCATGTAATTTGACAAGGTCGCCCCAAAAAACAATCTGTGTGTGGAATGCACATCCCCATTTATTGTTGGCCTCCAATGACATCCTATTGTTTCAAATATTGTTCTGAAAGAGTATCAAATAAAATATCATTTGACACTATTTTAAAGTGAAGTTAGAGACTTGTAAGTTCTTTAACCTATAAAAAGGATTCTTTTTGGGACAATGGGTGCATGGTTGAAGCAGTTAAGGTCCCATATTTCATGTATGTGCTGGGATCATTGGATAGTTTTTAGGAGAAGAGTAATAAGAGTTAGGGATTGTTTTTGGTGTTTTTGGTTCGTAGCATGCACCACTTATTACTGTTTTTTTAACCGCATTCTAACCACAGTGGTAAAGTTTGCATTTGATGCACCTTTGTTTTTTATTCACATTGGTCGTCGAAGCCACTGAAGGTGCATTCTGTATCCCACATGTCTGTGTGGGTGTGTACCCTTACACAAGATAACTTACACTATTTAGTTTCAGGGTACTTTACACAATGGAACAATGCTACCCCACAAGGTTTTCTGTGTTCTAGTGCTACCCCACAGTGCGTTCGATTAGCTCTGACGTACTTGTTGTTGCTCACAAGTGCCCTGCTTGAGGAGAGGGTTACTTGGGTCTAATCCTTGTTCATGACAACACAACAAAAACATTTCTCAATGGCCACCATTTTGTTTGTAAATCAGGGGGACATTTTCAGGAGGTTTGACAAACTTTTTTTACCATTAAAGCAGTGTTTTTGCGAGCAAAGCAATAAGTATTTTTTAATTCGAAGCCGGGTACTTTTGTATCACTGTGGGCTTGTAAAAATATTTAACGTTGCAGAATCATTATTTAACGATATTTTTGTGAATCCACGAAAAGATTCGGATGTAATGCACACAAAGAAACTAGTTCCGGTCGGCTGTCCCAAGATGCATCGGTGTGAATGCTGGGGGAAGTTGGCGTTCAATTAGCTCATGTTAGGGGCTCACCCGGATGAGCACGACTAATCGAATGAACCCACTGTTGAAGAATAGAATTTTCCTTAAGTGTACATAACAAAAGAACGTCCACAGAAAGACTGCAACACAGAGCTGTGTGTGCGTTCAAGTTTGTGTGCGATCACTGTCTAGATAGAGCTAATACTGATCCTCAATAGTAGGATACTGTAACAAAACCTTGGCTTTTACGGTAAAAAAAAGTAACTGCTGTATTTCCTTGTTTTTGTTAAACTTATTATTTTTCATTGTATCCTTGTGTAGTCAGCGCTTCAGAAGATAGGGAGAGCAGCTGTGCAGAAACGATCGAAAATGCCCTGTTTGGTGTTACTACAAAGAAAGCGCTTAATAGGCCGCTAGAGGTTGACCGTCGTCTGAGAGAAAGAGTGGCCGACTTCTTTGAAATGACCGCTGATCATCAGAAGAGTTTCTTAGGCGGCCAGACTCCAATGTATTTGTACATAGACATCTTGCAAGAAATATTGGAGTCTTACGGGGTCTTAAACAAGGGGATTGGAGAACTGCTTAGCTACTTGGCGAAAGAAAGCTGCGGCCAAACTGAAGACTTTGTTGAAATACTGATCAAATTTCATCCAAAATGTCAGAGTTGTGCCCGGCTTTGGCATCAAATTCATGGCAGGACGACAGTGTTTACTCATGCGGCATGCAACGGAACTACAATTCATGTCTAAACAGTAAAGGCCTGTACTAGGTAAGATTAAAGCCTATTATTGGTGCAACATCAAATGTTGCTCAGACTTGATGCCTTGAATTAGCGCAGAAGGACTTGGACAAGTTCAAATGTATTTCAATTTTTGTTGTACAAGAATCTGTAAAATAGGCACAAGTGTCTATTGCAATACGTGACTTGGTTTTGCAAATTCCTAAACTTTGACCAGATTTTCAAAATCGAGATTTTCGTATTTATTGTGAAAATTAAAGGGACACGTTGCCTTGGATCGGGCGAGTTGGTCTATGAAAAGCGTTTGAAACCGTTTATTATAAAATGCATATGGTTAGAATAATGTTTTAAAAGTAGAATATGATGATCCACACAAATATGCCTCAAAATTGCGTGGTTTTCCTTTTACATCGTGAACTAACACGGCACGCCATTTTGTAGAGTCAAATTTTTGACTCCACAAAATGGCGGACCATGTTAGTTCGCAAAGTAAAAGGAAAACGATGCAATTTCGAGGAATACTTGTGTGGATCATTGTATTCTTCTTTTAAAACATCTTTCTAACCATATCCATTTTATAATAAACGGTTTCAAACACTTTTCATAGACCAACTCGCCCGATCCAAGGCAACGTATCCCTTTAACAATATTTCTGAATATTTCTCCTTCCTTAGCATGATGGGGACTGCACCTACGGTCAATGCGTGCCTACAATTTCTGCCATTTTAGGAGTCAATTTCTTTGCGTACATTTTTACTCCAATCTGGATTTTGAAGCTGACCGACAAAACAGTAGATGAGATTAGTGTTTCCAAATGTGCTGTTCGTCATGAAATTGGTCACTGGAGTGAAATGAAATCTTAAATCTAGGTCTTTGGGGGCGTTTAAAAAAAAATAATCAAAGATCTTATGTTAACTGCTGAGAAGTTTGGGTTTTATAAGAGTGGGTGTCACTCTTTGTTGAGTGTGTGCATGTTAAGTTAGGTTTGTCCCTATTCCAACTCATTCTGATAGACTAATTGCACCTGCCATCGTGCAAATTAGAGCATTTATAGTTGATCAGAATAAGAAATGTTCGAATGTTGCTGTTGTTGTTGTTTAACAGTTGAATACTCAACTTACGTATATCTTCATCATGTTGTGGGGTTTTGGTTATATGACCTAAACTGTGCAAGTTATGAGCATGTTGAAACATTAAGACATGTGAAGATGCTAAAGTTTGTTTCCTCTACTAATTAAATCAATGTACGTATCTGTCTTGGTGCCTAAGGCGCCACTTGAACCAAAGGTTCAATCAGATCTCATCAATCAAGTTATGAGCATGTTGGAACATTAAGACATGTGAAGATGCTAAAGTTTGTTTCCTCTACTAATTAAATCAATGTACGTATCTGTCTTGGTGCCTAAGGCGCCACTTGAACCAAAGGTTCAATCAGATCTCATCAATCAAGTTATGAGCATGTTGGAACATTAAGACATGTGAAGATGCTAAAGTTTGTTTCCTCTACTTATTAAATCTATGTACGTATCTGTCTTGGTGCCTAAGGCGCCACTTGAACCAAAGGTTCAATCAGATCTCATCAATCAAGTTATGAGCATGTTGGAACATTAAGACATGTGAAGATGCTAAAGTTTGTTTTCTCTACTAATTAAATCTATTTTGGTGCCTAAGGTGCCATTTGAACCAAAGGTTCAATCAGATCTCTTCAATCAAGCTATGAGCATGTTGGAACATTAAGACATGTGAAGATGGTAAAGTTTGTTTTCTCTACTAACTAAATCAATGTACGTATCTGTCTTGGTGCCTAAGGCGCCACTTGAACCAAAGGTTCAATCAGATCTCTTTAATGAGTAGTTGTCAGTCAGCATGAACTATTATTTTGTTAGATTGTGTGCATTTCAAGTGTAAGGTTTACATTCAACAAGCAGCTGTTTTATTTCATAAGTTTGAATATCAAACTGTAAAACTTGTCCAATGACGGCGTTTGTTTCTATATGTACCTTAGTTGCATTAGAATAAATAATGATAGTACTAAAAACAATTAGGCGTATGTAGAATTTCGTGTAAAAAAAAAATGAACACATAAAATGCGTGGTAACAAATCAGGTTGATATAATCATTAAATAAACTAGAACAAATCTAAGGGACATTAACAACAATCAAGATGTTTAAGGGAAACCTCGTTATTGTTTGCATTATTAGAAATTCTTTAACAAAAATATTTTTGCCAAAGAAGATATTGCTCTTTACACTCAACCATTAGGGATTTGGGTTACCTTTTTTTCTTTTTCTTTTCACCTTTTATTGAATTTTTTATTTTATTTTTTTAATGAAAAGAGAGAGGGGTTAGGCAACTAAAATGTAATCTCAAATTGTCAGAGTATCCTCAAGCTTGCCCCTCCCTTCACTGTCGAATGAACAGTCATTGAGCCAGTAGGATTTGAAACTTAATCTAATGGGATAACACCATGACCATCTTCCTCCTGAAGACGATTGGAGTATTCTGAATGAAACGTTGAGTTGGTTCCAATGAACCACCACAACTCATGAGAGTGATTTATAAACATGGTGTTACCACAAACCTTACGATAACTAATGAAGCAATATTAATAATTACCATTTAGAATTATTAATAAATTTATGTATTATTTTTTTATTGGTATAGCACTGAGAATAATTTATTTGAAAGCATTCATATCTTGCCAGTTGTTGCCACTGTTAATCTATGAAAACCGTCTTCAAATATATTTATCATTATATCACATCTCTGTGATTGAACAACAATTTTGTGAACATTTATAACATTAATTTTTTTTTTTAAACCGATTAAAAAAACATTTTCTCGGCAGTAGCCATGCATCAACAAATGAAACAGTTTATTTTGTTGAATTTTAAGAAATACTGCAGATAACTTTTAACTGAAACTACCCAATGAAATTGCAGCTGAAAAAGAATCTATTAACTAAAGTTGGACTTTTGGATATTAAAAAAAGAAATTGCACTATTTTATAACAGTTTTTTACAAAGAGAAAAGTGGAAAAAGTCTCTCTAAAAATGTCAAAGGTTCGTAATTTAGGACCTTAATGTGTGCTGTAACATTAGTATGAGTCAATCCTTTTGTGTATATTATAGCAAATAGTTCTGAATTATATTGACTTGATTTTAGAGCAAGGTATAGTACCTAACCATACATTTTTGATGCAAGGCCTAGTGCACTGCAAAGTAGGTGTTTCTTATGATTTGACTCCACAGTCAATGTCAATGAATGGTTTGTAACTCATTGTGGACCAATCGTACATCATTGAATTGAAAGGATGGGGATTCATAAGAACTGTTATAATTGGTTTTTGAGTGTGTTAAAGGCACTGTACACGTTTGGTAATTACTCAAAATATATATTAGCATAAAAACTTACTTGGTAATGAGCAACGGAGAGCTGTTGATAGTATAAAACATTGTGAGAAACGACTCCTTCTGAAGTAACGTAGTTTTTGAGAAAGAGGTAATTTCTCACTAAAATAATAAAAGACTTCTGGCCAGAAGCCTTTTATTCCTATCTGAAAGCACACTTATTTGTACAACAAGGGTGTTTTTTCTTTCATCATTTTCTTGCAACTTCAATGACCAATTGAGCCCAAATTTTCACAGGCTTGTTATTTTATGCATATGTTGGGAATACACCAAGTGAGAATACTGGTCTTTGACAATTACCAAACGTGTTCAGTGCCTTTAATGAATAATTTTTTGTTTAAAATTGTCTTCCATTTTATTTCATAATAGGGTCATTCCGTGTCAAATCAACCAATATTCTGAAAATTGTTACAGGTCACCTCTCAGATTTGGCTAAAATTAATTTATAATACTCATCTATGTGTATGATGAACATATAAAGAAAAAGAAAATTCCAACTCCATGTCGTTTCCGAATTAAGGCCCATAAAAATGGGCGTGGCTACCCCCTTTTCCGTGTACGCGTTTGCGACATTGAATATTTTGCGTTTTGTAATGTGTTTGGAAGTGCCTAAAGATACAAAGCTGTAAATTGGTACACGGTGACTTTCACCCAAGTAACTCAAATCTGACCTACAAAACAAGAGTATCTCATCCCCTTTTCTCTCTACAGGCAGCTGAAAACACTCATTTAATTTGAAAAAAAAAATATATATATATATATATAAAAAGGTAGGGGTATATATATATATATATATATTTTCAGACCCCATAACATTTGCATTATGTTTATTATACACATAGATGAGCATTAGAAATGAATTTCAGCCAAATCTGAGAGGTGACATGTAACCCCGTTGGTTGATTTGACCATAGAGGAAGGCTATTCCTTCCTCCATGATTTGACACGGAATGACCCAATAATACAAATTACAATATTAATGCTTTAAATCTTGCTCGGCCAATGTTGATGGGTCATTCGAAACCGTTGGCTTTAGTCTTCAGAAAGTGAAACAAACTGGTTATACAAAAAGTGATTTAAGGACCTCAGTGAGGGCGCTGTTTGAACAAGTGACGTCATATGCAAGGGGTCCATTGCACGAGTGCGTGGAAATAACAAAATTATTCACTTGCAGACTTGTAAACAAATAAGAATAACACAAATTAAAAAAACTGTTGTGTTTCATTTTTCTTTAAGTTGCAACCTTATTTGTACAAGTTCCAACACTTCGAAACGACGCCAAACAACGTGAATTTCAGAAGACTGTATCTTTGAATTGAAATGGTTGAACTTCGAGTAAATCTCGGGACTATTCTACTGTGATGCTGTGAAGTTTTCAACCATTAAACTTGAGGCAGAAAGTGCATACTGGCATATTGTGTTCAGAATACAGAATACAGTATGCAAATATGCAAATATTTATGAATGAAATGGGGAAAATATGTTCATGAGTTGAAAGGTGGAATATTCCATTCAACGAGGCGAAGCAGAGTCGAATGGAGCATTTCATCTGCCAATCTCCCCATAATTGCACAATGCAAAACATTCATTCTTTGTTTTAAATAAGGCATGGTTTACTTGTGGTAATTGTCAAAGACATGAGTATTCTCACTTGGTGTATCCAAATGCATAAAATAACAAACCTATGAAATTTGGGCTCAATATTGGTCATCGAAGTTACAAGAGAAAATGAAAGAAAAAACACCCTTGTTGCAAAGGTGTTTTTAGGTGCCTGAGAAAGGCTTCTGCCTGAAGCCTTTCTCACATTCAAACTTTCAGGTGAAAAATTATCGCCTTCGCCAAAAACTACATTAATTCAAAGGGGGTCGTTTCTGACATTGATTTGTAACAACGGCTCTCCAGTGCCCTTTACCAAGTAAGGTTTGATGCCCATTAATTGTTGGAGTAATTACCTAAGGTTTACCCTGTCTCTAAATAACATCCAAGTAGATCATTGTCATTTTGGTATTTAGGGGAAAAAACTTTTATAAGGAACAAAATGTACAATATTGTATTCTGGTATCTACGACAGGCGCATTTTACACTGCTGTGTTTAACGCATGGTTGTGGCCTTTAGTGTGCAATAGATCAAAATGGGATGGAACGAAAATGCTCGGTGGTTAAAGGCCTATACCAAAATGCACGATTTATTATGACGATGGCCACGTAACGTTTTGATTAATAATAATGCAGCATGACTAACAATCCTCCAATCAAAGGACAATGATCTTCTTGGGTGTTATATTGACCAATCAGAAGAGAGGATTCTAGTTTGCTGTCTTAAGATACCCTCATCTTTATGCCTTTTACCCTGAAATATTTATATTATAAAATGTTTTGTATTCCATCCACTTTAACTTTTAAAAAGAGGAAAAAAAGAAGAAGAATGATAGGTCAGTTGAGAGTTGTAAGATGTAAGATGTGATCTTGGTTACCATCGATACTGGTGATTTCTTTGTGATTAATGTGTGCTACTTTAAATGTTTGCTTTAAGAGCCAGTCCATTTATATATATTCTATTGTATATTAAACATTATTCAGAAACTGGGCGAGGAGTGTGTTTTAGTTGCAACTCTGTACACAATTTTCATTTTGCAGAAAAATGTTATGCTCGGATGTTTTATTTTTATTTTTTGTTTAACCAAGCAGGAATATAATTATACCAGCCAAAATGAAAAGTAAAGTACATTGGTTGTCACTGGTCCCCCTCATAATAAAAAACCCAAAAAACTAACAACACTTTTTAATAACTTTTGGGTTGAGGCTACCCGTATGAGAACACACACGACCAATGACAGCACCTCCTTTGACCTCAGTGAGGGCGCTGTTTGACCTTGTGACCTCATAGGCAAAGGTTCTCGATGTTTTGCAGGAATGTTCTTAACAAGTTGTATGGAGGACCAAACCTTGCTTAGCAAAATTAGGTTACCAGCCTAATTCAGGGGCGGATCCAGGATTTTCCAAACGGGGGGCGTGTAAATTTACCAAGCAGCAAATGGTGAATGCAATTTGTGGCGCCTACGAGCGCATAATGCGAACCCCTAACGGCATGGGCCGGTTCCGGGGCCCGCAATGCTACGAAACAGGATTTTAGATGCTCTGTGGTACGATCTCATGCAATATCTGACCACTTAAACCAATTTTGTTTTTGCAAGATCATTATTAAAACATTATTTTCGAGTTGGGAGTCATCGATTTGAATCGGCCATCCTGAGTTATAAAATCAAAATGCAGGCTACAACTTATACTTATTCAGGGGGGAAAACTGTTGGCGAGTTAAACGATAGTGCAATTTTTAATATAACCAAATAGGGTCTCTTTGTCATTTAGTTTTCACATACTTGAGGATTAGAATGTGACACAAAATAACAAGCTGTGCTTGTCTTCAGTGACAGCGCGATCGAGCAACAATAACATTAATGTACGACAAGGGGAGGGTAGGCCTACTAGAGGCCTAGCCCCCTCCCCCAGCCCTACATCGTTGTACTATCTGCACAATTGATAATGACTAGTTTGAAAGAAACACAACGGATATTTACCCTCTTTCTTGAATACGAAAAAAATCTGTGATTTTCTAAACAGAGTGAGACACCATGATTATACGATGCTATGTCTTCACTAGCCCCATGAGTAGGGCCAATCCACTTCGTTCGTATCCTTGCCAATTGGGCCTAAGCACCATTGCAATCCTATTTTGTGCCCGATGTAGTTTTTAATCCGGGTTATGAAACTTACCGATCGAATGCTACTGTACGCCTACTTGTAGAAAGCCCACATGCTAAACATTTTTTTAAAAACATCACAGATTTTGGGGGAAAATTGATTGCCTTTCTAGTCCCGAGAGTGAATTTTTTGATAACGCGTATTAACAACTTGCGCGAGAACCTAGTTGGGTTCCCTTAACAATTTCACAACATTTAAACTATCTATGGGCAATTGCTGCTCGATATGGGGCAGAGGGAGGCCCCCCCTCTATTGTGTCTTCATTGTGTTCTGGGAATCTCAGGAATTCTTTTGAGAATTTTAGGGGGGGTGCTTCTGTATACAAGAGGGAAGAGTGTGTTAGGGTTAGGGTTAGTTTGGGGGGGCCTCCCTCTGCCCCATATCGGGCATGGTATATCTATGGGGACCATACTGATTTACATAACGCGCTGAGCATAGTATAGACCTTTCTTTTGCAACGTCACAGCCCGAGTTTTTGCCAACCCAGGTTGAAAAACTATGGAAAGCCATAACTGCAAATCAAAAACAGATTGCCACATCACAGTTTGTAGCAGTGTTACACAAAATATTCAAAAATAGTGTTGAATTTGTTGGAAACAAATTAACCAATCATGGAAGGTATTTCCGTTCATGAATCTTTACAGAAAATGTTGAATTTGGTCACAACATTTTTTAACACGATTGAATGTTTTGCCAACATTCGGCCGTCCGTGCCAACCGGCGCACTTTGTTTATCAACAAAAGAAAGGTCTATATCTTTCCCAGACGGGCGTGAGATGCGCACAGCATTACGCGTATTTCACAAACCTTGATTGCGCTCGGCGCGCTGACTAAATCAGTCTGGTCCCCATTAAATATCAGCAGTTGATCGTCTAACTGTTGTGGATTGTTGAGGGAACCTGACAATGGTTTTCCCGCAAGTTAATAAGTGGGGAAAAAATCACACTCGCGACTCGAAAAGCAAACAATTTTCCCAAAAGATCTGTGATGTTTAAAAAAAAACAATTCAGCATTAGGGCCTTCTACAAGTACAGTAGCATTCGATCGGTACGTTTCATAACCCGGATTAAAAATTAAATCGGCCACAGAAAAAAAGGATGCACTGGGCCAAGGATACGAAGTAGATTATCCCTATTCATGGGGCTATGTCTTCACTATAGTTTCCGGAAGTTCGTATTGTAAAAGTCACATTGTATTTAGCGCGCGCGAGTACTGACTTTCCATCCAGAAACTTCTTTGCACAATGTACACACACACAGGTGGCATGCATGGTCGACTCACGATGTGGGTGAATGATCTTCACGCCCCTGGATCCCCGCGCCAGGCATGTTCAGTGTGTGAGAAAAACACGCTTTCCACACAGTACACAAGATTCACGTGAGACAATGTCTGTCAGTGAAATAATAGTGGTCCACAAATGAAACAAAGTGTACGAGGTACGGAATTTTAGTAGCTTTTTTGAAATACTACTAGGTAGGGCCTTAGTCATTAATTTTGTCTCTCCCTCACTTTTCTCCTTGATGGCGTCTCTTTTTTTATTTTTTTTATTTTATCTCAAGCAAAAGGGGGGGCGTGCGCCCCCCACGCCCCCCCTGTATCCGCCGCTGTAATTCTCCAGGTTATATTATACACTTATTTTACTGGTGCCCGGCTAATATTTGTTCAGAAGATACATTTTGAAGACATTTTATTTACTTTTGGCAAAGCAACAGGATGACATTTTGTCCTAGCTTATGCGAGAGCTTCATTACCTTGGTGTCAATCCAGGCCAGCTGAATTCACAGGCTATTTTTCTCTGCATGCTTCGTGCAACCTTTCCACAAACATGTTTTTGTACTTTGTTGAGAATTACCTGTGATACGCAAGTTTATTATATTTGTACAATCCCTGAATTATATTGTGCCATGCTTGATCAACCTAGGCAAGGACATCTAACAAAGCCAACCAAGTGGCAATATTTACAATTCAAATTGACATGTACTGCTTTTCTCAAAACTCTGTAATAAACTCGATGAACTGAATCTGGTGACAACAATACCAGTAAGAGCATGGAGGAAGGAAAATAGATGGGGTTGACCTATGTGCATAGCTGTTTTTCTGTTTGAATATGATAATCTTGCAATATTGTTTAGTAAAAGTGATGATTGTATTGATTGTTAAATGATTTTCATTTCTAAAAACTCGAGACTACATTTTCACATTTATTTCTTTGGAATTTCTACTACCTATTTACATGAAATGATATTGAATGGTTGTGTTGTGTGCGAGAATTGTACTTTTATATACTCTACTCTTTTTTCTCTATGCACAAGGCTGCCCATTTATGATACAACAACTTAAGAAAACAATACTGTTGGGTTCTGATTAATGTGTAACTTTATGAACTTGTTTACTTTTTGTTGGACTGGTGAATGACAATAAATATGCGTGGTATGATTTTATTGATTTAAAGCGGTGTGCGTTGTTGCAGTACCTGTTTTGTAGTTAACCATGTGTGCATCAGTTGTGTATACATGCTTACAACCTGTTTGTCGAATTCACAGTGACTGGATGTTTTCTTCAATTTCCTTATTTCAAGGTAATTAACAGTTATCAACTTAGTACTCAAAACATTAAAACACGCAGCTTAAACTAGTAATTGTCATAGACCGCTATCCAGACTTTCTAGTGACCCTACTTAACAGTCCAAATTAAGATAAAATAACAAACCTGTAAAAGCTCAATCGGTCACCGAAGTCACCATTCCACAAGAGCATTTAAAAAAAAAAAAAACGTCCCCAACATTGCTTTCATTGTTTTCTTAAACATCGGATTTCGCACTCATTTCTCGAAAACTAAACCTACAGCATTTAAGACAACACAAATTCAATGGACGGTGTCCCAACATGACCATCTTAAGACCTCGTGCAAGTTTGTGTGCAACTCGATGAACACATATTTTCAATTTCCTACCTCCATGTCAATACCAACGTTATAAACACCCTCTTTAAAATCTTATACATTATGTATCAGACCAACAATCTATTAAGTTTGTATTTTGAGCCTGCCATGGGAACACAAACTGGCTATTAAAAATTTAGGGACTTGTTATTTCAATAATTATTGGAATCGGTCCAACAATTCATTACATTGTGTGCTGAGCCTGCCCCCTATGAATGCAAAACGTCAGGGTAAAGTTCAGCACATTGTCATTTCTAAACCTAGCTATGTCAATAACCACACAATACCACTGATAAATAGGAACGTTGCGAAACAGCATACTTGAAACTCTGGATAACAAAAATCCTTTATTCATATGATCGTGTCAAAAACCTCAGAAATGCATTCAATGTGTACTTTAGATAAACCTATAGAAAATGGCATTGGAAAAAGTTTACACTGAGTAGAGCGCTATGCATTCACATCTAAATACATTTGAAATGCTAGACGATGCATGCATACCGGGTTTATTCTAGACTTGTTGACAAGTCGTTAATGATGGTCGCGGTGAGTCGAGTCGCATCTGGTGCTGTCTCGTAAAAGAATGCTCTCGCGCGAAGTTGCTGGCTGCCAACTCTTCTTCGTCATTAACGACTTGTGAAACCCGCCGGCGGTTCATATTCATTTATTCATGTACGAACGCAGTGTACATTACGGTTGCTGTAGCGACGATCATGAAGACGAGTCCATTTTATCTAAGGGTAGTAGTAATTTTAGTTACTGTAAATGTACTGAATGCTTGCGCTTGAGACATCTGTGGGTGTGTTTTGTGGGTGTTAACTCCTTCATTAATTTAGTAACTAAAGAAATAAAGTAAACTTATCTTAAAATTCATTATTATAATAATTGTTTAAGATGTGTGTTTTGCCTCATAAAAATAAATAATGCCTTCCGTGAATAGTTACTGATCGCTCCAATCATTTAACCCGATGTGTTCTACAGTGATTGTGTGTATTAAGTGTGTATAAACAACAGACACGGAAACCAGTCAACTCGCCCCCCTAGCAAAGTCGCCAATTTCAAAAAACACATGTACAAAGTCACCAACTACAAAGTCGCCCCTAGCAAAGTCGCCCCTGACAACAAACTCGTCCCCTCTCATAGTCGCCCCTCACAAGGGAATTTAACAAATTTGTGTGATTGGACTACAGGGCTTCGAAAGCTATCTTAAGGGAACAAAAGCTAGCTATCTTAAGGGAACGAAAGAGGAATTTTGGGGAACAAAATCTCATTGCGAAGGAACGAGAGCGTATATTAAGGGAACGAAAGCATATTTCGGACGAATGAACGTATATTTCTGGCAACTAATTCAAAGTCGTATTTTGATGAAACAAACGCTTGTTTTTAGGGAAAGAAATCTCCTTTCGGTGGAAAAAATTCATATTTTTATAGAACGAAAGCATATTTCGGACGAATGAAAGTATGTTTCGGGCAACTAATTCAAAGTCGTATTTTGATGAATCGAAAGCTTGTTTTCAGGGAAAGAAATCTCCTTTCGGTGGAAAAAATTATTTTTATTGAACGAAAGCATATTTAGAGCGAACAAAATTATATTTTGTGCGAACAAAATCATATTTCGAGGAAACGAATGCGTATCTTTCAGGGAACAAACGCGTATTTCTGGGTAACAAAATCGTATTTCGGGTGGAGAAGGCGTGTTCGAGGGAACCAAAACGTATTTTCTAGGAAAAATCTATTTTGCTACCTAGAAAAACACAACTTTGTTTACAAATTTAAAAAAATATAATTTTATGTGACAAAATTATATTTTGATTGAATTATATAATATTTTGAGGAAACGAAATGACTTTGTTGGAATTTTGTGTGTCGAGAGTGGAAAAAGAAATTCAGAGTGAGAATGTTTTTTTCACATTTTAATTTGTAATTTATTTTTCACCTGTTCCTTCAGGGGCTCTGGTTTTGTGTGTTGTTTTTTTTTTTGGGGGGGGGCTCGTTTTTGTCTCACAAATTGTTTAACTTAATTGCACCGTCAATATAAGAGTGGTTTTCCTATTTATTGACATAAATCTTATTTAATTTCCAAATCGGGGGAAAGGAACGTACACCGAACATTGAAACGTAACGATTTTAAAACAGCGGATTCGATCAGCGAGGTTTACCGACTAACAAACCCGCAATGACAAGGTAGTTGGTGGTCTGGCTCCCTAACCCCTCCCACATGTTCATGAGCTTCCAGGTACAGCTATCTCTTGGCATGCTAGGGTAGGGGTTTCCGTCATGCTGAGCCCCACCGAGAGAAACTCTGCGCGCCATGGCATGCAGCTACACGATTTGCCCGTGTGTTTTACGTCATGTCCCCACACGCTGTGCACTGTCAAACACTGAAATAAAATCTTACGTTCGATTTTTTGTAATTATTTACAAGTTGTACCCATAATTTGAATACGTATTTTCTTGTGTCAAAATATTCATGAACACAATCACTCTCACCACTCAGTGTTTGGTTTTGATCGTGCATGATCAAAGCAACATAAAACTCCATCCAGTACAGGATTTGATGTTTAATATTCATCTACAGTTTGAATATTCATAGATATAACGAAATTGACCAATCAGATGCGTCCGTACGAATTCGGCTGAAGTGGCCATAGGCCGTGCACAAACCGCCAGCGGGTTTCACAAGTCGGTAAATGCGACCAGTCGTGAGAGCAATAATCTCGCACAGAGCAGCCCTCTCGCGGGATATTGCGAGAAAGCCGTTCCGCTATCACCGCGACAGACATTTAACGACTTGTCCACAAGTCTAGGTTTATTCCATTTTCTTCTGAACTTGGTGCAGACACCTACAGTTACGTTAAGAAAAAACTCAACTCAAAGCCTTCAATTACGTGGCTTTCTTATGCTCTGGTGTATTAAATTCTAACCTTTGACTTCTCAGAAAAGATATAAAACAAAAAAAAAAATCCATAAACAACAATCTAGCAGCTGAAATATCAGATTAGTATGAGCTTAGTACCGATTGTATTCTTCTAACGAAGAGGTCTGATGGGCGTGCTGCTCGCAGTAGCTTCACAATCTAGACCGTGAGATGGGCCAGAGAGACCAAATGCTACACATACTTCATTGAAAGCGCCATGAAACATTTAATAACAAAAATCAAATTTGGAGGTTCTGAGATTACCCTTATAGAGAGGGATGCTGGCCAACTGCCTGTTTAAAAACCTGAGGACCAGTCAAAATTATCTTTGTGGTCCGGCCGGCTAGTTCAGTTTTAATAAAGAAGCTGGCAGACCAGAAGCTAAACTGGTCCCGGTGTCTATGATTCTAACAAAATTAAGAGCAAACCCTGCAGGGTATGTTTGAACTTTCAGGATTTGTTTTTCTTTTAAGTAAAATGGAATGGGCATTGTATAGTTCATAACAAGAACCTTATGTCTATGTAATGGAAACGAGGAGGGGCTTGTCCTGTATTGCGTGACAGGCGCGGATCCGGGGAGCCCCTCCCAGCTATCGACAACTTTTTTGTTTTATCTAATTTAATAAGAGAAGAAAAATCGTGTTGTAGCCCTATTTCTCGCTGTGGACCTACATTCATATCGCCCACTAGCAACGTAATAAGCATTACAACTTATGTAAGACTTTCCATTGAACTAAATAAAAGGCACCGGTCGAGTAAGTAGTTATAACACTAACAAATATAACTGCGTTATAGAGCCTATATACATATATATATATAAAAAAAAAAAAAAATAATAATAATAATAATAATAATAATAATAATACAGATCAAAAACTAAAAACCCGCCTACTTTAAATATGGCAACTAAAACTTATGTATAATTTTATTTGTAGTAAACCACAGGAAGACCGCTAATATAGGGCTAGATAGCTCAGCTGGTAGATCGCCGGCACGTTAATCCGGAGGTAACAGGTTCAATTCCCGCGCTAGTAAAGTTTCCTTTGTTCAACCCAAATTGTTTAAATATTTCTATCTCCGATTAAACCGTCTCCTACATATTTGATACACAACTGACACATTTAATTCATTTTGACCTATGCAGGTTTATAATTGACAAAATAGACCTTTCCATTGTTGATAAACAAACCGGGCTGGTTGGCATGGACGGCCGAATGTTAGTAAAACATCCAATAGATGTTTAGCCTAACCAATTTCATTATTTCTGCAATACTTTAATTAACTAATTACCTCTTATGGTTGGTTGCTTTGTTTCCAACAAATTCAACAGTATTTTTGAATATTTTGTAATACATTGGTACAATCTGTTTTTGATTAATTGCATTTATGGCCTTCCATAGTTTTCGAACCTTGGTTGGCAAAAACTCGGGCCGTGACGTTGCAATAGAAATGTCTATAACTTATAGTACTGTAGTACATTGAACAGCAACACAAACCTGACATATTGAACGCCAATCTGTGAACTACTGTAGAATATCTTGGAAAAGGGCATTTTATAAAATAAGTCACAATGGTGCGTTTGAGTTTCTGGATTTGATTGCCACTCTTTGAACTCTCTCTGACTGAACATTATTAGAAAGCGCTGTAAATACCGAGTGTGGTGCAGACATAAAATTCATCTTTACTTCTGTAAGCAATTTTCTATTCCATAACATGCCATTTTATTTGAATTTGTTGTTCAAAAAACTAAAGAGGAAATGGTTTTGGGAGGTTTGGATTGGAGGAGTTTAAATAAGATGAAAACTGTAATATTTAAACCCCTAATCTGAGACATCATGTCCATTGGCGAAACTATACTCGAATCAATAGGAATGTTTAATATGAAACACATGAAAGACCTTCTTGTTCAGCCATTACAAAAAAATCCTGCTAATTTTAAAATGGTGTCGAAACCATGGGCCTTTCTCAAACCTCTGTTTGGGCTCCATCTCCGGCTTGGACTCCGTAATGTTTTTTTTTGCTACAGCATGATTGTATTTGCACGCGGTGGTTCGAACATTAGACGGAGCCTGGAGCCGGAGCCGGAGCCCAGGCCGAGGTTTGAGAAAGGCCACATGGCAGCAATTGCTTCCCTGCAACCCTTTTTAAACATGTGCTGTTCCCCTGACAAGTAGATTAGCGGTCTTCTTGGAGAGGCAGTGGTATCCGTTCTTTTCCTTGCGACGTGACGCACTGCCAGTTAGTTTCATAAGACGGCCGAGACACACAAGCACTGCAACAGATAGTATAATGCAAAGACCCACCACACACAGAAGAGTCAAAAGTATAATGGTATACAACTCTGCTGCTTCCTTGTCGATGACGAGTATGGTGTCGCCATCGCCTGGTCCCGTAGACGGTCTGATTGAGGGTGACTGGTTGTCAGTTTTGGAGGTAGTACTAATTGGTCTGTTTTCATCACCAGTAGGACCTGAAAACGTAATAAAAATTTAGTCACTAGAAGAAAATGTTGGTAAGACAATATTATTCGGTTATTTGGGTTACACGTGCTCTAGAGTGTTTGTGAGTCGTGTGTGTGAGTAGAGCGTCGTGTTTGTGGAGAGGTCCGTTGTGTTTATGAGTAGAGCGTCGTGTTTGTGGAGAGGTCCGTCGTGTTTGTGGAGAGGTCCGTCGTGTTTGTGGAGAGTCGTCGTGTTTATGAGTAGAGCGTCGTGTTTGTGGAGAGGGCCGTCGTGTTTGTGGAGTGGTCCGTCGTGTTTGTGGAAAGGTCCGTCGTGTTTGTGGAGAGGTCCGTCGTGTTTGTGGAGAGTCGTCGTGTTTATGAGTAGAGCGTCGTGTTTGTGGAGAAGGCCGTCGTGTTTGTGAAGAGGTCCGTCGTGTTTGTGGAGAGGTCCGTCGTGTTTGTGGAGAGTCGTCGTGTTTGTGAGTAGAGCGTCGTGTTTGTGGAGAGGGCCGTCGTGTTTGTGGAGAGGGCCGTCGTGTTTGTGAAGAGATCCGTCGTGTTTGTGAGTAGAGCGTTGTGTTTGTGGAGAGGTCCGTCGTGTTTGTGGAGAAGTCCGTCGTGTTTGTTGAAATTGTTTGTGGAGCGGTCCGTCGTGTGTGTGAGTAGAGCGTCGTGTTTGTGGAGAGGTCCGTCGTGTTTGTGGAGAGTTCCGCCATGTTTGTGAGTAGAGCGTCGTGTTTGTGGAGAGATCCGCCATGTTTGTGAGTAGAGTGTCATGTTTGTGAGTAGAGCGTCGTGTATGTGGAGAAGTTCGTCGTGTTTGTGGATTTGTCAACAATTAGGCCAACTAGAACTCACCTTCCAATTCTGTAGTGTCCCCACCAGGGCCGTGTAAATCTGACTGGCTATCAGACGTTGGATCACTGTGAGAATGCGTGGGCCAGCACTGCATGTCTCGGTTCATGCCTGCCGCCCTGCAAGCTGCAGCTACTACGCCGGTATCCCTATCACCTGGTTGACGGCATGGTGAACAAGGAAGACAATCTCTGTCATAAGGGCTGAAGAAATACCCTTCATGGAATTCGGAGAAAACAAACCTGGGTTAAATGCGTCAAAGAAAGTGTGCAGCAAGAGGTATGGATCTTTTGAGTCTGATGAGTCAGTGACTTGGAAATAATTCTCACATAATTCTGATCATATTTTTTTGGCCTTCTGATCATATTTGGCCTATGGACTTAACTTTGTCTTGAGTGTAATAACTTTAAAATGTCTCTTGTTCTTTACGATTTGACGGTAATCACTAACACTGCTCTCTGGAAATATTAATTTTACTCTGAAAATGGCCGGGGGCTGGGGGGTTTGCACCCACAGTCGACTTTACTTTGTAATTTTTATGAATTTTTTTAAGAAGCTTCATGTAGAAAAATAACCGGAAAATGCAAGATTGAGTGTCTTAATTCTTTTTTACTTGCCCCCCAGGGACTCGAGTCTTGACTTGAGACTTTGTCCCAGGAATTTGGGACCCTTTCGAAGCTTGGCTTCAAAGACAGAGTGAGGGAAAGAACTGATGTATACGGGCTTAGTATATACCATGTCAACAACTTGAGACTTTATCCAAGGAAATTGAGACTCATTCGAAGCTTGGCTTCAAAGACTTTAGAAAGGAAGGAAGGGAAATGTTGTATGGGCTTATATACCATGCCACAAATCTATTCAAATTCTTATTTGCCCTTTGCTGAACCAAATGTTCACAACTGAAATGAATAGACCTTTATCATGTTGAAGCCATCTCGATTTTCTCCCATTCAAAACAATGTTACAAAACAGAGACTGGAAGGAGAAATAGTCTGGTTCGTACTTTTACGATTAATATTAGCATCCATTACCGATGTTGGATACAGTGAACATGACCAAGATGGTGGCAGCATAATAAAGGTCTAATAGATGCAAGATGCAGATATTGAGTAAGCTGTGGGGTAGAACGAGGAGATTTGAACAAACGAGTTACCATGAGCACAGTTTTGGCTACAGACTGTGTTAGATGATCTTGTACATGTACGCCGCACGCCCTGATTCCTCCCACACTGTCTACACTTCAGGCAGTCACCCCACATGTCAGAAGACTCCGAATAGTGTCCGTCACGACAGGGGACACACTGGGTATCTTCCGTCCAGGTGCATAGTCTCTGCACTCCAAAACCTGGAAGGCAATGGCTGCAGGGCCGGCAGTTCAAAGCAGTACTATTCTGTGGTCTGCGGAGTTGGTCATCGAACATATCATCCGGACAATGACGGAGAAGCCTAGTACCCCTCTGAGTGGAAAAGAAAATAATTGGCATTTATATGACAATTTTAAGTCAAGTATCGAAGTGCCGAACATTACTATACCCCTGAGGCAATTTCAACTGCTTAGGAGGAGTATGCAACACCGACAACTAAACACCTTCTTATTTACATCTTCTTATTTACATCGTTTTTGTCTAATTGTATCCTTCTTCTCTGCTTTGCTTGTTTTTGTTTTATTACTTTCCGTTGTTGTTTTCTGATTGTAAAGCGCATTCGGGCCTTTGTATAAGATGCTCTGTTAACAGGTTTATATTCTGGGTGTTGGTTTCAATAAAAGTTAAGTGTTTGTGCAAGGACACCGTACTGCCTCGACCGAGATTCGAACACACACTCCAACGACTTGGACATCAGAGCTCAATTTCAATGAAATGTTCGATCAATTTCATTCGGATACAGCCTTACTAACAGGACAGACCAGTGCCTATCATTTTGAGTATAGGCCGCACTCGGCAGCAGGTGCAGATTGATGCCGACTGATGATCATGATGACGATGTGCTCTGCTAGAGGTCAAAAGAAGTTTGCTCAATTGCTCATCTTGTGCGCCGCACGTGTTTTCTATTGTCATCATCGTTTCGGATGATGACGTTTGGGATGATGACGTCAGGTGTATTGGGTCAATATACAATAATTTATCTGCACTTTAATATAATTAGTTTCTGTTTCATGCAAATATTCGAAACTTTAACTTGCGTAACTCCTGCACAGAATTTCCCAATACCGCTATACTCAGCATCATGTGTTCCGATCAACAATTAGTCACTACAACACTTCGGAGCTTGGTGGGTAAGGAATGAGTTCAAGAGACCGGTTAGATTTTGGAGGGGATAAAAATAAAAATAAAAACTTTGTTGAATTACTACCGATATTAAAATAATAATTATGTTGGTATTACCATACAGCTATGATTGATAAGAACGGTGTACGCTCCTCAATGATGTTTTCTCGCGTGGGGGTGGCAAACATTCATACAGGCATGCTACTCGGGTTGGATTCTTTGATTACTCATAGCAAGTTATTTTTTATAATTTAAGACAGAACGTTTGGTGATTACCGTACTTTTCGTGTTACGTTTCACTGTGATAGTTTACTAACTTTAAAGTATTCACCTGCACCAATCATCCAGAAAAATATTTTCACCGGAAATATTTTGAAAGTCCCAAGAATTTCAAAAGAATCATTTTGTGGGACCCCTTGAAATTACCGTTGATTTCTGCGAAGGCAGCACAATGCGGAATAAGAAGTTAACGAAAGCGTGTGTAAAACCCCTGACAAAATATAGCTTCCTAAAAGTTGGTTTAAATCTATTTATTTGAAATCTTTACAGGATTGGAATTATACTCTCCCAGTTTTGTACTATCCCTTTATACCGAAACCATCGAGGGATCTCAATGACTAAAACCGCATCCTGGTTTAAAAGAAATTGTCTGCGCCTCCGGGAGGAAATGAATTGATAGTGAAACCCTAAGGGCGTTAAGTTGTGTACTATACTGTTTGCATTGTTACTTAATTTATGTTCAATGATAATTTCATTTGGAAAGGGACATCCGGTACTTACTAAAGGCATATTTATATATTCCCCTAACAGTCGTTATAATTTCATCTTGACTATGCCTACTGTAAAAGTGTGTTGTCATTGTTGCCGGTTGTCTACTGTTTTGTCAAACTCAAAATATTTCAGAATTCTGCAGCTTGTCTTGTCCATGGTGAAACGTCGCTAACCTTATCTCTCAACCTCTCTATTCACTACATTGGGTCTCGTTGACGCAGCCCATCAACTACAAGATTCTTCATATATATTACATAAAATAAGCCTTTTTAGCTTCAGAATACAATATCTCCTACAGCCCCAATGTCTTTCTTCAAGTTACGGTCATCTCGTAATTCTCAATTTGAACTCCATGGTTCACGTATACAAACACACTCGATATAGTCAATGTGCTTATACGATTCACGGATCCGGTTTGTGGGGTTCTGCTATTGTTGTTCTATTATACACTTTTCTTAAGTATTTTTCAGAAGGGTTCAAGTTGAACAAAGGACAACGTTGTGGGGGTGTTCCATTGTGTAAAAGACCGTACAAGGACCTGTGAGTAAGAGCTATTGAGCAAACTTCCTCCAAAACACTGGCCCACCAATACTCACATTTTCCGCCTGAAATAAAGTTGGAAACGAATGTTGAAGACCCAACGAATGCCGTTGTTTGTTTCGATTGCTGCATTCCGAATAAGCCCACTCGTTTCAAATATCTGAAGTTTTTCGTTTTTCTTACTAAAACATGACTAACGAAAACGATAAATTTTACAGTTTGATTGCTCCTCGCGGTTGATGGGGAATCCTTTACTCTTGTAATTTTGCATTGGTTTACTTTCAATTTAACCCTATTTATTGTTAATGTTTTCAAATCGAAACAAATTGGACCATATTTTGTGTAGGCCTACATTATTAACATTTATGTAGCCGGCCTACTGATCTTCAAGTAGGCATGTATTCGGCAGATCGTATATAATGTACGACCCATCAGCTGTACGGCCAATATATGCCTGTATTTTAAAATAGGGACTTCCCACAAGTGAGAAATGGAGCAACACATAATAACATAACCGCATGTTAAAGGCATCATGCCATTGGTTTTGGTTTTGTTTGTTTGTTGGGTTGTTTGTTTGATTTCTTTAAGTTTACAAAATATTTCATTGCATCTTTATGCTTATCTTGCATGGTATGTGGAGTCGACAAGCGAACACAGAAAAGAGAACCCGATTCAAGTTTTTTATACGACCATCGTTTTGTGATCTCTGTGAAACGGGCTTTAGTTTCACTGACTTTGAAACAAATGTCAATAAAGTAAGATTTTTTTTTTTTTTTTTAAACTTTTTAAAGATAGACGGAATGTAGGTATACACAAAAACAAAACAAAACATCAACTGCTATAGTGGTAAAGAACTTATGGGATATATAACCAGTAGAACTGCAAATTAGAACTAACAAACATTTCCGTCGGAGAAGAGGGCAAGTATCAAATAATATTTTCCCTTTCTTAGATGCCACTTTTGTTAGATTTAGTCTCCGTTTTTTCTGGAGGTCGTACTTTAATAAAGGCATTTTGTTTCTTATCATAAATTCTATTTTATTGAGAAGGTATATACTGTGTATACCTCGGATGTGTTTTCTTATTCGCACATGTGTTCCGGTCCGAAGATCCGGGGGAAAATGTTCCGTTATTACTGATAAGATAACAGTTTTTTATTCTTAAATTTATACCCCATTTTCAAGGGTTTCGGGGAGGACGATTTCAGAATTTATATTCCACTTCATATTCCAGCTTCATTCGCAAAAAATAATAATTAAACAAAATAAAATACAAATGTTGCTAGAAGAAAGAAAAGGGTGAGGTAAAACCCCGTGACTTGGTGACGCATGTTGTACAAAATAATACAAAAACATACACTGTCTGCGCCTACGCATGCTATGCATGGGTGAAAAAACCATTGTGAACGATGAACAAACAATATTGACAAAAGAACAAAAACAGGCTATAAATAGAAACATGGGACTATTCTCTATGCACCTACCTGCCTAGTCTGTGATTTTCGTCCCGCTAGTACTTGCCGCGAAGGAAACGACAGCAAAATAGCTATCACGAAAAAAACATGTATACAACGGAATGTAGTAACGGCCATGTTTTCTTCACCGATGAGCAATATAAGAAAGGGAAATTCCACTCCGTAGAAATGTCACTGGAAAACAGTCTCTTCCAATTCCACAGACTGCGAACTGCGCAGCGATGTGTGCGTATAGTGTGGGGGCAGAGTTGACTAAGTTCCCAAGCACTGTTGTTAAGTCGGTTGCATGGTTGCACTAAAAAGTTTCAAACGTACTTTTATGCTCGAATGCTCCCAATTGTATACTTGGGACGTGGGAGCTAGGTAAACCCCGACCGTAATCTGCAGCTAAAGAGTCATAAAAAATGTTGAATAATCTCCTTTGTTCTGTTCTTCACCTATTGAATAAAGAACGAGGAGTCAGCTCAAACCGAAACCTCAATCCACAATCGGCGTATTTGTTCGGGTTGGAAAAAAGAACAAAACACTTCCTTTTTACTAGTACCTAATTAATATTTTCTCAATTGTCGAAATATGTACGAAATGGGGTACGAAACAGCAACGGCAACGGCAACGGCAGCGGCAGCGGCAGCGGTGAGCGGCAACGGCAACGGCAGCGGTGAGCGGTGAGCGGCAACGGCAACGGCAGCGGCAGCGGCAGCGGCAACGGCAACGGCAACGGCAACGGCAACGGCAACGGCAACGGCAACGGCAACGGCAACGGCAACGGCAGCGGCAGCGACAGCGACAGTGACAGCGACGGCAGCAACAGCAACAGCAACAGCAACAACAACAACAACAACAACAGCAACAACAACAACAACAACAACAACAACAACAACAACAACAAAAACAACAACAACAAAAACAACAACAACAACAACAACAACAAAAACAACAACAACAACAACAACAACAACAACAACAACAACAACAACAACAACAACAACAACAACAACAACAACAACAACAACAACAACAACAGCATTAACAACAACAACAACAACAACAACAAGCAGCAACAGCAACAACAGCAGCAACAACAACAAACGGCAACAAACAGCAACAGCAAAGACATAAACTCACACAGTTTGTACTTGATCTAGCGCCCTCTTGTGTGACAACCTACACGTTTTTTGTCTCCATTTATTTTGCATTATACAAGACCGATCAAACAATAGATGAAAGTGATCAACAGTGACGGTTACATAAGGAAACTTTCACGACCAATTATTATGTGTAATTGCCGATGTTCCGGTTTAAAGGGTGTATACAACATTGGTAATTCTGTCAAAGACTTGATGTGATCCAACATATATACATGAAATAACAAACTTGTGAAAGTATCAGCTAAATCGGTCTTCGGAGTCATGAGAAAACAGTGAAAAACCCAATTATATATTTTCATTGTTTTCAAAAATCGGAATTTATCACCAGTGATAAAGACTAATTGTTTTACTCATTTCCTAAAAACTATAGCATTTTAAGCAAAACTATTTCAAGGGATGTTTTCCACCATGACCATTTTTACACCATGTAAGTTATGTGCAAATCTGTGAACATTTATATTTTCAATCTTACCAATGTTGTACACACCCTTCAAATTTGTAAACCATTAGATTATATTATTGACCAATTTGAAATACAAAGTTCAAATCAATCAAAAGACGCGGCAGGAAGGTGTTTGCTACGGTGTTCCATATGTGCCACTCCTTCCGTCGCGTTTTCAAATTTTTCCGTCGCGTTTTCAATTTTTTCCGTCGCCTTTTCATTTGGTGCCAGCACCAAATTTGTTGCCAGCACCAAATTTGTTGCTGGCGAGAAATTAAGTGCCAGCACCAAATTTCTAAAAACATTGTCAACGACCGTCATGGGCCGTCGTTGACAGTGTGAACGAAATCGCGAATTCTCGAATTTTCATTTGAAAAGTTGTCATCGAAAAATCATAAAACCTTAAGTTTTTTCTTCAAAGATGTCTTCTTTATATCCCAAACCATCATGCCTAGGCGCCCCCAATTAATTAACCTACTAATTAACTCAGCCCAATTAATTTAACAATTGCATAAATTAGCACATATGCGAATTTACTATTTAACGTCCGGAAGAAACACGCAATTTTCATTTGAAAAGTTGTCATCGAAAAAACATAATATCTTAAATGTTTCTTTACAGTTGTCTTCCTTATATCCCAAACCATTATGCCTAGGCGCCCCCATTTAATTAACCCACTTATTAACTCAGCCCAACTAATTAAACAATCGCAAAATATAGCCTGTATGCGAATTGACTGTAACAAAGTCTATGGTTAAACACGCAACTACCTTATTTTGATTTTTGAAAAGTTGTCATCGAAAAATTATGTGCTGATTTAGGACATGATCTTGATAACAGGAAAAGATTTTTTTTTCATACTATTTCAATAACTTTTAGGTCAATGTCAGCGTGCTTATAGTGGCTTATTGTAAGATTGTATGAGCTGGTCTATATCACAGGATGGGTCAAAACTGTCGTAGATATGAATTGTTGCAGATGTAGTTTTATTTTTGATTTGTTGGTTAACATTGTTTGTTAAGGACATAAGTGGCACTGATTATACAACACTCATAATATTAGAATCAGTTAGATCAGTCTATACATCAGCTTAAAAGTCTGAACAAATTAATGACACACCTTCTTTATTGATTTAGTGGTGAAGAAGCCCTAACCTTAAACAAATTACGATTGGACCATCCCACACTCTAAAACTTCCCGGGTTTGAATTGACCCAGATTCCGAGTCCCAGGTGGACTGACCATTTTTCGAGTCAGGCTGACCCAGAAACTGATAAAAAATTTGAATTTTGACCCCAAATCTGCGCCAGTTTGTTTTCAGAGTGTATTTTGGTGCAAGCTCGGTACTCAAGATGTACAACGTCGATGTAAAGACATGACAATAAACCCCTTCCCAGCCCCCTGCTCCATGTCTGCCTAATTCGCAGCACCAATGGTTCTTAGCCTCCCCTACTCCCCACCCCCTCAAACTTTTAACAAAATGTAAAGCCTTGTTTTATTAATATTTTTGAAACATTTATGTGCTTTAAAATATTCAATGGTTAAACACCAAGTAGTGATACAATTCCTTTGTGCTTTAAAGTTTCAGCCACTTATTAACTCGTTTTTGTTTCTTGTCTATTTAAAATTCGTAAAAAAAAAATGTAATTGTATGTTTTACTTTGCAAAAATGATATAGATTTAAAATACATTTTAAGATATCAAAAAACAAATCATCTTGTGTTTGATATTCAACACACGGCGTCTGTTTGACATCAAGGGAAATCTTTTCGATCGCTCACCACCGAACCACATTTATTATTTATGACGGAGTTCGTGCTCCATACATGATAAGGGGTTAAGTTTGAATAATTATGGGCCTGTGAGGATCATCAGAAAATACAAAACCGCCGGCAGAGTGTAAGGTAGGAATATGCTTTAGTTGAATGTCTTCGCTACGTCATCTTCATCATTTTTTTTAAATGTCAGTTTTATATTTGTTTCCTGAAGACCATAGACCAGGAGCCCAGAGGGGTTAACCTAGCTGGGAAGTTAAACAATTTTCATGTATAAAGAAATGGTCCAAGTACATACCCATGTAAGGAAATGGAAGTCTGCCGAGCACACTCTGGTGTGTGTGGTCAGGGGGGCCATGAGAAAGGGACTGCCAAAATGAGCTGGATCAGCTTGAGAGTTAACCTTACGAAATCTATTGGAAAATGTTTGGCAGAGTCCCAGGTATCATGATTGGCCACTGCAAGACATTATCGGAACTGAACTGTGAAACTTAAATAAAATGATCGCTCACCGTTTCAAGAAAACATGTATTTAAGCTATTACTTCATCAACGACTGTCTTGCAAGAAATGATAGATAATATTATTATTTTAATGAAAGGGATAGGTTTTTGTTGTTGGTGTTGTTCATTAATTGAGATCGTACATAAAATCTCTGCAGAATTGTTGTATTTCATGATAAAAACAAACGAGTCATTATGATAATGAGTCAACTGGATGACAGAACATTAATTCATTATACAACCTAACGTTTACTTCTTCAATCCATTCTGTTATCACATAACAACAACAGATTGTTTTATCATTGACTCCTGGGTCAGGATTTACCCAGATCCGGATCCGTTTGGGGTCTGACTAATTTCTGGGTCAGTCTAACCCAGAATCAAACTGATCATGAAATGGGTCAAGACGACGTAGATTTCTAGTTCAAATCCCTTTTTGTCACAATCTCCGGGTCAGCTTGACCAAGATAGGGGTCATGGGACCCAGAATCCGGGTCAATTCTGTCCATGGAGTTTTTTGTGTGTGTTTTTTTAAATCTAGAAACTTTAATAACGGATCTTATCCTCACAAACTAATAGTCTTTCGAATGATTGAGCCACGAATTTTTATATCATGATACGATAATTATGTGTCCTTCGATGGTAATTGTCAACAGGAAAGCAGGAAATATGATATAATGCAAGAGTGGTTTACCTTTCTACTCATTAATCAACGTTAACACGGTTGTTCAGGGCCACCACTGCATAATCGCTCTAAACCTATTAAAAACTAAATAAAGGGTGGTTGTTCAGTTATATTTTTCATGCAATATTTTTTTGAGTAGATTAACAAACACACCCATGCCGTGTTTTATTTGAAGCAATCCTTTTGTTTCTGATTTTGTAGCAGATTGCATAAACTAATTATAACCTTTTGAATTATTAATTGGCGACGTGCGTGATTGCACACACTACCGACAAGTATCCGGACGGAACCATAGACTGGCCTCAGTCGCTTTAAAATGTTATTATTATTATTATTATTTTTTTTTATAGTATGGCGGCATTTATGTCTTGTCTCATTTTGATTTTCATGTTTATCTTCAGTGAAGATCAATAATTAAGCTGCTTAGATACCAATCCCTCCGTTTTGCATGTTTAGTATATAGTAACTTCATGTGTATACCAAAGTTATACAACTTTCCTAATGTTGTCATTAGTGCTATTTATTTTATCTAGGTCCTACACTGCGAAAACTGGGGTGCTAAATTTGACACAATGGATGTTGTCACTTGTAGATACAAAAACAGAATCAACATTTACATGATATTGTATTGAAATAACTCAAATTTCTGCCAACACGGTTACATTGATTCTCTCTTGGGTATAATGTGTGTGACGGCACCCACGGTGTCAATTTTAACACCAAAGTTTTTGCAGTGTACATCAGTTTGATTTGTCATTATCTATAATAATGCTGAATCAGTAAGGAGTGGAAAATAGAACAATGTTATCGATTTCTCTGTTGAATCGATGGATATTGGCGAGCGTCGAGTTCCTGGTAGTCTGGGTTGTTGTGATTGAGTTATGCTTCAACCCTTAACCCTTTAATTATTTGATTAATGTATTCGTGTATTTACTGTGTCAGTTTATTGATTGATCGAATAATAGTTAACAATATCCTTGATGGATGCATCGAATGAGCGAATGATCTATAAAAAAGGGGGGGGGGGATGATTATTATCAACAGATTCATGATTATAGTCAATGTGTTGATTTTTAGGCCGGCCTGTTAGTATTATTGGTTGACCCATTCGTCGATCGATTGATTTTTATTGTTTTTATGGGGTTTTTTTTTTTTTTTTTTTTTTCGCTGAATAGCCGATTTATTGATCGATTGCATGATCAATTCATTGTGATTATTTTACAGTCATGGTTTGACCATGGGGCTCCATGGTTTGATGGAGACCGGGGTCCCATTTCATAGAGCTGCTTAAGCAGAAAATATTGCTAAACAATTGTCTGCTAAGCAGAAATGAGCAGGATACCGGGTCACAAAATGTACTTGTGACATGGCAGTTTGGCTGGACACCTTATTCTGGTAAGCATATTTTTGTTGTGCTTAGCAACTTTTTGTGCTTAAGCAGCTCTATGAAATTGGGCCCAGGGTCCCATTTTATAGAGCTGCTTAAAAGCAGATTTTGTGCTTACTGCGTTGAGTTTCCATTTCATAACGCTGCTAACCATAGGCACACGGAAAAGGCATGCTAACCTTCCAATGCATACTGTATGAAAAGGCATGCTAACCTTCCAATGCATACTGTATGAAAAGGCATGCTAACCTTCCAATGCATACTGTATGAAAAGGCATGCTAACCTTCCAATGCATACTGTATGAAAAGGCATGCTAACCTTCCAATGCATACTGTATGAAAAGGCATGCTAACCTTCCAATGCATACTGTATGAAAAGGCATGCTAACCTTCCAATGCATACTGTATGAAAAGGCATGCTAACCTTCCAATGCATACTGTATGAAAAGGCATGCTAACCTTCCAATGCATACTGTATGAAAAGGCATGCTAACCTTCCAATGCATACTGTATGAAAAGGCATGCTAACCTTCCAATGCATACTGTATGAAAAGGCATGCTAACCTTCCAATGCATACTGTATGAAAAGGCATGCTAACCTTCCAATGCATACTGTATGAAAAGGCATGCTAACCTTCCAATGCATACTGTATGAAAAGGCATGCTAACCTTCCAATGCATACTGTATGAAAAGGCATGCTAACCTTCCAATGCATACTGTATGAAAAGGCATGCTAACCTTCCAATGCATACTGTATGAAAAGGCATGCTAACCTTCCAATGCATACTGTATGAAAAGGCATGCTAACCTTCCAATGCATACTGTATGAAAAGGCATGCTAACCTTCCGGCTTACTGTATGAAAATGAATGACATAACAATGCAAATCCATGGCGAACGCGCAAGCTGGCTGCCTAATTATTTTGCTAACCTGTGAAATAGGCTTACAATTTAGCAAATATTTCTGCTATAGTTAGCACGAAAATTTGCTTACCATTAAGCAGCGCTATGAAGTTGGCCCAATTTAATAGAGCTGCTTTCAAAAGCAGAACAAGTAGCTAAGCACAACAAAAGTATGCTTACCAGAATAGGGTTACCGGTCAAAATGCTATGTCACATGTAGCATTTTGACTGGTATCCTGCTTATTTTTGCTTAGCAGGGAATATTTAATATAAGCACTATTTCTTGCTGGAGCAGCTCTATGGAATTGGGCCCTGATAGTGTTTGCTAGTCCATTAACAACCATGTAACTCAGACAAGAGAAACAAACATGCATGATGAAACAATGTGTTTACATGCCCTTAACCACCTAAACAAGCCAGACAAAAGGAAACAGCAAAGAGTTTACTCAGTGTGTTTACTTGTTTCTTTATCACCTATGGGCTTTTTCTTCAGCAGGTGCAAAATATAAACATGGTTACATTCATGCAAAGTGCCAAGCAGAAATAACTCCTTGGGAAATTTAGCTACCTCAGGCTTTAGTTTGGGAGTAGAGTTCAATTCAATTCAATTCAAATCTTTATTGTCCTCTCTTTAAAATGATAATGATGGAAAATTTACATCAAACATTATTTAAAGCTCCAGAACAGGACAGTAAAAAATCTTAAACAAAGAAATATAGAAAAAGGAGCTAAGACAACAACGATATTTTAATCATGAAATCAAGATAACCCTTGGGTGAGCGAACTGTGCATTCATAAGGTGGCGGTGAGGTTGAAATTCCCCCCAAACTTTCTGAGAAATATTGCTGGGAATTGGCTTTGTAGTGTGAAAAGGGATTAATATAGTATATAATTCGTGTCTTTATTTGGAACAACAACAAAAAGACATGTAAAACAAAGCCTAGGACATTAGAATCACAATCACAGAATTCGAAAAATAACGAATATCAAAGTGAGAAGACAATAAGGCAAGGCAAAATAGAACAAAACCATTACAGAAGAAAAGAAAACTATAAACAATACATTAAACGCACTTAAATCGAAATGGTAATGCGATAAATCGGTAAACGTGGTGGGAACGGGGATTAATTATCCACTCTGTCGATCCAGACTGTTGTGTATTTAGAATAGAAAATTACAAAAGATGATACCAGAGCTATTTTGGAGAGGCGAGTGATAGATTTGTTGAATTCTTTTTTGGACTGGGTGTGGAACAGAGATTTGAAGAGCTTCACTAATTTGTTGGAGGACCAAAAATTTGCTGTAAATCTCAGATTTAAGGGGGAAAAGGATGTCAATATAATGTAGCCTGTGGTTCTTGACTCCCAACTTACCTTTACACTTATACACTGTAAATAATACTGATATCTTCATAATACTTTTGATATAATTAAGCAGCGGATAGTGTTGATTTGATGTCGGATTGGGACTGAAACACCTGTGGGTATATATATATATATTTTTTTTTTTTGCAAGAAAAACTTACAAAAAATTGATAAGTTAAAATGAAAAGAAAATTTGTGACTATCCGGACCCCATCCTCAGAAAAAGCATGCTCGATGAGCATATTGAGATTTACTTAATTTATGCCTACTATTCCCGCCACCTGTTATCTCACTGGATGAAATAAATTAAGCAATCCGGGAACAAGTTCATTCAATACATTCCTTGGACTGGGGTCACTTTGGAATGTCACTGTTGAATCTTCTTTGTTATGCAAATAAGGAGTTTTGCGCTGTTTTCGAAGTAAATACAGCATTGCATTCAACTTGCCCCGAGTCGCGGACGAATGGAGAACAGCATGGCGGACCTCTCAGCTCTACATTGGAAATTGTACGTCGCGTTTTCTGACGAACTTTATGTTATGTGCACTCAGAAATATTCCGGCACTCTCTGTTGCACTTTTAGGATCATTTTGTGAAATTGTTTATCTGAAGCTTGGCCAAGCACAAGAAGTCTAAACCTTGTGCATTTTTGTCACTGGCCAGAGAGATTTTACCAACAACTGCAGTAAATTCAGAACAGCATTCACTGTTGAGCCCTTTAGTACATTTCGTGAGATCCACCAAGTTAATTAAAGTTCCGACTGCAGACTTTAAAGCACATGTTAACTTCGGTGTTGAGCTTGGCTGGAGGAACTCCGGTGAATGTGTGTGCCGTTGGCTGCAGTAAAGCTTCAGGACCAAGGCCTAACACTGGCATTCCAACCATCGACATTTTGTTGAGGTAAGGCTTGGGGACATTACCTGTAATTATTTAACCTCTCAGGACCAGAATCATTTTTTTCTCGCTCTCTCTCACTCTCTCTTGGACTTTTGGGGTCGGGTGAGGGTGGCTCAAAGTGCCACAACTATAGCCACAAATGGTTATTTTACCAAATCTACACGGTGACTATTAAACAATTTTTAAAAGAACCACCATTAAAAGTGTGTTTTGGTTTTTGTAGAGTGTATTTTCCCATTAAGGTCTCTAGTTTGTACTTTTATCACTGATGGGGTCACCGTTGGGGGTGCAAAAATCATAGGCTTATCCAAATTTTTGAGTATTTAATTTTTTTTTTCAGTTTTCGCACTTTGAAATCGACATTCCAGGCAACTGTATGGGCTCAGAGTGCATTGAAAATGTCTGATTTTTTGTTGAATTATTGACCTAAAATTCATGATGTTCCTGTTTTCTCCAGTCATAGTCAGAAAAGGACTGAGGCAGTTGGAAGCAGTGGACCAAGACGAGGAACGACTTGAGGCAGACCCAGCAGCCAGCAGCCAGCAGCGAGCTCCTGTCCAGCCAAGCTTCAAGAGACACCGACGGGACTGGTTCTGCTGGGGCATCTTTGTGCTGACGATTCTGAAGGTAAGGAAAACTCTGCCGTATACTCGACCTCAACTTGTTAAGTTTGCTTTTGCGATTCACCCCCTTGATAAATGTTGAATTTTATTTTATAATTTTGTTTTGTTTACCGTTCTGAATAGACTGTGACTAGATGCAAGTTGAAGATCTATGGATATGTGGTATGTGGACGGACATTGGAGTTCGCCAAAGGACCGCGGTAAGGAAAACTTTGCCGTATATCCGACCTCCACTTTTGTTTAGTTCACTCGTGCAAAACCTTTTTGATAAAATGTTAGATTTTATTTCCCTCTTCTTGTCTTTTTTTCGAACAAATGAGGGCCGGCCTCCGTCCCAAACCTGTACATTCAAATAAATTGAATTGAATAGTACTCTTTCTCTCTCATGAGTTTTGATGGTTCTGTAAATAACCGGTGATTAAAAAAACTATTGACCATTCTAAAAGAAAAAATATATATTACAAAAATAGAATGAAAAAGAAAGAGAAACCATTATAGTGGAGGTCGGATTACGCAAGTTGGCTTTCAAGATAAAGACAAGGTGAAGTCTGCGAATGGTAGGTGAAGATCTAACCCGTTCTCTTGCAGAGTCCCTCCCCGTTTTCTACCCCCACTCCCCAACGATTTTCGTCAATCTTGTTGATGTTGTCCTCGCTTGTGTAGCTTTCAAGGTGAAATCGCATTGTCTTTTAGTGGCATTTCTTGATTTGCATGTTGGTCGAAGCCAATGATGCTTTTTAATTAGGAGACTAGTCTTACTGGAAATTTCTGGGTTTGATACTTCAAGTCGTCAGTTGTCATGTTTATTTAAAATTGTCATGATTTAATATTTCAAATAGGTTAATGTTTACAAAATCAAACAAAAGCTCAATTCATAATTATTTGTTAGGAATACAAAAAAGTATATATAGAGATATATATATATATATATATACACAAATACTTAAAATAATAAATAAACAAATAATAGATATTGCACCCGCTGCTGCACTCTGTACTGTGTGCACAAAACCCACCAAAAGGATTAGTATTTTAGAAGTAACCAAGAAGTCAAAAAACATATTCCAGTCCAACCACCATTCACTTGATGGTTAATGCTTGATTTAGGAGTTGTAAATAGATAATTTAGAACAGCTAAATTCCTAAAATCAGCATTACATCAATTCTGAATGTAGACATTTTCAATTAAGCATGAATGACATAAAGTTCTTGAGAAGTGAAAGAAACATGTAAGTTCAAGTAAACAAACATGGGGGGGGGGGGGGGGGGACTTGTAGCAAATACAAGTTAATTAAAGCTGTAGTCCCAAAATGCAAATCTTTTAAATTAAAGCTTATAGGGCTCATTGCAAGTAACTTCCCTAAACCATATGAGCGCTGCGAACAGAAGAAAAGAAGAAAGAAATGAAAAAACAGACGAGAAGAGAGAAGAGAGAGAAGAAAGGAGAAGAAAGGAGATGGGGGAAAGACATCAGTGGTGCCTAGGTTTGTATGAAAGGTAAGACAGTAAAGGCCTAAAGTATTTAAAGTGTTGGCCTAGAGATAAGACTAACAACCTACTTTGTCAGCAGGTTTAGGTAAAGTATAAGGTAAAGTATAAAGTGTGACGGAAGTACTTAGTCTTGATTCTAAGATGCTCTCTCTATGATGTCTCTGATGAGTGACTGGAGGCCAGTGAGGTCAGCTTACTGCAGCAAAGGTCGAGTAAAACGTCACGTAAAACGTGTGAAGTATCAGGTAAAAGTATCGGGGTAAGTGTGAAGAAAGTAACCCTTTTCGTTCACAGCTGCTAACCATTATTTCCCCAATTTTCTTTCCACAGGCATCAGGTAAAAATATCTGGGCAAGTGGGAAAGAAAAATAACCTTTATCCCACAGCCTCTAACCTTGCCTCAAGAGGCAACCATTTTTGTTTCCCGCAGTCTGTATCCTGTTCTTACCAAATTGGATGTTGTGGCAGCTGATTGAGAAGACATTTGACAGTTTAAACTCCCTTGATGTCTCTGATCCACTACTCGAGGTCAGTGGGGTCAATGAGGTCAGTGGGGTCAATGAGGACAGGTGTTTGCAGCAAAGGTTAAGTATCAGGTGAAGTATGGTGGTAAAAGTGAAAGAAAAATTACCTTTCACTCGACAGATTCTAACGGTATTTCCCAAGCATAACTTTCCCCTGTTTTTTGTTTTCCACAGTCTGCAAACTGTTGTAATTGCAAAAGAGGATGTTGTGGCAAGCAGTTGTGCACAATGGCAGCTCTGAGACACCGTAGATGACATTGGGTTTGTAAAGTACAGGGGTGGTCAACCTTTCTTTGGCTAATTGATGTAACCCCAAAATGCTAACCTTTCTAGATATCCTTTTTCCCCCAAAACGCAGAGCATGTTTTATTGTTGAAGAGGATGAAGTAATTTGTGCACTGAAATCTTCATTTAGATGAGATGATACCTTTAACAGCAGGGACTGTGGACTTGCCAAAGATTTGGTAATGTATTGTTTTTTTTATATAAGTAACCAGTTACTGATGAAGAAGTACCTACTGAATGGGACAACAACTCAATCAAGACAATTTGAGGATCATAAACAAATCTATCAATAACTTTGTAAGGAAAATACTAGTATCATTAGAGATTACAGCAAGAATGGACGACCAGCCAACCAGCGAGGTAAAACATCTAAGACAGTTAACTTGCTTGAACAAAAAGTGTTTTTGTACAATCAAAACAAGTTGAAAATCCTTCCTGAAACAATAGAAGTCCGATCTTTTTGCAAACATGTGTAAATGCAAAGAGATAAATTTGTTTGTGCTTTTTAAATTTTCACACAGTTCAGCAGTCTCTTGTGGAGTTGTGACTACAATCAGACCTGTTTAGATGAGCATCGTTGGAGGGTACAGGAGTGGTGACTACAACCAGACCTGTTTGGTAAGTTTGAAAACAAAATAATTCTAAAACTATATCTTAGAAGAGAAGGTTCGTCCTACAAATTTGGCAAAGGAGTTTATGTTTCAGAACAATTAAAGATTTCAAACTTCGTTTTGAAAGAATATACCAGTCCCATCATGCAAATTGCAAAACACACACCATTATCTGGTGGAAAGCCTCATTAGAGTAAAAGGTCATGTTTTTCAGAAAAAATATTCTAATAAAAACACGAAACGAAAATCTAAAACCTTGAATGCTGTGTGTGCATGTTCAATGAGTTGTAGAGCTGAAACCTGAAAGCACATGAAAGCTTTCAGACTGTTCATCAGAACAACTGTTACAATTGTATTAACCCTTTCATTACCAGCAAATATTTCACAGTAGGACCTTGCATACCAGCAGTGTGTTACCCCTCACAATGCTTCTGCACCAACGAATTTGTGTGGATTTTAATGAAGAGCGCCACCAATGTGCAGTGAGTGATTTTTCATGTGTATTGTATGCACTGTACAGGCATACAGTGTAATCCTCCATGGTGTAAGTAAATCAAATAGCATTATAGCATACCACCAAATCTAAATCATTTTATGTCACTGAACTATTTATTGAAGGACATTAAATCCAAATGAACCACAAAAAAGTGTTGACAAACGACCAAATATAATTCATTTTATGTCACTGAACTATTTATTGAAGGACATTAAATACAAATGAACCACAAACAAGTGTTGACAAACGACCACCCCCTCCCCCTCCCCCCCTCTTTCAAAGTTGCCTTGGATTGCGGACACACGAACACATTTTTTGCGGCAACATTGAATAGGGGGGGCAGGGGGGGGGGGCTATTGTTAAAAATGCCTACAAATATGGAGCTACATATTTCTTTATGCCATAAATTTAAACCAAGTGCAATGTATGGTAATTCTCAAAGCAAGGAACGACGCACATTGGATATGTACATTGTTTGCAAATCATCCTCGTTTGTTTTCTCTTGTGTAATCGACGGTTACTACAAACGATGCAGTCACGTTTTCTTCCGGAAGGGTTTTTGCCAGGATAATGCATTTTCTCTATCATCCCAACAGGAAAGTTATTCGCATTGGATCGTCTACAACGCAGCATTGTAGAACGCTCCCAACCCGTGAGCAAGCCGTCTATAACTTGAAGACGGAAGTCAAGATTACTGACATGCTTATTTGTTGGTATGCTGTTGAAAATTACCGTAGCATTGAGCATACATATGTTCAACATACAAAAAAACACCCGTTTCCACCATTTCAAACTTCTGTGTGTATGCGTGTAGTACTGACAAATTTGATTAGCGAGATCTGTTCCTCCCATGAATTTGTTGTAGTAATCTATAGATTTTGGCTTAGCAATTTCACGCAATCCACTTTCGCTTTTCTTACACCGAATTTTTTTGCTTATTACTTGGCAATCGCCTACATTTGTTAGGAATACAACATTTTTGTTATCACGCCAAACAATGCATAACTGACCAGCCTTCTCATAAAATTTGGGGTCATCTCCCTTTTTCATTCCATTTGTCTTTGGGTGTGCTGCACGAGGTATGCCCCGTGCCGTATAACGCACAGGACCACTACATCCAAATCCTAGGTTGTCCATTTTTGATACCAGAGCTGGCCTGTTAAAGTAATTATCACAATAAATTACATGTCCTTTATGTTCAAATCCATTTACAAGTTCAAGGACGACTTCTCCTGGGATGGTTAGGTCAGAGGGATGGCATTTTGCTGGGGATGATTCGGTATTTACAGGTGGCCTTTGTGAAGTCTTCGTCTCCTTGGGAGCAGCTCCTGTGTACAATACCCAAGAGCACGTGTAACCAGTCTCCGACTCATTCAAAGAGAATGCCTTCATTCCCCATTTGACCGGTTTTCTGGGCATGTACTGTAGAAACCCGAGTCGTCCCTTAAATTTGATCATACTCTCATCAGGAGATAAGTTCTGTCCAGGGTAATACAGGTTGCGAAATTTGGGGAGGATGACATCCAGCAAAGGCCTAACTTTCTTAAGCTTGTCACATCCAGAGGCTGGTTGAGGCAACTGGTTGTCAGACAGGTGAAAAAATCTCATAATGGAACTAAATCTATTTCTGGACATAATGGATGGATACAATGGCGTGAGTAGAACTTCAGATGTTGACCAGTACATGCTGTACTGAGGTGACTTGTTGATACCCATAGCAAGCAGGAGTGCCACAAATGCCATCATTTCATTTAAGTCAGTGGGGGTCCAGGACGTTTGTGAAGCAGTTTGTTCTGCGTAGCGGTTTGTTTCGTCTACAAGCATATCCCAAACCGTACTGCAAAAGAACAACTGGAATACCTGTGTTGCAGAAAGTCCTGTAAAATCACTGGTGGGGCCGGCATCTCCGGTGAATTGCATCGGCTTCCTGTTGAGACGACCGATCTCTTTCCAACCCGATCTGAAGTCTGGTTTCTTCCGTGTAGATTTAGCGTTTTCCTGCAGTAGGAAAGAGGAAAGAGGCAAAATGCATGAGGGCGCTGTAGATCTATCACTTTACGTAAAGTGTGCTATATGCAGAGTTATTTGAGGACCCAGATTGATGAAAATGTTATTATGTAACCTTCTCGTTCCACAAATATAGGGCAAGGGGGTGGGGGAGGGGAAGGGGTGAGAAGGGAAAGGGGTGGGGGAAGGGGTGAGAAGGGAAAGGGGTGGGGGAAGGGGAAGGAAGTGGGGGAGGGGTGTGCATGCAGTTGCCATGTCAAATTGTTGTAATGAACTTTCCCTTTGTTTGTGTGCTTTTTAGTGTAATATTCCTTATCGCAAATAATAATAATAAAACTTATATAGCGCTGGTATCTTAACCGAGGGTTAATTCATTGCGTTGCACCAACAGAGGGCGCCCTTCCGCAAACCATTATGGGATAAATCTTTACATCCAACATGGCCGCCAATGGTGGCCCATCGTTGATGGTCTTTTTGTATTCATTGTTGTCCGAGTCGACACATCATAACTTTAAGTGACAAACTTAATCATTAAGAACGCCCGCAGAAACGCCTTTTTACTGTTCAATGTACCTTTAAGAGCCATTGTCCTAAATCAAATTAAAAGCCAATGTAAAAAGGGGTACTTTTGGACAAATTTATGCCCAAGTTATTCCTGCCCTCTAACTGCATGCACGGTCATGACCTACTCCCTAACAACATCGTGCTTACCTGCTCCACCTCGCTCGCCGATTCGCTGGAGGTTGATTCACCACCATCCTGCGTGTCGATCTCCCCTTCCGAGTCGATCTCCCCTTCCGAGTCGATCTCCCCTCCTTCCGAGTCGATCTCCCCTCCTTCCGAGTCGCTGTCTGCAAATATCTCGGCCAAAATTTCAGCATTTCTATCGCCGTCCATAATGTTGCAGCCACTTGTTCGTTTGAATGAATGCGCGCCAACAGGTCCGCGGGGGAACGCTATAAATCACAATGGGATTAACGAATTCGCCAATAGAGGGCGCCCTTGTTACTTTCTCAATAAGCATTATGGGTGGGGACCAATAAGCGCCACTGGTCGTTAAACAATACATTTGACAAGGTGCCATATGGAGCCCTGGTCGGGAAGAATGACCCCAAATATGTGCCATTTGTCGCCCGTGGTACTGATAGGGTTAAGAGAGTTTATCACAAATAAATTTTGAAAATATTTCTCTCTTCACTCCTCCCTCTTCCTCTCTCTCCCCCCTCCCCCCTCCTCCTCTCTCTCTCCCTCCCTCTCCCCCCTCTTCCTCTCTCTCCCCCTCTCCCTCCCCCCTCTCCCTCTCCCCCTCTCCCCCTCTCCCTCTCTCTCTCTCTCTAGTACAGCTGAGACGTTGTAGACGTACATCTTGAGGCTTATCAACACTGTGTGCCACCTGCTGAAGAAGGACCGTGTCAAGTCTACCCAGATGACTCTCCGCTGCATGTTCGACTGTGGGGATGTTGAGGCCAGTTAATGTTTTTTTTTCTACTGTGGGCCACCAGCTGAAAAAGAACTTTGTCAATTCTACCCAGATGACTCTCCACTACAAGTTCAACCGTTCAAGTGGCGTATGGATGTTGAGGCTGTAAACAATGCATTTTGGAATGTGAGCCACCAGCTCAAGGACCGCGTCAAGTTTTTATATCCAGATGATTCTCTACTACAAGTTCTACTGTTGAAGTGATGTAGGGATATTGAGCCTATTATGATCAACACTTTGGGGACCGTGTTGCCACCAGCTGAAGGACTGTCAAGATTAGCTGGATGGCTCCCACTACAAGATCAAATATGTTCAAGTGATGTTAATGCTACATATGTTAACTAACGCTTTTTGGACTGTCCCCAACTGAGAAAGAATGTGTTAAGTCTTGCCACATGATTTCCCACATGTTCAACTGAAACAAGCTGAACCATGACATGGTGCTTTACTATATGAAAACGCTCGAGGGTTGCACCACACTAAATAAAGTCCCCATGGCAATCAATGCCCAGTGCTAAATGTTCAAAGATACTCAACAAATATTTAAAAGTCTCTTAGCCAGTTGAAAACAAAACCAGACATATTTTCAATCAGTAAAGAAGTTAGAAAAGGATGGCCTCAAGCCGATCATTGTTGGTTTATCGTGGAAATTTACGTTTATTATGGAAATTTACGTTTATTAAATTCAAGTACAATACCATTTGGATTTTGGTGATGTCAGAGTAGTTATGAATACAGTTCTACACAGATGGTACTGCTTTTGTAAAAAGAAACAAACAAACAAACAAACCATTAAATCGGGGCCTGATTTCACAAAGAGCTGAGCTTAACTGTGTATCACTGTTAATTGCTGAGCAATTTGTGGTGTCACAATGCAAGTCACTAAAGGCAACTCATCTTAGGATGCATCTTAGTGTTTTGTGAAATCGAGTTACCAGGTTACCAAAAGTGTCATTGCCTTTGCTTGCCCAAACCTTTTGTTTACAAGTGAAAAATGTCAACGGTAAATAAAAGTTGATTGCATTGAAGATTTGGACAAGGTTAAACTAAAGGAAACAAGTTGATCTCCGACATGTGAAAAATCACGAAAATAAACGCTCAGGTTAAGTCATTTTATCGTGGAACAAACTTTCTTAGATAAATTATTTGATGAAGGTAGAAAACCGGGACAAATGTTGTGATAAAATTATGATGTTAATGTTTACAACTATCTTATAATGTATTTTTTTCAAATTTGTAAGATTAAATAAATCGGATTGTTTAAGGCCCTTCATGTGTACTAGTAAGGCAAACTTGACAAAAATGTCAATGCTTAATAAGTATACTTTCAAAAGATGTTTCGGAAATTAAAGTGTACATTTTGATAATCGCAAAATAGGCAGAATGCATGTTTTAGCGGAATGCGCATAGCAAACGCTAACCTCGGTCACTATCACAACACCAGAGCTCGGTTTCACAATGAGCAAAGATTGATCATATCAAATCACTAATGGAGTAATCATTGACAACTCATCTTAAGATGAATCTTAGTATTTTGTGAAACCGAGCCCAGTACTCCTCACCCTAACACTGACCTAAAACTTCACACTTTAACCTCACACTTTAACCTCACACTTATCACACTTTAACCTAACCCTAGCACTAACACCATAAAAAAAAATCACTTAAAATATTTCAACATTAACACCTCACCCTCGGCACCAACCACTATTCAATCTGCGCATTGCATTATAAAAAACATAGCAAAAAAGCGTAATTTTGTTAATAGAAAATGCATTTTGTCTACTAGCGCTCACAAATTTAGTGATATAGTAGATTGTCATTTCTGTTGCATTCTGTTCATGGTAGTTTATGAAGTAGTGATGCTGTAGCAAGCCTAAGTAAGCATTAAATGTTTATTTTAATTATTGTTTGATTGATCTTATCTTATTGTCTAGAGTTTCCTTTGACTTTTATTAACATCCATAATAACATGCATTGTATAAGAATAAATTAAACTTATCGTTAAGAGAAGGGGGCTCGTCCAAATGTTTTCTGACATGTGTGCTTGCAGCAGTCTGCAGCACTTTGTTTAATTAAAAAACCCTGCAGTAAGGGCCGCTGTCGGCAAATGCTTCAGATTTTAGTAATGCCATTCTCTTAACCATGACGTACACACTGGTCATATGCCATGATATCCTAGTCTGGACCATGCCACTTGTCCTAGGTTTTTTTTTTTCATTCAACAGGAGTTAGTGTTTTGGTTATAGCAGGGGTGGGGCATGGGGCAGGACAAGACAATACTCTTCCAGAATCCTTTGTGTACAATAATCGGTATGTCTATTGTTATTGGTATATAAAACCAAACTATAAAACTTAATTAAAAAAGCAAATAAATAAAGTTTAGTCAACAACGACAATACCTCGACATGTAACCAACACAATGAAAACACAACATTACAGGGCGCCCTCTGTAGTATTGTTCTCGCGTTGGGCCTTTTCAAAACCATGGCTTGGGCTAAAACTGAAGTCCCTCCCATCTGTTTGAAAACCCGTACTAAAATTATGTGCACGTTTATAAAGTTACCGAGGAAGCCGAGCTTTCGAAAATGCCTCAGAGTGAGTAACTCTCACAAATGTAGGTGCAAACCTTTGGCAGTGCAACAATTCCAAAATCCTTAATATAAGATGTTGGTCTTGTTTAGAGTAAAGTTTTAAACTCGCTAAGAAACGAGAGGAATTTTTAAGTTCGGTGGTGGACACTGGCGTTAAACATTTTCAATTAGGGTGGGGCAAACGGGGACAAAGACGTAATTTAGGGGGCTAAATTTGCTGCATCGAACCATTTATTTAGTGCATTTTTGCCGATCTCACTGGGGGGGGGGGGGGGGGGGGGGGGTCGATTCTGCTACCCCCCCCGTGGTAATTAATGTTTTGCATAAGTTTAAAACTTACTGCGAAAAAAAAAACCTCAATAGAAAAAATTACCCCAAAATCTAGGCATTGTTTGTGCTTAATGTTGTTTATGTTGACACTATCGTGGACAGGCCTATTTTCAATAGATGTTTACAAATAAAAGCAAATAACTTTCACGATTTCTGAATAAAACTTATCAGAAACTATCTAGAATTTATTGTAACCTGTTTATTTATTTGTTTTGAAACATTCTTACTTTTTCCAAAACGTGTGTGTTTTGGGGATTATTTTTTATTATAATTTTTTAAAGTATATTTTCCAGTGTGCTTATGTTTTGATGTAATTTATATTCTTTAGTTAAAAAAAAAATTAAAAACGAGATTTAAAACTAAATAATGTATTGTTCCCATTTTATTTTTTTGGGGGGCATGCCGGTAATCGAACCCAGATCCAACGTCTGAAGTGTGACCATTCCCCTCGCCCCTCTACTCATTCAGCTAATCGAAAGCGAACACCATTGACAAATGAAGCATCCTTGACTGTTGCCGGAAAATCCTAAGCGTGGCGTTGAAAAAATTACACTATTTGGGCCTAAATCTTTTGACGCCCTTTTTATAGGTACCCGTAGCTAAATCGTGACCGTTAAATTGGCATAGCGCCCTCACTCGTGTCTATTTCCCTTAGCGATTGTTCATTCAGTGCGCTTCATACATCAAGTTGATGGAATCCCACAAAAACCAATGTGATTTTGAAATTAAATCAATTTTTGTATGATTTGCAGAAGCCATGATGCAATTAACGGTTTAATCAACTGGACAAATGAAATAGATGGCCAACTGGAGATCCGTTCACATGTACATTAATTAGTAGCAACGCCACGGGCGGAGCACAAGAGAAATATTATCTCACTGTTAGTTAAAAGTTGTATTATATCGTTATTGATCGTTTGTATTGTATTTGCATGCAGTTCTTTGTCAAGGCCATTTTAATTTCCCCATTGAGGGATAATAAAGTTTTATCTATCTAATCTATCTATCTGACTGGCACCCCCGAACAAAGATATTGACAAAATAGGGAAACCGCCAACATAGGGCTAGATAGCTCAGTTGGTAGAGCGCCGGCACGTTAAACCGGAGGTCGTTGGTTCAAATCCCGCTCTAGTCAATTTTTCTTTGTTCAACCCAAAATCATTTAAAAATTTACCCAGTCAGTTTCCCTTGTGGTTTATTATTTGATATCTATCTATCTACTTCAAAGTACTCGGAACAAGTAATCAGGTAAGTCAGTTTTGGGGAAACCACGTTTGGCGTTAATCGGTGTGTAAAGTGTTGATATTTAAATAATGGGCATCAATTTTGGATGAAAAATGTTGACAATTACTACTTTGTGCTCTCTGTTCGACATAAAATGTTGAAAACTTTTGATGGTCTCTAAGGGTATGCCCAAAATAAGATTGAATTTCTGAAAAATCTAAGAGTGAAAAACCTAAGAGTGCTCTCAAAGTAGTGCATAGGTGTGATGTATTAATTTACCAGTAGGATACTTGTAGACTTGACTTCAAGTTTGACTTCAAGTCTGAGATTTAGGTTATTTTTGTCTGCATGAGCCACGCAATAAATCATTTGCCTTCTGGCTATCACACACCAAACTTGCAATCTCAAGTTAATGTTGGAGGTTGATCCACAAGAGGGCGCTATTTCAGGCAGTACTGTTTTGGCTATCATACGGACAAAAACAACTATAATCACAGACTCGGAAACAAGTCTAACCTATTTGTTACTTTGTGATTCCACACTTTGGATTACAATACTATGTATTGTAAGATCACTGGACTCTGCTCTGGTGTATTTCTGATCAGCAATGTGTGGGTTCGAGTCCCGGTCGTGACACTTGTGTCCTTAAGCAAGACTTTAATAATCACTATTGCCGTGTCCTTCGGTAGGACGTTGGTCCCGTGTGTTGTGTAATGCACAAAAAAGAACCCAGTGCACTTACCGAAAAGAGAAGGGGTTCAGCCCGGTGTTCCTGGTTTGATTGGCTGCATATTGCACCACAGCACCTTGTAGTGCTATGTAAAGGAATAGGTCTCATACTTCAAAACGTAGCTCCACATACCTGCAGGATAAACTATAATAATGTTGGAGTGCCATGAGCCTCACTGAGTGATGGATTTGAGGGCTTTATAAGAAGCCACTATTATTATTAAATAATATTAAAATACAAACAATTTAAACTATGATGTCAAATTTTGATACATTGTAATGTCACTTAGTTTTGTGAGTCTATACTTCATGTATTTGCAACATTTTAGCGCCAAGCTTGACATGATTTGACCCTAAACGTTTTACCGTGGTTTCATTGTGATTCTCATGATTCCATTTGATCTCAATGTCCGTCTGATTTTGTTTTTTCTCCAGGGTAAAATGATGGGTTACCTAACAGCAGCTGGCAGCCTTGCTCGAATCATCGGCCCAATCTACATGGGTTAGATGTACAGCTACGTTGGCCCAAGGCTCTCTCTAGCAATAGTACTTGCCATGATCATACTCTCAGTGTTCCTAGGTACTTGGCACTACTCTAAGTTTGTCCCATACGGAATGAAAGAACTGTACAAAATTCACTACTCAGACATGGAGAGAGGAAGAGTAGCACTGCTAAGGGTGAGATTAAATCAGACATTCCAGGGTGATGAAAAGGACAATATTTATACTACTGTCAATGAGTCAACCGCTCTGTAAGTTCATGGGATAAGTTTGTGAAACTGCTAAAAGAATATTCAGGGAGGTTGGAAGTAGAAAATGTACCCGATGGGGGCTTCAAGAGCAAATCCTTCTGTGCCTTTCAAAATGTTGGCTTTCTTTGTGGACATGCCCTTCACAACGGAATTATTCCCCTATTTAAAGAAACTGATGCAAAAGTGATAACTTTTATCGTAATCTTTTTAGGGAGAGAGTAATGAGAAAAGTTATGACCTTTCAGATAAACAGCGCCACACTGTTAAAAATGTCCACACCATGATTACTTGAGCCGGATTGTTTGTTAAGTTCAGTCCGGTTTATTGATTCATAAACAAACAAATTGTGCTGAATATTTTAATTAGTTTTTTAAAGTTTATGCAAATATTTTAACAATACCTTATGACTATTACTCAGTCAAATGTTCAGAAATTTAAAAAAAGGTAATGAGGGTTTGCTTTCACCGTCTATCACAAAATAAAATGATTTATTTTCGCAGAGCTATGATCAGGTATAGGGGAATCTATCTCCTAAATGGACCAACCAAGATTTGTTGGGTGATTAGGGTCAATTAGTCTTTAACAATAGTGAGACTACTTTGATTTGAAGTGATTCTTCATGTAACAAAACTTCGTGTTTTGGGAATTATGAGCTTTCTAATTCTCATGTTATTTTTGTATATAAATTATTTAAATCTTTAAGCAGGGTTGAAGAGCACATTCTGGAAGATGTATTTTATACAACCAACAAAATATCAGAGAATTAACTTCACATTTTACCTAACTTTGTTTTAAAATAAGTTTGTTAAAAGAAAATCTTACCTAAAGTTGATTCGAAATATTAGAAAATCAATGATACATGTATGTGTGCTTTTTAAATAATATTTGTGAACAAAAACTGAGTTTCTTTCTTTAGGTTTATCGGTTTTTAAACAAGGGTAATTTTGTAAAAAATATATTTACTTTAACAATTGTGCACATACTGAATGTACAACGGTGGCCAGATCATTTGACAAATACCTTATCTATATACACATCAGAAATAAAAGAGTTCAAATCTCTGTAATGGAATGACTAAGTAAAGTTTATATTTTGACTGCTTTATTCCCAATCAAACTAAAGGGAGCACCCATTTCTCCAGACACAATAACCGCACTGCCCCACCATTGGCACAAATCCTTATTGGTAAATTACATACAGATGTCCACTTATAAGATGTTGGTTGTGTGAACTGGTGCGTGGCCTGTTTTATATGATGGGTCAGCACCATGTTCTTAATGTCCAAGATGGCTTCTTGTTTGGCCATGTCACATAGTTTGAATGACCTCTAATTCTATTGCACTGACCTGTGTAGGTCACCAGATTCCAGAGGTCACAACCTTAAAGTTTATTGGTCAAAATCTTGTAAGACTTATGTGAACACTACCTGTTGGAGTACAAGTACAATACTCATTTCTATGAGGCGCCAAGTGTAAACGTATTATTTAACGCAATTATTTACAAATAATTCATTATATAATATATAATTAATTATTTAACCATTATTTAATCTTTATTTACAAATAATCAGTTTTGCACCACACAATTGTTTATATATAATCGTATGAAAGCTTTCATTATATATATATAATCTTAAACACAATTTAATTATTTACAAATAATGTCGACGGATAGTTTTTATATATAAATAATTAACTTTGCACATGCAATTATATGTATATAATTTTTGGACAACTTTCATTATATATATATATAATTTAACGGATCATTACACTTATATATAAATAATGACGACTGATAAAATTTATATGTAAATAATTTATTTTACACATGCAATTATATAATAAATAATTGTTAAGCAGCTTTCATTATACTTATATATAAATAATATCGGCTGACAAAATTTATTTGTAAATAAAGAATTTTGAACCACACATTTATATATAAATAAGGAAAACTATTACTTTCCAACTAAGCGAACGAGGCTATGATATACTAAATAATGACTTTGCGTTGCTTTCATTTAAGTATAATGATCCGCAAAATTATATGTATATAATGAAAGCTGCTTAACAATTATTTATTATATAATTGCATGTGTAAAATAAATTATTTACATATAAATTTTATCAGTCGTCATTATTTATATATAAGTGTAATGATCCGTTAAATTATATATATATAATGAAAGTTGTCCAGAAATTATATACATATAATTGCATGTGCAAAGTTAATTATTTATATATAAAAAACTATCCGTCGACATTATTTGTAAATAATGAAATTGTGTTTAAGATTATATATATATAATGAAAGCTTTCATACGATTATATATAAACAATTGTGTGGTGCAAAACTGATTATTTGTAAATAAAGATTAAATAATGGAATTAATTATATATTATATAATGAATTATTTGTAAATAATTGCGTTAAATAATAAGTTTACACTTGGCGCCTCGTACATTTCATCCTGTCTTGTCTATTAATGCTAGTATTATGTGATGGCAGCAGTCAACATGCACAGTACACACCTATAGATAGGTGTACCAGATTTGGGGTATAGACCTATGCATTTACTTCATCCCATTGCCATCTTAGAAGTAAATCCAAAGTGAAAAAATAGAAATGCACATCTGGACGGTGTACATGCATCGCAAAAGATAAGGCCACTCACCAATTCAACCCCTTTATGACTTTTGTGATCAGTCTGGATCACTTAAGTAAGGCTTGTTCAGTTTCTTTGAAGTTTGCTGATAAAATACAGTTATTACAAAGTTATTAAATCCCATAACATTGGATCAATTTTGATATAAATTCTCCAAGTTTTACAATGAAAATGTTTTCTGACAATATTCAAGTTTCTACTTTGAATGATCTTGTCTCCCACCTCCCCTGCCCAAAGTTATAATGTTAAATTTCAACCAGGCATAGCTGACACCGAGGGCGCAATACACCGATGTTAGCATTAGTGGTAAAAATTCAAAGCGCTGAAGCGTGGGTACCATACCATGGATGAGATTCTTGTACACAAAGAGGGGGAACAAGCCAAGGAGGTACAGAGACTCTACCGGAGAGAGATGCGGTAGTCGTGGCAACATGAAGGTCGATTTGGTGGAGTATCTGCAGTTGAAGAAAATTGGTTTCAATAATTGACATCAACAAGCTGAAATGAAGACTCTGTGAGACAAATGAGGAATGTGCTTGGAGCAAAATATTACCTCTGGTCACTTGGACATTTATTTCATTCCTTTATCCATCTCAGCTCCCTGGGGAGTATACAGCCTGTGCTGGCAAATATGTAGCACACAAAGCTAAATCAATCACAAGAACAATCTCTGCCCTCACAGGTACCCATTTACCCCTGGGTGAAGAAAAGCGAATACAGTAAGCCTTTGAACCCACACCCTGATGACTAATAGCCAAAATAACTTGACTCCAACACACTAAACCATTAAGTCACGACACATCAGTTTGAACAGTGACAAAAACCTACCTGTGAATATTAGTTGTACTGATGAAAGTAAGAATTGTGAAGGCTAACATAAGACACACTTTTATTGGTGTTTCTGTAAAGGGAAGAGAAAAACAGCCACCAAGAAGAATTAATTTTGACACATTACAGTGAACCACTAATTGATTGATTTGAAATGTCATCATATAGTTTCCAGTGACACTCCAATCTGGACAAACCCAATTAGCAAGCCAGCTGTACGCCATTAGACGTAAGTTCATAATGCTGCTTAGCTCATACCATTCTGCGCTTACAGCGCATTGTAAAGAATGTGTTTCTTTATAGCCCTGCACTGTGGCGTTGTTGTGAGGGTATTCCAGCTAACTCTGTTCTTGGCTTGATGTTTAGCTTGTGTTACTAGAGTTGGCCTCTGGTAATACAGCTGTTTGTCCAACATTTTTTGAGGTCTCCCTTCATGTTTTTTCCCCCACAGCTTTTTCCTTCTAGACTCATCTTCTTACGACCTCTCCATCTATGGGTATGCTGGTGGGTGTGGAAGACCCTTGGAAGAAACACCTAGCTTCCTACCCCCTACCCCCCCCCCCCTTTTGGTATGTCAACACTGGGTTCGAGACTCATCTTCTTACGACCTCTCCTTCTATGGGTATGTTGGTGGGTGTGGAAGACCCTTGGAAGAAACACCTAGCCTCCTACTCCCCCCGCCCTTTGGTATGTCAACACTGGGTTCGAGACTCATCTTCTTACGACCTCTCCTTCTATGGGTATGTTGGTGGGTGTGGAAGACCCTTGGAAGAAACACCTAGCTTCCTACCCCCCCCCCACCCCCCCCCCCCCTGTTTGGTATGTCAACACTGGGTTCGAGACTCATCTTCTTACGACCTCTCCTTCTATGGGTATGCTGGTGGGTGTGGAAGACCCACCTAGCCTCCTACTCCCCCCCCCCCCCTTTGGTATGTCAACACTCCGGGGTTCGAGACTCATCTTCTTACAACCTCTCCATCTATGGGTATGCTGTTGGGTATGGAAAACCCTTGGAAGGAATACACCCCCTCCCACCCCACTTTGGTATGTCACTGGGTGTGACAGATACTGGGAGGGGAGCCATATTCTCTCGGCCCCTTCCTCTCTATGGTTATGCCATTTTGTTGGGTGTGGCAGGCCAATTTTTTCAATTACAAATTGGTTCACCCCATTTGTAAAATGTGGCCAACACCCTCACCACAGGAGTTCAGGTCAAACAAAGAGCAAGAGAGATCACGTTTCAAAAACCATGGAGTCTGATGATGACCTAGATGTACTCACCATTCTGTGTAAACAGCAGGGGGAACAGGGAGTAGTGGCCGACTGTTGAGACAATCAAGAACACTTGGGCATCCTTCAAACTCTCTATGGCTAAGAGACTGACAAACAAAAATAAACCTCACATCAAAAACCTCCTTGTATTTAACCTTGGCATCCTTCAAGTGTTGCGACAGTTTTTAAGATCACCTGCAGCAACTGTAACAACTCAAATGCAGGACTCGATATGAAACTGTCTTTGGAGTCAGACTAAAATTATGCGCATAATTTGCTCCAAAATTCCCCCCAAATTTCTGACAGTACATCAGACAAGACACCCCACAACAGTCATTTGTTAAATCTGTACATGTGTCTTTTCATTGCGCCTAAAGATCCTCATCTTTCACTCTGAATTACAGTTGGAAATAAATAAATAAAATTATTTTGGGTTTAACAGAGAAAAATTGACTAGAGAGGGATTTGAACTAACGACCTCCAGATAACGTCCCGGCACTCTACCCACTGAGCTATCTAACCCTAGGTCGTATGTTGGCAGTCTCCCTATTTTGTCAATATCTTTGTTCGAGGGTGCCAGTTTCTAGAAAATTTTTCTTTGTTCAACCCAAAATCATTAACAAATTTTACCCAGTCAGTTTCCATTGAGGTTTATTATTTGATTAATAAATTAAATAACAACACTGGTTGTCTTTCTACTTACCTAAGTGGTATGATAACAAGCAAGATGGCTTTTTCATGTACGTGATATCCAAACATGAAAGAGCTGTAGGCACACAGAACCAGGCATCTAAGAAATCCCTTTGGTCCGCTTGGATACCTCCATAGATGAACAAGAGAGGGCTGCAGAAGAATTGAAATATCTCTAATATGAAGACACAGTTCCAGGGCCCCACCACTTGACATAAGAAAACAGCCCTCTGTACACATTGAACAAACTTTGATTGCAAAGAGAATCATGATGCTCAAGAAGAGACTCAAAATGATGATCATAGTTGTGAGTAAAAATGTTTATAGATACATGTAGTTCCGGTGCCACATAGTGCAAAGTCTGCAATCTTTACAGGCAAATCAATCATCTTGTTGAATACATAACTATGCTTAACAACACATAATGCAGCTCAAAGCAAAATAAAACCCCAAGTTACCCGTAAAGATGGCGTCTATCAGGAACTCTCTAGTGCTTTTGCAGTTATATAAAGCATCATCCATCTTTTTGTGACTGTACCAGAGATGGGGAGTAAAGCTGTTTCTGAATTGGTGGCTACGGCTACAGCTACCATGGCTACGGTTGCATTGTAGTGTCATCATGTGTTCAAGTAAAAGACATCCTTAGCAACACCCTTAGCCAACTGGAATTTCTCCTAAGTTGGGGCAAGACACTTTTCAGGCCTGTACTTTTGCATGACAGTTACATGATTTGGATTTGAGGGACACTGTGAGAGGGACACTGTGAGAGGGACACTGTATTAGGAACACATGAATCACCATAGGGTGGTTTTTGTTGGTAACTTACCAATGCTGTAAGAGCTGTTAGTACTAAAGTAGCAATAGCAGGGACAGAGGGTAGGATGACATGATGGAACTCTTGCACCAGACCACCGGTCATAGATGCCCGACTCTCTTGTAGAGTCTCAGCAGACAACAAGTTAAGTCTCTCACCTGTTTCAAAGATGGGAAAACATTGGGGGAAAAAAGGAGATATCAACTTATATATGAAAATATAGTCGTAAGGCAATTTTGAGTTAACTTTGCCATTGATGTGATGTGATAGGCCCTGTAAGCTCCCTGTAGGCTGTATGGCAGCTACAGGTTGAATGGCTTCTGACTGGCAACCCAAACAAAGATATTGACAAAAAAGAGAGATCGCCAACATTAGGGCTGCGTAGCTTAGTTGGTAGAGTGCCGGCATATTTATTCGGAGTTTGCAGGTTCTTATCCTGATGAAGTCAATTTTTTTTTTCACCCCAAAATAAAAAAAGTCCCTCCTTCACATTCCGACCACCGACCTACAATACTGTTTACACAAGTTTAACATTCCTTCATATTAAACCCTCTGGTCGGTTTCTCTTCAAGAGAAGAACAACATTCAAACAAAAACATACAGAACCCAAGAGTTATTTTTATTCAAAACACTCTGGTATTATTTCCTTCTTGGAGTATGTAGCTTGTGCCGCCAAGCACGAAGAGAAGGACCCCATTACTTACTCTTGGGTGAAGACAAGCAGTTATTGCTAAATTCCTCATGAAACTCTGGCTTGAAGTTTAAATAGTGATTCACACATGCACTTTGGATTGTACTAATGGTAGTGTGTTTTGAACACATACTCAAAGTCAAGTGCTTGCACTTGTACTGGGCTGACTTTCACAAGTGATGGTTTTTCACACAAGTGCTTTTAACAAAAGTACTCTCTGACTTAATTTGTGTGTGTATGTGAGGGGGGGAGGGGGAATGTTCAACTACATTCCCACACCCCTGGCACTGCATATTAAATTTCGGTTAACATGGTTAAAGTAAGTTTCTGATAGCCAGTTTGCCATCAGGAGACTACAGATATGGGCTTGTTAAAATTCTCCACAGAAAAGGTTTGTTGCACTCAGCTGCCGTAACACCAGTGTCAAATTTTATGGCACTGCGGGGAATTCTGCGCATTTGGCTCATAGAATTATGTGCTTCACAGGGCACCCTAAAGCAAAAGTTCTGCAGTAAGTAGAGCCATGAAATTGGACCAAGGGTACATGTAGTTTCATGACACTCGATGTGCTTACCAAATAATTCTGCACTTATGGTTTCCCTGTAAAGTGCTTGATTCTATGGACAGTAAGTGCCATGGTAAACAGTGCAATGACATCTGGGAACAGGGCTTACACAGCAGTCCTTTACACAGGTTTTATTTCATACACACTGTTTATAGGAAGCAAAGCAAAAGGAATGCTAGCTTGTCAGCGCTTCTTGGAAGCAGATGAGTGACGCAATAATGTAAATCCACTGTAAACTCACACACTTTACTGTTAATCAATCATCAGGCATTTGTAGAGCGCCTATTCCCAGGCGCTTAGCAAAGTGAAGGAAAAGTTTAGGACAAAAGAGTTTACAGAATTTCATGTGGAGATGACAAGTGCAATGAACTTAAAGCAGATTCAAAGAGGTGAGTCTTAAGTTGGCTTTTGAGGATTTGTAAGGAGTCAAGTGTATGGTTGAAAGGGGAGATCATTCCATAGCTTTGGTGCACATGAACCAAATCTTCTATCACCTAATGAAGAATGAGATCTAGGAATGTTCAACAGTAGTTTGTTTGATGATCTCAACATGTATCTTATATACACTGGGGTTACTGTCAAATCTTCTCAATCGTTTATGAAATACACTTTTGCTTATGCATGCTTGTCTGCTCTAATAAGCAATCAAATTTACTTACCAGTAAACAGCTTTATAAAATTGGGCCCTAGTAGGAAATTGTTTTGGGAATCCATCAAAGTACCCAACTATGTGGGAACTAATATTGTTTGTTTTTTGCCCTTACACTGCTGTGTATTAAGCACTGCATACTCAGTACTTTCCCTTAACTCTGGGAAACAAAATTCCTCAGGTATATCACTCAGGTGGGATTCGAACCCATGACCTTTGCCATGGTAGAGAAGATGTCTTACCAGTAGACCACCAAGCTAGCCTGGTGGCAGTTTGAATCATACATTTTAGCAGCAGGTACTGCAATAATTTAAAAAAATAATGTTAATTTTGCATCGGGTATAAATAATATTATTTGGTTTTCGCCCTCACACCGATGTGTAATAAGCACTTTATACTCAGTGCTGTGCACTCAGTATATGGTAACTGTTTGGTTCTTGTTCTATTGTTCTACATGTTCTGAGTTCTTACATGTATATAGCGCTTTATTGCACCCGATGCGTGTCTTAAAGCGCTCAGTAATTTTTTCCTGCAAGGTATGCGGAGCTAGCTGGGTTTTGAAGTATGAGACCTTTTCGTTTACATAGCACCATGCAATGGTTTACAAGGTGCTGTGGCGCAATATGCAGCCAATCAAACCAGGAACACTAGGGCAAACCCCTTCTCTTTATGATAAGTGCACTGGGTTCTTTTACATCAACATCAAAAAGTTGTGTGAACAAGTTTGTAAGTCTGGTCCATCTGGCCCTAGGGCAATTAAGAAAAGGTGGTTCATCGGTGGCAGCAGTTGTAACTGAATATCAGATTGGTCCCTAAACAAGAATACTAGACTTACAGGTCATAGAGGCAATTTTATCCAACATGTTGTACAAGGCCCAGAAGTTCGGGGCCCAATAGGAATGGCACAGTCCACGCTTGAAGGGGAAAAGTCTCGTCAGAACTTGCGGTAATTGGCCCTTGGAAACAGAAAGAGGATTTTGACATGTAGTTATAATTGATTAACACTCTTACTCCCTAGGCTCACTTGGCTAAAGGTGATATCAATCCTCCTCTCCTATGTCACTTTACACCAACATGTTTGGACTTAGGCCTAAAAAACAAATTGTTATGTTGGCGTAACGGGCCAGAAAAATAGAGTAGGTAGGTAGGTTTTTTATTTTAATTTTTAATATTTTTTTATTTTATAGTCTAGGTATAGGATAGGAAAGGACATTCCAGCATTATAAACATTCAGTGTTTAAATGGCCTAGTTTTGGGGAAATCTTTCCCATCATCAAACACTTGTCGCAGACTGGTTGACCGAGACTATACATGTATAAAAGTATTAGCCACCGACGATCTTCTGCATGTTGTGTAAAACATTGTGCACTCCAAAGTCACATGAACGCTATAGCCATACAATTGAAGAGAAACAGAGAGAAACGATTTCAAACGTATTTATAACTTACTTCTTCTATAGACTTAAATTAGTAAATTTCTTTCCTTGAAAAAATAAAAACATCCAGGGTAGGACCCTGTTTTAGGGTAGGTCGGATTACGCCAACATAACAGTTTTTCTTTTAGGCCTTTAGACAATTTATCTTTTAGATAAAATTAGAACGCCTAGCCCAGTGATAAGCAATTGTTAGTTAGGCTTACAGCCCTCAATCCTCCACTATCCCCCAATTGATAAAAAAGAATGTGGAGGGTCTAGGAGGGTTAGAGTTTTAATGTGGACTTGATGATCAGAATAAAAGCAGGTCTTGTTCTTAAGGTTTTTGTAACTGTAAAGTAGCCCACCCGGCTAGTAAACTGTACATTTTACTTGCCCCCAAGGAAGTTTAAGTAGCCCAGACTTTAAACATGTATTGCCATAAATGTATCTTTCTGATGTATTAATGGTAGTGATCACAACAAGTTTAAAGGGTCAAATGAAGTTACATTCACACACTCAAAAATAAATTAACACATTTTAAAAGTTTATTATTCACATACTGAAAAGGAAGAAATCTGAGCGTTTTAAACGAGTAGGTTGCACAGTTTTTAGTAGCCCACAGGGCAAGTTGAGAAGTAGTGTTTGCTAGCTGTTATCAGTTTTTTACTAGACAATGCACGCCGGTCTAGTGTTAGAGAGAGCCCTGAAAAGAACACAATAAACCCTTTGCATAATGACATCATGAAACAGCGCCCCCAAACAGCCTGAGGTCAAAGGAAGGCCTCTCATTGGCTGAAAGTTGTGCATGAAATTGAGCCCAGGGACCAATTTTACAGAGCTGCTTCTAAAAGCAGAAAATTTTGCTTAACATTTGTTTCTAAGCGAAATTAAGCAGGATGCCAGTAACAGATGGTACAAATGACATGGTAGTTTGGCTGGTAACCTTATTCCTTTCAGTATAACTCTTATGTTTAGCTACTTTTTGTAAATAGCAGCTCTACGAAATTTGGGCCAGATGTGAGCTGAAAAAATAAAAATAATAATACCACACAAAAAAATTACATTTTACACATATGTAAAATTATATCTGGTCAGAATTTGATGCACTAATCATTTTACAGGGAAAGAACAAATGCATTGTGTCTTTAACTTACCATGGCAACAAAGGGTCCAAAGGAAGCAGCAAAGACAGATATAACAATTCCTCCTAGGCCAGCGAGTCTCATTGCAGATAAACTGGTCCACTGTACTCCTCCATCTATCATTGAAAGAAAATCTTCAAGTTAAATTGAAACTCTCAAATGAAACGGTTAAAATAACTTACGAGACATCAACACTGTACATAGCAATTTATAGACCCCTTGCACTGACGACTCACGAGGCTACTCTCTGCCCTTAGTCTGCCATTTTGGGAAACAAATTATATGTAAAGATATAGTGAATGTCAGAGCATGTAAACCTGCCTCACCTAAAATGTGCCCCAAATAGCTGACAAACTGACTCCTACTATGGTGGAAGGCAAACAAGATTAGTTGTGGTGATGACGACAGGTGATTTTTGTCAGAAGGTGAATTTTCTTGAAAAGAAGTTGAATCAAACGGGATAGAGCTATTCTTCATAAAACTTGAACTAAACATTGAACAAGTCTCAAACTACACCTGAACTCCTACTATCTTTTATTCCCTTGAGGATAGTTTTTATCCCGTAAAAAAACACCTTAATTTTAAACCCCTACCATAAATTTGAAGCAAAACCAGCCCAAATATACAGCAGCGGGCACCTGAACTCCTTATACCTCTGGTTCCTTTGAGGCAAGTTTTTCCATTTTTTGTTGTTGATGTTGTAAATTTACACGTGTAGAAATCTAACCCCCACCTTGTGGCCAACCCACCTGGATTACTTCTTGTGAAACAGTATGATCGCAGCAGGTAGATGAAGTAAGCTGGTGCAACATACAAATAAATGTGCTTGAAGTTGAGCAGAACGGCAAACCAAAACGCACCCTCAAGGTTACGACCCTGTTTAGGAAGAGTAAAATTTGATTAAAGCTGCTTGAGAATGTGAACAGGTTGTGGGCTCGAATCCCACTCGTGAAACCTGTAGATTTTGTTATTATTATTACTATATATTTCTGGTAATGAAACCAAGGATGCCTCATAAGTGAACTTAATCACTGTAGCTCACAAGCCTGAGGAAACCTGTAAACAAGGGTGCTTGCTTTGTGAACCAGAAACATCGGGGTTAACCCCTGCACTTCCATGATAAATGTGTTGTGTTCTTTCACATTCACTACCAATCCTAGTACCTGGGACCTACAGCTTAATGTCCCATCAGAAGGACAAAACAATTATGGTGTCTTGCTCAAGGACACAAGTGCCACGACCGGGACTCAAACCCACACTCTGCTGATCAGAAACATCAGAGCTTGAGTCCAATGCTCTTAATTGCTTGGCTACCCCACGCCAAAGAACTTGAATTATACTGAACACAGAAACACCAAGAGTGCTACATCTGTAGTGAACTGAACACAATTTCAACAACATATTCAGCTTGTGCACTTGTATTATGTAAAATGTGTACAGTGTAAAATGTATTGTGAAATGTATACACATCAATCAATTTCTTGAGAGTAATGAGCATTCTGTGTTCTTGATCATTAGCTTTTTATTATAAAATAACATTTTCCAAATAAATATTTAAAATGTATATATATTTAAAATGTTTTTGGGTTGAACAAGGAAAAATTGACTAGAGCGGGATTTGAACCAACGACCTCCGGATTGACGTGCCGGCGCTCTACCAACTGAGCTATCTAGCCCTATGATGGCGGTCTCCCTATTTTGTCAATATCCTTGTTCAGTGGGTGCCAGTCAGAAGCCATTCAACCGTAAACTGCCGTGTAGCCAAGGATCACACCCAAGTATACGATACAACCTGGGAAGCGGCAGCCAGGGGATCACCATAAGGGGATGCGACTTTTTTATATCAGATATCACGTCAATCCGGAGGTCGTTGGTTCAAATCCCGCTCTAGTCAATTTTTCCTTGTTCAACCCAAAATCATTTAAAATTTACCCAGTCAGTTTCCCTTGTGGTTTATTATTTGATATCTGATATAAAAAAGTCGCATCCCCTTATGGTGATCCCCTGGCTGCCGCTTCCCAGGTTGTATCGTATACTTGGGTGTGATCCTTGGCTACACGGCAGTTTACGGTTGAATGGCTTCTGACTGGCACCCACCGAACAAGGATATTGACAAAATAGGGAGACCGCCATCATAGGGCTAGATAGCTCAGTTGGTAGAGCGCCGGCACGTCAATCCGGAGGTCGTTGGTTCAAATCCCGCTCTAGTCAATTTTTCCTTGTTCAACCCAAAATCATTTAAAATTTACCCAGTCAGTTTCCCTTGTGGTTTATTATATTTAAAATGTATATAAGTTCACTTATAGTACAACTCCGAGTTGTCCATTTGGGCCTAAACAATAGCTTATAAAAAAAACAGGCAAAGACAAAAATCTTCTTTATTGATCTAGAAATAGGAGAAAGGGGGGGAAATAAAAAAAGAATCTCACAATCTTTCACCTCATGGTAAAAGCCCCCTAAAAACACCTGCTATCATCAGTTTCATTTCATGAAAATGTTTGGTTTCAATGTAGCATGGTTCAGGATCCCTATATGCAAAAAAAAAGTCTTCACTACTGTAAACCACGGCACAACAAAGAAAAAAAATTAACGCAAAAACTGTGTACAATATCACTGTACTGTACTGTACAATATCAACTCTGAAGACCACACAAACACGCCCATTATGAGTGTGGAACTGAAAGAATCCTTTCGCTTCATGTGCCAAAATGTCTCAACAGGAAGGAGTCACATGACCATAAAGGGTATCAATGCTAAGCTCTTCATTATTAGAGGAGCACAGGGTGATGTTTCCCTAGTGAATGCTCCCACAGAGCTCACTGAAACCAACAGATGGCAAGCAGTTTTAATTGTTGAAATCTCCCAGTAAAGATCACTTAGCAGGTTCCTCTTGAGGTTGGATTAATAAAACCATTTTATCTGATCAGTTTCCAGTTAGTGACAGTACGGGATGGAGCGTCATTAGCTATGGCAATGGAGATGGGATCTAATGAAACAATGGAACAATGATTTGTTGTTGTTATTATTATCTATCTTCCTGGTAGTGGAACAATGGGATCCTCAAACATGACAATTATTTATTCCTTATGTCCCACTAGGGACAAACAGTTAGGTAAGTAACAAGCATGATATTTGGTCCTTGGGAAAAACAAAGGAACATTTTGTTGAGTACAATGGCTGACCAACATACACTTTGTAAAAGGCTTTATAGACTTTTCAGGCTAGTTAATCACAATGTTTCCGATTTTTCATCGGAAATCAGAGTTAGTAGGAAATAAATCATGCCTGAACTAAGTCTGTAACATGTGGGCCTGAAGATACCCATGTAGTGAAGATGATGAAGAAATCTTAGTTTTACTTGTGGGAGGAAAAACTTGGCTGAGGGAAACCCACACAATCAGGAAAGGACTGAAAATTTAGTCTACACTGTTATATGTTGGGATTCAACCCAGGGTCCATACAGAAAGAACCACTTGGACAACCTGATCCCCGGAATTGTAGTACCACACAGAGGAATTCTTTAGAAAAGGTAACAATAAAGAAACAACGGAAGTACACAACAATCTGCATGTTTCTATTAGAGAGTGTCTATCCACCTTCTCAAAAGACTTTAACAAAAGGGATCTGTGTGGTTAGATAACTGAGGATGTTCTTGTGTGTAAAAGCAATAAATACTTCGCTAAAAATACAATAACAGAGAGAACAAAGAAATGTTCTCAATTTAACAGGTCAGCCCTGCCACTGGCATTTGTGGGATAAACAATGCTTCCCCACAAGGTGTGTTGTCGCCAAGTCATCAAACACACTGGACTGTTCCAAGCTCTGGTGTTTCTAATCAGCAGAGTGGGTTCGAGTCCAGGTCATGACACTTGTGTCCTTGACCTAAATATTTAACCATTATTGCTTTGTTCTTTCACATGGGATGTAAAGAGAAGGGGGTTCCAATGCCCACAACCGACCTTGCCCTTGTGACCCTGATAAGCAGGGATGTTGGTGCAGTACCCCTCAAAATAAGGTTTCTTTGTTTAAATTGTGTCACAGAAAGGGGAACAAACAGCATCCATAAGGTTCAGTGAGTGTGCATGAGGGGGGGGGGGGGGAACCCTTTAATTTGATATTAACAAAATCTTCCTAATATTTTACTCCTCTGTACAACTGTCAAGAGCCATTTATTCCAGCGTCAATGAATCGATTATTCCGACCAACCTGTCTCATCATATTGACAAAAAGAATTCTCAAAGCTACCCGGAAAAAAACACCTGTATGTTTCTAAAACTAGATACAAAATGTAAAGCTCAGGTTGACTCGAGCAGTTTCAAATACAGACACCTTTTATATTAATTGCAGACAACTGCCTCAAGCCTTCAATATCTGTCAGTACGAGTCTTATTGGAGACCTGCAGCCTCCACAGTATGAATGTCAAATGTATTTTAATTCTTCAAAAACTTCCAAATCCTAAAAAATGTCCGATGAACTTACGGAAACTAACAGTTAATGAATGTCCTACGCTGTCACAAATCCAAAGCAATAAAAAAGGTATTATACATGATTGGTAGAGCCGACAAAATAGTAACATTGTTCATGTTTTGTGTGATCAACCATATACATGAAATAAACCAGTGAACAATTTGGGCTTAATCCGTTATGCGAGTCAGGAGAAAATAGTGAAAAACCATGTACAATTTTCAGCGTGTAAACACATTGCCCTTAATTTTGGCTGTAACAATCTAAATCAGCAGTTCCGTTTCCTTTTTCAAGGTTTCCAGACACAGTTTTCTTGAATATGACTTCATTTCAGAGGGAAATATTTTGCCAAAAGAAATTGTTCTAGAATGAACTTCATAATCAGTAAGCTTTCTGACTAAAATGAAACAATAATGTATTTTATCCTTACCAGTCCTGTATAATCCCTATAACAAAACACATACAAGTATTTTTTGACTCTGATAACAGTGACTTCCTTTCCCCACGAGTCAAGGGATTGGTGGCGGGTAACGTACTGATCAATCAAATCAAAGTAAAACGGCATGAAAAAGATTTGCAGGGATTGGGGAATTAGCATTAGATACCTGTGTATGTCTCTACTGGTACCACATTGCACAGTTGTCCATGGACATACTTTGACCAATTTATGAGTTTTACTATTAAGCATCCCTCCCCAAAAATATAAAAACAAGGAAAACAATTATATAAAAATCAAACCAAAAAACAAAACAAGATAAACCCCAGCATTAAAACAGATGGATAAAAAAAGAAAAAATATGGTAACCAAACACAATTAAAGGCACTGTACACGTTTGGTAATTACTAAAAATATATATTAGCATAAAAACTTACTTGGTAACGAGCAACGGAGAGCTGTTGATAGTATAAAACATTGTGAGAAACGACTCCCTCTGAAATAACGTAGTTTTTGAGAAAGAGGTAACTTCTCACTAAAATAATAAAAGACTTCTGGCCAGAAGCCTTTTATTCCTATCTGAAAGCACACTAATTTGTACAACAAGGGTGTTTTGACCAATTGAGCCCAAATTTTCACAGGCTTGTTATTTTATGCATATGTTGGGATACACCAAGTGAGAATACTGGTCTTTGACAATTACAAAACGAAAAACGAATACCATAATCAGGCATAATAAAGTAGAACTTTAACAGATGTTAATTTTTGCATCAGGGATAAAGTGTATACTTCGGTTTTTACCGTTACACCGATGTTTGTTAAGCACTGTATACTCAGTACTTCTCTAGCAATCTGCTCTAACAATGCAAAGGTCGTGAATTCGAATCCCACCCGAGTGATTGCCTTTCACAAAATCGGGTAAGTACCGAGTATACAGTGCCTAACACACATTGGTGTTAGGGTAAAAACAAAATTATATGAGCATTTTCTTGAGTACAAGGGCCTACATGTACATAATAAATGTAACAGATTTTTCAGGCTATTTTGGCGATTTTTCTGAGGGCCAAAAAAAATAAATTAATAATTGGAAATCAGACTTAAGTAGGACTAATAGCATGCCTGCATAATAATATAGCAAATAAATAATTGATTGCTACAATAATAATGTAGTCATATTAACATGTATAAACACAGTCCTGGGTTTCAAATAATAATGTACTAAAATTTCAGGGTATATTCTTACCTGTGTTATTCTTGTGATGGACAGCAGCATTAGTCCAAACAGGAAGCCATTGTACTGAAAGTGAACATCTGAAGGCAGTTTGTTAAGAAATGTTACTACAGGAAATGTCATGGATTTTGCCAGAGCTGACAAAACAGTTGCAGACAGTATTCATGTTTTGTGTGATCAACCATACATGAAATAACAAACCTGTGAAAATTTGAGCTTGATCTGTTGTGTAAGGAGAAAATACTGAAAAACCTAAAACACAATTTTCAACATAGCCTTCACCTTGGTTGTAACAACCAAAATCAGCTTAAAAAAATAAAAATTGTTTAGGTTTTCACGAATATGACTTTAGTTTTCTCAAATAGCACTTTATTTCAGGGAAAACAAATCACAGAAAAAAAAGGATACAAATAAAACCTAGGATTTTCAGAAAAGTAAAACTTAATCACTATACTAGCAAAGAACCCCATGGAGAGAAGATGAGGATGGAAGTAGCAGTTACAGATGTGGGATGAAACCCCCAGATAGCTAACCCACGAAAAACCCTCGCAATCAAGTAGTTCCCCGGTAGGATTCGAACCTGGGTCCTAGAAGGCAAGGAAGGAAATCACTACGCCAACCCGACCACCCAAACAGTAGTATGCATTATTATTCTGGCATGTGCGGAATAGGTTAAGAAGGCTATTGTAAAGCCATAATCAACATTAATTCTTTAATATCAACTTTATGGATGGTGGTTTTGGTGAAACCCAGTTGAGATACTACTCTCCTAAGAGGGCACTTACCAGATTTCCGATGCAGTTACCCATATCATAAGACTGACCACTAGTAATATTTGAATACTGCACAAACATATCTACCATACTGCATACATGTAAAACAATCATTGAATTAAATACACCCATTTCCCGCTAGTGTGCGCATCTATAAAAGTACTTTTCTCACAGCCTGGTCAAAAGTACCTTTTTATCATTGACAGTTTCTACTTGAAGTGACATCATCTTCAGGCGATCTAAGCTGGTCACTACACTTATACAAACAGCTACATTGAGCTGCACAAACACTTTTTAACGCATGCATAACAGGAAGACAAGTGTCTTGTGAAATAAAAATGAATCTTCCATATTTTCCAGAGAACTTTATGTAGCACCTGTTTTAATAACAATCTTTCAAAATAGCTGACTTTGCTTTAAACAAGCTCACTTCACAGTGTCAATCTTGTAAAGCTTTCCCTGGAACATGATATTGTGAATTGAAAGCTGACCTTTGACATTCCCAGGGACTCGCTTCATAAATTATTGCTAGCTCATCCATTTACTATTTTCTATATTTACTAGCTTCCCTTGTGGTTATGTCAATTAAGAATTTGTAGGCATTAAACAAGAAAAGCTTTCATAAAGTTGAGTTGTTTTATTTTGTGGGTCAAAGCTAATACTCAGTGGTACTCATCAAGCTTCTTCCCCGTGTACTGCCTTACTTTGGAATTCACTACCTGTATCCTGCTTCCCTGCCTCTATATTCAAACCTGTCCCAATCCAAACTCAATATCAATGGTCATCTTTCTACTCTTTGATTGCCTCTTTCTTCATCCCCTTTCCCTCTTTTTAGCCATGAGAAGCCTGTTTAAGGACCCTGTGATTGGCGACTTCCCATAAACAAATAATAACAATTAGAAAACAAACACCTCCCTCACATATAATAGTCAGTGAATAGATGGCAGCCGGGCAATCTATGCTAAATTAGAAGCTCAATCCAACTAAACTCAGTGGTTACAACGTTTAATTTCCTGTGTGGTCCGCTGTCCCTAGGAACCCAAAGTACAAATCTATGCATTGTGAACAGATTAAAGACCATCATTTCAACCCCTTACTATCAAATCGAGCGATCTTGGAGTCTTATCAGTGACTATCAGACTAGGTTTCCAGGTTAAGTATTATTCACTTCATGTTGTCCTACAGAAATATTGAATCACCACTTTTCTGCATTTGTTGATGCAGCTCTTGACAAATTCGACTTGCACTGTTTATGTAACCAGAAGTAAAACTATAATTGAAAACAATAAAGTGAAACTGACGGCCACTTATTGGACTTTAATTTGACTGTGTTCTGATGCAACACCTTGAGGGAACCTCTCCACTCTATTTAAATTCTACCTCTACCCCTCCCCCCCAATATTTTTTTAAAATGAAATGAAAACAAAATAATAACTTCATAAAGTCTAACATGCAAAAAGACAATCCAACACAAAACAAGACTAATCTCTTTTCAGAGCAATCACCTCTTCCAAGAAGGAATCTATAATCTACACCCGCAAGAATTAATAAATAGACAGAGTCAGTTTTGACAACGATTTGAGAGCAGAATAAACACGAGTTGTCTCTCTGATTGAGACAGGTGCATGGTTCTAGGCTTGAAAAAACCCTGACCACCCCATCTCTCCCGAGCATGCACATATAACCTGTTATCAAAGTGGTTCATCTTTAAATAACATCTCAGTCAATTTGCTCAGGAACCTGGGAAGTAAAGAGGCATTGGCCCAGTTTTCTTCATATATTTGTATGTGTATTACAGAAAGATAAGGATGACTTCGGGTTCTAATCGAACATAACTCAGTCTTCATTGGGTCAGACATGATATGAAGGGACAATAATGAGGCTGTCTACATTGATATATATAGAATATAAAGTGAAAATAAAAGGATTTTCATCCACTCAAAAACGCTTACTTTTTGAGAGCTAGCATGAGGTCCAGATACAATTTGGGAAAACGTTTTCTTATAAATGAAATTCAAAGACAAGTTTAAATTCCTTTCAAATGATTGAAACTTAAAGTAAGCGTTTCTCTCCAAGGATGCAGAATAACTTATATTTTGCATTAAAATCTACACCATAAAACAATGAAACACAACCAGCCATTTTGTAGTAGGGAACAGTTTTGCAAATGCAGACTCACCTCAAATGTTTATAGGCCATCTTTGTTTGGTCAATTGTATTGACAAAAAATGTGCAAAAACTTGAGTGTGCAAATTTGCCAAGCACAACGACTGCATTGTAAGATCAAGTGCAGCTCATTAGACCCACTGTTCGGTGATGCAGCAGTACTTTAAACATGACAAAGTTCTTGTGGATCACTATGGCAATTATTGCCTGGGTATTTACATGTTAGTTGATTTGAGCTCCAGTGCAAGTGCATTGTGAAGTCACCCAGACCGTGCACCTTTTCTGACTTGACTGAGCAAAATTGAGTTCATCTTTTATCATGATCAAGGCTGAATGTAAGCTTCCAAGTTAATAAGTGCATTCCATAAAACTCATCAAGCAAATAGGAAAATATTTCAATAAATACATGTAGTCCTCATCGAATAATCGAATTAAACCGATACTTTTATCAGTCGTTGACAACAGCAATCTGAACAGAGGGTCCTGACTTGGGACACACAAAGCAAAGAGCGGGACAATTTGAAAATGAAACTCTGTTTATTTGGCTTCAACCCTTTATGAACTCAACCTTTTAAAATTGAAAACTATGACAGAATGCCAAATCCCCTCCAGCTTTTTCAAAGATTTTGCCAAAAACAACCTGCCAGGTTCTTTCAATAGTCCAAGTCATATTAAAACTCAGCTGATCTATCTGCTGAAGTTTTAACTGCACTCATGAGTAATGACATGACACACATTCATTTGAATGAAACTTGCAAAATTGAATTTCCAGCCCATCCATACAATAGTTGAGTAAATCTGTAAGGGTCTTACAGATGCACGAAGGCCTGTAGCATATTGAGAAATTAAATTCAAGTGATGAATATAATATTTACAGCGATAAAACTTGGGTTAAATTTAAGGGGGGCACAAGGGGTGCACCCTTTTTTCTCGAGGGGAGGGACACTTCTGGCAAATTAAAACTGTAGTTTGTATTTGCATATTTAAAAAAAAATTTTTTTTAGTGCTCTGGGTATGTCATTTACTATATATTAAAAACATTGAAAATACTAAATTAAAGCTTAGCCTCAAAATTCCAGATTTCAAATCCCAAAACCCCACCCCCTTATTGACGCCACTGGATGTTTAGTCAATGGTGAATTTTTCCCCCAGAGCAACATCTTCCCCCCTCCTCTCTCCCCCAAATAACCTCAATTGACTCGTATCATTCATTGATAATGCAGTGACAATGCTGTGCCATCTTTTGCAGCCATTGCCAATACTCTTATCATTCATTGATAATGCAGTGACAATGCTGTGCCATCTTTTGCAGCCATTGCCAATACTCTTATCATTCATTGATAATGCAGTGACAATGCTGTGCCATCTTTTGCAGCCATTGCCAATACTCTTATCATTCATTGATAATGCAGTGACAATGCTGTGCCATCTTTTGCAGCCGTTGCCAATACTCTTAAGAAAATTAGTTTACAGATTTTATGAATCTAGGCTGAAATGCTGTAAATGTATAAAGTGCATGCTTTGTAATAACTGCACTGAAGAAATTCATGATGGGTTTTAAAGTTATACAGAAATGGTAAGGATAAAAAACATCATTGATTAGGAAGTTCATACTAGAACAAGTTTTTCTGAGAAAAATTTTCCTCTGAAATGAAGACAAAACTATGTTGGCGGTATCCCTACTTTCTCATGTTTTATCTGCTTCTGTTTATGTAATCTTTTGTAATTTTGTTTCTTTGTATTTTTGGTTACCATGGTTTTACTTATATTCAGCAAGGATAAGAGCACTTAGAAACGTAGTTTATTAAGTGCAGCATTAATATTATTATTATTATTTTTTCAAGTGCAGTCCTTGGTTAAACAGAGTCAAACAACATGCAGTTGGATTTTGAAGGGACAGGGTGTTTAGGGTTGAGTTCTACTTTGAGTTGAGTTCTAAGTTTAAAAAGTGTTCCTGTGGGATTCTTTACTTCTGTTTTTATTCAATCTTGAATCTTGAGTGTAAATTAACAGTTCAGTCAGTAGAAGCCTAGTATTAATACACACATCAGACTCTTCACAAAATACATAGTACATGACACTGAAAGCAAAAGGATACGATCCAGTAGAATCAGACCGAAGTTACACACTAACAGAACAGCCAAAAGAAAGTGGGGCTTTTCAAGCAATTGAGCATACTCTCTCCGACCTGTTCTTTTAGAAAGGGACAAACAGTACCTGCACAAAACAGAGAAGGAAAACAAATCCAAAAATAAAAGGCAAATAGACTCTTTGGAATTACACCGATATGATGCAGTTCTCCTTTCTTCTACAAGCTCCATTTTACAAATGTCATATATTTTAACTCAAGGGATTTGTATGTAAAGATTTACAGTGTCTCCTTTGCGGGTTGTATCTTGAAAAACACCAGACTGCAGGACATGTCAAGTTGGATTGTTACGGGCCCATTAGTACAGTTACTATACTTTGCAACATGAAAATGGCCTTGCCCTGCTGAAGATGAAATTCCAGGCCTGCTCAGGCAAGCGGATATTTTGAAACTCTTCTCAAAATTTTACATTTTCCTTGAAAAAGGGTGCATGACACGAGGGCCTGAGACTCTAAGAAGAATTGTAGGAAGAGCAACATCTATACTTAAAAACAAAGGACTTCAACGGTTATGCTGAACAATGTCAAGATTGTTGCCAAGAAATACAAACAGTGTTTACAAAGAACTTACTCTTTAGTTGCATAGATGAAAACTAAGTCCGTGATGATGACAGAGAGACGTTGAAAGACAACAGTAGCTGGACTTGCATAGTTAAGGTTGGCAACATCCAGCATTCCTGGATCAAAGAACTTGGCGACTTGGGACAGACCAAACTCGAACCAAGCAAAAAAGGGTGGATAGTCTAGAGTCCATTCTGATGTGTCCTGCAAAAAGACTAAAATTAATAAAGCACACTGACCAGTATCCGCACTTTGGGTGACTATGACCCAACATTTACATTATATCGTTGTGTTAAAGCAAAGACACTGTATACTACAAAAGTAGCACTTAATTTGAGTAGCGCGGGAATTTGAAATTGCCAAAATGTTGTTACTCTCTTAAAACAGCCTAGATGTACACATGAAGCAACTATGTGCCAAGAAATGATTTTTGGCAAAATCGTGATACAACTTTTTTGCTCTAACGCGACGAAATAACTTACTTGTGAATCTTTAAATCTGCCACAGGAGTCACAAGAAAATGAGTGAAAAACCCTTTATTTCAAACTCAATTATATTACTGAAGCTTTCAAAGTTTACCTGGCTGTTTAAAAATTGAGGATGCTGAAGGCCTGAAATTTCGAGGATGCCCTGGCCTCAGTTGCCCCTGGTCTTGGCCTTGGTGCCCCTTCTAAAGTTTCCCATAGACTTTAAGTTTTTCCAATTGAAGTGCCCCTTTGCAAAATTAAAATGCCTTGCCCTCTCAACGTTGAAATTCTGCTGCTCCTTGACATCAAATCAGTGACCCCAGGAAATCAGGCTGTATCTGCATTGATGGTCTTGGCTGTGGCTATGACCGGAATGCAAAAAACTCCAATCCTTCAACATTGTCATTGAAGCCAACGACTATAGCCTTAGCCAAAGTCACTTGATTCAGACGAAGCCTCAGTTTCAAATCTTAGCAAAGCATAGGACTTCTTAGAAGGTTGTTTCGAAACAAAATTGAGCCCAGGACTTACCTCGTAGTACCACTTGGATACAGGTAATGAGTGTGTGATGGCCAACCAATTTCTGTGAACTTCAAAATCAGTAGATCGGCTGTAATAAATTGTAAAAGATACCTATACATATGGAGCCATCTCATACAAGAGTTACTTTGACTATGGGCACTACATTGTAATTCTTGCTTCTAAATAGTAAATGAACATACTTTTTAAAGGCACTGGACACGTTTGGTAATTACTCAAAATATATATTAGCATAAAAACTTACTTGGTAACGAGCAACGGAGAGCTGTTGATAGTATAACACATTTTGAGAAACGACTCCCTCTGAAGTAACATAGTTTTTGAGAAAGAGGTAATTTCTCACTAAAATATTTGAATCTGAAAAAGACTTCAGGCCTGAAGCCCTTTTCAGGCATCTGAAAGCACACAAATTTGTGCAACAAGGGTGTTTTTTCTTTCATTATTTTCTTGCAACTTCGATGACCAATTGAGCCCAAATGTTCACAGGTTTGTTACTTTATGCATCTGTTGGGATACACCAAGTGAGAATACTGGTCTTTAACAATTACCAAATGTGTCCAGTGCCTTTAAAGCCTCCTGAACGAAAACATGCTTAAAGGCAAAGTATACAGTGTGTACCTTTGGTTTTTGGAACTGTTCGATTGTTTTAATCCTATATAAATCCGGATATGTCCTCACAGGAAGAACAATCCCTAATAGGAATACACAATCTGAGAAACGTTTCTGACAGTAACGCTTCTCAGATTCAAATTTTGGGGCATAAAAACTGACATCTTTTTACATTTAAGCACATTACTTTGAAGTGAAATGTTTCACAAATGCTTTATGCTATCGAAAGATGCTGTAGGTTTCTAAACAATACTTTTTTAGTGCAAATGATTTTAAGAGTGATTACCAAACGTATACCTTCCCTTTAAGAGCATTACATGTAAGGCACATGTGTGACTGAGGAACAAATTGATTTTGCTTTGAATACATTTATTAATACTGATTATCAATGCATTGAAAAAAATGTCTATAAAACTTTAAGTCTACCATTTGTTTACGCTGATTGGTTAAATATTGTAGGTTTTGCAGCAATCAAAATGTGACGTTAAAGCTCACATGGATCATGGTCAAATGGCCTTTGTTTCTTCAAACAAATCTCTTGGTGACGTTTTGAGTGTTCTAAATTGAACCATTACACACTGAAAATCAAATCCATGTTTACGGCATACTTAGAATGTTTGTTTTGATTTTTGAAATTGGTAAAAAATTTGGCAAATCTGAATAGTCTGAAGAAAATAGTCGAAATTTAATGTCTGCCTAACTACGTTAAGTATTATCGCTTCACTTTGTAACCCTCCGGAATGCGACCAGCAGGAGGATGGAGGGTAACAGTTATAACGGATGTCAGACAACTCATCCGTCAGACAACTCGACAGTCTGACAACTTAACAGGTCAAACAACTTGACGAGTCGGACAACTCGACGGCTTTTCCGTTCAAGTGAAAGACAAGTTGATTTTTGATCAGCCAATTCGATGAATGGAGTTCCAGCAGTAGAAGGTTCGTGTGACACCGGCGTGCAGCTGACTGCACACGGGGCCATTTGGCACTGGGGTACAGGCGGCTGTGACTGGGCACAGGTGTCCCCTGAAGGTGGGGGACCAACGCAAATATGGCGGGCGTGCGTTGAGAGGGGGCACACACAAAGGAGGTCGGCGTGAACGGAGATTTGCATACCGTTTCAAGCTGACGGCTAGTGGGGCCGTTCATACACGCAGACTAGACCAAGTAACTAGGGCGCTGGACAGGTTTTTTTTTGAAATTTTGACATCTGCAGTACGACTGCAGATGTCATAAAAATGACTACCCTGGCTGCCTGGCATGGAGAATAAGCAAGAGAAGTACATAGTGCCACTGTCTAGGCTGTGCATTCTCCAGCCCCCAAAAGAGAAGGTCAACTGAATACGTGTTTGAAGGTCAAGCAAAAAATACAGAAATTCGTGTAAACGTTGTCGCTGATGTCACTGTCACTAGTGTCAGTAACAGAGATCAGTCATTCACCCTGTCGACTTGTCTTGACACTCCGTCGAGTTTTCTTACTGATGACTTGTCAAGCTGTCGAGTTGTCAGACCGGTCGACTTGTTTGACCCGTCGAGTTGTCCAACTGTTGTGTTGTCCGATCCAACAGACGAGTTGTCTAAACTCCATTGTAACGAGCATAACGTCTTTACCTGTGACGGGAGTTCAGACAACTCGTCCGTTTGACAACTCGACGGGACAACCCGACAGTCTCACAACTCGATGGGTAAGACAACTTGTCCGGTCAGACTACTCGACAGCTTGACAAGTCGTTGGGTGAATGACTGATCTCCGTTACTGACATCAGTGACAATGTTAACACAAATATCTTGTATAAATCCTGTATTTCTGTAAGTTTAGCGTGAATTTCAAAGAATATTTTGTTAGCCTTCTCTTGGGCCGGATAGTGCACGGCCTGGAGAGTTGCACTAAGTTAGTGGCCAGCCGGCTGCCGAGGCTGTGAGAATATATAGAGTCAGATACATGTACGTCTTTGATGATTGACAGTTTTTTTTGTTTTTTTCGCGAACTGAACAATTTTTATGACAGGAATGTTCCGAAGTTCCATTAACATTTTCTTTATTTTTATACACTTCTTCACTGGCACAACACTACAAAAAGAAAACTACTGGGTAATAAAGAGCTAAATAAATTTAAATTTGAAATACACATTGCCCATATTAAATTAAATTAGTCTGCCAATCAATTGGAATTACACAAAACATATTATTCGAGTCATGCTTTGCCCAATCTCCGGGGGACATTATATCCTGCCTCCGGCCGCCAGTGGCCCAGTCATGTCACCGAAACTAGGTAAAATTTTAGAGGGGGCCAGGGGATGCACCGTTTTGTAGGGGGCACTTCTGGCCAATTAAAACTTTAGGTTCAGTTTGCACTATTTTCCTAAAGAAGACCCCTTTTAGCAGTATCATTATGCAGGGAACGATTTCATCCAGCAATTTTGCATAGCAAAATATTTAGACTGAATTTGTTTTGTACACACTGAATGCTAATAATGAATAGCAACTCCTGATTTTTGAGTAGCAACTGGTACATTTTGTGTAGCAATTTGCTCTGCTATACAAGGGAAATCGTTCACTGTTATGTCATTATTTTTCCTTTAAAAAATAATATTATAAGCTGCCGTGGAGGCAAAAACAGCCAGAACAAATACACTTGTCTGCATGTATGAGCGGCCACGGTTTGCCGGAGTTTGTGGCCGCGCACGCGAAACTCGGTGCACGCCCGCCATCTTTGCGTTTGTCCCCAACCCCCGGGGATGCCTGTGCCCAGTCACAGTTCGCTCGTCCCCCATGCCAGGGGATGCCGGCCGGGCGGTCAGCTGCAGCGCGCCGCCGGTGTCACACGAATCCTCCTTCTGCCACAAGGATTTTTGAGCTCCATCCGTCGAGTTGTCTGATCAAAAGTCAACTTGTAATTTTTTTTATTATTTTTTTTTAAAATCTTTCCTGCGCACGCAGTTTCAATTCAATTTACTTTATTTCCAATCCATACACACAAAAACAAAACAATGGAACATAAGCAAATAACGACTATTTATAGGCAAAGAATAGGTAATTAAATTTATACAATACAAAGCAAAACAAAACAACAACATTTGAAAATGGAATTGGAGGGGGCCCATAAAAAGCAGAGCTTGTCGAGTACGGACCCCTAAGAATATAAAGCAATGTTTATGATTTTAATGAAGCACACAATGGGGCAAATGGTAGAGAATTTTGCAAAAGCACAAACAATGGAATTATTTACGAGATTTTACCCATAAACAAAAATAGTTGAACTATACCAGCCGTCGAGTTGTCTGACCGGACGAGTTGTCTGACCGGACGAGTTGTCTGACCCGTCGAGTTGTCACTGGTCAGACTGTCGAGTTGTCAGACGGACGAGTTGTCTGACAACGTGATGTGGCCAGTGCAGTGCAGACTGCAGTCAGATCAGTGGTAATTTGCTCTTGAAAAAAGAGTTTTTTAACATCAATCTATTCCATAAAAATGCTATCTTACAAAGCAATTTAGGGTGCGTTCGATTAGCTACACGTGTAACCAAAACTTACACGAGAGCGTTCGATTAGTCATCACGTGATACTCGTGTCTGCCCCGGGTGTAAGGCACCACAACCCCAGCTCGCGAGCGGGTCTCTGGTGGACGACCACAGGTGTAATGACGTATCATACCAAGATGGCAGGGACAAGTTGAATTTGACGTGAGAACAAAAGTACAAAAATACATAGATTCATCGTCATGAAATTGAGAAACAATTATGGGAAATGGAAAGGAAACGTACTTCCAGAAAAACAAACAGATGGTGACTCACTGACTGTGTGCAAGTTATTTTATATTTCATAATTAAATTGTGTCGTTACGGACATCGACATTTTCCAAGTGAGCAGACGACGGAGCTTACACTTTTGTAAGTTCTGCCGCTACGCAAAAACGTTTGACCTTAATTTTCCCCATAGTCACCCCGTATCATAGTGCCAAGCGAAAACACCACAGCCGCAGCATAGCATTCGATTAGCCTTTTTGTTGCGTCGTGGCTAACACCAGTGTAAATCCCCGGTACACACGGGGAAGCTAATCGAACGCACCCTTAATAGAAATAAAGGCTCAATTGCAGAATACCCCGCAACTCATAAGCACCACCTCGTAGCCGGCGGCTACGGCTACGCAGTCACGGTTTAGTGACCGCACTATGTCGGTGTAGCCGCGTAGCCGCGTAGCCACTCTACGGCACACACTTTGGACTTAGACTTTTTTTCAATACTCCCATTGCTTTTGCACGCAACCCTGATTATACACGTGTTCCGTAATAGGACGGTCGGTGTAGCCGCGTAGCCGCGTAGCCACTCAACTGCACACACTTTGGACTTAGACTTTTTTTCAATACTCCCATTGCTTTTGCACGCAACCATGATTATAATACTCCCATTGCTTTTGCACGCAACCCTGATTATACATGTGTTCCGTAATAGGACGGTCGGTGTAGCCGCGTAGCCGCGTAGCCACTCTACGGCACACACTTTGGACTTAGACTTTTTTTCAATACTCCCATTGCTTAGGGTTAGGGTTAGGGTTAGGGTTAGGGTTAGGGTTAGGGTTAGGGTTTAGGGTTAGGGTTAGGGTTAGGGTTAGGGTTAGGGTTAGGGTTAGGGTTAGGGTTAGGGTTAGGGTTAGGATGATTGTACATGTACTTGCACACACTTTGGACTTAGACTTTTTTTCAATACTCCCATTGCTTTTGCACGCAACCCTGATTATACACGTGTTCCGTAATAGGACGGTCGGTGTAGCCGCGTAGCCGCGTAGCCACTCAACTGCACACACTTTGGACTTAGACTTTTTTTCAATACTCCCATTGCTTTTGCACGCAACCCTGATTATACACGTGTTTCGTAATAGGACGGTCGGTGTAGCCGCGTAGCCGCGTAGCCACTCAACTGCACACACTTTGGACTTAGACTTTTTTCAATACTCCCATTGCTTTTGCACGCAACCATGATTATAATACTCCCATTGCTTTTGCACGCAACCCTGATTATACACGTGTTCCGTAATAGGACGGTCGGTGTAGCCGCGTAGCCGCGTAGCCACTCTACGGCACACACTTTGGACTTAGACTTTTTTTCAATACTCCCATTGCTTAGGGTTAGGGTTAGGGTTAGGGTTAGGGTTAGGGTTAGGGTTAGGGTTTAGGGTTAGGGTTAGGGTTAGGGTTAGGGTTAGGGTTAGGGTTAGGGTTAGGGTTAGGGTTAGGATGATTGTACATGTACTTGCACACAACCATGATAGTACATGTACATCGGCGCTCCGCTCGCAGTGCGTTGCCACTCCATTAAAAAGGTGCTTTTTCGGGTTGCGGGGTATTCTGCAATTACTCCGAAATAAACTAAACAAGTAACATAAACACCGTAAAACAAATATTGTACTTACTAAGCTGGAATAAGAAGAACTTTCAGTGTTGATACAACCACAACAAGTGGCACGAAGTGTTCGATGGGCGCTGCCATCTTGAATAGACTGGTGCATTAAATGTAATACGGGAGAGTCTAGTACGCGACTTGTTGATTGATTGGTGAACCAGTCTAAACATAGACTTGTGGACAAGTCGTTAAAATGTCTGTCGCGGTGATAGCGGAACGGCTTTCTCGCAATATCCCGCGAGAGGGCTGCTCTGTGCGAGATTACTGCTCTCAAGACTGGTCACATGACGAAGAGTCGGCAGCCAGCAACTTCGCGCGAGAGCAGTGATCTCGATAGCGCTTCGGGTTCGTGCGATGATAGACTTGGTTCCAAGTCTGTGCTCGTGGTTTTTAGTCTACCTGATAGCCAATACATTATTGCCTGAAATAGCGCCCTCTTGTGGATTAACCTCCGTCTTTAACCTACGATCTGAGATTGCGAGTTAGAGCGCGTGTGATAGCCAATCTGCGGGGGGAATTTTGTGTGGCTGATGCAGAGAAATAACCGCGATCTCAGACTTGAAATCAAGTCTAGTGCGATGAAGGCGCCGCATCGATTGGGCCGCCATCTTACTAAGCACATCGTCGCCTTTTTCGGTCGGTCCGATCCGGATTGTCAACAAACGGCTGATGAATAAAAATGAGTAGACTGTCCTGTCTTCTTTTGATCATCGTTCTTGACTTCAACAATGCCAGCGAGGATGTGGAAATACATTTTATGTGTAAGCATTTATGGTTTTATTTTTTAATTTGGAAATTAAGTGGAATAAACAGGTTTTAAAACGATGTAATTTGTTTGTACTTGTAAGCTGTGTTTGTATTGTTTGTAGTGTATCTGATCTGATCTTTCACGTCGAAGGATATAAAACGTGTGTATTGTGTACATACATCCCATTGATTGGTACATGTATACATGAATGTAGTCATGTCAATTTGTACTTTTTACGGCGAGAATGTCGCCTGGCCCTGAATTGCATTTTCGTTTTTCATAAATAAACACCGCACAATTTCCAGGTATGAAGAAGGTTGTTATGAAACGATATATTTACAAACATTTGTGACAATTATTAATAAATTAAAGTCAAAAGAAAAATATGATTCATAATCATATGATTTTATGAATAAAAACTGGTGTGACACGTACTTCAAATTCAAGGGGGGCACAAATTCAGAGCCCGAGGTTCCGTAAGTATCCGTAAGTATCTATAAACTATTTTTATCTGAATTAACAACCAACACTGTCTTGACTTGGGCTTGCAGTTGCGCACACATTTGGCATTCATATCGTTGGCAAAATGACAAACATCCATGGATTTGTGTACACATTCACTTGACTACACATTCCCCCCTTTGTTTGGTTTGATTTATCCATATTAACCTATATCAGAAAATGTTGCAAAGTTAGTATTTCTTTAGAAAGAAAGGTTGGGTTTCGTTCTAGCTACATTTGGCATTGATGATGATGATGATGACAGAAACATTTATTTCATACCGTCTCAACAAATACAATACATTGTAGAAATCAAATAATTAATCAATATTTTTACATTATATGATTAAACTGAAAATTTAAATACATGAGACAATATGTAGGAATAAAGTGAAGTAAACAATATTACTTTTGTACTTTTCCCTATTTGACAGACAAAACAGACAAACACATACAGATAGGCTGACAGCCGAGACCAAACAAACATGACCGAATAAAATATTATGAATCTACGATGACATTACAAATATGTATCTAACAGGTAGTTTTTAAGTTTTCTAGAAAATGTATTAATTGAAGCAGGTTGCTTAAAATGTATATGACGGCTATTCCAATATTCTGTTCCACGTTGTATAACACTGTTTTTGTGAATGGAAGTTCTGCTATAATTGACATAAAAATCCCCTTTCAATGCTTTACGAGTGCCATAAGAATGTATTGATGAAGATAAAGTAAACATTTCATTAAAACTGTTTGGTAAGAGGCCGTATTTGTATTTGAACATGAATTTACCCAAATTGAGACTATACAGATCATTAAACTTTAGCACTTTAAGTTTGGCAAATAAAGGAGCAGAATGAGATAGATAACTTGCTTTTGTGATAGTTCGAACGGCTTTCTTTTGCAATAGAAAAAGTTTGTTACATTGTGCATTTCCGTGACCCCAAGATAGTATTGCGTAATTCAAATATGAAAGGATGAATGAATTGTACAATGTTAAAAGAATTTTTTCTGACAGAAAACATTTTAATCTGTTCATAATACCAACCATTTTTGAGATTTTAGTGGATAAAACATCTATGTGTTTTTTCCAAGTTAAATTCTCATCAATATAAATACCTAAAAATGTTGAACTCCTTGTTTGGTTTAAAACACTGCCATTTAAGCAGAGAGGTACATTGCGCACATATTTGTTTTGCCTAGCACAAAAAATTATATAATTTGTTTTAAGAACATTAATTGATAGTTTGTTTGCTAGAAGCCAGTTACTTATTTTAACAAGCTCTACGTTGAGGTTTTGTATAGCAATGTCAACATTTTGGTGATTATATAAAAGGCTTGTATCATCTGCAAACATACAAAAAGAGATCAGACTAGACGAATTACATATATCATTTATATAGATAATGAACAACAGAGGACCTAATACTGAACCTTGAGGAACTCCACAAGAAATATATTTATCGGATGAATGTCTAGAATTATGCGAGACAAATTGCTTTCTATGTGTTAAATAGCTCTTAAACCATTCCAGGGCCAACCCACGAATACCAATTTTCTCTAACTTGGTAATAAGAATGTCATGGTTAACAGTGTCGAATGCTTTGGACAGGTCAAGAAAAATACCAATTGAAAATTGTTTATTATCAATAGCGTTAATAATTTTATCTAACATACTTGTAATAGCTAGCTCAGTGGATCGTTGTGCTCTAAAGCCATATTGGGATTCTGTGAGCAGGCCATGCTTGTTAATAAAACAAATTAGTCGCTTGTATACCAATTTCTCAAATATTTTAGAAAATACAGAAAGTAGTGATATAGGTCTATAATTACCGAGGTCGTGTTTACAACCTTTTTTATATACAGGAACTACTTTAGCTATTTTTAGACTGTCGGGAAAGACTCCAGTGGTGAATGACTTGTTAAAGAGCAGCATCAATGGCTTGGCCAAAGCATTCTTTGCTTCCTTTATGACAAATGAACCTATACCGTCACTACCTGGGGCTTTACCAGAGGGAAGTTTAGATATAACAATAGTAATTTCTGCTTCAGTGATTGGAGTCAGGTATAATGAATGAGGACATCTGTCTCCAAGAAAGGACTCAAAAGAACGTCCAGACGGTGTAAGTTCATCCGCTATACTATTGCCAATGTTCACAAAATAATTGTTAAAAGCATTTGCAATGTCTTCATCATCACAAATTCTCACATCATTATTAACAAAATACGATGAATTTTGAGTGGTCTTAGATTTACAAAGTAACGAGTTAATAAGTTTCCACGTTCCTTTAACATTGCCCTTCTCTTGATTAAACTTTTGACACAAATACTTTTGTTTTGCAGTTTTTATCAGACGTGTGAGGATGTTTCTGTACCGTGTATAGATACATTTTTTATTAGGAGTCGGACTTTTGAGAAACTTTTTATACAGTGAATTTTTTCTTCTAATTGAGCTATAGATTCCTTCGGTTAACCACGGTGACTTGTTTTTATTTACACGGCTTTTAATTTTATGCAAGGGAAAGCACTTATCATAAAGTTTAAGAACTCGATTTAAGAATTGCTCATACACTCGATCCATGTTATCGAACAGGTGTATGAAGTCCCAATTGGTATCACTGACTTCTTGAAGGAAGTGTTCGATATTTTGTTTACTATAATTACGCCTTTTGTTGTTGACATCTTTTAAGATTTTAGCTTTACATTTATCAATAGCCATAAAAACAGGTAAATGATCACTTATATCAGTAAGTAAAATACCAGCACTATGGTTTGAAAAATCATTGGTGAAAATATTATCAATCAGTGTTGCACTGTCATCTGATATTCTTGTGGGTTTGTCAATGACAGGATAAAATGAAAAAGTGGAGAGCATGTCAATAAAATGCTGCACAGAATTGTCTACATTACAGTTCAATAAATTAATGTTAAAATCCCCCATAATATAGCATTTCTTCCCCTCATTATTTGCAAGTCTAAGAACGTCATTACACACTTCTGTAAATTTATAACAAGAAACATCTGGTGGTTTATACATAACTCCGACAATAATATTTGCTGTAGTTGAGTTTTCAACTTCAATAAAGCACGATTCAATTGACAGAGTATCAGTAGTACACAAATCATTTCTTAATGTATAATTATATTCTTCCTTGATGTACAAAGCCACTCCACCACCTCGTTTGTTCTGTCGGCAGAAACCTTCCATAGTATAACATGGAATTTTAATGAGCGGATCGCTTATATCTTTTAACCAGGTCTCGGTTATACCAATTATGGAAAATGAAACTCCAGTAAGTTCTACATATTGTTGTATATTAGAAATATTTTTTGTAAGGCTACGTGCATTTATGTGTAACAGTTTCATATCCGTATTAAATTTAAAATTATCAAGAAACTGATCCTTGTCATAATAATTACAGGTGGTAGTATGAGAAATCAAATTGATGTCGGGATCTATGCTTGATTGAATATCAAATGAAATATCCCTGTCTCCCTCCGGTATCATGTAGGTATATAATATTAATCACGTAATTCATGTTAGATACACACACAAAAACAATCGTAAATTTGCTTGATCTCACAGCTGTCACACACAAACACAGACATAATATTAACACACATACTAACATAGCTGGGGCTGTATCTTGAGGATGGATTAGTTGCTACCTGACAAAAGATGTTATTCCTCAGGATGGAGTCGCGTCCCCAAGACGAAATACCTTGAATGGGCCGCTCTTTAGCTTGTATGATATAACCGGCGGGACTGACCAGGGGATGTATGCAAAGTTCACCTTGGGGTTGTTGCGGATTGCCTGCAGGTGTTTTTCCCTGAGCTGCTTACGGGAGTTCCTGATGGTGGTAGTGACGTCGTCCGAGATGAAGATTTTGTTGCCTTGGTATGAATTATTTCGGAGTGATTTGGAAGCCTGTTTGAGAATGTATTGCCGATCAGTGAAGCGTAGGAGCTTACAATGGATAGGTCTCGGCCGACGGGTGTTGTTTTCCTGTCCTTGTTGTCGGTGTCCGGGGGTGCGATGGGCCCGTTCAATCTCAATCTCGTGGCCGTCACTGATCTTCATGTGAGTGGAGAGAAATTGAGCAACGAAAGCCTCACAGGACTGGTCACCTTCCGATCCCTCTGGGATGCCATGCAAGACGATGTTATTCCTCCGAGATCGGTTTTGGAGATCGTCAACCCGATCTGCAACTCGCCGGATGTCACTGTCGTTGCCATCGGTAATGTTGGTGATATGGCTGTTGACTTCTTTAAGTCTATTTTCCAAGAAAGAAATGGCTGATTTTAGGTGATCAATTTCTTTATCTTGTTCGATGGCCTTGACCGATGTTTCCTGTAGCTTCACCTCAAGGCCTGTTATTCTGGAGCCCATGGTCTCCAGTGACTGCAAAATCTTGTCAAGCTTTTTGTTCATGATGGACATGTCGTCACGGCAGGTGCAAGCATGGCAGCCATCTTGTTCAGTGTCACTCGGTGAGGGTGTCGGAAGATCCTTCTTTGCTGGTTTTGTTCTACGGGTCTTGGTAGTTTTGGAGGGTTCTGATAAATCAGCCATGGTCGATGATTATCCGGTAGTATAATTGATTGATAAAAGATGGTATAATAGCGGTAAATTGTATGAAGAGTGGCAGCGGCAATGCCAGATACAGCAGATGACCAACTGAAAATTTTAGTTTACGGTAAATCATAGCCCCACTTTTGAGGCCGACTCCAAGTTTGCCACAAGAGTGGGGTTAGGTAAATCACTGCAAGCTTGTCCATTTCTCCACTATCCCTTTGTAGCTTTTACAACCCATGCTTAACTGAACTGATAGTTGTTTTTAGTATATGATTGTGTGCATTTCCTTTGGTAATAATCATGGCATAAATCTTTACAACATGCAGGTTGGAGATGATGCTTTTTCATTAGCCATTTTACAGTGACATATGGTGCTAGACTAATGTAGACTATCATAACTTACAGCTGATTCTAAATATTTACTCTTGTTCTTAATTGTTAATTGAACAAAAATAGAAAAAAAGAAAGAAAAACATGTTGAAACTGTTTCTTTCCATTTGTTTCAGCTTTCCAATCAGTCAACCTAGTATCTTAAAGAAATGGGGGATCAGCATGAAGCGGGACAATTGGAGCCCATCAAAGAAAAGAATTATCTGCTCTCTGTTCATTTTGAAGAGTCATGCTTTGATAGAACAGGTCAGACAACGAGACTCAAAGCTGTGTCAACATCATGATAATTAATGCAGAGGTCAAATGTTAGAACCCCATGTGAGTAGTTTTTTGATTATCCCAAAAAGGAATTAAATTTGCCAAGTCAGTTTCCCTCGTGGTTTATTTCTTGGTAAATTTTACATTAGTAACATTGAAATTGTCATGATTTAATTTTTTTTAAATCCTCTGTGACAGGTGTAGAAAGACCATTGTTCTGTAGAAAGACCCACTGTTTATGATGGAGTTAATTACCCTTCTTCCACTGTTTATATTTCCACCTTAAGCTCTTATAGCACCCTCAGGCTGGTAGAAGTTAAATTCTTCAGAATATTTTGTACTAAACAAACCTCTTGCTCCTTGTATAGTGTGGTTAGTCACCCCTGTACATAGTTTACTTCAGATAGCAGCCTGGCAGCGTAATAAAAATACTCCACATTTATGTGTTATTCCACCATCACCTATTTCTTAAATTGTATGTACCGGTTCTTCATGTTTTAAAGGTGCTGTATACGTTTGGTAATTGGAGCCTACTGATTGTGTTAATCCTATAAATGTAGGTATATACAATAAAAGTAACCTACAAAAGGTGGTCGCATTTTTGAGATATCACCGAAAAACTGGAGCGAATATATTTCCACGCAGGAAGAATATTCCCCAAATCAATACACAGTCTGAGAAGCGATATGGCCATAATGCTTATCAGATTCAAATGTTGGGTAATAAAAAGTGATATAGTTTTCCATAACCGTAGTATTTCGAAGTTAAAAGTTTCTCAAAATTAATTATACTACCCAAAGCTGCTGTACTTCTTACCAAGTAAGTTTTTATTGCCATTAATTTTCAGAGTCATTACCAAAGGTATACAGACCCTTTAAGTTTTGCCTGCGTCAATAAATTCATACTCTGTAAGCTTAAACTTTGTATTGTTATTTATTTTGATAATCATCCTTACTTTCTTTGGATTTTCATTCCTAAAGTTGTATTTTTGGAAATCTGATTTGGAAATATATTTTGTTATGAACTTGTTTGGATTCAATTTTTTAAGACTATGCTTTTCTTCTTAAATGTGATTGAAAACTGTATTTTGATTAATTGTATTGCTTTTTGTTTCATTTACACAGGTTTTAAAGCCATTTTGATTTTAATCTATGACTTACTTTGGCACTGTTGTTTTTAGTGGTTTCTTATTTGTTTCCCCAGTGTTAAGTTTGATTTACTTTATTCAAGTGATCCATTTTTGGGGGGTTACACCTCCACTAAGTATGATAATTGTATCAAAAAGACATTATTTTATAAGACTTGATTTCATGTGTTGCATTGAGATTTGTCAGGTTGTTAAAAGTGAGGTACTGTAAAGAATTACTGTATAATATCATCCCTGAAGTAATTTTGCAGAATGTGTTGTCCCTTTGAAGGTGGATGTTTTTCCATGATGAGATAGTTTTATTACATGATTTTATTATTGTCAACTTGTGTTTTGCTTTGTTCTTGCCTTGTCCTTGTCTCCTTTTGTCCTTCCTTGTCAAGTTTTGTTTTGTTTTGGTTATGCCAAGTCTTCTGGTCTTGCATTGACTTTTCTGTTGGTGCCATGTCATGTCTAAATTATCAATCTTTTAATTTCCCATTCAGATTGTCTATATGATACAGATACTCTGAAAAAATAAACTGAACTGAACTGAACTTTTCACTCACCGACTGATTTATTTGTTTGCATTCTTTTAAAGTATAGTTTTATTGTTTTATTTTTGTTGTTATTACAAATTCTGTAGGAGCATTCACTGACAATGCGTTTTCTCATAGACATCAGGAAAAGAAAAACACAAGAAACTTTTAAAGAATCCATCACAATAATTACAATGTTGCTTTGTATATCAAAACCCTTTAAAAATGTAAAATTTTAAGCATTATGGTTTTATTTGTGCTTCATGCTTTGACTTTGGTTTAATTTTATGAAATGGAGACCATTTAAAGACCTTTAAAACAATGACAAATTTAGTTTTAAGGTTCTCCATGTATACTTTTATAAGTTTTGAGATTTTTCTTTATATATCAAAGACTAACCACAAGCTCCGAAAAGTTATATTTTTTTGTAAGTCAACACCGAATATTGTTCCAACTTCCAATCCATGTGTGAGTGTTGAGTTGACATGGAATTTCCCGGCCCGTAAACCATAATTTTGAACATTTGCCACGTTTTTTGTTTAAATACTGGGGTAAGATGGGACAGATAATCAGTTTTTAGATAATAAAAATTGAATTTAACCCTAATCTGTCATGTGGGCTTACTACTACTGAAGGTTAGATTGTCACATTTTAATGAAATTTCAAGGGTTTTTGAATACTAAAACTTTACTTTTCCTGCCCCCCCCCCCCCCCCCCCCCCGAGTCACAATGGGACGCATGCACTGTAATGACGGGTGAAAGAAATATTTAAGTGGGATATTGAAAATTAATGTGGGTCAAATTGGGGCAAGTGACAAAAATTGCATGACCATTACTAGTAGTAATACTACTACACTAGAACTGTCAGGGAGTTTTTAGTGTGAAAACTAGGTTTGAAAAAACCTGTTTTTAAACAAAATTATATTATTCAACAATAATTTACACCTTTGAGCATTTTAAAAACAAATCTGTTTACAGTTTTGTTTCAAACAATTAAATGCGTCGCAATGGCCATTTTACCCCTACCGTGATAGGTTGTTGATATTAAGTTGTTGACAAATTGGCTCATTTTACCCCAATAAAATAACAACTGGGGTTCGAACGGGACAAATAACAAAAAATATCCAGATATAAAATATTTCTGCATTCGGTCAGCCGACAGTAATATCATATCTGATATTGTGCTCACAAAATGGGACAAGTGCTGTTGTAAAGACATCTTGCCAGTCTTTCAAAAATACCCATGGACAATGTGTACCCGCACCGTGTTGTATGATAAGTTGACGGGCTGGACTCATGCTAATAATAGAAGGAAAAAACGGTAAAAGGGCGACCTCCACTTGATGAGACAGACTACATATGGACGAAACTATTTTTGCAGAAAGGGGGTTTACCGGAAATATTTTGGTAAATGCACTGTCCCATCGCCCCCGTGTCCCATCTTTCCCGGGAGTCGTGTACCCCAGTTTGAAAAGTTTCGTATCCGGTCGCCACATAAGGGATTAATTATTTGTTTATTTTTTTTAATGGATACTAAACCTTATATACCTTTTTAAAATAATTATTCTTGGGGAATTGGAGCTAAAACGCAAAATTCAAGTGCACATTAAAGACTAAAGGGCACCGTAAAACATTTATTTCAAACGAAATATCATTTAACATAGGCCTAATCCTACTAAACCATGGAGGTTTAGGAATGATTAAACGCACACAGAATGCCCGCTCACGTGGCTTCTTGCGAGTATACAAATGGCCGCTGCGTCATCGCGCGTGCTTCACGGCTGTGTGCACAGCGTATGCGTTGAAGCGCTATCCAGTCAGTATAAAGAGATCAGTGGACTCGACCCACCGCGACCACCATTAACGACTTGTCAACAAGTCTAGTCGAAACACAATCTCTGCCGTTAGATTTTCCATTCTTAATTGTAAAAGTTCTTCTTTGTTTCCACCTTTTGTGTTTTTTGTCATTATTTGCAGACGAAAAATTACTAAATAAATAAGATCAACTTCAACATTTATTTGGCAAACTTCAATGGTGGTTCTGGAAAACGTCACCAAATACAGACCCCTATGCTTTCATGGAGGAATGTACAACAGAAAGTAGTGCCAGGTCACAGACCCCACCCCCACCCTCCCATAACATCCATAAATTGCATTTATTAGCCAACCTCATTTGGTAGTTTAACAAAATTATTTTGAATCAAATTTTTACTTTTATCTCAACAAAATATTACTTTATTCGTGGACTTTTGTAATTAGAAGTTATGGTTGGCGAATGCTTTTCGAAGTTGCTTTTGTGATTCGGTTATTTTTTCCGGACTGAACTTTTCTAATTACAAAATGGCTGCTGGAACTACATGTACATGTATAGTACAAAAACTAATCACAGTTACATTATTTTATCAACTTTCCGGTCATAATGGACACCAAGTATTATGATGTGATTGAAATTCACGTAACGCTGATGCACGGTGAGTGTTTTAAAATAAATGAGCAAGTTTTAAACACTGTAAATTTAGGATATATGTTTATTGCTGGTATGTCAATTTCATCATTTTGTTGTGTCTGTATGTATTATGTTTATACTTATAGGTAGGGGTGCCTTTTCGCGGTTGTAACCAAAAACTGTTTCGGTCACTGACCACACTGATTAACCAATGGCCACGTCAACTGAAACAGTACTGCTGACCGCGAAAAGGCACCACAGTATGTAAAAGGTAAACATCGCCCCCTATTGTTTAAATAATGTGAACCTCTTGCAAGACTGTTTGTTCGATCCGAGTCCCCATGTGCACTCCTAAGATTAAGAAAACTAGTTTAGTAATAGTATAAATTCCCTCTATAATTAAATAAAGGGACATTGCACATCATTGACATTGCTGCATGCTTACTCTCAGCTCAGGACTTAAATTTGTCCCAAAAATATGTCATCAAACTTGAAATTAAGTTTGCTGCTACAAAAATGTTTGAAAAAGAAGACTGAATAATTGCACATGAATATGACATGAACCTTCTTGGAGTAGGCTACTGCTGAGCAGAAATTTAATTGAGAAGGAACTGCTCGTCTACTCTATGATTATATACTGGTTGTATGTTTATGTGGTTACCAGAGGTAATTCCAAGGTTCCTGGATTTGATTTCACAAAAAACACTGAAATTGGAAAGGTTCATACTAAGATGAGTTTTCAATATAAGAAAAGTGAGTTGTATTGTGCAGTGTTGTAGTCAAGTACTTTTCAGTAAAGTATACCAAATACTGCCGAGTACTAAGGTGGTTGAGTTAGTACTTTAGTGTGAGTACTTGGGCCATTGAGTCGAGTGTCAGAGTACCAAGTGTCTGATATCCGAGTACTAAGTCCTAGTGCTGAGTGCTAATAATTTCAATTTTAATGTCAGAGGAGTATGATTCTGAGTACAAATGTACTTTATAAAGAAAAATAAATAAAACTGCAAATTTACTAAATTTTACTAATTCTTGACAATAATGTGTATTTGTTATCATAACTTATTTTAAACATGAATACATGATAGACACGTTTACTCTTTCCAGAGCTTTATTCCTCTATTCCAATTGCATGAACGCTTGCTGTTTGGGAAAGCAGAAAGAAAAGTTATATTTTGAAAACAAATCAGAGACTGCATGACTTTGAGTAAAGATTATTATTTAGTGGAGTATCTAGTATGGACTATGGGTACATTTACTAGCTTAGTAGGAGCTTGAGTACCATCCAAACGGTACTTGAGTAATACTCAAGAAGGAGTACTACAAAACTGGTATTGTACTAACATCATCCTTTGCTGAACAGTTAATAATAAGATTGATTCACATTTAAGATCAATCTTAGCTGTTTGTGAAATTGAGCTCAGTGGCCGATTTCACAAAGACAGGGGATTGCTCTTGATATGCATCAATCTCACACAAAAATGTCACAATGAAAATTACTAAGGCAATATTGACAACTTAAGATGATCCATGCATTTGGTGTTGAAATCGCCCTTACAGAGAGTGAGGAGTGCGAATCAATCTTAATTATAGGCTAAACATTAAATGTGATGTCAACAAATAAGTTGCTATGGCAACATTGACAGCTCACATCTTTGAACCTTGCAATTGGTGTTTTCTGAAACCAACCCCTTGGATAAAAATCATAAAGACCGTGATGTGCTTTTAAACGTTGTTTTCTAAGTTCTGTAAGAAACACTGGCATTACAGGCCCAATTAGGTTTTATTTGAAAGTAGAGTTTTGAAGTTTGGCAAAAAGTGCCTGGATTTGGCATAATTATGGAATGTCACCTAATATACAGCGTATTGTGTTTTAATCCATAGATTCAAGAACTGTAATCTGTCAAGCAGAGCCCAGGTGAGCATCTCAGGAATGTGAAAGCCACTAACCTTCACTAAGGTAGTTTTGTTGGACTGTTCATCAGCAGGTAATACTGGAGCCAGCATGGAATTCGCTCATAGGCACTGCAATTACAATATGGAGAATGAAGTGATGCTTTCTGCAGGATCAAATTAGAGCTTCACAAGGACACTGATGCAATCTGATGTTTCAGAATCATAGGTGAGTGATACAACATACGTTTAGTGAGACCTTCATCATTGTGTGGCCATTGCACTCCTGTTCTCCCATTCCATATTTATACCTTTAACATACTGGTACCACCTTTGTTAAGTTCCCTGAGTGCAGTATAATGCATGCTGATTCTAATAATATTAAAACAATGGACCAGACTTTTTGTTTGTAATTAATTCCTTTACCCTTTTAACAGTGTTGTGTCTTTTAACCTGTTTGGCCTCGGGTTGGTAATGGTCTGCTACTCTGATGTTCAATTTTCTCTGATTGATTTTTATGACATTTTGGCCCACTACATGACATAAAGAAATAACAACAATAGTAACTGCACTCCCAAGCAACCGAAGCTACTAAACGCAAAATACTAATTTGTAAGTTGCTTGGTAAAAGCAATTGTGTGCGCGTTCCCAAATGGATGATATCTGAAACACTAATGCAATTATCTCTCCATGAATTCATTACAGCTTCATCATCAGCAACTGTTTTTCTTCTTCTTCGTTTTTCTCTCCAAAATTGTTGTTTTTAAGTTTCAAATTTAAATTGTAATCAGCCGGCGACACATGAGTGCTAATAGCTTTTTACATATCGGATTCCATAGAAGCTGATAATAATTGTCTGAAACTGTAATGGTAATCGTATATGGATTGGAGAGGCTTTCTGGCGGTACAAGAGACCCTCCAAATGTAAATGGGTCATACGAAGTCTCCAATAACTGGTTAACATATTCTGCCGTCTATATGCAGTTTGATGAATTTTAATCGCAGCGATCCCGTGTAAATTGATCCTTTCCAGCGTGGTATTTTGAAGTCTATTGACTCATCTTGCGATCTCATATTATTTTCTAGGGCTCCTCCCTGTACCACCGAAAATGACTGGCAGACCTGACACTTGTCTTTTAATAAATCAAAAATAATGAATAAAATAAACGTATTTTACTCTCTACTTTTAGTCTTATTCAATCGTTCCATCATGGATACATCATTCATTGTATTTATTTCGATATAAATTCAAGAGATGACAGGTGTTCCCTTCCATGGGAATAAATAGTGAACGAATTATTAATTTTCTACATACAAAGATAAAGACAATCAAAAGGTAGTGAGGCTTTTTAACGAGTTTCCTGTTACCGCTAACAGCAGTCGAAGTTTTTGCGCCGAGACAAGGTGGTTCCTGAAACTCTTCCACTCGGCATATACTGGTCGTTGTGTTTATCTACCCTGGGCAGGAAGGAGGTTCGTTGAACTGAACAAACGCAGGAGTATGATATGCTTAAACTTTAAGACTTCAGTTCGAGGGATTATTGTTCTGATTTATGGATTTTATAATTTGGTATCCCAGCAGTTATTGATAACTTTACGTAAAGTAAAACTTGTATCCCCAGGGGCACATACAATTATGCAAATCACCTAATGATTTATGCAGTGTGTGGCAAACAGTTGGTCATTCCGTATTACACTCCACCCAAAAGGCCCATACCATACTCTGATGCAAGGTGTACGGGGATCAAAAGTGACAAATTCAGGTTCATTGTCATAATTGCGCAGTGAAGTAAATCAAAAATTACTCTATCTAAAATAGCGATGCACCCCCTCCCTCTTAGGGAGGAGGGTAGAAGCGTACATGCTTTATACAAGTCTAACCAGAAAAACATTGAGTGCATTATTTACTGCGCGTTTGTGTTTCTTTTCTTTTTGTTTTGGGTGAAGTTCTATTAAATTTCTCCATGACCTTTGCAGTATCAAGGGTTATAATGTTTCATCAGTTTATTTAATTTCGCCTGTATTTTTGTTCGCTAAACGATAATAACAAGAGAGTGCGATTCTCGGATAACCAAACAAGGCGGATGGAAGAATGACTGTTTTCAATACACCCCACACGTACGCTGCAAAAAGTGTTTTCTGTGTTATAATATTTCAAAGAACGTATGACATGGCGGGCCGTGCCATTCTCCGTTTCGTGATACCACCTCTTTCTTTGGGAGAAAACGAGATCAATCCTTCGAATATCCTGATTATTGTCTGCGATAACATAAAGTGCGATTGTAGAGTTATAATTGCCATGACTTGAATTGGGTCAATATTGTTTTCAACTCATTGCCCCACTTTTGATCGGGTGCCTTTTGTACACAGTATACCCCCTCACCCAAACCATAATGCACAAAAGATGTCTGCACACGTTATTAAATAATTTGTTAAAAAGGCGTTCAGGCTGAAGTCCAGACAATATCATTTGATTAACAGTGACAATCCATGAATACGAAAACCCATTCTGACTATTTCCATCCCTTTGGGTCAGACACATTTTCAGGCAGGGAGGGCGATGGCTAAACAAAGAATCTATGGTGGCATCCTAAATTTAAGTAATACGACACTGAAATGTAGACACATTTACGTCCAATCACTTCAAAGGGATTATTGATTGAAGCTTGCCTCTTAAATGCTGGTATCCGGCTCTCTCGCTTTACTAAGCCCCACAGTGTGGGGGAATTAAGAGGCACGGGATATCAAGTGGATTTTGTTTGTTCACATCAAAATGATTAATCTTTGTATACAAATATATATATTTTTGGCTCGACTTTCCCCGATAGCTCTGGGTCATTAAGTAGTTTGTGTGTATTTGTAATATAGCTCAAGTCGTATAAAAGTAATTTGAAGTGAAGATGTTAATATATATTTTGTGCTTTATGTCAAAAGCATAGTCTTATTAGCTTTTGGGATTCACATTTGTTAAATATTCAGTATTGCGGAAAAAAAGTTGAATTATAAACTGATCATAAGATAAAAATCTTGTAAAGGTGATAGCAGTGATATCATGATTAAATGTGCACAATTAAGTCGTTAAAAAAATTAGAAAAAAAGAAAGAAAGTGGTTTGCCCAAGTTGACAGTTTGGCAGACTTAGATCAGATAATGTATGGGGTATTACCGTGCAGGTGGGCAGTTACTCGACACTAATGCAGTTCTCGTTTACGAGAACTGCACAAGTAAAATGTTGAATACATTAGACCCTGTCCTTCCTTAAAGGTGTCTTGAAATTTTTGACTGATGGAGAAGAAGGCAAAACTCGTGTCTTGACTGTCTTTTGATAAAAGATGCCTCGTGTCTTGACTGTCTTTTGATAAGATGCAACCGCATTGTCTCCCAAAAGAGGCGCAACGGTTTTTATTATTTTATTTGTTGGCTTCCTAAAAGTAGGTCGCACGTTGTGTTCGACAGGTTTATGGTATTAGAGCTAACCTAGTCGGTCTCTAACACGCCATGCATTGTCCCGGTAAATCGGGAAAAACTCGACTTAAGACTTTAAGCTATTAAAGTGAAATCCAGGAATCTTAAGACATTTCGTGCGATATGAAGATGCACAGACCTAAGAATACAGGCCTAATGGATACAGACGTAATGCAGCTTAAATAAGAGCACCGGACTCAAGCTATTTCTGATCAGCAGAGTGTGGGTTCGAGTCCCGGTCAAGGCACTTGTGTCTTCGAGCAAGATACTTTACCGAAATTGCTTTGTCCGTCGGATGGACATGTTAATCCGTAGGTCCCGTATACTATGGGGTTCACGGAGAATCAAGAACACGTATCGTGCAAGGGGTTAACCCTATTGTTTCTAGTTCACATAGCAAGCACCTTTGTTTACATGGTTTTACAGGTTTCCACAGGCTTGCGAGCTACAGTGATTATGTTCACTTAGGAGACATTCTTGGTTTCATCACCAGAAATAATAATAAAAGTGATAACCAAAGGAGTATACAATTAATGACTCAAAATGTTAATTTAATGGACTTTGCGCACCGCAGTTTCAGGAGTATCATCCTGTAACAGTCATTCCATTGAGAAGTGCTTATATAATAATACAAACCTCTGGCTTCTCAAGAAAACCCCCACATGTGTACATGTAGCAGCTCCCTTGCCGTTAATAATTTATCGATATGCAACAATTTTTCTGTGTAGTTTGAAAAGAAAATGCAGAAAGAAAGCTACGCATGTGTCCCTTGAATGTAGTCAGTGGTTACATTAAACCAAACGTATAGATGGATCTTCTTCCCTTCTTCTCTACCAACTGCCCTTTGCCTTGAGTTGGTGGGAAAATATCGGAATGGCGCCTATGCAGTGTTTTTTGTTGTCTGTTCGTTGTAAACGTGTAATTGGTAACTGATAAGTGAAACGCCACCAGTAGGCCCTAAGCTTGATATATTTCTCAATATTTATAAAAGGTGACTTTATTCCTAGAAAAACACAACGTAGCTTTTTTTTAATATAATGTCTGACCTTTTCATCAAAAATAATAAATTTGAACGACCCAATTTCATAAAGATATTTAGCAGAAATTATTCTTTGACATTTGTTTTGTTTTGCCACATGCTGAAATTTTAAGAGAACTGATTAGCAGAATGTACATAGGAAGGTAGTAACACCTGTCCACAACCAGGGATTTTCTGTGCAAACTGTTTTGCCACATGCTGAAATTTTAAGAGAACTGATTAGCAGAATGTACCTAGGAAGGTAGTATCACCTGTCCACAACCAGGGATTTTCTGTGCAAACTGTTGCACTAGAAACCTTTATAAAATCAGGCCTGGATTCATTTGGAGGTGGCAAGCACTTTGTCATATTGCCCACCAGGGATACCCAGAACTAGAGCTCATTTCTACAAGACGTCACCTTGGGCGTCTTTCATTTTATTCATTCCTCTCGCTGGGAGTACTACATGTCATTAATCTAATAAAGACATTCACCGGCAGTTTCAATATCGAGTGAAAAAAGCCTCGTTGGTGGCGTTCTGTATTGCATGGTGAAGTTTGTTTGCACGTTAGGTGCGAGTAGTTTCCTCCGATTGAAAAGTCCGCAATGCAACCATACATTGGCAAACGTTGTCGTTTCAGAAGTTAAATGATATCCTTACCTGATGTGCAATCTTCAAACGGCAAATGACCTGATGTATGAAATAGTATCTACGTGTTCCGATAATGTCTATGTAGCTTTACGTCCAGTCGATCGCTGGATGCCTCTAGCAGTTTCTCTTGTGGTAGGGTATTAGTTAGATATCCAGTAAGATTTCTGTATTGCCTGTATTACATTACACTTAAAGTGGCGGATTATGTATGCTTGCTTAAAGTCGTTTGCAACAATTAACGTTGTTGGTATCTTATCATTCTCTTGTCTTGTAACTTTAGTAGAAAGCGAGCCTTAGTCTGTCTCCTTGAAGAACTCAGGCAAAACACAATAATGAAAGTTACCAGTCATGTTCAGCGATTAATTCAGGTGAGACAATTTGATCTCTTGGCCCATTCTGGCAATTGGACCAATTATATGTCACAAGATTGTGCAAATCCAAACCCAAAGTCCCGGCCCAAATAAAAAATAACCCACAAAAACATACAATTATTCAAATACAAATGAGCCCAAAACAACATACAAACAAATAAACCAAAACCACGACACAAAAGTATAAAGAACAACAAAACAAACAAACAAATAACTAAATAAATAAATAGATAATTAAAGTAAAATAAATAAAAAGGCCATAAATAAATAAATGAATAAAACAAAAGGTAATGTATTTAACACACCAAATAATTATCAAAATAAAATAATGTGGAATATAACAAGAAATATTCTTAATTGATTTGTTCCAAAATGTCCAAGTGAAGTGACATAATACGTCATTGTTTTGGACATAGATATATTTGACAATCTCTTCGGCTTGTCGGAGGCACAGCGCAACATTTGGAAAGGGGAAACAAACAAAATGACATTGACATTATAATATGTTTTGAAAAACAATAAAGACATTAATAAGACCGATGGGCATGTTGTGGTTTCATTTTGAAGGATGTCAAGCTTAATTAAAATATAATTTGTCTAAGAAAAACGGAAAGATTGAAAAGAAACATACATGGTGCAGAACGGAGGACTGTGTTGAGATAGAGAAAAGAGAAAATGTACTGAGGGACGAGATATCTAGGTCGGTGGTTGATTTCGTTATGTCTCCCTAGTCAGGAATGGGCTTAAGGAAGATGGTTCAACGACAGCAACTGAAGTAATTTGAATGTCTGAAATCCTCCAACTCAAAACGTCATGAGGACTAAAGCCACAGTTACCCACAGGTAAAAATGGCTGTTCCTAGAAAATATTTAAGTCTACTTGAGTTCAGGCATTTATAGGCACTGCATTATAAAGGAACGTTACCCTTGGTATCATTGGTTTACGGAAAGGTCACAACATCGTTTCTGAAATATCAATGGAATCAATTTATTAAAGGTACACTCGTCGTTGACAATTGTTACATACATTAGGTTCTCGTTTTACTTCATTTGGTAACACTGTATATTGTAGCGTTTGGCCCAGACCGTTCAGCGAGAGGGCGCCAGCACGGGCTCGGTGGGAGCCGTGTTACCGAGCGGCCTCCTGGAGGGCGCTGTGACACGGCACCGTTGTTAGAGCTGTGTCGCAGCGGGCCCCTCGCTGAACGGCTGGGACACCCGTCTCGTTGGGAAGACGTGGCCTAAACGTTCTTCTTGTCATGTGAGTCTTGGAGTAGAGACGTGTTGAATAAACCAGTAAAGAATTGACCGAGAAAACTGTATCCTGCTGTGTGTTTTTGTTGTGTTCTGCTGAGAAGAATCTGTGGACAAATTCTTGTTACATTGGTGGCAGCGGTGGGATGGCAGGAGCACTAGCAAGACACTGGAATCAGGTAAAAAGATTGTTTTCTCTGTGGGGGTTTTCACGTGTGTTGGGTAGTTTGGCGTCAGACTCAGCAGATGCTGGGGACACGCCGAGCCAGACTCAGACAATGGGTGGGCCATTGTGGTCTACAGTGGATGAGATTTTATCATTCCTAGGGCTGGGAGAGGCCGGTAGGAGCAACAGTGGAGATGAGGGGGGTCAGCCACAGGTTCTTAAGGTCAGTAGAGTCACGTCCACGTCGGGTCAGGTGGGTGCGGGGGGTCGGAGCGGTACCACACGGAATCGTTCCGGCTCCCTCCGCAACGTACCGGCACGAAGTGGGCGGAGGGGTCGGGGCGATCCCTCGGAATCGTTCCGGCTCTCTCAACAGAGCACAGACACGAGGGGGCTGGAGGGGTCGGGGCGATCCCTCACAGAATCGTTCTGGTTCTCTCAACAGAGCACCGACATGAGAGGGGCGGAAGGGTCGGGGCGACGGAGCACCGACGTGAGGGGGGAAGGATCGGAGCGGGTTCCAAGGAAGCAGTTCTGTGCCTCTCCGCAGCATGCCCCAGAGACCAGGGAGGGGTTGGGGCGGTCCCACACGGAACCGACCTTCCCCTCCCCGTGGCATTCGGCGGGAGACATCAGAGCGCGGCTCTTTTCGGAACTGGGCCATCCTCACCCCGGACATGCGGTTGTGGAGCAGCTTTCTTCGGGGCCTTTCTTCCGGGAGCGTGCCCACATGGGGGATGCCCAGTCTACACCGCAGCGGGCCCAGGAGCCACGAAGTCACGGCACGGAAGTGCGTGGTCTTGTTGACCAGAGGCTGACAGCACAGGCCTATGAGACAGAGAATTTGATTCAACTCGACCCCGCACATTTCTTTTGTGCGGAGCCTGTCAATCAGCTCCGCACTGCACAAACCTATGGAGCGGAGCCCACGGCTCAGCTCCGCACTGCACAAACCAATGGAGCGGAGCACACGGCTCAGCTCCGCACTGCACAAACCTATGGAGCGGAGCACACGGCTCAGCTCCGCACTGTACAAACCTATGGAGCGGAGCACACGGCTCAGCTCCGCACTGTACAAACCAATGGTGCAGAGCCCACGGCTCAGCTCCGCACTACACAACCCTATGGAGCGGAGCTTGTCAATCAGCTCCGCACTGTACAAACCAATGGAGCAGAGCCCACGGCTCAGCTCCGCACTACACAACCCTATGGAGCGGAGCTTGTGAATCAGCTCCGCACTGTACAAACCAATGGAGCAGAGCCCACGGCTCAGCTCCGCACTACACAACCCTATGGAGCGGAGCTTGTGAATCAGCTCCGCACTGTACAAACCAATGGAGCAGAGCCCACGGCTCAGCTCCGCACTACACAACCCTATGGAGCGGAGCTTGTGAACCAGCTCCGCACTGTACAAACCAATGGAGCAGAGCCCACGGCTCAGCTCCGCACTACACAACCCTATGGAGCGGAGCTTGTCAATCAGCTCCGCACTGTACAAACCAATGGAGCAGAGCCCACGGCTCAGCTCCGCACTACACAACCCTATGGAGCGGAGCTTGTGAATCAGCTCCGCACTGTACAAACCAATGGAGCAGAGCCCACGGCTCAGCTCCGCACTACACAACCCTATGGAGCGGAGCTTGTGAATCAGCTCCGCACTGTACAAACCAATGGAGCAGAGCCCACGGCTCAGCTCCGCACTACACAACCCTATGGAGCGGAGCTTGTCAATCAGCTCCGCACTGTACAAACCAATGGAGCAGAGCCCACGGCTCAGCTCCGCACTACACAACCCTATGGAGCGGAGCTTGTGAATCAGCTCCGCACTGTACAAACCAATGGAGCAGAGCCCACGGCTCAGCTCCGCACTACACAACCCTATGGAGCGGAGCTTGTGAATCAGCTCCGCACTGTACAAACCAATGGAGCAGAGCCCACGGCTCAGCTCCGCACTACACAACCCTATGGAGCGGAGCTTGTCAATCAGCTCCGCACTGTACAAACCAATGGAGCAGAGCCCACGGCTCAGCTCCGCACTACACAACCCTATGGAGCGGAGCTTGTGAATCAGCTCCGCACTGTACAAACCAATGGAGCAGAGCCCACGGCTCAGCTCCGCACTACACAACCCTATGGAGCGGAGCTTGTGAATCAGCTCCGCACTGTACAAACCAATGGAGCAGAGCCCACGGCTCAGCTCCGCACTACACAACCCTATGGAGCGGAGCTTGTCAATCAGCTCCGCACTGTACAAACCAATGGAGCAGAGCCCACGGCTCAGCTCCGCACTACACAACCCTATGGAGCGGAGCTTGTCAATCAGCTCCGCACTGTACAAACCAATGGAGCGGAGCCCACAGCTCAGCTCCGCACTGCACAACCCTATGGAGCGGAGCTTGTGAATCAGCTCCGCACTGTGCAAACCAATGGAGCAGAGCCCACGGCTCAGCTCCGCACTACACAATTCTATTGTGCGGAGCCTGTCAATCAGCTCCGCAAACAACCCCATGGAACGGAGCCAACGGCTCAGCCCCGCACTGTACAAACCTATGGAGCGGAGCCTGTGAATCAGCTCCGCACCTGCGGAACGAGTGGAGGATGGAGCGGATGGAGTGGGAACCGACGGAGACCCAGCGACAGCCACCGCCGGGGACGGCCGGACCAGAGACACAAGGCCAACAGCCATAGTAGGACAGACTTGCCAGCCTTTTTGTTGTTGTTGTTGTTGTTGTTGTTGCGTGTTCCCACCGGGACGGGAGTTCGCTGCCTGCTTGGGGACAAGCAGTGTTCTTGGAGGGGGCAGTGTAGCGTTTGGCCCAGACCGTTCAGCGAGAGGGCGCCAGCACGGGCTCGGTGGGAGCCGTGTTACCGAGCGGCCTCCTGGAGGGCGCTGTGACACGGCACCGTTGTTAGAGCTGTGTCGCAGCGGGCCCCTCGCTGAACGGCTGGGACACCCGTCTCGTTGGGAAGACGTGGCCTAAACGTTCTTCTTGTCATGTGAGTCTTGGAGTAGAGACGTGTTGAATAAACCAGTAAAGAATTGACCGAGAAAACTGTATCCTGCTGTGTGTTTTTGTTGTGTTCTGCTGAGAAGAATCTGTGGACAAATTCTTGTTACAATATTAACGTTTCTGTTACATTTTAAATGAATGAAAGAACGGTAAAACGGCAGACCGCACTGCAAAAACCGGGGTGCTAAAGTTGACACCATGGGTGTTGTAAAATATCGATACCAAAAACGAATACAATTTACACCATTATATGATATTAAAATAACACAAATTTCTCCCCAAACAATTATATTGGTGTTATTTAAACACACTAAGAGAATACATTTGAATCTCTCTTCGGTATCCATTTATGACAACACTCATGGTGTCAATGTAACACCAACACTCATGGTGTCAATGTAACAACCCGTTTTTCAGTGCATGAAGGCCCGCCCCCCCAAAAGGAAAATGTGTATTTAATCCTAAGGATTACAATTTTATGAGATTTAAATTTATTTCAGGTTCTTTGTCAATGGTTGAGGTACCAAATTGTTAAACAGAAATTACTTTACACTATAACTCTTTAGGAGCATACAAATATGATTTTGTTTTTACCCTACACGATGTGAGTTAAGCACTGTATACTCAGTACTTTCCCGAGTTCTGTGAAAAAAATCTAGCAATGCAAAGGTCGTGGGTTCGAATCCCACCCGAGTGATTTGCCTGTGGATTTTTTTCACAGAACTCGGGAAAGTACTGAGTATACAGTGCTTAACTCACATCGTGTAGGGTAAAAACAAAATAAAAACAAAATTATATTCATTATCCCCGATGCAAAAATTTACATCTATCATACAAATATCATTATTAATTATACACTGCAACAACTGGGGTGTTAAAATTGGCACAATGATGAGTGTTGTCACATAGTTACCAAAACAAAAATCACATTTTTAAACCATAGGGTGTGAGAATAACATCAATTTCTGCCCAAACAATTACATTGGTGTTATTTTAACACCAAATGTTATTGTTAACTTTGATTCTCTCTTTTGTATTTTTATGTGACAATACCAATGGTGAATGGTGTCAATTTTAACAACCCAGTTTTTGTAGTGTAAACACTAAGATTTAAATTGATTGATTTATCTCCGTCAAGCTCCTACTCACCCAAGCCACCTGCTACTCGGCTTACAGTGTCTTGAGTTAATCTGGCTGGGTTTACGGGAAACATGATTAAATAATGTTATGATCGTCTACTCTAAACTATGATTGAATATTGTGACTGTCAGTAATATTCTTGTTGATAAGGCTGTCCATTACTTGACAGACTTTTTATAAAATGATTCATGAAAAACAAACAAATTGCATTTGGATGACTAACAATACACAAATACATCTTTATCCCTGATGCAAAATTAACATCTATAAGACATGTTATCACAAATTTGTGAAAAATAAACAAACTGCATTTTCAACAGACAAAAAGTCACTAAAAAGTCATTTGTTGGAGCAAAAACTAATACTTTCCGAATATTAACCTAAAACGTCTCCACAAGATATTTCCATCATACTTATTACAAACCGTGAGCACAACTTAAGAACATACTGTTTACTTAATTAAAGTGTGTGTAATCCTCTGTCTTTAATCAAATTATTCATGTACTTCCCGGCTACTACGAAAACAAAATAAAACCCTGACCGCTGCAAGGCGATGGCCAAAGCCATGAAATGTGGTTATGAGTTGACCATCAGTCGCTGGAGGTAGCCGAATAGGATGAGTAGCGATGCCTTCCTTGCGTGACTTGAGATGACAAGTCTAGAAACAGCTATAGTTAAAAGCATTGGCCATTGGATAGCGTTTTGCTGCGGGGTATATTCCTTGGGTTGAACCCCACGTTATCTCCGGGGCGTGCGGCTCTGTGATGAGATGTACGCCTCATCCACGTGACCTACGAGTTCATTTGGATACTCGGACAATGATTTGTTTTGTGTGAAAGGAAACAAAGATTGCTCTGAACTTCTTATGCCACGTTTTCCATATAACATATATTTGGATCGGTTTTGAATATTCTAGACCTTAGTTATTAAAAGTGAGGATGATTTTTCTTTTATGTCGATGTCATTTCCTTAAAGTTGTCGATGTAATGATAATACATTGCTGTAAATAATAATAGTAAATAGTGGCTTCTTATATGGCGCACAATTCCGTCACGCAGTGGCGCTCATGACGCTCAACAATATGCAAAAACGAAAAGAAAAAAACAACAACAAAAAGCTCACTTGAATAATAACAAGAACTGAAAATAATATTGAATTTTGGATTAGAGTGTGAACAAATAGGTTTTCAGTAAAATATAAAATAGTAACAAGAGTCAAAACTAACAAGTCTGTGAACATAAATATAATTGTCAATTTTAACTTCATAACCCAATCCATATGCGTTAGACTTACGCCATGTGATGGTAGACAAGCTATGATGGCATGGAAGTTAAATAACACACATCTTTTCAAGACTTGAAATCCCTGCAATTGAAATTAGTCATGCCAGGTCTTAGGAATAAAGCCGTAAGCGTACATCAATCTAAGTTATCCATAATGGTATACCCAACGCTCAGTTTTCTAGTAGTTTTTTTCCCCCCGTGAAACTGATTGTTTGCACACAATGCCATATTTAATGCCAATAAATTCCTTGCAGACTGAGTAAATCGGTAAGTATATTAGTACAGGTAACTACGATTCCTGGAAGAAATTGCAAAGATAAGCAAAGTAAATACATTGCTCTGCTCAATTAATGAATAAATAAATCAAATATGCTCAGTGAATAAAAAGTAGATGCTGTAATCATGAAGACATGAAGTCAAAACTTCACCTGACAACCGGACGTTTTGACGGCAGTTACTTAATATTTTTCAGTTGTTTCAAGGGCTGTTCTTTGTCTTAGCACTTGGAAAGAATTGAGTATACACTTTTTGTAGTAACATGAGGTTAAACCAAATCAGTCTTGTCGTAAGCAATTAGATCATAATGTGAAAGCTGCGTGAAACTGAATGTAAAGATCATGCCAGTACAGACCTCTCCATCTGCTGAGAAAATACAATTCGAACACCTGAAAGATCACATCGCATGCTTATTTCGATTGCAACCGAAATAATACGTAAGAAATGCCGCTAAATAAGACTATGTTTTTTATTTATTTATTTATTTATTTATTTCACTTGAAGGTAGGGTCAAAGATTGTCGAATATTCGAAAAATTCATGACCATAAAAAACTGACTGTATTGAGAAAAGATTCCCTCGGAATTGTTAATTTTTCACTCGAAAACATTTGATGAATATCTCAAAGGCTGGTTGACTTTGTACGGTGTGTTTATTGAAATCTAACAGGTGGGAATTTGTTATTTTTAACTGCCCATAAGACCATTGATTTAGTATCCCTTTAAAGCGAATTTTAGTTAGTCGATTGCCAACTTACCAACATTTGCGCTAGATGGGACATACGCTGACGTAAACTATGACGCCATATCTGTAATAAAAGGTAGAGTGAGATAAATACAGGTTTTAGTCATACATTATTCTATCCCAGCAATGAAATAGATTGTAGTTTATAATTGGAAGGGTAAAATAACACAGAATGTTGACATTTAGGAAAAGTCAATTGAAATGCTTCCAATATTATGACGTCAGTACACGTCCATTTTGACTGGTTTGCAGAAACAGGTCAGCAGCGTGGACTGTGGCCAACGATGCCCGAAATGATGATACCGTAAAGTGAAAGGCAGATTGCAAGGTTTCATCTGAGTAAAGGTTCGAGAGTGATTTTCATAGTTGGGTGCTTATTTGATAAATTCCATCTCCTCCATTGCTTCAGTTGTTGCAGTGTATCAACAATTACAGTGGTTTGAGCTGTAATGCTATATCTCTGTCCTTGTAAATCAATTTAGCATGTAGAAAACGGATGGCAGTGTTGTTTGTAACCGTCTTCTTCGTTATTTTACATTTGACCTGAAGCAAATTGAACCTTCTGGTAGACTGAGCAGCGAGTCATTAGTTCACGCCCCCCTCAAACAACGTGAGGTTCGGGTTGTCTTCCTTGGGCCGTCTTCAAGACATCGTTGGCTTGTTTATTTTCATAACGTTATTGTCTTGCTTCTAGATGTTGATTAGTGGTTGCCAGTTAACTCAGCCGTGCCGTACGAAATGAAAACGTACCTCTTCGGGGACCGATAAATAATTGCCGTTTTCCACTTTATGACTCGGCGAAGGGTGCGAGTGTTTGACTACGGAAGTAAACCGTGAAATTAAAATGCTGAGGTTATTGCTTATTGGAAGTGTTTTGTTATGTTTTGGGCTCATCCCACGCATTATTATTATTGTCTTACAATGTTGAGTACACACAGTGGGCTGGAGGTTTCTTACAAGGTGAATCCAGGGTTACAATAAAGATGGAGGCTGAGCCTGGGGTTACTTTGAAGAAAAGGCGGGGGGCTGTATCTGTAATGGGTGGTTAAAGGGGCACATTGCCTTCAAATCTCTCAAAATGTTGCAGTTTGGAATTACTCCTTATTATATCCCTCTTAAGAGTTGTTCATGCACTAAAAACACCTACAGTTTATTGTAATTAGTGAGTAGTGAATAAAACAAATAATCTTGCCTCTGGAAATACATCCAGCGGAACATACGGTCCGCCATTTTGTCAAACATTTGGTTCCAAACTACACTGTTTCATTATATTCTACTAATTTGTTTCCAACCACATTGATGTCATAACAAAGTGCTCCTTTAACGGGCAAACTTTATTTCAATACAAAAAAGCAGATCATGTTCAGGCAGTAATTAGTAAAACCGTGAATAAAATGAATTTAAAATTAATTTCATTTTTTACTATAACACAACGCTTAATTAAAAGTTCAACCGAGCATATTTACCCCATGGGAAAACAAATTGACTGTAACTTTCCATGAACAATATAAATGTTGACATTAATGTGACGTAAAATCTGTGATTGTTTTTACACACTTGACAAGAGATGTAAGATTTAAACAAACTAAAAACTCAACTGCTGTTTGATGTATCAGTTTTATTGTATCTTGTCAAAACTTGACGTTAAAGCAATGTAGTAACCGATTTTTAAGTACACAATATATTTAAAAGGTAAAAAGTCTCATAGGTTTAGCTACACTCTTTAAAAATAAAGATCGATAATCCCACTAACCACTTGACATTTTGGGGAAAAGCTGCTTTAAAATCAATCGGCTACATTTCAAGCCCCAAAGAATAATCATTTTATGTTTCAGGGAAATTGTTATTAATCAATGGTTCTCGAGCACACGCATCCTTAAAACTCTCAGTCTGAATTGACCCAGATCCCGGATTTTAGAGGGTCAAACCGACCAAGGGGTCAGGTCCCATTGAACCAGGCAACGGATCAAACTGACCAATGGATCAGGCCCCATTGAACCAGGCTACGGGTCAAACTGACCAAGGGGTCAGGCCCCATTGAACCAGGCAACGGGTCAAACCGACCCAGCGGTCTGGCCCCATTGAACCAGGCAACGGGTCAAACCAACCAAAGGGGTCAGGCCCCATTGAAACAGGCAACAGGTCAAACTGACCCAGGGGTCAGGCCCCATCGAACCAACAACGGGTCAAACTGACCCAGGGGTTTGGCCCCATTGAACCAGGCAACAGGTCAAACTGACCCAGGGGTCAGGCCCCATTGAACCAGGCAACGGGTCAAACTGACCCAGGGGTCAGGCCCGATTGAACCAGGCAACGGGTCAAACTGACCCAGGGATCAGGCCCCATTGAACCAGGCAACGGGTCAAACTGACCCAGGGGTCAGGCCCCATTGAACCAGGCAACTGGTCAAACTGACCCAGGGGTCAGGCCCCATTGAACCAGGCAATGGGTCAAACCGGACCAGGGGTCAGGCCCCATTGAACCAGGCAACAGGTCAAACTGACCCAGGGGTCAGGCCCGATTGAACCAGGCAACGGGTCAAACTGACCCAGGGATCAGGCCCCATTGAACCAGGCAACGGGTCAAACTGACCCAGGGGTCAGGCCCCATTGAACCAGGCAACTGGTCAAACTGACCCAGGAGTCAGGCCCCATTGAACCAGGCAACAGGTCAAACTGACCCAGGGGTCAGGCCCCATTGAACCAGGCAACGGGTCAAACTGACCCAGGGGTCAGGCCCCATTGAACCAGCATCGGGTCAAAGTGACCCAGGGGTCTGGCCCCATTGAACCAGGCAACGGGTCAAACTGACCCAGGGGTCAGGCTCCATTGAAGCAGGCAAAGGGTCAAACCGACCCAGGGGTCTGGCCCCATCGAACCAGAAAACGGGTCAAACTGACCCAGGTGTCAGGCCCCTTTGAACCAGGCAACAGGTCAAACCGGACCAGGGGTCAGGCCCCATTGAACCGGGAAACGGGTCAAACTGACCTAGGGGTCAGGCCCCATTGAACCAGGCAACAGGTCAAACTAACCAAGGGGTCATGCCCCATTGAACCGGGCAACGGGTCAAACTGACCTAGGGGTCAGTCCCCATTGAACCAGGCAACAAGTCAAACTGACCCAGGGGTCAGTCCCCATTGAACCAGGCAACGGGTCAAACTGACCCAGGGGTCAGGCCCCATTGAACCGGGAAACGGGTCAAACTGACCTAGGGGTCAGGCCCCATTGAACCAGGCAACAGGTCAAACTCACCAAGGGGTCATGCCCCATTGAACCGGGCAACGGGTCAAACTGACCTAGGGGTCAGTCCCCATTGAACCAGGCAACAGGTCAAACTGACCCAGGGGTCAGTCCCCATTGAACCAGGCAACGGGTCAAACTGACCCAGGGGTCAGGCCCCATTGAACCAGGCAACGGGTCAAACTGACCCAGGGGTCAGGCCCCATTGAACCAGCATCGGGTCAAAGTGACCCAGGGGTCAGGCCCCATTGAACCAGGCAACAGGTCAAAGGGACCCAGGGGTCAGGCCCCATTGAACCAGGCAACGGGTCAAAGTGACCCAGGGGTCAGGCCCCATTGAATCAGCAACGGGTCAAACTGACCCAGGGGTCAGGACCCATTGAACCAGGCAACGGGTCAAACTGACCCAGGAGTCAGGCCCCATTAAACGAGGCAACGGGTCAAACTGACCCAGGGGTCTGGCCCCATTGAACCAGGCAACGGGTCAAACTGACCCAGGGGTCAGGCTCCATTGAAGCAGGCAAAGGGTCAAACCGACCCAGGGGTCTGGCCCCATCGAACCAGAAAACGGGTCAAACTGACCTAGGGGTCAGGCCCCATTTAACCAGGCAACAGGTCAAACTAACCAAGGGGTCATGCCCCATTGAACCGGGCAACGGGTCAAACTGACCTAGGGGTCAGTCCCCATTGAACCAGGCAACAGGTCAAACTGACCCAGGGGTCAGTCCCCATTGAACCAGGCAACAGGTCAAACTGACCCAGGGGTCAGGCCCCATTGAACCGGGAAACGGGTCAAACTGACCTAGGGGTCAGGCCCCATTGAACCAGGCAACAGGTCAAACTAACCAAGGGGTCATGCCCCATTGAACCGGGCAACGGGTCAAACTGACCTAGGAGTCAGTCCCCATTGAACCAGGCAACAGGTCAAACTGACCCAGGGGTCAGTCCCCATTGAACCAGGCAACGGGTCAAACTGACCCAGGGGTCAGGCCCCATTGAACCAGGCAACGGGTCAAACTGACCCAAGGGTCAGGCCCCATTGAACCAGGCAACGGGTCAAACTGACCGAGGGGTCAGGCCCCATTGAACCAGGCAAAGGGTCAAACCGACCCAGGGATCTGGCCCCATCGAACCAGAAAACGGGTCAAACTGACCCAGGGGGTCAGGCCCCATTGAACCAGGCCACGGGTCAAACTGACCCAGGGGTCAGGCCCCATTGAAGCAGGCAAAGGGTCAAACCGACCCAGGGGTCTGGCCCCATCGAACCAGAAAACGGGTCAAACTGACCCAGGGGTCAGGCCCCATTGAACCAGGCAACAGATCAAACTGACCAAGAGGTCAGGCCCCATTGAACCAGGCAACGGGTCAAACTGACCCAGGGGTCTGGCCCCATTGAACCAGCAACGGGTCGAACTGACCCAGGGGTCAGGCTCCATTGAACTAGGCAACAGGTCAAACTGACCCAGGGGTTAGGCCCCATTGAACCAGACTATGGGTCAAACTGACCAAGGGGTCAGGCCCCATTGAACCAGCATCGGGTCAAACTGACCCAGGGGTCAGGCCCCATTGAACCAGGCAACGGGTCAAACTTACGCAGGGTTCAGGCCCCAGTGAACCAGGCAACGGGTCAAAGTGACCCATGGGTCAGGCCCCATTGAACCAGCAACGGGTCAAACTGACCCAGGGGTCTGGCCCCATTGAACCAGGCAACGGGTCAAACTGACCCAGGAGTCAGGCCCCATTAAACGAGGCAACAGGTCAAACCGGACCAGGGGTCAGGCCCCATTGAACCGGCCAACAGGTCAAACTGACCTAGAGGTCAGGCCCCATTGAACCAGGCAACAGGTCAAACTAATCAAGGGGTCATGCCCCATTGAACCGGGCAACGGGTCAAACTGACCTAGGGATCAGTCCCCATTGAACCAGGCAACAGGTCAAACTGACCAAGGGGTCATGCTCCATTGAACCAGGCAATGGGTCAAACTGACCCAGGAGTCTGGCCCCATTGAACCAGCAACGGGTCAAACTGACCCAGGGGTCAGGCTCCATTGAACCAGACAACGGGTCAAACTGACCCAGGGTCATGCCCCATTGAACCAGGCAACGGGTCAAACTGACCCAGGGGTCTGGCCCCATCGAACCAGAAAACGGGTCAAACTGACCCAGGGGTCAGGCGACATTGAACCAGGCAACGGGTCAAACTGACCCAGGGGTCAGGCCCCATTGAACCAGGCAAAGGGTCAAACCGACCCAGGGGTCTGGCCCCATCGAACCAGAAAACGGGTCAAACTGACCCAGGGGTCAGGCCCCATTGAACCAGGCAACGGGTCAAACTGACCAAGGGGTCAGGCCCCATTGAACCAGGCAACGGGTCAAACTGACCCAGAGGTCAGGCCCCATTGAAGCAGGCAAAGGGTCAAACCGACCCAGGGGTCTGGCCCCATCGAACCAGAAAACGGGTCAAACTGACCCAGGTGTCAGGCCCCTTTGAACCAGGCAACAGGTCAAACCGGACCAGGGGTCAGGCCCCATTGAACCGGGAAACGGGTCAAACTGACCTAGGGGTCAGGCCCCATTGAACCAGGCAACAGGTCAAACTAACCAAGGGGTCATGCCCCATTGAACCGGGCAACGGGTCAAACTGACATAGGGGTCAGTCCCCATTGAACCAGGCAACAGGTCAAACTGACCCAGGGGTCAGTCCCCATTGAACCAGGCAACGGGTCAAACTGACCCAGGGGTCAGGCCCCATTGAACCAGGCAACAGGTCAAACTGACCCAGGGGTCAGGCCCCATTGAACCAGGCAACGGGTCAAACTGACCGAGGGGTCAGGCCCCATTGAACCAGGCAAAGGGTCAAACCGACCCAGGGATCTGGCCCCATCGAACCAGAAAACGGGTCAAACTGACCCAGGGGGTCAGGCCCCATTGAACCAGGCCACGGGTCAAACTGACCCAGGGGTCAGGCCCCATTGAAGCAGGCAAAGGGTCAAACCGACCCAGGGGTCTGGCCCCATCGAACCAGAAAACGGGTCAAACTGACCCAGGGGTCAGGCCCCATTGAACCAGGCAACAGATCAAACTGACCAAGAGGTCAGGCCCCATTGAACCAGGCAACGGGTCAAACTGACCCAGGGGTCTGGCCCCATTGAACCAGCAACGGGTCGAACTGACCCAGGGGTCAGGCCCCATTGAACCGGGAAACGGGTCAAACTGACCTAGGGGTCAGGCCCCATTGAACCAGGCAACAGGTCAAACTGACCCAGGGGTCAGGCCCCATTGAACCAGGCAAAGGGTCAAACCGACCCAGGGGTCTGGCCCCATCGAACCAGAAAACGGGTCAAACTGACCCAGGGGTCAGGCCCCATTGAACCAGGCAACGGGTCAAACTGACCAAGGGGTCAGGCCCCATTGAACCAGGCAACGGGTCAAACTGACCCAGAGGTCAGGCCCCATTGAAGCAGGCAAAGGGTCAAACCGACCCAGGGGTCTGGCCCCATCGAACCAGAAAACGGGTCAAACTGACCCAGGTGTCAGGCCCCTTTGAACCAGGCAACAGGTCAAACCGGACCAGGGGTCAGGCCCCATTGAACCGGGAAACGGGTCAAACTGACCTAGGGGTCAGGCCCCATTGAACCAGGCAACAGGTCAAACTAACCAAGGGGTCATGCCCCATTGAACCGGGCAACGGGTCAAACTGACATAGGGGTCAGTCCCCATTGAACCAGGCAACAGGTCAAACTGACCCAGGGGTCAGTCCCCATTGAACCAGGCAACGGGTCAAACTGACCCAGGGGTCAGGCCCCATTGAACCAGGCAACAGGTCAAACTGACCCAGGGGTCAGGCCCCATTGAACCAGGCAACGGGTCAAACTGACCGAGGGGTCAGGCCCCATTGAACCAGGCAAAGGGTCAAACCGACCCAGGGATCTGGCCCCATCGAACCAGAAAACGGGTCAAACTGACCCAGGGGGTCAGGCCCCATTGAACCAGGCCACGGGTCAAACTGACCCAGGGGTCAGGCCCCATTGAAGCAGGCAAAGGGTCAAACCGACCCAGGGGTCTGGCCCCATCGAACCAGAAAACGGGTCAAACTGACCCAGGGGTCAGGCCCCATTGAACCAGGCAACAGATCAAACTGACCAAGAGGTCAGGCCCCATTGAACCAGGCAACGGGTCAAACTGACCCAGGGGTCTGGCCCCATTGAACCAGCAACGGGTCGAACTGACCCAGGGGTCAGGCCCCATTGAACCGGGAAACGGGTCAAACTGACCTAGGGGTCAGGCCCCATTGAACCAGGCAACAGGTCAAACTAACCAAGGGGTCATGCCCCATTGAACCGGGCAACGGGTCAAACTGACCTAGGAGTCAGTCCCCATTGAACCAGGCAACAGGTCAAACTGACCCAGGGGTCAGTCCCCATTGAACCAGGCAACGGGTCAAACTGACCCAGGGGTCAGGCCCCATTGAACCAGGCAACGGGTCAAACTGACCCAAGGGTCAGGCCCCATTGAACCAGGCAACGGGTCAAACTGACCGAGGGGTCAGGCCCCATTGAACCAGGCAAAGGGTCAAACCGACCCAGGGATCTGGCCCCATCGAACCAGAAAACGGGTCAAACTGACCCAGGGGGTCAGGCCCCATTGAACCAGGCCACGGGTCAAACTGACCCAGGGGTCAGGCCCCATTGAAGCAGGCAAAGGGTCAAACCGACCCAGGGGTCTGGCCCCATCGAACCAGAAAACGGGTCAAACTGACCCCTCCGGGTCAGGCCCCATTGAACCAGGCAACAGATCAAACTGACCAAGAGGTCAGGCCCCATTGAACCAGGCAACGGGTCAAACTGACCCAGGGGTCTGGCCCCATTGAACCAGCAACGGGTCGAACTGACCCAGGGGTCAGGCTCCATTGAACTAGGCAACAGGTCAAACTGACCCAGGGGTTAGGCCCCATTGAACCAGACTATGGGTCAAACTGACCAAGGGGTCAGGCCCCATTGAACCAGCATCGGGTCAAACTGACCCAGGGGTCAGGCCCCATTGAACCAGGCAACGGGTCAAACTTACGCAGGGTTCAGGCCCCAGTGAACCAGGCAACGGGTCAAAGTGACCCATGGGTCAGGCCCCATTGAACCAGCAACGGGTCAAACTGACCCAGGGGTCTGGCCCCATTGAACCAGGCAACGGGTCAAACTGACCCAGGAGTCAGGCCCCATTAAACGAGGCAACAGGTCAAACCGGACCAGGGGTCAGGCCCCATTGAACCGGCCAACAGGTCAAACTGACCTAGAGGTCAGGCCCCATTGAACCAGGCAACAGGTCAAACTAATCAAGGGGTCATGCCCCATTGAACCGGGCAACGGGTCAAACTGACCTAGGGATCAGTCCCCATTGAACCAGGCAACAGGTCAAACTGACCAAGGGGTCATGCTCCATTGAACCAGGCAATGGGTCAAACTGACCCAGGAGTCTGGCCCCATTGAACCAGCAACGGGTCAAACTGACCCAGGGGTCAGGCTCCATTGAACCAGACAACGGGTCAAACTGACCCAGGGTCATGCCCCATTGAACCAGGCAACGGGTCAAACTGACCCAGGGGTCTGGCCCCATCGAACCAGAAAACGGGTCAAACTGACCCAGGGGTCAGGCGACATTGAACCAGGCAACGGGTCAAACTGACCCAGGGGTCAGGCCCCATTGAACCAGGCAAAGGGTCAAACCGACCCAGGGGTCTGGCCCCATCGAACCAGAAAACGGGTCAAACTGACCCAGGGGTCAGGCCCCATTGAACCAGGCAACGGGTCAAACTGACCAAGGGGTCAGGCCCCATTGAACCAGGCAACGGGTCAAACTGACCCAGAGGTCAGGCCCCATTGAAGCAGGCAAAGGGTCAAACCGACCCAGGGGTCTGGCCCCATCGAACCAGAAAACGGGTCAAACTGACCCAGGTGTCAGGCCCCTTTGAACCAGGCAACAGGTCAAACCGGACCAGGGGTCAGGCCCCATTGAACCGGGAAACGGGTCAAACTGACCTAGGGGTCAGGCCCCATTGAACCAGGCAACAGGTCAAACTAACCAAGGGGTCATGCCCCATTGAACCGGGCAACGGGTCAAACTGACATAGGGGTCAGTCCCCATTGAACCAGGCAACAGGTCAAACTGACCCAGGGGTCAGTCCCCATTGAACCAGGCAACGGGTCAAACTGACCCAGGGGTCAGGCCCCATTGAACCAGGCAACAGGTCAAACTGACCCAGGGGTCAGGCCCCATTGAACCAGGCAACGGGTCAAACTGACCGAGGGGTCAGGCCCCATTGAACCAGGCAAAGGGTCAAACCGACCCAGGGATCTGGCCCCATCGAACCAGAAAACGGGTCAAACTGACCCAGGGGGTCAGGCCCCATTGAACCAGGCCACGGGTCAAACTGACCCAGGGGTCAGGCCCCATTGAAGCAGGCAAAGGGTCAAACCGACCCAGGGGTCTGGCCCCATCGAACCAGAAAACGGGTCAAACTGACCCAGGGGTCAGGCCCCATTGAACCAGGCAACAGATCAAACTGACCAAGAGGTCAGGCCCCATTGAACCAGGCAACGGGTCAAACTGACCCAGGGGTCTGGCCCCATTGAACCAGCAACGGGTCGAACTGACCCAGGGGTCAGGCTCCATTGAACTAGGCAACAGGTCAAACTGACCCAGGGGTTAGGCCCCATTGAACCAGACTATGGGTCAAACTGACCAAGGGGTCAGGCCCCATTGAACCAGCATCGGGTCAAACTGACCCAGGGGTCAGGCCCCATTGAACCAGGCAACGGGTCAAACTTACGCAGGGTTCAGGCCCCAGTGAACCAGGCAACAGGTCAAAGTGACCCATGGGTCAGGCCCCATTGAACCAGCAACGGGTCAAACTGACCCAGGGGTCTGGCCCCATTGAACCAGGCAACGGGTCAAACTGACCCAGGAGTCAGGCCCCATTAAACGAGGCAACAGGTCAAACCGGACCAGGGGTCAGGCCCCATTGAACCGGCCAACAGGTCAAACTGACCTAGAGGTCAGGCCCCATTGAACCAGGCAACAGGTCAAACTAATCAAGGGGTCATGCCCCATTGAACCGGGCAACGGGTCAAACTGACCTAGGGATCAGTCCCCATTGAACCAGGCAACAGGTCAAACTGACCAAGGGGTCATGCTCCATTGAACCAGGCAATGGGTCAAACTGACCCAGGAGTCTGGCCCCATTGAACCAGCAACGGGTCAAACTGACCCAGGGGTCAGGCTCCATTGAACCAGACAACGGGTCAAACTGACCCAGGGTCATGCCCCATTGAACCAGGCAACGGGTCAAACTGACCCAGGGGTCTGGCCCCATCGAACCAGAAAACGGGTCAAACTGACCCAGGGGTCAGGCGACATTGAACCAGGCAACGGATCAAACTGACCCAGGGGTCAGGCCCCATTGAACCAGGCAAAGGGTCAAACCGACCCAGGGGTCTGGCCCCATCGAACCAGAAAACGGGTCAAACTGACCCAGGGGTCAGGCCCCATTGAACCAGGCAACGGGTCAAACTGACCAAGGGGTCAGGCCCCATTGAACCAGGCAACGGGTCAAACTGACCCAGAGGTCAGGCCCCATTGAAGCAGGCAAAGGGTCAAACCGACCCAGGGGTCTGGCCCCATCGAACCAGAAAACGGGTCAAACTGACCCAGGTGTAATAATAATAATGAATAATAATAATAATAATAATGATTTATTAAGCGCATTTCCAAAGAAGACCAATGCTCTTTACAATATAAAACACATGAACAAGTTAAAAAGCATTGAAAAGAACAAAACCACAAAGGCAAGGACACTTAAAAAAGCAACACGCCCAAAAAACACAGAGATAAACAAGCATAAAAACCCACAAACATTCAAAACACACAAAAATGCATTAAAAATCCTTGGGGAAAAGGTAAGTTTTTAAAAATTTCTTAAAACATTGCACATTTGGAGCAGCACGCAAAATGACAGGTAGTTTATTCCACAATTTGGGCCCTAACACAGAAAAAGACTTCTCCCCAAAACGGGCAACGAGGGGTCAGGCCCCATTGAACCAGGCAAAGGGTCAAACCGACCCAGGGATCTGGCCCCATCGAACCAGAAAACGGGTCAAACTGACCCAGGGGGTCAGGACCCATTGAAGCAGGCAAAGGGTCAAACCGACCCAGGGGTCTGGCCCCATCGAACCAGAAAACGGGTCAAACTGACCCAGGGGTCAGGCCCCATTGAACCAGGCAACAGATCAAACTGACCAAGAGGTCAGGCCCCATTGAACCAGGCAACGGGTCAAACTGACCAAGGGGTCAGGCCCCATTGAACCCGGCAACTAGTCAAACTGACCCAGTGGTCTGGCCCCATTGAACCAGCAACGGGTCGAACTGACCCAGGGGTCAGGCTCCATTGAACTAGGCAACAGGTCAAACTGACCCAGGGGTTAGGCCCCATTGAACCAGACTATGGGTCAAACTAACCAAGGGGTCATGCCCCATTGAACCGGGCAACGGGTCAAACTGACCTAGGGGTCAGTCCCCATTGAACCAGGCAACAGGTCAAACTGACCCAGGGGTCAGTCCCCATTGAACCAGGCAACGGGTCAAACTGACCCAGGGGTCAGGCCCCATTGAACCAGGCAACGGGTCAAACTGACCCAGGGGTCAGGCCCCATTGAACCAGGCAACGGGTCAAACTGACCGAGGGGTCAGGCCCCATTGAACCAGGCAAAGGGTCAAACCGACCCAGGGATCTGGCCCCATCGAACCAGAAAACGGGTCAAACTGACCCAGGGGGTCAGGCCCCATTGAACCAGGCCACGGGTCAAACTGACCCAGGGGTCAGGACCCATTGAAGCAGGCAAAGGGTCAAACCGACCCAGGGGTCTGGCCCCATCGAACCAGAAAACGGGTCAAACTGACCCAGGGGTCAGGCCCCATTGAACCAGGCAACAGATCAAACTGACCAAGAGGTCAGGCCCCATTGAACCAGGCAACGGGTCAAACTGACCAAGGGGTCAGGCCCCATTGAACCCGGCAACTAGTCAAACTGACCCAGGGGTCTGGCCCCATTGAACCAGCAACGGGTCGAACTGACCCAGGGGTCAGGCTCCATTGAACTAGGCAACAGGTCAAACTGACCCAGGGGTTAGGCCCCATTGAACCAGACTATGGGTCAAACTGACCAAGGGGTCAGGCCCCATTGAACCAGCATCGGGTCAAACTGACCCAGGGGTCAGGCCCCATTGAACCAGGCAACGGGTCAAACTTACGCAGGGTTCAGGCCCCAGTGAACCAGGCAACGGTTCAAAGTGACTCATGGGTCAGGCCCCATTGAACCAGCAACGGGTCAAACTGACCCAGGGGTCTGGCCCCATTGAACCAGGCAACGGGTCAAACTGACCCAGGAGTCAGGCCCCATTAAACGAGGCAACAGGTCAAACCGGACCAGGGGTCAGGCCCCATTGAACCGGCCAACAGGTCAAACTGACCTAGAGGTCAGGCCCCATTGAACCAGGCAACAGGTCAAACTAACCAAGGGGTCATGCCCCATTGAACCGGGCAACGGGTCAAACTGACCTAGGGATCAGTCCCCATTGAACCAGGCAACAGGTCAAACTGACCAAGGGGTCATGCTCCATTGAACCAGGCAATGGGTCAAACTGACCCAGGAGTCTGGCCCCATTGAACCAGCAACGGGTCAAACTGACCCAGGGGTCAGGCTCCATTGAACCAGACAACGGGTCAAACTGACCCAGGGTCATGCCCCATTGCACCAGGCTACGGGTTATGGGTCAAACTGACCCAGGGGTCAGGCCCCATTGAACCGGGCAACGGGTCAAACTGACCTAGGGGTCAGGCCCCATTGAACCAGGCAACAGGTCAAACTAACCAAGGGGGTCATGCCCCATTGAACCGGGCAACGGGTCAAACTGACCTAGGGGTCAGTCCCCATTGAACCAGGCAACGGGTCAAACTGACCAAGGGGTCATGCTCCATTGAACCAGGCAACGGGCCAAACTGAACCAGGAGTCTGGCCCCATTGAACCAGCAACGGGTCAAACTGACCCAGGGGTCAGGCCCCATTGAACCAGGCAACGGGTCAAACTGACCCAGGGGTCAGGCCCCATTGAACCAGGCAAAGGGTCAAACCGACCCAGGGGTCTGGCCCCATCGAACCAGAAAACGGGTCAAACTGACCCAGGGGTCAGGCCCCATTGAACCAGGCAATGGGTAAAACCGGACCAGGGGTCAGGCCCCATTGAACCAGGCAACACTTCAAACTGACCTAGGGGTCATGCCCCATTGAACCAGGCAACAGATCAAACTGTCAGGGCTCATTGAACCAGGCAACGGGTCAAACTGACCAAGGGGTCAGGCCCCATTGAACCAGGCAACTAGTCAAACTGACCCAGGGGTCTGGTCCCATTGAACCAGCAACGGGTCAAACTGACCCAGGGGTCAGGCCCCATTGAACCAGGCAACGGGTCAAACTTACGCAGGGTTCAGGCCCCATTGACCCAGGCAACAGATCAAACTGTCAGGCCCCATTGAACCAGGCAACTGGTCAAACTGACCAAGGGGTCAGGCCCCATTGAACCAGGCAACTAGTCAAACTGACCCAGGGGTCTGGCCCCATTGAACCAGCAATGGGTCAAACTGACCCAGGGGTCAGGCCCCATTGAACCAGGCAACGGGTCAAACTTACGCAGGGTTCAGGCCCCATTGACCCAGGCAACAGATCAAACTGTCAGGCCCCATTGAACCAGGCAACTGGTCAAACTGACCAAGGGGTCAGGCCCCATTGAACCAGGCAACTAGTCAAACTGACCCAGGGGTCTGGCCCCATTGAACCAGCAATGGGTCAAACTGACCCAGGGGTCAGGCTCCATTGAACTAGGCAACAGGTCAAACTGACCCAGGGGTTAGGCCCCATTGAACCAGGCAACGGGTCAAACTGACCCAGGGGTCAGGCCCCATCGAACCAGAAAACGGGTCAAACTGACCCAGGGGTCAGGCCCCATTGAACCAGGCAATGGGTAAAACCGGACCAGGGGTCAGGCCCCATTGAACCAGGCAACACTTCAAACTGACCTAGGGGTCATGCCCCATTGAACCAGGCAACAGATCAAACCGGACCAGGGGTCAGGCCCCATTGAACCGGGCAACGGGTGAAACTGACCTACGGGTCATGCCCCATTGAACCGGGCAACAGGTCAAACCGGACCAGGGGTCAGGCCCCATTGAACCGGGCAACGGGTCAAACTGACCAAGGGGTCATGCTCCATTGAACCAGGCAACGGGTCAAACTGACCCAGGGGTCAGGCCCCATTGAACCAGGCAACGGGTCAAACTGACCCAGGGGTCAGGCCCCATTGAACCAGGCAACGGGTCAAACTGACCAGGGGTCAGGCCCCATTGAACCAGGCAACGGGTCAAACTGACCGAGGGGTCAGGCCCCATTGAACCATGCAAAGGGTCAAACCGACCCAGGGATCTGGCCCCATCGAACCAGAAAACGGGTCAAACTGACCCAGGGGGTCAGGCCCCATTGAACCAGGCCACGGGTCAAACTGACCCAGGGGTCAGGCCCCATTGAAGCAGGCAAAGGGTCAAACCGACCCAGGGGTCTGGCCCCATCGAACCAGAAAACGGGCCAAACTGACCCAGGGGTCAGTCCCCATTGAACCAGGCAACGGGTCAAACTGACCCAGGGGTCTGGCCCCATTGAACCAGGCAACGGGTCAAACTGACCCAGGGGTTAGGCCCCATTGAACCAGACTATAGGTCAAACTGACCAAGGGGTCAGGCCCCATTGAACCAGCATCGGGTCAAACTGACCCAGGGGTCAGGCCCCATTGAACCAGGCAACGGGTCAAACTTACGCAGGGTTCAGGCCCCATTGAACCAGGCAACGGGTCAAAGTGACCCATGGGTCAGGCCCTATTGAACCAGCAACGGGTCAAACTGACCCAGGGGTCTGGCCCCATTGAACCAGGCAACGGGTCAAACTTACGCAGGGTTCAGGCCCCATTGACCCAGGCAACAGATCAAACTGTCAGGCCCCATTGAACCAGGCAACTGGTCAAACTGACCAAGGGGTCAGGCCCCATTGAACCAGGCAACTAGTCAAACTGACCCAGGGGTCTGGCCCCATTGAACCAGCAATGGGTCAAACTGACCCAGGGGTCAGGCTCCATTGAACTAGGCAACAGGTCAAACTGACCGAGGGGTTAGGCCCCATTGAACCAGGCAACGGGTCAAACTGACCCAGGGGTCAGGCCCCATCGAACCAGAAAACGGGTCAAACTGACCCAGGGGTCAGGCCCCATTGAACCAGGCAATGGGTAAAACCGGACCAGGGGTCAGGCCCCATTGAACCAGGCAACACTTCAAACTGACCTAGGGGTCATGCCCCATTGAACCAGGCAACAGATCAAACCGGACCAGGGGTCAGGCCCCATTGAACCGGGCAACGGGTGAAACTGACCTACGGGTCAGGCCCCATTGAACCAGGCAACAGGTCAAACTAACCAAGGGGTCATGCCCCATTGAACCGGGCAACAGGTCAAACCGGACGAGGGGTCAGGCCCCATTGAACCGGGCAACGGGTCAAACTGACCAAGGGGTCATGCTCCATTGAACCAGGCAACGGGTCAAACTGACCCAGGGGTCAGGCCCCATTGAACCAGGCAACGGGTCAAACTGACCCAGGGGTCAGGCCCCATTGAACCAGGCAACGGGTCAAACTGACCCAGGGGTCAGGCCCCATTGAACCAGGCAACGGGTCAAACTGACCGAGGGGTCAGGCCCCATTGAACCATGCAAAGGGTCAAACCGACCCAGGGATCTGGCCCCATCGAACCAGAAAACGGGTCAAACTGACCCAGGGGGTCAGGCCCCATTGAACCAGGCCACGGGTCAAACTGACCCAGGGGTCAGGCCCCATTGAAGCAGGCAAAGGGTCAAACCGACCCAGGGGTCTGGCCCCATCGAACCAGAAAACGGGCCAAACTGACCCAGGGGTCAGTCCCCATTGAACCAGGCAACGGGTCAAACTGACCCAGGGGTCTGGCCCCATTGAACCAGGCAACGGGTCAAACTGACCCAGGGGTCAGGCCCCATTGAACCAGGCAACGGGTCAAAGTGACCCAGGGGTCTGGCCCCATTGAACCAGGCAATGGGTCAAACTGACCCAGGGGTCTGGCCCCATTAAACCAGGCAACGGGTCAAACTGACCCAGGGGTCAGGCCCCAATGAACCAGGCAACAGGTCAAACCGGACCAGGGGTCAGGCCCCATTGAACCGGGCAACGGGTCAAACTGACCCAGGGGTTAGGCCCCATTGAACCAGACTATAGGTCAAACTGACCAAGGGGTCAGGCCCCATTGAACCAGCATCGGGTCAAACTGACCCAGGGGTCAGGCCCCATTGAACCAGGCAACGGGTCAAACTTACGCAGGGTTCAGGCCCCAGTGAACCAGGCAACGGGTCAAAGTGACCCATGGGTCAGGCCCTATTGAACCAGCAACGGGTCAAACTGACCCAGGGGTCTGGCCCCATTGAACCAGGCAACGGGTCAAACTTACGCAGGGTTCAGGCCCCAGTGAACCAGGCAACGGGTCAAAGTGACCCATGGGTCAGGCCCCATTGAACCAGCAACGGGTCAAACTGACCCAGGGGTCTGGCCCCATTGAACCAGGCAACGGGTCAAACTGACCAAGGGGTCATGCTCCATTGAACCAGGCAACGGGTCAAACTGACCCAGGAGTCTGGCCCCATTGAACCAGCAACGGGTCAAACTGACCCAGGGGTCAGGCTCGATTGAACCAGGCAACGGGTCAAACTGACCCAGGGGTTAGGCCCATTGAACCAGGCAACAGGTCAAAGTGAACCAGCAACGGGTCAAACCGACCCAGGGGTCTGGCCCCATCGAACCAGAAAACGGGTCAAACTGACCATGGGGTCAGGCCCCATTGAAGCAGGGAAAGGGTCAAACCGACCCAGGGGTCTGGCCCCATCGAACCAGAAAACGGGTCAAACTGACCCAGGGGTCAGGCCCCATTGAACCAGGCAATGGGTAAAACCGGACCAGGGGTCAGGCCCCATTGAACCAGGCAACGGGTCAAAATGACCCAGGGGTCTGGCCCACATGAACCCGGGACCGGGTCAACTCTGACCCAGGAGTTTTTTTCTGAGTGATGCTTCAATGGGTGTTACGTGAATATCAATCTGAAGCTGCTAATTCAGACGCGGCCTCCTTCTTCCTCGTCTTTCTCTTCTTCTTCTTATCGTCAAACCGACCCAGGGGTCTGGCCCCATCGAACCAGAAAACGGGTCAAACTGACCCAGGGGTCAGTCCCCATTGAACCAGGCAACGGGTCAAACTGACCCAGGGGTCTGGCCCCATTGAACCAGGCAACGGGTCAAACTGACCCAGGGGTCAGGCCCCATTGAACCAGGCAACGGGTCAAACTGACCCAGGGGTCTGGCCCCATTGAACCAGGCAATGGGTCAAACTGACCCAGGGGTCTGGCCCCATTAAACCAGGCAACGGGTCAAACTGACCCAGGGGTAAGGCCCCAATGAACCAGGCAACAGGTGAAACCGGACCAGGGGTCAGGCCCCATTGAACCGGGCAACGGGTCAAACTGACCCAGGGGTTAGGCCCCATTGAACCAGACTATGGGTCAAACTGACCAAGGGGTCAGGCCCCATTGAACCAGCATCGGGTCAAACTGACCCAGGGGTCAGGGCCCATTGAACCAGGCAACGGGTCAAACTTACGCAGGGTTCAGGCCCCAGTGAACCAGGCAACGGGTCAAAGTGACCCATGGGTCAGGCCCCATTGAACCAGCAACGGGTCAAACTGACCCAGGGGTCTGGCCCCATTGAACCAGGCAACGGGTCAAACTGACCAAGGGGGTCATGCTCCATTGAACCAGGCAACGGGTCAAACTGACCCAGGAGTCTGGCCCCATTGAACCAGCAACGGGTCAAACTGACCCAGGGGTCAGGCTCGATTGAACCAGGCAACGGGTCAAACTGACCCAGGGGTTAGGCCCATTGAACCAGGCAACAGGTCAAAGTGAACCAGCAACGGGTCAAACTGACCCAGGGGTCTGGCCCCATTGAACCAGGCAACGGGTCAAACTGACCAAGGGGGTCATGCTCCATTGAACCAGGCAACGGGTCAAACTGACCCAGGAGTCTGGCCCCATTGAACCAGCAACGGGTCAAACTGACCCAGGGGTCAGGCTCGATTGAACCAGGCAACGGGTCAAACTGACCCAGGGGTTAGGCCCATTGAACCAGGCAACAGGTCAAAGTGAACCAGCAACGGGTCAAACCGACCCAGGGGTCTGGCCCCATCGAACCAGAAAACGGGTCAAACTGACACAGGGGGTCAGGCCCCATTGAAGCAGGCCACGGGTCAAACTGACCATGGGGTCAGGCCCCATTGAAGCAGGGAAAGGGTCAAACCGACCCAGGGGTCTGGCCCCATCGAACCAGAAAACGGGTCAAACTGACCCAGGGGTCAGGCCCCATTGAAGCAGGCCACGGGTCAAACTGACCATGGGGTCAGGCCCCATTGAAGCAGGGAAAGGGTCAAACCGACCCAGGGGTCTGGCCCCATCGAACCAGAAAACGGGTCAAACTGACCCAGGGGTCAGGCCCCATTGAACCAGGCAATGGGTAAAACCGGACCAGGGGTCAGGCCCCATTGAACCAGGCAACGGGTCAAAATGACCCAGGGGTCTGGCCCACATGAACCCGGGACCGGGTCAACTCTGACCCAGTTTTTTTCTGAGTGATGCTTCAATGGGTGTTACGTGAATATCAATCTGAAGCTGCTAATTCAGACGCGGCCTTCTTCTTCCTCGTCTTTCTCTTCTTCTTCTTATCTTCGTATTTTTCTAAAATTAATTATTTATTGTTTTATTTGCAGCAGGAATAACAAATATAGACATAGCTGCCCAGAGGCAATTTGCATGAAAATTTATTTGGCAATAAAAACGAAAACATTGGGGGTCTCCATGGTCGAATTAACTATTTATGATGCACTCATTTTTCGATAGAATAGTCCTTATAAAAATGGAAAAATAACAAATCTCTGACCTCCCGTTGAAATGATGGAAAAGGTCATTTTGAGTTTGATACTCTCTCAGACCGAAATTTAAAACATGATATCATTTGATTTCACGAAGAAATGGGTCTGTAAATTACATTTCATAGAATATGAATCTTTCGTCTGTCAAGAGGTCAAGTTCAACGCCTTTTTGAATGAATGTCATCAAAGTTTAGGAATGAACAAAACTGTACAGACCTATAAATTTGTCTGCTTCTCTACGTTCTGCTGCTTCAATTCACACTTTCAAGAAAGGACTCAAAACGCATCTTTATACACAGTGATGTTTTATTTTATTTTTATTTTTACTTTGCTTCATCACAACCGCCGTGATCTAGATGGAATGGCGGTATATAAATACCTTGTTGTATGTATGTAATTATATTTTAAACAAAAGACGTCAAAATGGAAATATCCAAAGCAATGTTTTAGAATTACAATTTTAACTATCATAACATACAAATAATTCGTTAACATTAACATTGAAACAAGAATTCAAATTTCCGACGAGGTTGGTTTAATTTGAGAAGCCCCATTGGCTAATCACGCCCGAATTTGTGCGGCCATTATTAACAAATAGGTTAAATGATAGCACGAACGTCAGTTTGGCAAAATTCTTAATATTTGTTAACAAGTATATAACCGAAATGGAGGTCAAGTCTTATCTTCGGTTTTCTAATTTGTTAAATTCACATGTTTCATGTTTTCATAGATAAACTTTACTTTCCGAAAAATATGACATAATGAACAAAAAAAATGATTTCACAAAAAAGTAAAGTTTTCGTTCGAGTTTTTTCGTTTTAGATACGCGCGAGACTTGCATAGTCTCTACGTGTGTATTTCTTCTGGTGTGTGAAGCGTAACTCCAACCATCAAGCAGACTAATTTTTTTCTGTTTCCCGGGCAACCTCGTTTCCAAATTATCAGCTCTGTTTTTGTAAATTTAATTAAGATTCTGCATCCAGTTATGTCAGGGATGAAAAGGTGATTGATAACTGTGACTACCAATGTTCCACTCGTGATATAATATAGCAATGGGCCGGCCGCAGAGGGTGGCTGGAGGGGTTAATATATTGCCAGCCTCGCTTTCAAATCACCAGTGAACAATCCTAAGAGTGTGAGTAGAGAGTAAACAAAACTTAATAAAAAGCTGTGACGATGGACTACACTGGTTCCACCTCGGCAATAAATGGATAACATTACACATTCAGATTTTCTCAGTACGTTAACAATATTACTACCTATAAATAAACAGAAGATCGTGACATACCATGGCCAGCGAAATAAACACGCCTTAAACCTACTATATTTTTAAACTAGGTCTACGATATTATTGTTTAGTGGTCAACACGAAGAAAATTAAATTCCGTCATGTAGACTTAATTTACATCAGCTCCGTGATTCCGTGTCTCATACCGGATAAGACGTCAAGGTTATATTCCCTACCGAGGCGATACTTACCTCAACGTATACGCGTCCCACTCACCATATCAAACAACATATTGACGTTGTCGGCACGCATTTTTGTATTCATTGCAGCTTTCTTTTTGCCATCAAATTTGCATAATGTCATGACCAGCTCCTGTGTTTCTCTGGACAGCACACATGACTGACATTACAGTTACACACACAATAAATGTTATTTCGTTCGGTTGAACTGGGTGAATTAGAACGAAATTTAGTTCTCAATAAGGTAAAATCACTCCGCTGTATAAAAACGCGGATGAAGATAGGAGAAAATGGGAAGTATAAAAGGAGGTGCTTGGGAAGCACGGGCCATCTGTGCACCGGCAGGCTCGATTCGTAAACACAATTTATTTAAAATTGATTATTATATTATTCTTATTAATATAATGTATAATCTTATACTTTGTTCCGATGGAACCCAGAAAGAACCAGTTACTATAAGAAGTTCCGTTGTATAGTTACGTTGGTACCTACAGGGCAAAATGCAGTCCTTTTAAAATTCAAGATGTATAATGTATAATTAGGCGGGGTTTTCCAGAGTATGTTCTCGAAAGAGTTTTTATCTCTGGTTTTTCACTCCGCAGGCTAGGGCATCAGAGGGGGGTAACGTTATAAAGAAGTAATTGTGTAATGGTTACACACTCGGATGATATACGATCCCTTTATCTAAATATATGGGTAAATTAATTAATTCGCGATTTGTTACACATTGTAAATACTAATAACCTATTCAAGAAGAAGAAAGAAGAAGAATAAAAAGGGTCAGCAATGTCTGTCGGTGGCCAACCATGCAATGTCTGTCGGTGGCCAACCCAAAGTTGTAAACAATTGGTGTGATGTTTCGGTTATTGAGAATGCCATAAACAAGGTGAACGAAAAAGACAAATAAATAATAAATTAATATGTAACTGTGCGATAACAAAACGAATCCGTTTGCGTTCCCGCACTCCTTTGTCCAAAAGCCACAACAAATACACGTAACATCAAATTCTGTTAGTTTTGAGTATAATAAAAGATTTTCAATAAAATCTTTTTTTCGTATGCATTTCTTCATCTTTGTGTAACGTGTAATGAGGGTTATGCTGTGTACTGCAATTATAATTTGTTTTATACCGTAATAGTAACATTTTTTCTCTCCCTGATAACCATGTTCAAGATAAAAGGCTAACATTAATTTGATGATGTGTAAATTGTCTGCCCATTGTTGTATGTTTATTCGTAAATTGCGGATTCAAACACAATTTGATCGAGTTTGTCAGCAAAGTCTTCAGAAAGATTAGGCTTCTCAAACCTCGGTTCACCAAAGTGGCTGGTTACCAGACCAGTGCTGCAGTCAAATACAGACTTATTGTTGATACTAAACAAACCTCAATGGTTGGCATAAACGGCCGAATGTTAGCAAAACATTCATTCGTGTTAACAGATTTGCAACTAAATTCAACATTTCTGCAAACTTTCAATTAAACAAATTAACAAATCCAAAGATTGGTTGCTTTTTTGTTTCCAAAATTCAACACTTTTTTTTCAATGTCTGTGTAACATTGTTACAAACCAGTGTTTTTTTTTTTTGCTTAGCTTTTAGTTTTATGGCTTCCCATATAGTGTTCCACCCTAACAACTCGGGCTGTGACGCTGCAATAAAAAAGTCTTTATGCATAAGACACAAGACAGTTGGCTGGTCACGTGAGATAATGTCTGTTCCTCTGACCCTCCAAAACCCACATCAATTGTAAATTTTTATCAACCAACATGGTACTACACAGGCGCCGAAACGTCATCACAGTATTTTGATCCAAACATTTTATATTGAGAATGCAAATAAATGATCATCATCCTTTCTTTATTGTTTTTTTCTTTTTCGTTTAGTGTTTCAAATGAACGTTGTAACTATCTGGACTGCAGAACAAATATTATTGAATAATTTGATGTTTGACATGATTTGACGTTTGACATGATCTTTGTAACTTTCTTGACTGCATAACAATTTTTATTTTTTTTCGTTTTTGTTGCCTTCAAATTTTTATTAGAATTTTCATTTATTTTGTTTGTTTAATCGGGTTGCGTCTCATCTTAGCCTAAAAATTTCACCCAAATCCCTAAATACCAGCATGACTTGAGCAGAGCATTCTCTGCGTGAAAGCATCCAATTAGAGTTATCGAGGTAAAGGGAAACTAACAACATGATGTTTGGTAGTGTTTCACCTGGAGCAAGATGACTTGTCTTATAAAGATCGCTACAAACGATAGCTCGGTGTAACGCAGATTCAAAATAACTGAGAACTATTATGAATAGATGTGCCTGCAAGAGGTATACTGCATTAGGCTAATGCAGTCCCAAATTTACTCCTACCCTTTTGGTAGTGAATGTGATGTGTTGTTGGTTTGCGTCCGGATCCAAGTGGGAAATACAAACCGTTCAGGAAATAATGAGGAAATATGATGGAATGTGTTTGTCAGGTTGTCCTAGATGCACTATACCCCCCCCCCCCGCCATTTCCAAAACATGATAACAGATCCATTTTTTGCGGCAATATTCAAGGGGAATTAGACTTGTCTTCCGCCGTTTGTATTGTCGTTTGTGTCGAGTAAAGTTAGTTTGAAAAACAACATAATTGTCTCCTTAAGTGCAAACTGATTTGAACATAAGTGTACAATAGATTTGATTTGGACATCAATAAAATTGACCTGGATTCCGAGTTCCAGGGGGTCCTGACCCATTTCTGGGCCAGGCCAGACTGACCAGGAAATTGGTCACAGAGTGGGATTTCGACCCATTTACGGGTCATTTTGACATAGGCCTAGATACCGAGTCATACTGACCCAGAAATGGGGCAGTCCCTACGGGTTCTAATTTTAGGTCAATTCTGAGCCGGGAGTTTTTATAGAGTTATTAGAAATAAAACTGGAAACCGTTCTCAACGAAATTATTCTCGTTAGGTACAGTATCTGAAAAGAGAACCATCATGAATCAATTTGTACATACAGCCGGTAGGCAGCTGGTCAGACTGCCTTCACTGTATTACACTGTAGCCGGTAGGCAGCTGGTCAGACTGCCTTCACTGTATTACACTGTAGTGAGTATATTTCGATCAATTTCTTAAAACGTTCATGTAACATCATGTATAAGAACTGCTAACATTTGCATCTTGCAATCAAGGAGATTTTGATGACAATCAGGGGATCTTTAGAACTATGTTCAACATAACTGGGAAAAGGTTTACACAATCAGGGAGATTTTCAAGCTTGCTCATCAGAACATGGAAATATTTGTCTTTTTTCAGGACACCTTCTTTAAAATCAGGGAGAGTTGGCAGCTCTGAATGTATTTATACTTATTTTGAGTTGTGGTGGCTCTGAAAAGAAGCGATGGTTTAACAAATCGACGTTTTGATTGGTTGATCATTAGTGTCTTCATATGATTATTTGTCTTCAAACGAAGAGTTTGTTCAACTATATTTGTTGAAGTAAGCTTGTCGATGACTACTGGCAAAGAGCTATTGTGTCTCCATAGAAACTCTGCACTCGCTTGATTGAGCCGCATGCTTGTCTTTGGTGTGTGTGTGTGAGTAGGTAACCACATTCAAACCGGGGACCTATAACAAAAGAGGACAATAGGTCCACGGTTGCTATCACAAAGGAAAGCATTGTGGTTCACGGTTGCTATCACAAAGAGTTGAACAAAGGAGGGTCCACGATTGCAGGCTGTTACACACTTGTGTGTGTGTGTGTGGAACTCACTGATGACGTTGTATCCTCGTGGGGGTTAACCCGCTGGTGAAGTCAAGCATCCCAACAATGGCAGTTGCATAATAATGCATGTCGTTATGAACTGTCCATACGCACACTGTGAGTGTAACTGTTCCCAATGCATTCGTTGACTCCCACCACAGGTTGGGATTTCTCATCTTTCAGAGACCAAGGCCATTTTCATTTTACAAAGGGCCCTTACATAGCTAGATCTTAAAGTTCATGGGAACTTTTGGAAGGGTACCAAGGCCAAGACAGGGCAACATAGCACATGGCCTCCAAGTGGCCTCGTGTAATTTCAGGCGTTCCGTCGTTTCGGGCTGTTGGTTGGTTGTGCATGTTGTACGGGGTTAGTGCATCTTAATATAAGTATTAAGATTTTCTCGTATTTCAGCGTCACAGCTGCTTTTTTAGTAGCACAGACCCACGACAGTGTAATTAAGAGCAGGATTGCACTTACCATAAATCACGTATTTATTGTATTACGCTGTTTAAAAAAATGTTTAGTTTAAAAGTGCTTATAAAAGAGCTCTTCTCTCCCAGTATCTGACATAGTTTATTCTCACCTAGCTAGTCTGCTTAGATCTTCTTTTTACTCATGTTTAGTAGTCAGCTGATGTTCTCTCTTTATATACATTACTTTACTTATATTTGTTATTGTCGTTATTATCATTGTTATTATTATTATTATTAATATTACTATAATATTAATATTATTCTCATCATTTCTGTCTTTGTGCAACTTGTCTGTCCGTACGTTCTTGTTCCTGTTTACGTTCTGTTTGTCTGTCCATCAGGCATCTCACCACAAGCCTCGGCTTCTAGATGATGCCTCCATACTTATGTAATTTTTTGCCTTGTAATTAATGCTTCTTTGATTACTTCTTTAAATCAATGTTTTGGCTATGTACTGTTTGGAAATTTCATGAAGTATGGAAATAAATGTGAGTTTGAAAAAAACAAAAAACAAAAACAGTGCGAAACCCTTATCAATATCGCGACATGCCGGTCTGTAGACCCCTATACGTAGTATAAATGTGTCTATATATTTCACGTCTACCTCCTGCACAGTCTTTCACAGCAATCAATAAAAATGTCACAATGTGTTCGTCTTTGATTACCAAGAAATAAAAAGATCAAAGTTAATATTTCATTCCAGAGATTCCCTGGGAAATCGAAGCTGAAACCCTTCGAGGAATTTGAAACCAGATCACATGGCTTGCACGACATGCTTTTTGGCAGCCATAACCAACGGCTGAGGCATTGAAGCGCGTTTGCCGTCACCTCAGCCTGACCTGGCAGAAGCGTCTACCCTAATTGATTCCCGTGATTCACTGCGCACGTAAAAAATCCACCCTTTTCTAGAAATCTCTCTCACCTATACCGTAGTCACTGGCTATCAAAAAGTCAGTGACCGTATCGTGAGAAACGAGAATACTTAACGGACGGCATAATAATTTAATAGGCCTATTTCTTCACATTCATCCTCTTCGTTTTTTCTTCTGAAGCCATGGAGTCACATCAACTTCTACTCCCACAAATAAGCTGGAATAAGACGTGTTCGTTGTACTGATTCGACTTGAAGTAGTTTGTGACTAATCGAGTATGAACAGACAGGGTGAAACTCTCCTTGATAGTTCAAGCTGAAAGCTGAGTCTATACATTTACACTCTAAAAACTCCCGGGTCAGATACCGGGTACCGCGTGGGCCCTGACCCAGTTCTGGTCAGTATGTCCCGGTACCTGTTACAAAATGACCCGGGAATTGGTCTTAAAACCTTGTACAAAACCAGTTTCTGAGTCAGGACCCCTGGGACCAAGAATCCGAGTCAAATCTTACCCAGAGTTTTTCTTAGAGTGTAAACAAAACTAGCATGCAAGTTAAATGTCTTGGTATGTTTCTTGCAATGCATGTTTTGTTTACAAGGCACTGGGTAATGGAATATTCAATTCAATATTAAATTCAATAGAATGTTCGGTTTCATAACCACTGCCTCATATATTTTCATTGAATGATGCAGACTAGCAGGCAAAATAACCGGTGAACGGAATAAAAATAATCTTATTACAAAAAGATTATGAAAGGGTGATTAAATAAGTCAAGGCTCTTAAGATTTTCAACAAACAAACGAAAATGTACATGTAAAAAAAAAAAAAAAAAAAAGATAAGCGGATATCAGACAAGAGTTAAAAGGCACGATTCAAAGAGCTATAGCCAATGCTACCGTAGTGTAAAACTCATTTTGAGCGTCTAAGCCGGACAGAGAGTTGCAAAGAAATACACATAAACCAAACTAATGCAGTAGATCTCATTCTGCCAACTCTTATGAATGATTAGACATTGTGGGAGAGTGCTCGTTGTTGCTCTGGCCTCGGCCGAGTTATGCAGACGTGTGTAATGATACGTCATTCTTGTAAGAACAAGGCAGTTTTCTTTCGGGCGCACCTCTATAATTCGTACTGGAACATTCACAGGGCACCGAGGCAATGACGAGGGGGAATGGAGGCGGCTACCTCCATGAATGCACGGGATGATGCAGTATTAATATTGCTTGTAATAAACTTTGGGGATCCTAAGTGAATCACAAACCCTCCGACGAAAAGACCGATTTAATGCGCACTTATATCAAACGCCCCAGTAATAAATATTAAGGTGACGGCCGAGGTCAGGATTAAACTGGTGGCAACAATTCGTATCAATTTGTACCCGTAGTTTCAACAGCAATGATCAATAACTCCAACCACTATTAAACCGCGTTGAATCTCCAATGATGAAACTTTAATTACCTGCAACGGTTCTCTGCGCTCCATGTACCACTCCTGAACTAGAGTCCACTGCTCGCTTAGAGGGGTATTCTGCCCCGCTGTCGCCACGGGGCAGACATTCTGACGGGTGACTTGTTGAGTCATCATCTTGGTTCAAAATTGTCCACGTACTAATTACGGGTCTCACGGGTCCTCTTGCGTAGTTAAGCGCTATCATCTTGACTTTCATGGATCTTTGGGGAGGTTTTTCTGTCAGCTCCTCAGCTCAGTAGCTACGCGCGTTTGAGAGGTTTCAGTGATCCGCTATATAATGGCTGGATTGTTGCTCCATGTTCAGTGTTTATCTTCATTGATAGTTTTTTGTCTTTCTCTGTTACGTCACAAACGTATCTTTGATTCGCTGCTCGTGGAGATACCAAAATTCACTCGTACATTGTGCTTGTCTCGCGCGTATTCGAACATTGGGAAAGGTTATAGTGCGCCAGTCTCGCAACCATGGGCAGTGCACCGTAACGCCCGCTAACTCCGCGTACGTCTCTAACCCCTCATCTAAGAGCTTTCGTCAAGTGCATCTGACGTTCGCACTCTGTAAGTTTCCTCCACTGTACTCTATCAGCTGCCAAGTGCCAGGTATTTCGGTTCTTGATGTTTAGGTCCGTGGCTTTCAGGTCTTCATTTATTCTTTTCAGCCATGTTGTTCTTTGACCGCCCCTTGGCAGCTTGTGATGACGTATACACTCCATAAGCGCTTGCTTGGCTGGTGTTTCATCAGGTAGTCTCAGGAGAACTGGCAGCAAGTCGGTTTTTGGGGGCATACACATTTTCGTGATTTTTTTTTCTGGGGTAGTTTAGCAAAAATTCCAAACGGCTGACCTGCCAAAAATTGAAAAGAATTCTGAAATTCAGTCGTCCGAAAATATGTTTGATTGGTTTTCAAGAGGCTGATGGGAGACTTACACGATTTGTTGAGTATTTTTGAATCGTTATCATTTAGCATTGGTTCATATGGGAGTTTATTTAGTGTGGTGCAACCCTAAGGTGGACAAACTCAGCCCAGAATAAAAAGCAAGAAAAGTTCTCAAAGAACAAAATCTACCTAGCAAGTAGATATACACATGGTGTTACCGCAAACCAAATATATATTGATACCTCACCATGCAATGCCTCAAATCCCATTAACTCAGCCTCACTACCATGGGCAGCGCGCCATATCGATACCTCTCGTTATTATGAGCGAGCAAGGCATGCTGGGAAAAAATAGCGCGGCGAGATCGATCACTCCCGGGAACAAGGCTGGAACTAACTTGCCTTCCAGCTCGAGAGGCCTGTTTGAAGGCCTTGTGATTGGAAACTTTTCATACAACAAACAAATAAACAAACACCCAACATTCCTTTACCCTAACACCCACCTAAAATATTTAAACAAACACAAATAATGTAGTAATAAAACAACAACAAAATCGATGTACATGTCTTAGCACGCTTTGTTAGATTCTTATTGTAACAATCTACTTAAATCTTAAAACGTATGTATAAAACTGGATCAGACATTCTTCCCTGCACCTCGATTCGGTTTCAATATGATTGGCGGCCGAAAACTGATTGGAACATTGAACCTTACAGTTAAAGCTGAATTTAAAAATGTAAAACAGATTAACCCAATGCTTAGTATTGCTAAGTTCTGAAACATTTTCCTCTGAAAGCAATAGTTTATCAGATGAACTGACTTCGTTTGCTTAGTAAATAAATTTCTCAACAGTTTAATCAAGCAGTTCAAAATGTATATTGCCCCGTTTAAAATAATTGTTTACCCTGTAATGAATTCCGTGCACTATCAACAACTAAACTTCGTCAGAGATCATCTGTAAACAAACATCTTTAGAGCAAAACTATTAGTTATATCTTAAGTTACACTTTGAAAACAATTTCATTCAGGTGTCGGTCCATTGTTCAGCTGACCATTGGTTGTGAGCATTCTTAGCTGAGGGTTGGAGAGTTGCACTGTGTATAGCAGATACCGTAAACCGGATCAATTGGAACTATATCACCTTCGGTGCGTCACATGGTATCACTTTCGAGCCCGTGCGGAATAAGCCATCAAAATCAGTACAAAAGGGCAACAATAAACTAAAAGCACGGTGTGGATCAGTTTTCAACTTTGGTACCAAACACATTTAATTCGAGATCGTGGTAAGTTGGATTCTATCGAGACGCACACAACTGAAAGACTTAATAAACAATTGCATTTTTTCCAGAGGTAAACTATTTTGTCGATGCCAGGTTCAAAGAATGGAGTATGTTAGAAATAAACAATAGAAATAGATACGGGAGCCAGGGAGGAGACAAAATAGATACGGGAGCCAGGGAGGAGACAAAATAGAAGGTTGATGCTCTGATAGAAGTTTAATAGTTCGGATGTCCTCGGGCATTTTTGTTCTGGCATTTAACTCCTGGAGTCCTGGGTCGTCGTATTTCAGGCCCACATTTAAAAAGTAGACCTGCATTTTGTACCATTTTCCATCAACGAGCCTCGGCAATTTTTCATAAGGTTTCATTCAATCTTCACTTGAGCCGTAAAAAGCTTGATTGTGCTGTACCAATTGATGTAAACAACGTTTGCCCTACTTTGAAGCAGTAGAGAGCATGCTCCCAAGAAATAAATAAATACAACTCAAATTAAGACACTGATAATTTTGTATCAAATATAAAGACTGACAAATCAGTTATACATTTTAAAAACAATTTGCCTTTTGTTCATTGCATGCACCATATTTTTATAAGCTGTTGTTTGTTAGGGGAGGGGCAAGCTGTGTAAAAAATTTTAACCAGAAATTATTTAAACTTAATTTACCCAGGCAGTTTCTCTTGTGGTTACGTATTGCTTGAAGATTCAAACTTGCAAGAATTGTCTACTTAATGTGATGGGGCAGAATGACGTGGCATTAGGCCAAGCATTTTTGTGTCGTTCCATCTGTCATTGGGGACATTTGGGTGCTCGATATGGAGCACGGTGGTACCCATTTGGTGTTCGATGTAGTCATGATGATACCCATTTGGTGTTCGATGTAGTCATGATGGTACCCATTTGGTACTCGATGTAGTCATGATGGTACTCATTTGGTGCTCTATGTAGCCATAATGGTACCCATTTGTTGTTCGATGTAGTCATGATGGTACCCATTTGGTGCTCTATGTAGCCATGATGGTTCCTAATTGGTGTTCGATGTTGTCATGATGGTACCCATTTGGTGCTCTATGTAGCCATGATGGTACCCAATTGGTGTTCGATGTTGTCATGATGGTACACTCATTTGGTGCTCTATATGTAGTCATGATGGTACCCATTTGGTGCTCGATGTAGTCATGATGGTAACATTGGCCAAACATTGGACCTAGCATCTAAATGTATTGTACACCGTACATGAACATTCAATAAATCCTCATAAGCTACCTCAGTTTCACACAACTTGCACCGATCACTTACTAAGGGATCAACCTCTAGTAAAGTTAGGCTGTGTCCGATCTAGCGGCTGTGGCTGTTTCTAAGGCTGTTGCTATGGGCATGTTAATTATGTTTCAACGCTAGTTGACATGACGAGCAAGCAACAACAGCAGCCACAGCCGCAAATGTCTGCTTTTCACCAGTACAGTATTAACTAAGGTTGAATCATACTCAATAGGCAAAACTGATTACCATAAATTGTAAACCCACCACCTTTGTGAATAGCATTCTTCGGGGGCCATGCAAGTGCACTGCAAAAACTTTAGTGTTAAAATTGACACTGTGGGTGTTTTCACGATTTGTGCAAAAAATAAAAAATAAATAAATAATAACATTAATTTCTGCCAAACAATTACATTGGTGTTGTATTAACATACTATGGTTTCAATTCGATTCTTTTTTGGTATCGTGACAACACCCTGTGGCTTTAAAGGCACTGTACACGTTTGGTATTACTCAAAATATATATTAGCATACAAACTTACTTGGTAACGAGCAACGGAGAGCTGTTGATAGTATAAAACATTGTGAGAAACGACTTCCTCTGAAGTAACGTAGTTTTTGAGAAAGAGGTAATTTCTCACTAAAATAATAAAAGACTTCTGGCCAGAAGCCTTTTATTCCTATCTGAAAGCACACTAATTTGTACAACAAGGGTGTTTTTTCTTTCATAATTTTCTTGCAACTTCAATGACCAATTCAGCCCAAATTTTCACAGGCTTGTTATTTTATGCATATATTGGGATACACCAAGTGAGAATACTGGTCTTTGACAATTACCAAACGTGTTCAGTGCCTTTAAAGTTGATCCTATTTGGCTTGGCAAGTGGAGGGTTTCTGAATGGAACTTGCAGCCTGCCGGTTTAGAATGGGGGATTTAGCAAAAAATACCCAAGGACTGACCTGCCCTAAATCAACGAAGATTCGACAGATAAAGACCCAATCTCCAATTTTCAGTAGTGTCACAAAAAATAAGACACTCCTGGATAACGATTTTTTTAACTGTGGTCAATGGGAATTTATTTAATGTGGTGCACCAAGATATAGACGGTCATTATTATACGCCCTCTGTTGGTTATAACCAGGTTTGTATTGTCAACAAAGCTAATAAATCAAACGTAGTAGTGTTTTTTCCCCCGTCGTTTATTAACTGTTTGTTTCTTATTATTTTTATTTTTTTGCTAAAACTGTTATTTATTTATTTGTTTTGCGGAATGAGGTCAGCCACAATTATAGCGTTTAGTGACGTTGACATCCAAAAAGGCCCAGTTTGCTTAATCTGTGAAACAAACGATACTCAATATCTTGCTTCACACAGGATCGATTAACACGGTATTGACCTAATGACGTCATCATCATCATCACAATGATCATGCTTGGGTCATGCTGGGAGTCAATGTCCCTGTGTGTTATACAGTGTAGTATATACGCGCCTAAAATGGCGTGCACGCCCCACAGAAGCTGCGTGTGACGTTGATGCAAGGGGTCAACACGGACGCATCGCAAATTCCAATTCCCGAGCTTACAGACCTTTTTTATTGTTACAAACATGGACCACCAATTTGAATGGAAGGCCTTTAATAGCTAAGAATATAAAAACTTGCTTGGCAAAACTTGTTTTTAATCAAAATATTACATTATGATTATGAATGGTAAGTCTACCTTTTCTTTTGGATAGTACATTTTATCTATCAGTAATGTTGCTATATATAGTGTTTGTGAAATAATAAACTGTCGTATTTTGGGGGGGTTAGGGCTGTCTGTACTTTTGCCAAGGCAAGTTTAGCGAAACTCGCGTTTGTGACGTTGCAAAAGAAAGTTCTATACATAAGTTAAATGTTTATCCTTTAAAATTTACCCAGTCAGTTTTCTTGTGGTTTATTATTTGATATCTGATATAAAAAGTCGCATCTCGTGATCCCCTGGCTGCCGCTTCCCAGGTTGTATCGTATACTTGGGTGTGATCCCTGGCTACACGGCAGTTTACGGTTGAATAGCTTCTGACTGGCACCCCCGAACAAAGATATTGACAAAATAGGGAGACCGCCAACATAGGGCTAGATAGCTGTTAGTATATCGCCGGCACGTTAATTCAGAGGTCGTTGGTTCAAATCCCGCTCTAGTAAAGTTTTCTTTGTTCAACCCAAATTATTAGTTAAATGTTTATAAGGTTTTTTTAGTGTGTTTTTTAAGACTAATGCTGTGTATAGGCTTGCGTTCATGAAGCTTGATTGGTAATGATGGACAAGTGATTACCTTGGATCTGAGATTTTACATTTAAACGTAATAACCAGTATTATTTAATATCATATTGAGTTACATCTTATGAAAACTTGATCCAGAACATTGTCCAGCACACCTCAGTAATTTTGTTCCACTTGCAAAATTTCTCAAATTTAGGTATGAATTCTATCACAATCATATATATAAAAACAACTAAAAATGTACTAGTTTCAGACCACCTGCTTTATTTTCTGCATTTATGTTCACATTGTCTAAAAATGAGGAGGATAAAAGGCGGCGTGCAGCCGCTCGGAAGTAAACACAGTGGTGCAAATATCACTCTAGATAAGTCGTGCTCCAAATCCACCTCCTCACATCACTCTCGTAGTGTGAAACACGTTCTGAC